>CM046880.1:430074263-431319263 GCA_025667525.1 Glebionis coronaria
GTAGAACGATATCTACCACTGGATTCGATCAATCATCGTTTAGCCTAACTAAAGTATATCTTAATTATCAACATAATTTTTTTTTGAAAAGATTATCAACATAATTTTAATGCATACTCATATGTTACGCACACGCATTATATTATGTGTCTACTTAAGTATATGAATTGGTCAAATATAAAAGAGTTATATACGTTTCACTCAATTAAAATCTTAACTATAATTGACTTATTGATATTTATGTTAACCAACTAATTAACAACTCATAAATACTATCCCGAGCTAAGCCATAAATTATAACAAACGCTGTCATTAACACTTTCAAACGACCAAGTCGTTTGCAAGATCAGAGGGTTTAAAAGTGTGAGTTCGTGTTCATATTCGATCGGAGTATTCTTTCATCAGTTCGGGATTCTAGTTTGTGTTCGGATTTTAGTTTCAATCAAACTGCATCAAATCTTAACGATTGTATTTGTAACCGTATTCGAATTTGATCGCAAGTCTCGATTGGATCGGAGGTATATTCTACAACTGTTCTTTATCATGCATAATATTAACTCCATTCACTTCATCATGTGTTTGTTATTCGTGTCTCAGACAACAAAACCAACCATTTACATCATGGTTATTATGTTCACACAATTTTTTAAGTGGGCCTAAAACAAAATCAGTGAAATAGACAATGGATCTTAAGCATGTAAAAGATGTAATAAGTACACACATACATGCAGCATCAACTCTGCCACTGGATGGAACACATGATGAGTTCCATTTACAGTGGGTTATGACACGTCCTTACCATTTGATATCCTCACAACCAAAGCTTTCAATACCTCCTCCAGTAATGTTTGACATGGTACTTCCCACTCGAGGTCCTTATTTCACTTTACTTTCATTTTTAATTCAACTTTAGGTCGACTTCAGGCATTTTTTGTAGCGGACTTGCAGGTGCTGTTCTATTCAGTTTCAGGTCGCGTTCGAGCATTTTTTGTGTGCATTTGGCCTTTTTTTGGTTGCACACACAACAGTTTGTTATCTAACTAAACGTTAATAACAACAGGGTCAAATAAAATCTGAAAATATAGAAGACACAACACTAATTTTACCAGACTCCTCAACATATGCTTTAGTCGTCATGTTTTATCTTTCAGTAGTACTCCCTAATTATCTTTTCCAGCTGCCAGTAACTATTTCAGGGTCAATCAAAAGGGTTTGATTTATAACTCTAGAACAAGAGATTCGGTTAGACGACGTATCAGCAGGAGGATTGCTAAATTGCTATTGAAGTGGGCGTTTGCTCAGAGGTATGTGTTTTGAACTTTGATTAACAAAATTATGTATGCATCCTCACTAAACAATGATGAACCTCTTTGTGTTTTGGTGTATATGTGATGATTTATACATAATTGGTCTTATTCCTAATTTGGCTCCGCTTCATGACATGCCTGCAGAATTCATTCAAATGTATTGCCACATAACAAAAATTTCTTTTTCTTGAGAGCTAACTCATGTACTTGTGCACAGGCTTTACTCCCGCGAGAAATTATTGACAATGCTAGAGGTTATATGTCATGTTGCCCAACCTAGTAAGTTTATGCCCATCTTTAGTTAATGTTCCGAGAATTTCGAGTGTTCCCGATGATTAAGACACATTTTAACTTTCTTATGCTATTACCTTATTCAGTTCTGGTTTGGCTAAGGATTCAATTTTTTATAGCATGACTCTTATCAAAACTGTAGGTTCCCTCTTTATACATTGCATAAAAGCGTATCTTTAAATATTTGATGATGTAAATGTGATTTATGTCATTACAGGTACTTGTGTTGTCGTCATGATCACGATCAGTTTACTCATATAGCTGAACACGGGCGTGTAGTAGAGGTGTGTATGTGAGGATTTTATATATGTTTATGGGACCTATATTCGATAACCTAACTCGTCTGTATTGAACACATTAGAGACTTTGTTGCAGAGCAGATGTCATTGTAGGGAATTGAGTCCCACACATAGGAGCCACGACTTGCTGTGATCTAAATTGTGGAAGGTTCGTTTCCTTGAAAACTAATAAAGGATAGACTGAGGACTTGTCACAGGACGCAAGCTGAATACAAAGGTACTTGAAGCTATAACTTTTTATATCGACCTCCTATCTACTGGCACTTGATAGTTGGTACTGGTAGAATACTAAACTCGAAGCTTTGCTGTAAGCATCTATATGTCAAGTGGCAAATTGTTTATTTCCATGTATAACCAAATCAGCTCCATGAATCTTCAATAATTGTATGCTCCATAAAATTTACATAAATAAATATGCGCGCATTATCTAGCTCAAAGCTAACCATTGTCATAAGAGATACATTTGTATACAAATTGTATCTGATTTTTTAACATAACCATTGTCGATTGAAAAGAGAAGTCAAACATACATTATAATTGATAGATATTTAATATATGTAAAGTTTTTTCTTATTTGAACCTCAAGTCTTGATATGTTAAATATGTAGCATGAGAACTAACAAACAAATAGTCAAGCTGAAGGGGGGAAGCTTCATTTAGGTGATGATCAGTTGGAGGCTTATAATCGCATGTAAGTACTTATCTATCTGCTGTTATTGCAAACAGGCCTTTGATATAGAATGTGTGAGTTTGGAGCTCAAAAATATGTTTGTAACTACTATAGTCTCGGTTATAACTTGTATGGTTTTTATTCGTTGAGTTGACCTATAAAGAACAAAAAGTTCAAAGTAGACATACCATATTTACTAACTGTTAGTGGTTTCATACGTCTTTTTGTCATCCTTTTTTTGCACTTGATGATTTTAAGAGCAAAACCATCTCAAGATATGGCCAGTTAATTCTCAAAGCTTTCTTTCTGCAGTAAGGAGGAAGCTGGTATGAAAACTGCTAAGTTACAGGACGAGAAAGAGGTTCAAGATAGGGAACACCACGCTGACCTGGAAGCTCAAAAGAATTTGGAAGAGAATCTCCAGCAGTTGGAGAGTAGAAATCAAGAACTCGAGTCACAACAGAAACAAATGCAAAGTAGGCTCAAGAAGATTGTAGAGGCAACCGGCAAACATAATGAAGATCTCAAAAAGCTCAGAAAGGAACAAAATGATGTCCGGAAGAAACTTGGAGATTCCAAGTAGGCGATTTGACATTTTTCTATTAAAGATGTATTAGTTCTGGTAGTCCTGAGTCTTGACACATGTGGTTCTTATGCAGAGAAAAATATGAGATGTTGAGGACAAAGATAAGTGAATTGGAGAATCAGTTACGTGAATTGAAGGCTGACAAACATGAAAATGAAAGGGATGGAAAGTTGTCACAAGCAGTTGAGGCTCTCAGACGTCTTTTTCCTGGTGTTCATGGTCGTATGACTGAACTTTGCAGACCTACACAGAAGAAATACAATCTTGCTGTTACCGTTGCTATGGGCAGATTTATGGATGCTGTAGTTGTTGATAATGATCAGACAGGAAAAGAATGCATCAAGGTATTATATTGTTGTTACTGTTATAAGCTTGCACTTATTGTGTTTAGTAACTACAGCTGGTTAACATAATTTTATGATTATTTGTCTTGTGCAGTATTTGAAGGACCAAAGGCTTCCTCCTATGACATTTGTCTTCTGGAAAGATCAGTGGGCTGGAGAAGAAGATTCAGTATGCAGAGATTGAGAAGGTTATTGAACACTGTCAGAATTTGATTTTTTTTTATGATAGCTGAATTGACTACCGAGATCCTGCTAATGAGTTATTTACTTCCTTTCATTTAAGTTCCCGATGAGTGTGCTGATATCATCTCTTTTCATTTCTCTGTTGCAGAAAAGTATGGAAAAGAAACTTTCAAAACTGAAGCATACATGTGGGTCAATAACAATGACTCAACATAGGTTAAACAAGGTAAACATGTAAAATTAAACATTTTTTTTTATTTATGGTTTATATTATCAACTCAGTTACAATACTTGTTGCAGGAAAGGGAAACAGGTGGCCCAGTTAGCTTTTAAGTTCTTTTTGAAGATACACACTCACAAAAAGGTGTCTACATTAACCAGAAGGCACAAAAGCTTGGGGTATGTTTCTTTGTCTCATTAAAATTAAATGCAATGTTATGATTTTCTCTTATTTGCTAGGCTCTAAGTGAGTTGTTTGCTTGTTTTCGATGTTTGGCTATTTACATATATGTTTGGTTATTTTAGCTGCAGTTAGGTTGTTTTTATGTTAGTCTAAATATTTTGTATACTTCTGTGTAACAGAATGCCTACAAGGATAAGAAAGAGTTGAACGCGATTGTTGGAGCTTGGTTTACATTGTGGCGACAAGTTTAATAAAAACAAATTTGATTCGAAATATGTATTTGACAATTTTAATCCTTCCAATTAATAAAGTTCTCTTTATTTACATACATTTGTTGTTTATGACAATTCAAGTCCTTTAATTTAGTTTTTTTTATATAATTCTTGTATTTACATTATTCCATTGTAGGGGTTAAATTTGTAAAATTTGGAATTTAATAAAAATTCCAATTTTTTTTTAAAAAAAAACTAAGTAAAAAGAGACTGGTTTTTTAAAAAAACACATTTTTTTACTCCATAAAAAGACTGGTTAGATGCTCTTAAAAAGACTGCTTTCTGGAGATTAGTATGGAGACCAATCTCTAAAGAGACTTGTTTTTATGAAGATAACCAGTGTCTATTCTTTTAATAGAGACTGGTTTCAAAACCAGTCTCTTTATGTTTCGAGCAAGGAGATCCTCCACATAGAGACGTCCTACAAAACCAGTCTTTATTGCCTTTTTGGACCAGTCTCCATGGACTTTTTTGTAGTAGTGACAAAATAGTCGTTTTTGAGTTCTAGGCCACCCCAAGTGCTGATTCAAGTTCCTATAGCTTTTAAATGACTTAATTAAGCAAAATCAACAAAGAGGTTTCAAATAAGCTGACTCAATAAGCCAAAAAAGCAAATAAGCACTTATGTAAAAGTCAAATAAGTTGGTTTTCTAGTAAAAAGTCAAAGTCAAAGTCCAATGAGCTCCAGTCTACTCAAATGGGCCAAATAATGAAGATCTGTCACAAAAAATAAGTTGTTGCAAGTCTGGATAAGCTAAAATAGCTTATTGATAAGCTGAGTACAAGTTTACACTAGCAGGGGCTAGTTTTGGGTGTTGAGCAGTGGGAACTTTTCCTACTGCTTGACTTATAGACTTTTTTGTCTTTAGTGAATTTTTTTGGGATTCAGATTACACAAAGGCACCCAAATGATCTTTGGATCATAAGGAGTCAATAACAATCAAAAATTCACAAACACAATCACCCAATTTGCACAGATTAATCAATAAATCACCAGATGTTGCACAGACATGAACAAATAAGCAGAACAGGTTCAATAAGCAATTTTAGCACAATTCAGCCAGCTAAATTCAACCAAATGCATACACAAGCTATATTAAACTCAAATAAACAAGTCTAAACAGGTTTCATGCAATGATTCAAAGAATTAAGCAAGATTCAAGCACCTTAAGTTACTGATGAACACAAGATCATGCAATTTTTCACTTTGCTGATGTATTTGACACACAAGCCAGATTCAACACCTCAAATCTCACAAACACGTTACAATAATGATGTTTTAACAGCTTTTAGCCCTAAGCATGCATAAACTCTAGGTTTTCCCAAATTCTTAGGTCAAAATCAGTCAAACTCACAAAGATATAGCAAATTGTTTGATTTTAAGGTTTAGTTCCAAAAACTTGCAGCAAAACACTCTCAATAAAGCATATAACAGATACCAAGTGCAAACAACACCTTCTAACAACACAATACCAAGATTTCAACTTAAACAGGTAGACCCAAACACCCCTTTATCTTTTCAAATCCAAATTTAAACAAGAAAAAGTGTGATTCAGTTAACCCAATGATTAATCTAGCATACAAACAACATTATCATGCAAGATTAAGTAGATTCAAGCCAAGAAATCAACAAGAACAACAATATAGCACAAATCCACAAAAATTCCAATATTTATCAGATTTTCAAGGATTTTAGACAAACCTCATGGATGTACATCCACACCCACGAATTTATGAGCTTATGTGCTAGCTAGAACAAGCACAAGCTTCCAATAACACTCCTGCTAAGATTCAACAAGATAAGTAGCACAAAATAAGAAAACAGAAAGGTGACTTTAGAAAATAAACTTGATTGATGCAACCTTGTTACCCCACACTTGATTATCCCCAAGTTATAAGCCTCACCACGCCTTAATTATTACAATTAGGATGCTATGATCAGCCCTATAACCCAAAAATTCCAAGGTTGAAACAAGAACTTAGCAAAATATCAAGTTTTGATCCAATGTGTAATTTCTTACACAAGGTTTGAAAAACGTTTTAGGGTTCAATTCCAGTTAAGTAATATCATAAACAAGCTAAAATAAAGGTGGCACTTGGTCTTTCTTCAACAAAACTTAACACACTTTCATTCAATGAAAAGAGGATTTACAAGATGTTGAACTAGGAAAAACCAAAAGCAAACGTGAATGTTGGACCCTATACCCTTTATATAGAGGGTGTACATGGTTTGCATAAGCTAAAAACTAAAAACTCTAACTTGTAGAAGTCCCAAAATACCCTTGATGAATTTTGAAAATCTTGGCTTCATGTGACTTTGAATTGGCGTTTTGTGGAGGTGGCAAGTGTGAAAATGCATCCAATGGTGTATATCAAGCTTAAGGAGTAAGCAGGAATCTGAGTTGTTGATTCTCTGGCTTCTTTTGGCATTTTCACCAAAGGTGGTGTAGAAGGGTTTATCATGTGAGCTGGTATGGTGACGTGGCCAAGGTTTTAAGGTGGGGTTGGGTTTATTCTCACCTTAATCACATATCTGGAGTGAATTAAGGTGTAATTGCAAGTGATTTGGAAAAACCCAAATTTGTCAAGAACACTAAGAACAGACGGTTTGATCTTCTTTTGTGTTTAAAAAAAAAGTGTTTAACACGTTATTTAACTTATCAGAATTAATTAGTTAAATAAATGATGAGTGGATGTGTGAGGTGGAGCTTTAGTGGGATATGATTGGAGGAAAAGTGGTAGTGGGGCACGTGTCACCCCACTACTGGTCTAGTTAAGGTTGTATGTTTGACAAGTTTCCCCTTTAATTCCCTAATCCTTTTCATTTGCAAATAAATCTGGCCAAACTCGTTTCCCTTTGTTATAGAAGTTTCAATTTTCACACTTTTGCCCCAAATACTTTTCCAAAGTATTTTCAAAGGTATTTCTTGCCATTTTGTGATACTTGAGGGACTGTTTCGGCAATTTCTTGATGGATGATGGTCTTGACTTGTATAATTGATGTTTTGGAGGACTGAATTTGCCAAGTCTTGATGATTGAGGGACAATTTTTGCCAAATGTTGAAAGTTAAGGGTCCTTTTTGTAATTTTGGGATTTTCAAAGGACCAAACTTGTAATTTCTTGTACTTTGAAGGACTTCATGATGTGTTTGACTTTGTGGAGGATAATGACTGACAATTTAGCTTTGTTGAGGGGCTAAACTTGCCAATTCTTCAAAGTGGAGGGCCCTTTTTGTAATTTTGACACACTTTAGGGACCAAACTTGTAATTATAAAGATACAAGGGTATAAAGTGTCAATTCTTCCATATTGGAGGACCCTTCTTCATAATTCTTCAAATCTTCAAGGGTTTATCTTGGGAAAGTCTTCATTAGGGCTTGGTTTATTGTGCGGCTTCGTTTCCCGTGTTCGTTTTTGTATGATTCTTGTGATCTTTTGTCATTTTCTCAATATTTGTACCTAAAATCCACAAGCAACAAACACAAGCATATATATGGGTATTTTGATGATATTTAATGCATTTTAAGCCCTATTTGGACGATGATACTATGTATAAAAGCAATCTCATCAAAAAACGTCGTCTTAGACGGTGGGAAAAAATAATTAACGAACTTGGAGACGAGATCCTTCCACGTAGTTATGGAATTAGGTGGCTCTTTCTCGTACCAATCCTTGGCTGCACCATCGAGCTAGTACGGAAAAAGCATAAGCTTGACGACATCAGTGTCGACGTTCTTAAACTTGCTCGTGGCTAAAAGATGATCAAAATTCCGAATATGGTCGTGAGGATTATCGGCTTCACGACCTCGGAACTTCGTAGCTTGGATTAACGAAAGCATTCTGCTCTTAATCTCAAAATTCTCCGCTTCGATAGCGGGAATTACGATCGCGTCTCCATAACCCTCGGTGGGCGCTTGGAGCAATTCCATCATCGAACGATTGTCGGCCATCTCCTCTACGGTCTCTTCAACAACGATATTAGGAACGTCGGTTTCTAAATCTCGTCTACGTCGTCGATTCCTTCGATTACGATTGCGTCGATTCGAAGCTTCGCTAGAATTGGAATAATCCTTCCATCGAGTGCGCATGCACTAAGCGTAGAATGGGTGGTAGCAAAGAAGATTCTTTTTGCGGTTTTTCGATTTTTCAATTTTTTTGTTTTTTGATTGTTTTTAATTTTATTGGATTTTTGAATGTATTACGTAGACACAAATCTACAAATCTCCCCTCGAATCGATCTTCTCGATTAAAGGAGCCTCAAAGAATGAAAACGATCACGTGGAGTGAACGCTTTCGATGACTTTAGAACGTTGGTGGAACACCAAAACGTTCAAGAGGGTTTAATCTTGAAAACACAAGCAAATATAATATACGTAGATAATACTTGGGCGGCAAACCCTCGATTAGCCCTCTTTCTCAAAACACGCACAAGCAAGCGGATGAAACGAGGCGGCGCTAAGCACTTAACCTTTTTCCCTTAGGTCGTGAAATACAACCGCCTTATACCCACCTTATAGTTTGTGTTAACTGAAATTAAGCCTCACGAAAGTATTTATCTATTTTGCCTTTAACATTTTGCTTTAGATTCGAATACAATGATCGAGTGATGAAATCCCGAATCAAGGTTGCGTTTTCACGCTTTTGGAGTACTTGTATTTTTATTGTTCTTACGTAAATACAATATAGTAATAATATATTCACAAGAAAAACGAAAACCAATATATCTACAATATAGTAAAATGATTGTTGTGTGTTTAATTTAGGAAAATTAAACACGATTTATTTGGATACTATAATATAGTAGAGAAAAATAACAAAAATGAGTATGTACGATATTCACGCTTTCCAAAAATTGAAAAGCAAAAACGCACTACTCACACAAACACGATACTAATAATGGAACACTAAAAACGCCTCCCCGGCAGCGGCGCCAAAAATTTATGTAGGTTTTTATATACAAGTCTTAGGAAAGACGAATATAAATGCGGTAAGTATTAATCGATACGATTTAATGAAAAACCGTAAAGACGAATAAATTCCAAGTTCGTTCTCGAAGGAGGTGTGTGGATTAATGTGCCAATTATATAAAATCAAGTTTGGATTAGTGACGTTTTTGGTTGAGAAGAGAAAAATAAAAGACGAGCTACGACTACGATTAAACTACGACGTTGACGTAAAACGATGACGTAATTACGTAAAACATGACGAAATTAAAATTAAACCTAAAAATTAATTAAAAGTTTAAACTAAGTCTAAAATAATATAAATAATAATAAAAATCCAATAAATATATTTTAAAGCCTTTTATTAATTAAATATTCAATTTTTAATGCTAATTAAAGCCCTAAAATTAAATATAATTAACAAAATGTCCAAAATATTATTTTATTGAACTAATAAATTAGTTATATTATTTAAAGACTAAAAAGTATTTTTCCTAAATTTTCAAAACTATTTTTCTATTTTTAAATCACTAAAAACTATTTTTAAACTAAAATAATCATTAAAAGTAATAAAATAATGCTAAAAATGATTTGACAATTTTAAAAATCCTAATTTATACTAAGGAACAGTATAAAAATGAAAAAGTTTGAAAAATTTAAAATTTTTCACTAAAAGACAAAACTGATCTTAATTAAACCTTAATTAAACTAAATTTAATTCTAAAAAATAATTATAAAGTGAACAGTAAAACTTTTTAAACTAAAAATCTTAAATTATTTTTCTAAATCTAAGAAAAATTTTAAAACTGAAAAATATTAAATTTTACCACTAAAAGACAAAAATAGTAATATTAAAACTAATTAAAAATAGCAATTAAATCTAAATAATACTAAATGAACAGTAACTGAAAATTAAATTAAACTAAAAAATCAAAAATTAGATAAGAAAAATAATGAAACTAATTTGAAGGTCTAAAATCTATTTTTGCCCACAAAATACAAAAAACTAAGAACCTGATAGTGACATGTGACTTTGTTTTGTTTTCTAGTGTAGCAGGGGGAACTTTAACACTGGCAGTGGGAAATTGGTTCCCGCTACTAGTTATAAAAACGTGTATGTGGGCAATAAGCTTAGGAAAGCTTATCTTGTGGCTTTTTCTTGGACAATAAGGCAACCCCACAACCAGTTGGGTTGTGGGGAGTCTATAAATGCAATAAAACACACAAGCTTAGAACAAAAATCTCACACAATGCCCCAAATACAGTCACTGTTCATCAGAAAAATGGACTTGGATCCTTTTGCTGGTGCAGTTGGCTTTGGGTGAGATTTGATGGTCACAAATTTGCACAAAGACCTACCAATTCACAAAAAAACTACTCACAATCCTAGTTGGCACCTAGACCTAGCAGATTTCCCAAGTTGGTGAACCTAATCCACAAAAAACAGTCAATCAAAGGCACTTACTGTTTTTTAAAGTGACTACCAAAAATATAGCATGCAATTCCTAATAAAATCTTATCAAACTGAAACCAAAGAACTAAGACATCCTAAAACTACCAACATGAGCATGCTTGACTAACATTAACCTATTTTTGTATCACCTAAATCAATTTAAACCCTAGTCCCAAACACCCCTTTAAAATCAGTAATCTTAAACTTAACAAATCAAAGTTGTAAAAACTGAATCAAACTGATTACTAAACTCTCAAACATGCATAGAGAACCTAATCAAACATAAATAAGCAAACCTAACACATAAAACAAGTAATCTCAGAAAAATCATAATAATTTTCATAAAGCTCAAAAAAACAGGTTAATAGGGTCCAAGCCCATACCATGGCTGATGCCTTCTAGAAACTGATTTGAGGGCTTATGAAAGCTGATGAACAGTGGAGAGAGCTTGTTTATGAGCTTATGTAGAGAAAAGCTAGTTGTGGGTACAAAAGACCACACACACCCAATATATCTTCCAGGGATTTTGTGACTTGCAAACCTACCAAGAAGAAAACAAGGAAACGATGACCTGTTTACAGTGGCTATAAGCTATAGAGCTGGGCTTATTGGTTAAGCTGCTCTTAGCTTAAGCTTAAAAAAAATGGAAAACTGATTTTTTGAAACCTTTGGTGCTACACATTCTTGAAACCTTTTGACAAAAAGCCACTTAAATTGAAACAAGTTTAATGACTCCACTATCACTTCATCATAAAACGAATTTGCAACTTAAAAAAAACTTTCTTCAAGAACTTCTTAAAAACATGAATTTTCTAAAAATGCCTTTTTTTAAAAACTGAAAATCTTATGTAACCTTAAACTAATTGCATAAAATCTAAAATGTTTACACTACAAAATATAAATAACTTGGAACTCAGTATTTTGAAAAATCAAAAGTTTTCATTTTCATTAATAATTTTCAATAATTACAAAAACTGGAACAAGGAAACAAAGGGTACATGCACCCTTTATATACTACATTGTTGAATATTCAAGAATAGCTATAACCCTAAACATTAAAATCCCTAAAAAGCCCTCATCTTGAAATTCAAATTTCTGGTCAAAAGACCCATGTGAAGATTTTTGAGGTTCCATGTGATTCCAGCTAAGTTAGGATGATCTTGGTCGTTGAGTGTAGCCTTTGGGACCAAGAAATCATTATGGAACGTTGATAGACTGTAGAGATTCCATCTTTACCAAAAATGAACAAACAGGGGAAGGACGGGGACCCACTTGTGGTCACGGGATGGGTATGGTTTGTTGTGGATTGTGATGAGGTTGGGTTGAATTAAGGATCTGGAAATTATTAACAAAAAACCCTTTGGTTTAGTATTTATTTAGGATTAGGGTTTATGCTGGTTTAGGGTGATAAATAGGTGAGTTAGATCATTTGGGCAATTAAGATTTTTTTAAAACCCGTGTTTAGTGGGAAAAATAAAAAGGGCGTTGACTGGTTTGACCAGTTTAGTTAATAAACTGGGTGTGTGAGGTGTTGGGCCGGGTAAAAGGGTTTTAGTTAGGCTTATGGGTAGTAAAACCGGGTTTGTTGTATAAATGGGTGGGTTAGGTGATGTGTCAAAAGATGAGTGGGTGAGGGGGTGTGAGTGGGATTGTAATGGTGGTTAGGTTAGATAAGTTTAGGGTTTTGGCAGTATGAGTCCCTCCAGTTAACTCCTCCTTTTAACAGCTTTGCAAAGTTGATCCTCTATCTTTTTCACCGTTAGTCCTTGGCAATTTCATCCACAGTCCTTTAGTATTTGCAGTTTTAGTCCTTTAGTTACCAATGCATTAAACTTGTAACTTTATCAATTTCCAAGGGCTTTATGTGTAAAGTCTTCAAACTTTAGGGACCCCACTCATATTTATGGATATTTGAGGGGTATAAAGTGTCATTCTTCAAAAGTTGAGGGACCAAACTTGTACAATCTTCAAACTTCAAGGTCATTTTTGCAAAATTCATTCTTCGGGCTTGGTTCTTTGTGCGACTTCGTTTCCCGTGTTCGTTTTTGCTTGATTCCTTTGATCATTTGTTGAAATCACGATATCCGTACCTAAAATACACAATGAACAAACACAAGCGTATATTGGGGTATTTTGACGATATTTTAAGCGTTTTAAACCCGATTTGGACAATGAGACTATGTATAATTGCAGTCTCATCATACATTTTTACTCCTTCATTATAGTGTTTATGTGTTGGTAACATTTTTATACTAGTTTTACTAGTTTTACATATTTACATGTTTTAGGCCCAATAAGCCTATTATAAGTTATTTAACTTGTATTAATCAATTTTATACTTGTATTATCAGTATTTATACTTTACATGTTGGGCCCAAATGGGTTAATCCCAAATAAGTAATTTTTATAAGTGTTTAACTTATTTAGTTAAATTATTAGTCCAAATATGCTAACTTAGCTCGTTAATGTCCGTATGTCATATAGTTCGGGTTTTATCGGTTTTTACTTGTATTAGGTAATTATATATCAGTATATGACTTTTAAAAACTTTACATTAGACGGGTTTGATCGTCTAAGTTTTAATTGGCGGAAAACGTTAATTTTACGGTAATAGCCGAAAAAGTCGTAAAAATCACGTTTATAGTTTTTATAACTTATAAATCTTATTCAACTACCATTTTTATAAAGTGTCCATTTATTTAACCTTATACATATTTATATAAATGAAATTTATAAGTTAGTGGGTTTTAATTCACATTTTATACTATATTAGTTTGAGTGCTTATATAATACTATTAAACATTAATTCTTCAAAATCTGATTTTTAGTTTCATCTTCACCATTTTTATCATATCTTGAGTTCTATAAGGAGATAGAAGCTTATTTTTGGATGGCATAAACTTCATATTATGTGCTACAAATAAGTTAGTTATAGCTACTGCTCAATCCATGTTTAAGTATCCTGAACAGTCCCTACAAAACAGACTATTCAGATTGGTATACTAATTTTGTTTTGATCATATCTCACTCATTTTGATGATTCCATTGCATGGTCAACTCTCACATGTGTATGACATCTAATACTTACTGTAAATTGATTCCACCATGCCATTTTATCAGTTTAGTATTTGGTTACTTATTGTTTTTATACAGCCATTATATTAAGCAAGATTTAACCATTTTTACATGTGGTTTTTCCATCTTTTTACCCATGTTTATAAAATCTATCAACACCAAATCCCCACATAGTATTTTTAATCATCATTCATCATCATATACATATACATAAATAAAGAAATTACAAGATTACATAATCAAAATAACAAGAGGATAGGAAGAACAATCTTTATACCACCAAGATTAAGTAGTTGGAAGGATCAAGACTTGGTTTTGGGTCACTAAATCTTATGAACTCTTGTATGAAATCTTCAAGATCACCAAGGGAGATGTTGGTCTTTGAAAATCATCCCTACTTCATCTTGCAAACTTCTCTTTGAATGTTAAAATCACCACCAATCTATAGAGCTTCAAAAGGGCTTCATCATATGTGTGAATAACACATGATCTCATGGTTAATAATTGATCAAATGAGGGTGTTTTTGGTTGAGATGGGACGAATTTTAAAGAGAGGGAGGAGAGAGTTGTGAGTTTTTGGTGGTATTGCATGTATGAAAATGGAAGAATGGTTTTGGCTAGATGGTTTTGTGTTTTGGTAGCTTATAAGCTAAGCTAGTTACAAGTGTAAGTAACTTATGTAAAACTTGACACAAAGTTAGTGTGGTGTCACAATGTGGCCGTCCCATGTGTGGGGGTGGGGCAAAACTTGTTTTTGTCTCATCCCCAATTATTTACGGGTACTCCTCGATTCTAGTTTCCTTGATTTGCGTGCCCTCGGGTCGTTTTACGAAAAACGTTTTTATAAATTATGAATCAACGGCACGAAACGAATCTATTAAAAATTGTCTCATCAAAAATGGAGTTCGAAAACATAAATACGTAATCCTAAGGTTTTTGGCTTAGTCGTAAATGACGTTAAATTATTCTAGTAAGTCCTAATCTCTTCTCGTAAATTTGTGAGTTTATGAACCAACTCAAAATTAAAATCCCAAAATAATATTCACGGATAAATTTATTTTCTGAAATGTCGGACTGTCACCAAAACGGTGTATGTAAATGTAAGCACGTAACGTAGAATCCTCCGGTTTAGACGTAGTCGATGCTACTTCAAGACGTAAATCCAAATTTCTTCCCAAAAATAAGTGAGTTCATAATATAACATTAAAATAATGTTTTTAAATAATATTTGAGAATAAAATATAAACCATAAATTGACGGATTGTCACAGGTTAGAAATTGCAATTGATCTCCATGTGATACAATGCTACATGATAAGCTTGTGAGATCAATCGATTCTTGATACTTCATTCCGTCTCCATTCATCCTCCTCCATTACCTATTGCTGCATTTATTCAAACAAAACAAAACAAACAAACAAAAAGCACACAATAATAAAATACTACTAGCAAATTACACCCCCTCACACTTAAGATTTTCCAAGTTAGAAAAATAATTTTAGGGTGTATGCATTTATTCTAAAACACACAAAATAAAACACACAAACAATTAAAGTACGGGTTACCTCCCGAGAAGTGCTTAATTTATTATTGAGTCGTTAGCTAGACCCTTACCCTCGATGTTAGTATTCTTTAATACGGTTAAGATGGGGAACTTTGGTTGGGTGCCATTGATTTTGATAATTATCAACGTTGAACGGAAGCAATTCGTCATTCATATTCCAAACTTTGAAAGGCTTCTTTGGCACATCATTGCGGTCCCTCTTTATCATCCTTCTACTTCCAATTCCATTCGTTGATTTCAACTCCACGTCATGAATTGACATTACATCATGTTCAAACGTCTTCTCCTTTTTGTATGGGATATGCACGATGCAATCCTTGGGAAAAGTTCTGTTAGAAATGATGGGTTTCGGTTTTGGCACGGTTGGAATAGGTTCTTCTTCTTCCTCAATAAAAGAAACATCACTCTTATCACCCTCGTTTCAGATAAAGGGTATTTTATCTCTTGTTTTGATATTGGTGATTTGAGGAACGGACTTGATTTGTTGGATGAACTTTTCGACACGATCGGTTTTTGTCTTCAAGTCTTCGATTATGGTTGTATGGTTCCGGAAATTTAGATTGATTTGAAACTCCAAGTCAACGAAATTGTTCTTGACACGTTCATTTTCTTTCATTTTCCAAGCCAAAAATTCTCTCATCATCTCCTCCATTGAGGCTTCGGGTTTTTGGTGATATTGTGATGAGTATGGCATCACATCTCGCCGTCGAGATTGAGGAATGGGACGGTTTGGGTTTAGGGTAAGATAGGAATTTGAATTCCTTGAATTTTGGTCATGATATTCTTCGACATAATTCGCTTCATGAGGTTCACACATCGGCGTGTCATCCTTCATGGTGGTTTTTGGATCATGGTTGTCTCTACGATCGTCTCGCATATCTTTTAGTTCATTCCTTATGATTAGGAACTGGGAGTCGTTAAGCCTAGCGAGACCTTCGAATTCCTCCATCAACACGGTGTGATCGGAGATGACGTTATTTCCACCGGTGGAAACAACGGTTTTCGGTTTAGGATGGATATGAGAATCCTTCGAAAATTCGAGCTTGAGAAGGACCTTGTCCTCGAGGATTTGGAAAGCTTCGTTGGGAGTATTGTAGAGGAAGATTCCTCCAGCGTCGAGGGTTACTTGATTTGGATCGTCTAAGCCATGATAGAATGTTTCAATTAATGTTCTCGTGGTTAGATCATGTCCATAACAAGCACGAAGCATATGTTTCATTCGGAGCCAAGCTTCAACGAGAGTCTCGTCATTGAGTTGGTGAAAGTTAAGAATGTCATTTAGGAGACGTTTAAACTTTGCGGATGAAAATAATCGACTAATGAAAGCTTTTCTTAATTCATTCCACGAAGTGATTGTTCCTTCGTCAAGTTTATTCAACCAAGACTTATCTTCTCCGGTTAATGAGAATGGGAATATCCTCAAGTTAATCGCTTCCTCTTGATTTTCACCATATTGGAAAAGGCTACTAATCTCAAGAAAATCGAATATATGTTGGTGAGGATCGGATAGGACTTCTCCATTGAATTGGTTTTCCCGAATCATTTGAATGTGGGTACCCTTGATAGTGAAATTGTTTAGAATAGGGATTTGAACAATAGAGGAACTAGGTGTTGGAGCAATGATCCTAGTGTTTGACCACATTGGTCGATCATCGGGATCAATGATAACAATGGTTGAGGAATCGGATTTTGTTTCATAGGTGAATATTCCTTCGGTATGGAATGGGTTTTCGAATTTCGACTCGAGTATGTCGATTATGACAACACGTTCCTCGGTGAAAGGTCCGGGTGACTCGATATCAAATATGGTTTTATCGGGTTCACGAGTCTTCTTCTTGAACTTACGTTTAAGTTCATAGAATATATTAACGAGGCTTTTACCTCTAAGACGTGGGTTTACAGAAAATCGAAATAATTCGAAAATTTTATTAACAACTAAAAATAAAAATGAAAAGATATTTAAAATACAAAAATACTCAATAAAAAATATTTTTACATTTTTTTACTAAACAAAACAAACAAAGAAACAATAGAAAATAAAAATGATAACGTAAATGATATATTGTACCAAATCAATCAAACCGGATGGTTCGAATGACTTAGGGTTCTAAACACGGGGTTTGGGCATAAACTGGGGCGAATAGAAATACGAACAAGGCACAAAAGGACTAAAACAGGGTGGTTGGGCGGGATATAAGCTTTATTAAGACTTGTTTTACAACTCGAAAAACGTATGTTAAACAAGTTAAAAACACAATTAGGAATGGTTTTGAGGAAGGCTCGGTTAAAATAAAAGAAGACAAAAGTTTTGTTTTTTTTTTTTGTTTTTTTAGGGTCTTGGAAACTTGCCGGACGGCAATCAAGCTTCTGTTGAAGCTTGCCGGCAGCAGAGCTGACTTGCCGGACGATAAGTTGGTTGCTGTTGGGGCTTGTCGGTGGCAGGAGCTCCTTGCCGGGCGGCAAAGGGGCTTCTGTGGTGCTCTTGTCGGCGGAAGGAGGGTGTTGACGGCGGCAATACTCTCCTGTCAGAAAATATATATATATATATATTTTTTTTTTACTTTTTTGATTTTTGGGTTTTGGCAACTAAAAGCTAAGAACACTTAAAAAACTTTTGGGGGTTGATGAGAAAAGCTTAATCTAAACACACTTTAAAATTCTTAAAATGCAATAAGCACTAAACAAAAGAAGCATAATGTGGAAGAACGATACACGATATGAAACAAAGATTCAAAACATGAAAATCACAAAACACAAATTCCCGGCAGCGGTGCCAAAAACTTGATGCGTTCTTTGTGAGTGTACACAAGTTTTAAATTTATACACGGATTTCCAAGTAAGCTAAGAACACACGGGCAAGTATGACCCTTTCGTTTGTAGCTAGCTTGTTGTGGTAAGTTGAGGTCGTTCACTAGGATTTGGGTGTTTCCGGTTGAAAAGAGTCTTTGTAACAATGTAACATTAGTGGTAAAAATGATTATCACTCCCACAATTACCATATAAGTAACAATTAAGCAAATAAGTAACAAGTAACAAGAATATGATGATTAAGCTAATAAGATGAGATAACAAATAATAATAAAGATACTTGTTTGGAACTAGTATTCATTTCAATGGAGTGAATAGATTATCGGGTAGATAGTTAAGCAATAGCACACAAATTATAAGTATACAATTCCAAGTCAATGGGTAATATCATGGAATTGCACATGACACGGTTTAGAATAAAGAACGCTTTCGACCTATGATCAATATTACAAACCGGTAATTAAATCCATTTGTGAGAAGTATGATTTTAGCCAACTTGTTCATTAGATCCCTTTCGACCTATACTCTAGATTAAAACTTTATAAAACCATTTAACTTGTTTAATTATGGTTGTCAATCATAATACACCAAACATATATGCGCATTAACATTTGGAACAAAATATAACTAGGAATCCTTTCGACCTTTAGACCGAGTTATGATTTACCAACAAGTTATCAAGACTCATATCAATTCAAATAAACTCATTAACAAAATCATAATTCAACATTGCAAAATAATAAACACTCCATATCCATGTTTACATTATTCCAAACAAGTATAAGAAAACTACTCCATAATCATATTAATCAAGAACAAACATTCAACATATGATATAGAGTTCAACATCATGAAAGTAACAAAAATTTACCCAAAGTATGAATACAATAAGTAAATGGAATGGAAGAATTTAGAGCAATCCTTAGGCCTCCAATTGACTACAAGTTTTTTGCTCTTTCAGGTTATGCAAATGAAATCCGTATTTGAGATTTGAAGCAGGTTTAGGAGAGGTTTTGTGAAGATTGGTTGTGATTTAGGCTTCAAGAAACACTACCAATGATAAGGGTAATGATCCCTTAGAGTTTGGCAAGGTTATTTTGATGATTGGAGCTTCAGAAGGATGAGTTTTGGCACACTTGGACCAAATCCGGGATTTTCACCAAGGAGAGAGTTTCCTTGATGAATAATGAAGGTGATATTGTAAGTGTTATGTTACAATGACCCCGAAGGGTCTTATTTATAGATGAGTTCAAGCCTTGGTCATCAATGCATGAACTTGCAGCCAAAGTAATATACTTGGAGCCAAAGGAGTTCTCTTGTAGCCAAAGTAGTTTACTTGGTCCCAAAGTGATTCTAGAACTCTCCATAGAAGCTTCATGAAGGATTGGAGTAGTTGCATGTATGTAGACAAATTCTTCCAACACAAAAGTAGGTGGCAACTTCAGAAATGTTGGTGGCAACTTCCATGCTGATTGACTTGTACTTGTCGGGATTCCTTTGTATATGCATGAATCATCATTTATTGTTTCTTTCTTTGTATGTTCTTTATTTTCCTTGATCTTGGCTCACTAACAACACAAAACACCACTTTACACATATAAGAGCTAAATAGCTCGTTAGTAAAACCAAAAACCATGCAAAATATACGGATAACGCTCAAGAAAACATGTTGGATTTGGGCGTTATCAAACCTTCTCCAACAAGCTCCATCATCAGTCAACTTCAAACCTAAAATACATGCTTATAATCATCAACACAACGGTTGAGCAAGTCTATAGGTTTTCCAAATCATCATTTGAACACAAGAGAAAAATCAATCATAATCGTTTAATAGAATTGCTACGTATACAATCTATTATTCAGGCATTTTATCTAATTGCATAAGCTATATAATTGTGTTTAAGCTCATGACACCGACCCGTTATGACCAATCATTCGCCAAAAGGCCTGCATGATAAAAGTGAAACCATTGCCCCTCTTAAGGTAATCATTGTAAATTTTACCTTGTCTCTTATTCAAGTTATCCGTCCGAGCAGCGCACTCAGTGTACTAACTCTCGTCTCGGATAGGGGTGTCAACCCCGATAGTACTATCAATTGTTTAAGCGGCTATTTCCAACCCACACAATGGCAAAAAAAAATAGTTAACGGTTCATGAATTTAGGGCCTTCTACAACTAGGTACTCAACACAATTCAGGCAACATTCGGGTCCAAAGGCAACATATGGGTCCAAATAATTATTCATGACTTGTGTACCATTTATTCTCAAATAGCATGTATCTCTCTCGCGGGTTTTAAAATCATTCAAAAAAATTGCAAACCGAGGTTATAGACTCACCTTGAGTAATAGAAGTAGCAAGACGATCTTCGACGATAGTTGATGCCCGATAAACACAAAAACCGCAACCTATCAAATAAGGCGCGTTCATTAATAATAAACTTGAGTAAAATCCATACTTAATAATATCAAACTCAAAATAATAAAATCACAACAAACCCAAAAGAAAACATTACAAGTGACCTATTACTTCCTTCTATATGTTTACTTTATTAGATAATACACTCGATAAAAATTTGCCGGTACATACCAAATGTACAAGTCCATTTACCCCACTTAAACACGTCAAAAATTTATGAAACTACTCAGATGTCTCACTTACTATCTATATAAAGTCCTCCCAAAAGCCCATCAAAAGATTTTACTTTAAGAGTTCCCTGCCCGACACATCTTTGAACTACAAAAACCGGACAGTTTTACGTCATCGACTCATATAACCATTTTAACTTCTATAAACGACTCCATTTACAAAACCGACACCTGGGTTTGAAAATAGACTCACAACCTAGGGTTTACAATTTTACATCAGTCCTTCACTCATTTCAAAACTCATTCTATAGACCCCGAGATTCGATCCAAATATCGACGACAACTACATGTCGTGCCGATACTCGTCTCCCGTACACGAATAATCAAACTATCATAACTTCTCGCTAGTTTGGAGCTAGAAGCTCTACTTTATATCAAATCGAAGCTAACGAAATTCTCTACAAACCTATGCAATTAGTTAAGCCATAATCAAATCATAAGGTACCCAAAAATAACCTTTTTCCTACTGATCTAAATTACCCTTCAAAATTTTGCATGAAATCATGTTTTTAACCAAAATCAATCATTTTTATCATCATCCTATAACCCTAGTAACAACATAACTCATCTCTAACACTTGTATTATTCTCAAAATCAAAAACCCAAAATCAAAACCAAGTTTTTAACAAAAATTAGCATGATCATCTCTTGATCATCACCAACAACACATGCATGATCATAAACTTGACCTACCAACCATAGAAAAATCAAACTCCATGCATGTAACTAAATTTAGTACCAAAAGAAGCCTCTTTCATATCTAAGATAGGGACTTTAATTGTTTTTGAATAGATCAAACTTGATTTTGCAAGAAAATTGATTGAAGGTGTGTTAGGGGGTGACGACATAAAAGAAAATAGGGAGAGGAGTATGATTTTTGGTTGTAACTTTCCACTATGAGAAAGTTAGGTGGATTTTGGCTTATATATGGTTCTCCAAGGGTTTATTTTTCTAATTTGTGATAGTTTTGGTCCAAAATGCAATAAAATAGTTTAAAGGGTAGAAAATGTATATTGTCAATTTTAAAAATATTTACGAGACTCTGGTTTCGTAATAATACTTCTCAAAATTTAAAACGCACTCAAACATGATATTAATATAATCCCGGTACGACTTAATACGCAATTAAAAATAAAAACGTCAAAATTATAAACATCAAAACAACAAATGATAGAACGTAATATTTCGGGCATCTGTCGATATCGTCATCACTAATAATCCTCGCTATTAGTAAAAAGGTATAAATAAGGCCTCCAACATCGGTTTTAAATTAAACCACCAAACGTCATATCATTCAAGCTCATAAAAAATTATAAAAATATTCATAAAATAATATTAAATAATGACCTCGGGTTCGAGTTATCACCGGAGTCCTGCTAGCCGAACCACCATAAATCATTGTGTCGGTTTGCATTTACTTTTCCTTATTACTTTATCCTTATACTTGCACTACTTACGTATGAATCGTGATCACTCAATATGCTACTTGACTCAGTTATAGTCCTTGACTATAAACAAACGCATCTCATACTATGTCCCTCTTGATGGAAATTTGATACAAAAGTTTTAAAAACATATTCACCCCCTCTTCGTTTTCAACAATTGGTATCAGATCCACGTGGTTCTAAATTTCTAAAAACAAATGGTTTTTAAAATAGAGCATGATCCATGTATCAATTTACCTTTGAAGCAGGATAAAATATGAGAAGTGATTCTTTGTTTATTGCTTGTTAACTTTGTTGTTTAGTATACTTTATTATATTAGCTTGAAGATTTCCATGAAACATAAATAAAAATGTTTTAAAAGGATTGGGGAGTGTCGTTGTGTGTCCATAGAGAAAACATACAAAATACGGGTTTTAATGAGTGTTTGCGCAACTCTTAATTTTGTTTAAAAATCATTTCGATAAAATCATATATAAGTATCATAAGTAGAAATGATGTTTAACATGTATATTATATGTTTGTTAACAAGTCTAGTAAGTCATATGCATTTCTGCTATGTCAAAATACAAGTTTTAGCGGAAAATTGCAGTCTGTCATAGAGACTCACGAACCTAAATCAATGGTCTACGGACCCTTTTAAAAAAGGGTCTGCGGAGTCCGTGTACGTTTGTGTTGCAACTTTTAGCCAACTTCAAAAGGCCATAACTTTCTAACCATAAGTCTGTAGAAGTCGTGCCACCTCTTTTTTTGAAAGTAATTGAGTATACTTTCATATAAAAACACTCTTAAGTGATTGTTAGATTCGTAATAAAGTGAAACAAGTCAAAAGGAATAAGGTGTCTAAAATTATGAACTTACTTTAGCATTTCATCTTATTTCTCTTGAGTCGGACGTATCAAATTAGTTTGTAGTTGAATAAAGTTGTGTCCACATTTTAAAACAAATCATTTTGTCATACAAATGAAACTAATCAAGCTTGGTATACATCGGCATACTTAAACACAAAGCAAAGAAACATATTTGTATGCTAAATTTTACTTGCTTTGGTTTATGAGTATCTTGTTTGATCATTGCAAATTGTGATTACTTCTATTTTTGATACATATATGTGTTAACCTTGCCATGATACTCACTTGCTTGCTTGTCAATTACATGATTATGCGCAATATGACATTTTCTAGATTTTATGCACTAAGATGGGAAATTATCTTTCACATTTCTTGTAGACTTAGCTCACCCTCTTTGCATATGTTTTACACTTACTTGAACCTAGTAAGTCACTTAGAATTAAGCACTAAGTAAACTTGTCAAGTACACCACCTTCGGTGATTCTCTAAACATATAGTGTTCTTAAAAATAGTGTTTGGTATAAAATAATAACTATGATGTTAAAAAGAATTCGCAGGATTTTTATTATCCATGTGTTGAGTGCAAATGGATATTTGTGCGTATGAACATCTTTCCTGTGTCGAACTTTGGATGGATATGTGTCTAGTGAGTTTCCTTTTTTAACACCCCCAAATTACATTGCGCAGCGGAAATACACATTTGGGTGCTAAACTCAAACATTGTTACACAAGACATTTTGAACAAACTCAAAATGATACATTTAAAATATAAAAGAATATAAATTAACCATTGTCTAAAACTTTCGGTCCCAAGTAAAACAATTTTAGAAATATCAGAGTTATGTTTTGGTCCCCCAAAGACTTTAACAAATCCACAAACAATTTACCAAATTACTTGACCGTACATTATTATTATTAAGACAAAAGGGAAAGAAATATGTTTTAGACCAATCACCACAAAAACAATCCACAATCCTTCTCCAGCAAGCTCCGCAATTCATCATCATCAATACCTGAAATACATGCTTAAAATCATCAACACAACGGTCGAGCGAGTCTATAGGTTTTCCAAATCATCATTTGAACACAAGAGAAAAATCAATCAAGACCATTTAATAGAATTTTCATGCACACAATCTATTAGTCAGGCATTCTGGTATATAGCAATAGCTATTGAATTGTATTAAGCTCATGACACCGACCCCTTAACTTAGTCACCCACGCCTAAATCCGGCATGACTAGATGAATTCCAGTGTCCCTACTAGGGTATCAGTTGCAAGTATACCACATTGTCATTCTCGTAAAATTATCCTTCCCAGCGGGTTACTCAGCGTAAAGCCCTGGTCTCAAATAGGGTCGTCAGCCCAATGGTACTATTATTAGAATAAGCGGCTATTCCCAACTCACAACATCAAGTCAGAAGATAGTTAACGGGTCATGAATTTAGGGACTTTTGCAACATAGGTACTTATACAATTCAAATCAACAAAGGCAACATTCGGGTCCAAACAATCAATCATGACTTGTGTTCATTTTTACTTTCAAATAGCATGCATCCCCCTCGCGGGTTTTTAAATCAGTCGACATAATTACAAAAGCGAGGCTATAGTCTCACCTGGAGTAATAGCAGTAGCAAGACGATCTTCGACGATAGTTGATGCCCGATAAACACAAAAACCGCAACCTATCAAATGAGGCACGTTCATCAATAATAAACTCGAATAAAATCCATACTTAGTAACATCAAAATCAAAATCATAAAGTCACAACCAACCGAAAATGAAAATAATACAAGTGACCTTTTACTTCATTCTATATTTTTACTCTATTAGTTAATTCTTTCGATAAAAATCTGCCGGTACACACTAAATGTACGAGCTCATTTACCCAACTTAAACACATCAAATACTTATGATACTAATCAGAAATGTTACTTACTATATGTAGAAAGACCTATTAAAAGCCCATCAAAAGATTTTACTTTTAAATTCCTTTACTCGACTCATCTTCAAACTACAAAATCCGGACAGATTTAAGTTAATTTTTCATACAACCGTTTTAACTTCTTTAAACGACTCCGTTTACAAAACCGACACTTGGGTTTTAAAGTAAACTCTACCTCTAAGGTAAACACCTCATTATCAGTAGGTTACACATTTCAAAACTTCAATTTATAGTCCCCGAGATTCGATCCAAATATCGACAACAACTATATGTAGTGCCGATACTCGTCTCCCGGTACACGATCAATCAAAACATCATAATTTCGCGCTCGTTTGGAGCTAGAAGCTCTACCTTATATCAAATCAAAGCTAATAAAATTATCTACAACCATAGGCGATAAGTTAAGCCATTTTCAAAACATAAAAATTCGGATTTTATAGTTTACTTACTGTTATAAAATGACCATTAAAAACTTGTACAAAATCACCTTTTTGATCAAAACCAACCATGAAAATGATCATTCCTATACCCTAACATCAACATATATGAACCATAACATCCAAATAATTATCAAAATCAAAACCTTTGAATCAAAATGAAGTTTTTAACAAAATTCTTGCAACAATCACCATTGATCATGGCAAGAACACCATGCATGATCATGGCTTCTACCTACCAACATCAAAAAAAATAAAAATGCCTTGCATTTAAGATTTTATTACACCAAAAGGATCCTTGATCAATTATAAGATTGGGTCTTACTTTATGTTTGCTCAAATCATTGTCAAATTCAAGTTAAAATTGAAAATGTGTAAAGTTTTGTGATGGTGGTGATGTTTCGGCAATATAGAGAGAGAAGAGAGAGATAGATGAAAAATTTTGAGTGGAATTTGTGTGTGTGTGTGTGTGTTTGTTTAAGCTTTATATATAGTGCATGAGGGACCATTGTTGTAATTTTTCAATAGTTGTGGCTCAAAATAAAAATAGTTAGCTAAAAAGCGAGAAATAACTATTAGTAAATTTTGAAAATATTTACGGGGCTCGGGTTTTATAAAGTTACTTTTAAAAATTTAAAACGTACCTCAAATATAATAATAATATGATCTCCCGGTTCGACTTAATACGAACTTAAAATAAAAATGTCAAAAATATAAACATCGAGACAACAAATGATAAAACATTAAATCTCGGGCATCCGTCGATATCGTGGTCACTAATAATCCTCGCTATTAGTAAAAAGATAAAATAAGACCTCCAACGTTGGTTTTAAATAAAACCATCAATCGTCATTTCTTTCAACTCATCAAAAATTTCAAAATTATTCGTAAAAATAATATTATATAATATTAAATAAATGACCTCGGGTTTGGGTTGTCACATCCTACCCTCATAAAAGAGAGCGACGTCCCGGCGCTCGTCCCCTCTTATACTCACATCCCATACCTCCAGAACAAATGAGAACTCTTTTCCTTAAAGAAATCCTCATGCTTCCTTCACCATTTCAGATTCCACTTCTGGAATTCTTGTATCTTCACAATATAATCCTTACTATGTTTCGACTTCTTAAGAACTCTTCACAGTTCTTGTCTATAAAAAGCAACTTATCTTCAAGTTGAATTCTTTCCTTGTTGTTCTCAAAACCAATTTCACTCGTCATAACGACACCTTATGCATAACCACGTTTCCAATTTCAAATTCCATCGATTTCCTTCGATTGCCAACATAACTCTTCTAACAATTCCTTGTTACTAATAAACGGTCCTTAACCCATACAATCTTATTGTCAATATCACTTCTAGTTCAGTCATTCAATTCCACCTACATTTCTGTAATACACCGAAAACCTAATCTTACGTCCATAACTCACTATCTTTAACCTTCACCAATTGAAGTTCTTTTTGTACCATCAATAGTACAGTACTACTAGCATGATAATCATCGTCATATAAAAATTCCAACAATTTCTATGCCAATCACACACGCACAAGCATACCGTTCAATGTTCGAATTGTCCTTTCACTTTGTCCATCATTCTCTGTATAACACACAGTACTCAACTCAACTTTCATCTTTACCCAAACCAAAACGTATCGATTACTTGACTTGTGAGATTCCTTCATCACTAAGTCTCACTCTCTCAACTAAGATATGTTAGGAGTGCTCAATATACAATACCTAACTTGGCGTTACAACAAAATCCTTTCCATAAGTTCGATAAAATGTTGAAATCACTTCTTTTGACCTCCTTCTCAAATCAGACCACTAACTTAAAATTTCATATCCTTGTTATCAAGCCCACACTTCTTGTCATTACCAAAACTCAAATCTTAATAGATTTTCCCTTTTTTATCCCTGATAAGTGCATTAGCTACCACATTCGCCTTTCTTGGATGGTAGCAAAACTCGTAGTCATAATCACTCACAGTCATAATTATCAACATACTCAAATACTCAAAATATATAACGGGTAATCCTCTACTCATTTCATTTAACATCCCATGAAATAAATTATGAAACTCTCTTATGATCCTTAATTATTACTTACTTGATTCCATACAAGTAATATTCCTACAATCTCAAAACAAACATCACAACTACATAACCCTTATGAGACGCATCACAGCAAACTACAACGATAAATACTTCATATCCTTTTAACAATGACAACATTAGTGCAGAACACAACCTGCCCTTCAGCGTTCAGAATACAGCTTCCTATCAGATGGGGATCAGATTTCGAAACTTACAATTTAGATGTATAAGGACTCACATATCCAATTCTTCTTAGTCAGCTTAATCAATGGCTCAACAATCAGTGAAAACCTTTCGATAAACCTTTGATTATTTCCAGCTTAAGCTAAGGAATAAACAGATTTCCGTCAGCGTCATTGGTACCGACCAATCCTTAATCGTTTCAATCTTGGTAAGATCTTCACGAATACCTTTGTTGTCAATCAACCGCCTTAGAAAACACAAATATTTCAAACAACATTCACACATAGAAAACTTTACATACAGTTTCTCTTTTTCCAACCATCCCAAAATTTATCCTCATAGGCTACTTATGTTCCTCCTTTCCTCTTGGAATAAAATAGAGTATCTTCAATAGATATAATGACTAACTCATCCTAGGACATCTCACACACAAAATTCACCTAGTCCATGAATATGGCAGACGCGTTCGTTAATTCCAAAAACATCACTTGAAACTTAAAGTACCCACATCAAGTACGAAAAACATCTATAGGAACATCTTCCTTCCTAATTCTCAGTTAAGGATAACCAAGACTCAAAGCGATCTTTGAATATACTCTAGATCCAGACAAGTTGCAAGGATCAAACGAATCATCAATCCTCGGTAATGGATATCAATTCTTGGTTGTCAATTTGCTAAGCTCTCGATAATCAATACACATTCGAAACAATCCATCCTTCTTGACAAACAACACAGACGATCGCCATTGGCAACAAAACTTAATCTAATACATCCCTTATCCATCACTTCGTGCAGTTTACCGGATAACTCATTCCAGTCTGACGGTGCCAAATGATAAGGCATACAAATACTACTCAATAGAACGCAGCAGCACTACACAACAAAACGCAGAAGCACTACACCTATTGTTTACAACACTCAATCGACACGAACTCCACTTCATTAGGCGGCAGCAACTCTACAAAACTTCAGGAAAACTTCATAATACTCTCAAATCATTAACAGATCTCCAAACTTCTCCTTAACTACCCTATCACTAATTACCTGAGTTAGGAATACATCATATCCCTCTTCTACATACTTCCTTGTTTCCAAACAAGATACTTCTCAGACGGGAAAATTCACTCATCACCTCTCATAGTCAACACTCAGCTTCGCAGCAAAATCTAAATCAGCATCTATCAATTTATAGTGAAGATTAGTTCAATCTCAAGCATCAGCACTTTGCACCACTAACTAATTCATACCAATAATCCACATCCAAAGATCCCAACTCTATGAGCATCAAGTCAATATTAAACACTTACCTTCCTAAATTCAAGGAACACACTCTCAGTGTAAAACTAACACTAGCAACCTTTCCATCGGTCAACTCCACATCATAGTTAATTGTCAATCTTATTGACTCTCCGTTTATAAAACAACTGAATCTTTACATTTCTACAGTTTCTACCCGATCTGAAACCAAACAACATACTGACATAAAGAATCTCAAGTAAGAACATACCATTTACAAAATTTAGACCTTAAGGTTTGTCAACATCATTCAAATGTAAACCGGAGCAGCAGCATTCCTATCTTGTCAATTTCCTTTCCTTGGACAATTCCTTTGTTTGTTTTCTTTCTCACCACGGCTAAAACATATCACCACTCCAGGGGTACTAATTACAATGACAAATCCTCTTGTTCTGCACTTAGCAGCTTTATGACCAGGTTGTCCTAACTCTAGTCGCAATTGTGTAAAATTACTTACATGGTATAGAGTATAGCAAACACACTTGAGATTTATCTTGTCACTTCTAGACACATGGAAACACGAATTCCCATCATTCCTTCCATGATTTAAATACTGATTTTGGTTCTGTCTTTGGTTATTGTTATTAATGTAATCCTTAGAATTCTGACCTTGATTCTGGTTGGACTGAGTAGATTCCCACTTTCTCTTATTGTTTTCAACAATGCTATCTTTCCTATCTTGCACTTTCACGTCCATTAAGTCATGCGCCATCTAAACAGCTTCATCAAAAGATTCAGGTTTTGAAGAAATAATCTCACTCTTGATATCACTAGTCATTCCTCTAATGTACTGCTTCCTTGCCTTACAGTCATTCATAAAAGTATCAGGACATAGCAAATATAGCTTAGAAAATTTCCTATTAAGCTGTAATAACATCGTCCCTTAGCACTAATTATCTCAATTCGGATTCCAACTGTCCTAGTTCCTTCCTAGGACAAAACCTAGCAGTCAATATTCCTTTCATCACGGTCCATGTCTTACTATTAGCCACAACCAATCCTAAAGTAGTTACTTGGTTATTCCACCATCTTAGTGTACCATCCTGAAATATAGCAGCAACAAATTTCACCTTATTAATTTATGAACACCCGATAATCTCAAAGTACTCTCTAACTAATGCACCACTAATACCACAAAACTGTGCAGAACCATACTTTTGAAAACTAACATAAGTACATTCTTTCAAACTGGTAGAACAGCAGCAACACTATCATCTGGATCAGCAACATCATCATTATGTTCAGCAGCAGCATCATTATTTTTAGCAGCATTGATGTGGTCGATATAGTATATGAGATAATTAGATACGTTATAGGGTAAATTAGAAAATTACCTTTAGGAAAAAGTAATAGTCTAAAATTACCAAAGATTGATGGACAGATTCACACGACTATATATGATATATAAATGAAGATGAAGATTAAACCAAAAAAGAAAGATTAGATTAGATGAAGGGAAAGAGAAAAACAAGAAGATGTGAATTCCTAGTGAGAGAAACACATACGTTTCTCTCTCTAAAACAAATGAAATGGAAAACACACACACAAATGAGGCTTAGGAGTCCTTTTATACTAAGTACTAAGTGTTTAGGAGGCCTTCCTCATTTGTGTGTTCGGGACTAATTCCCGTTACATAAACATTAATAACTAAGAACTCTCGACACCGTTGAATAGTATTTTTCACGAGCTTCGCAACGGTATATTATATGACCATCACTTTAAATACGGCTAACAATCTCCCCCTAAGGGGTGGTCATGTAATATGTGACTTCACTTCGTTGGTGTTGCAGACTTTGAAGCTCGTTGTCTTGAGAGTTCTTTCATAGTTCCTTTCATGACTTGTGATCTTGGATCTTCGATCTTTGCCTTGACTTGATCTTGTAACTTTTCCAGCTTGTGTTCTTGTGTCTTTACCCACATACTCATGTTTTGAGTTGACAGGAAAGCTTGTTAACAATCTCCCTTGATCATCAGAGTAGCGGAAGTCTTTGTCTTTAGATGTTCTTGAGCTTTCTTCAGTAATCCTGAATATGTGGCCTTGAATTGCGACTCTTGAGATAACGCCACTGTTTGCATTCCACCGGTTTCCCGTTATACAGTACGAATACTATACCTGTGATCAGGTAAGTTCAAAGAACTTCCTTGACAGGATTTCCAGCTGTGGTAGCCGTTCTCAATACTTGAATATATCGAAAGATAATTCAAAGTAAGGAGTGAATCATGCAGTTCCATTCTGCTGATTAGGTCGTCAATTCACTTTCCTGGAACAAGTCTGAATCAATTAAGAAACAAACCATCGTTGCTTTCCAGTTGACACAAGTTTGATTCATATAGAATCGCACAAGTTACCTACCGCAGTGCTGTTTGATGATGACACTGGAAGGATTTCCATTCGTCACTGTAAATACTGAAAAGTATTACTCTGAATGTTCTGGCAAGATCATAAAGATATTGCGTCGAGACCTGGAACGAGTTTGAATCAATTAAGAATCAAACCACTGTTGCTTTCCAGTTAACATATGTTTAATTCAAGTGAATCTTACATATGACCTACCGCAGTGCTATTTGATGTTAACACTGGAAGGATTTCCATTCATCACTGTGAATACTAAAGAGTATCACTCTGAATGTTCTAGCAATACCACAAGGATAGAGCGTAGGACTCTGTAAATCATCGCTTATGTTCTAATGATGAACAACAATTGATCTATGGAATAAGTGTCCTAATGAGATTTTTGATGAATCTCGTTGGCTCTAGACTCTATAAGTGCACGTTTATTTGGTGATCGGAGGCTGGAGCAGACTGCCACCTATTCAATATCTACTATCTCGGAGTGAGAAAGTTGATAGAAATGAGTTGAACTCCGTGACAATAAAACAAACTTCTTTTGAGAGAAGCTTGAGTAGGCTGGGATGGGTTGTGCATTACATCACTGGGTCCATGATGCTTTGTCTTCAATACCAGAAATCATCAACATGATTCTGATAGTAGATGTATTGACCCGGTTTCTGCCTAAGTTGTATGGAGGGCTTCTTTCTTTACACCCTTTATCCTTACATTTCTTTTTCATTCTTCAACCCCTTCAATGCTTACCAAGACGTCATAACTAGCACCTTGTTGTGATTGTTCCAGTGCTAGCTTAAGTCATTAGTCGGCATTTTTCCCGTACACTCAACTACTCCATCTTTCCTAAGGACTTCTAAGTTCTAATGGATTGTCCCTGGGAAGATCCCTCCGGTTCTGGTTGGATCATAGGACGAATACCTAACCACCTTTTGACACCAATACCATCGTGAATTTATGTGTTGAAGGGTATAGATATCGTAACCAGAAAAATCATTTGAAAATACAGTCAAGGTGTTGATGAAATCAATGTTTACACCTTGAAAGTTTTCTATATCACCAAAAACGCTCCCCCTACATATGTGCATCATATCAAAAGGAGAGATTTTTGCACATTTTAGGAAGAGAAAGCACTTATATCAAAGATCTTATTCAAGATAACCATTTCAATCACTATTCTCCCCCTCAAAAATTGCATGAAATTGAAATTTTTGTGAAACTAGTGATGAAACATGGAGAGAATAACGTGTCATGAAACTTTGGAACAAATGTTTATGAAATCATTATACTCCCCCTCGAAAAGAGATTCTATTTAAATAGGGGAGTATATGAGCACATTGTTTTGAAATACTTTGAAAAATTGTGCTCAAAAGTCCGAGAAAAATTGTGTTCATGAGCTTAAAACTTTGAATGTTTCGATATAAGCTCATGACCGAGAAAAATGAATTTCTCGTTGTTGAGGATAAGTCAAAGACTTTCCTTTATTTAGGGACCGGGTTATAGTCTGACATGTGACTATAAGCCATTATGAGAAGAAAAATAGAAAAGACATGTTTTGAAAACATTTGAACTCTCATTCGAACTTTATGTACGTACCCGTGTCGTTATTGAACAACATTTCTAAGCACGTGCATATTATCGATGCTGAGAGACATGTCGGAGAAGAATATTTTTGGTATTTTTTGAAAGATTTTCTCATTTTTTTTTTGTTTTTATAGGTTTTATATTTTTGTATTTTGGTTTCCTGATAGATATATACAAGGTTACTGCGAATGTGCAAGACGTTCAAGTTCATCAGGAGTGAAACTACGCATACCAAGTCGACGAACCAAAAATTCAAATCTGTCTTGAGGAAGAGCTTTGGTGAAGATGTCGGCTAGTTGGTAGTCCGTCTTGACAAAGAACAGTTCAATCGTTCCTTTTTCCACATGCTCCTTAATGAAATGGAATCGGACAGCTATGTGCTTGGTCTTGGAATGTTGGACCGGGTTGCAGGATATGGCTATGGCTGATTGTGAATCACAATAAATAGGGACTTTGTTAAAGAAAAAGCCATAATCCGTGAGTTGTGTTCTCATCCAAAGGACTTGAGCACTACACACGGATAGAGACACATATTCTGCTTCCGCGGTTGACAACGCCGTACAGTCTTGTTTCCTTGATGACCAGCTCACTAGCTTCTCGCCTAAGAATTGTGCTCCACCGGAAGTGCTCTTGAATGTATCCTGACACCCTGCATGATCGGCATCTGAAAAACCAGTGAGATTAAAACCAGAATCCTTCGTATACCAGAGACCCATGTTAATGGTTCCCTGGAGATAACGAAAGATCCTTTTAACCTCCTTGAGGTGCTTCTCGGTTGGCTGAGCCTGGTACCGAGCACATAAACAAGTAGCATGCACAATGTCCGGTCTGCTTGAGGTTAAGTACATAAGGGACATCATACTTCGGTATTTTGTAGCATCTACAAATGTCCCTTTCTTATCCAAATCAAGCTTGTGTTTAGTGTCCATTGGAGTGCCAATAGGATCACAGTTATCCATACCAAATTTCGTTAGAATCTCAAGCACATACTTGGACTGATTTATGAAAATACCACGGGGGGATTGGTGAACTTGGAGACCAAGAAAGAACGTCATTTCCCCCATCATGGACATTTCGAATCGACTTTTCATAAGGTCGGCAAATAATATGGAATATTTTGGGTTAGTAGAACCAAATATAATATCATCTACATAGACCTGAGCCACCAAGATGTCGTTTCCGTAGTGCTTGATAAACAACGTTGGATCAATGGTTCCTTTGCTGAAGTGATTTTGTAGAAGAAATGATGATAATTCGTCGTACCATGCCCTCGGTGCTTGTTTCAAACCATAAATTGCCTTTTTCAACTTGTAGACATGGCTTGGATGTTCAGTATTGATGAAACCTTCAGGTTGACATACATACACATCTTCTTTTAACGGCCCATGCAAGAAAGCCGTCTTCACGTCCATTTGATACACTGTGAATGATTTGTGTGCAGCGTATGCCAAGAAAATCCTAATAGCTTCCATCCTAGCAACCAGGGCGAAGGATTCTGCGAAGTCAATTCCCTCCTTTTGTTTATAACCTCTCACAACTAACCGAGTTTTGTTCCTAATGACCGTTTGCTCCTCATCCATCTTGTTTTTGAATAACCATTTCAGAGTGAGGGGATCGATATTGTCTGGTCGAGGTACTAACTCCCATACATCAAGCCGGATGAACTGATTGAGTTCTTCTTGCATAGACTCAATCCATGATGCATCGGTCATTGCTTCTTTCACACTTGCTGGTTCCATTGTGCTGACTGATAGTGCATAGATACACATATCACCATCGGTACGCAGCTGATTTCGTGTTGAGACCGGTCGTGAGAGATTTCCAATCACTTGAACCAAAGGATGATTCTTAGTCCATTTGTGTTCATGTGGAAGTGTATGAGAAACTTGATGCGAGCTCGACGGATCCACATAGGGTGTTGAAGGCTGAGTAGTACTTGTGGAAGCCGCAAATGGATTAACAAACTCGTGATCGTTGAGCATCGCATTGTTTGCATTTTCAGCAACTATTTCATTCTGAAGATGAACATGAGTAGGAATTTGCTGAGAATGTTGTTGAGTTGCGTCAGCAATCGGAGAAGTGGTTGGAATGTTTTGAGTCATGATGGTAGAGGTTGACGTAGTTGGTGCAGAAGTAGATGCCGATGGTGTAGATGCAGTCGGAGGTTCTGGAACTACCGTAGCAGGTGCAGCCGGGGCATTTTGAGGAACACCAAATGACGAAGGACCCTCCATATATTCATCATAAATAGGCCCAAATAAAACTTCCAAGTCACGTTCCGAAGGTTGTAACGATGAGATTGCTGACGGCGCAAATTGAAGCGCGAGTCCTGAACTTACGTGTCCAGAAGTCTGACCTTGAAGCTCGGGATGTGAACTTCTATGTTGAGAGGCCATATCCGAGAGTTCATCAAAGGTAACGTTCATAGTCTCCATTACCTTTCTTGTCCTTCGATTATAAACCCTGTAAGCACAAGCAGTTGAAGAATAACCAATGAAAAAGCCAATATCACCTTTAGGTTCAAGTTTACCAATATCTTCACGATCATTCTTCGGATAACATAATGCACCGAAGACATGTAAAAATGAAATATCCGGTTTTCTTCCATTAATGATCTCATAAGGTGTTTTGTTGAAACGGGTGTGAATAATGGAGCGGTTTTGAGTATAACATGCAGTTGCTATAGCGTCGGCCCAAAGGAATAACGGTGCACTAGAGGAGAGAAGCATCGTTCGAGCAGCTTCAACTAACGTACGATTCCTCCGTTCCACAACTCCATTCTGCTCTGGAGTTCTTACAGCTGAAGTTTGATGAGAAATCCCAACTTCGTCAAAATAAGCTTTCAATTTCTGATTTGTGAATTCTGTACCGTTATCCGTTCTCACAATAATGACAGGGGCTTGCAGTAGAACTGATGTTTTCTTCAAGAAGTTAATAATTACATCAGGGGTTTCATCTTTTGAAGCAAGAAAATGAACCCATGTGTAGCGAGAATAGTCATCCACAATGACAAGGACATACCGCTTTCCATTAATACTTTTGATTCTCATTGGGCCACACAAATCCATATGTAGGAGATGTAACCTATTCGTTGAGTTGGGAACAGGTTTGGGTTTGTGAGGCTTCTTCTTACTTTTACCTTGCTCACATGAAGGACAAAGATGGTCTTTTGTATATTTGAACTTTGGAAGACCGGTAACGAGATCATCTTTCGCAAGATGGGTGATGGCATCGAAATAGAGATGAGATAACCTTTGATGCCATAACCACGACTTTGTTGATGTGGCTCGGGCCATGAGACAAATTGGAGAAGCAGCAGACATTTGAAAAAGATCAATGGTGTAAAGGTTGGTGGTACGATTTCCTTTCAACAGATCAATTCCTTCAAGATCTCTTACAAAACATGTATGACTTCTGAAAGCGACCTCCAAGTCAGAATCACAAAATTGCCCAACCGAGAACAAGTTATGTCCCAAGCCATCAACAAAGGAGACTCTGGTGATGATTATATTTCCCCAATGAAGATCACCATAGCCTAGAATCGCTGCAACATGATCATTTCCAAATCGAACAGTTCCCATGAAACGCCATACAAAGTTCTTGAGAAGGCTTCGATTCCCAGTCATATGTTTGGAACAGCCCGAGTCCACGCACCAGAGACAAATTTCAACAGCCTGCCAATGATAAGAGAAACAAATATTTTGGCAACCGATGAAATAGGTTCCTGTAGGGTTAGAAGATAATTAAGCCGTATCACATACCGACGTTTCACTGTCAGTATGAGATCTACTAGTGTCGATAATTTTGCCACTACAGTCAAAATTTCTACCAGTAGGCAACCATTTAGAGGTGAGTCTAGGGCTACTAGGCTTAGCAAGACTTTCTGTGGACCCTACATGCGTACTTTTTGGAACATACACCTTAGCCTTAGGAGTGCGTTGTTGTTCACTGACTGACAGCTTGTCAATTCGAGTGTAACCACCATAATTCAAACCATTCATAGTCAAACCACAAGCATCATGACTAAAAGTAAAGAAACATTTATTACATTTAGCACAAATAACTTCAGATTTTTCATTCCGAATAGCAAGCTTAAAGTCATTACATTCAGATGAATTAGGTTTCTGATTATGATTAAAAAGCGGTAAATTCCTAGGGTGTTCTTCTACTTCCACATTATTGATCTTGGGGCGATTACTTCTAGAGGCAAAAGGGACCCTATCATTCCTTGTATTGCTCGTAGGCTGTGGCCTTCTGCTCTTAGTGTAGTTGTTTATTCCTGTAGAAGAAGACACGCGTCTATTAGAATTAGCACTTTTTAAATCAATAACTTGTGGTTGAGTTATAGTGATCGGTTTTGTCCTAACGCTTGATGTACGTTGTTTGCTAGGCACAGAGGGAGAACTAACACGAAACATTCCTGGGGCAATCACAGCAGTTTTCGTTCCAGCAACCTTGGGAAAAGGTGTCACAGCAATACGAGTGGGTCCCGAGGTTGCTGGTTTCTGGATCATCGTATCCACAATCGAGCTAGGTTCAGAAGTCTTATCTTTTAACAAGGCCTTTAACTTACAGTTCTCACAGATTTTATCAATAAGTTTCTGATAGACAGACTTACTTTGTTCAACAGCCCGCTTATATGAAACAACAACAGATTCTAAATCTGCAATCTTAGCCTTAAGCTTCTGAACATTACCACCACTAGTACTCTCTAACCTTGACGAGGCCAAATTCGTTTCCGAAGCCCCTCCTAACTGAGCCTGCAACCGTGCGATAGTTTGTTGCATTTCATTGTGAGCTTTTTCATACGAAATCTTGTCATATTTGCATTCATCACATTTTTTGACAAATTTATTCCAAAGATCAGTGAATTCTTTATCCTTTTTAATGACATAAGATTCCATTTTCTCTTTCATAAGATCAAGCTCAGTTTGGAGGTTTTCATCATGCGACGTAGAGGTACCTAACTCAACAGGGCCACTATCAATACAATCACGAGCTTTAGAAAGGCATTCAAGATCTTTTTCCAAAACTTTAATATTATCAAGAGATTCATCAGCTTCCTTTGTCAAAGATTTAAAGTCTTTAACAAAGTTGGCTAATTCTTTTAGAAAAGCGTTTTCCAAATTTCCTAACCGAGCATCAACTTGATTAACAATCGGATTAATGTCGTTTTGAAGAATTTTCTGAACCTCAATCTGAACAGGTGATGTAAAATTACCTCCAGTTATTTTTGAATTAACAACACGTTTAAGGATGACAAAGTTATCTTTAAGCTCGTTTAGAAATCGGCGAGTGATACTCGGTTTAGGAGGGTCATCAGACAATTCCTCACTTGGTAGCAAAAGCATTTCAGTACTCGTTTTAGACCGAACAAAAACAGTTGGCGGGTTAACTTTCGGATAATAAACGGGTATCACTTCTTTATCAAGCTTTTGCATTCTTAAACGAGACTCTACAGCAAGTTCAGTAGTTTCCTCGGAATCATGCACACTAGGAGGATCATGCTCATCAGACAATAGCACACTACCATTATATAAAGTTTCATTAGTGGCCTGAACTTTCTTAAGGTATCCTGGATTAGGGGGAAGAGGACAACCTAAAGCCATTTTGTATCGAGTGTAATTTATCTCATTCACTTTTGGTGCGAGCATATTTATCGTCTGCATAGTTTGGCCACGTTTTACTAAAAGGTTGTCTAATTCTCTAATCCTATCCTGCGCTTTGCAAAAATCCTCAAGAAGCCCATCTTCTCGAATTTTGAAATCATGTTTTAGCTGTTTTCTTTCTTCTTTTAAATCAGAAACAATAGATTTTTCAGTTGAAAGCTGTTTATTAAGAGAGGTGATTTCATCATTCAATTCGCTTATCTTTTTAGCACTACTTAAGTGTAAGGCATTTAACTTCTTAGTGGTGCATTTTTCTTGATAAACCGATGTAGCATGAGCTTGTTCAAGTTCCTTGATTTTTTCATGATGAATCTCAAAACTTTTCTCCCGTTCCTTATATCCCGCAAGCTCAGTGGTCAATTTGGCATTAGTTTCTCTAAACTTATTATTAACCACCGTAGCATGATCTACATCCTTAGCAAGCTTATCAAATAGAGATTTATAATACGCATGTGTCTCATCAGGAAGGGTTGTAGGCTGGGCAACTTGATCTACACTAAGGTCCACACTAGGCTCATTTGAAATAATATTACTAGTATTCGTTTGATCCTCGTGTGTCTCAATGTAGGGCTCAAGCATCTCAGTATATTCTTCCTCCTGATTAGACATATTATATATATCATTATCATCAAAACTTGGGTGTACCTCAGAGGGACCGTCTGCATCATAAACGGGAGCTCTGTCCACATGCATTCCTGAGGTTGATGCTTGCTGTAAGTTTGCCATCAAGATGTAGTTGGCATTCACCTCTTCTTCCTCGTCATATTCTGCAGCAGAAGCCATAAGATCAAATTCCTCAGCTTGAAGTGGGATTCCTGCCTCTTCTTTTTGTGCTATGGGAAGCTGAGTTTGAAGATAAGCAGCATCCCTCTTCTTTTTGGCTGTGCAATCTCGAGCATAATGACCAAATCCCCTGCAGTTGTAGCACTGAACCTGACGATTGTTGTTTCCATTTCCCGTACCAGTATTCTTAGCCCTTGCAGCCACAATGTTTCCCATCTGGTTACCAACCGCTGGCACAACTATTAACCCATTCTGATTACCCGCATTCAGAACACCCGGATTTGGACCACGGTTTTGCCCATACTGATTTCCTGCATTGCCAACGGTCTGCCCAGCATTCTGACCATATTGTTGAAACTGAGTCCCCGTGTTTCCAGCAACTACCAATTGGCGATCTTGATTCGCATTCATGAAAGGTTGAGCAATCTGCCTATTTCTAGTATTCGAGGAGATTCTCTGATTGTTGTTGGTGGGGTTAATGGTGAATTTGAATGCCTTTGCAAGAAGGGCAAGACCAGTATTAATAGCATGAGTAGGATCAGTAATGTCATCAAAACAGGCAATGGGTTGTTGTAAGTAATTCATAGCAGCAGGGTGTTGATATCCATAAGCAGTGAGTTGTTGTTGTTGTTGTTGTGGCATGAAGTTACTTGATGAGGGTTGATGGTAGGGTACCATGGGATATGACATAGATGATGGAGAGTTTGCCATAAAAGCCAATGGATCTTGTGTCTTGGCACGTCTTTCTGTCCTAACTTCGTTAGCTTCATCTTGATTCATCTTCAAATAGTCATAAACTTGAGTGTAGTCCACAACATGAAGATCCTTGGTTTGATTGACAAGAGTGACATATCGTGACCATTCAGGAGGAAGATTATCAAGAAATTTGATGTTGGCAGCAATTTGTGCAGGTTCATGTTTGTTTCTTCTAAGATGGTTCATGAGGGTTGAAAACCGATGATAATAAGGTTCAATTTGTTCCCCTTCAGTAGACGTAAATTTCTCCCATTCACGAAGCAACTTAGTTTCCTTTTCTTGTAAACCTATTTCACTGCCCTTCATCATTTTCTGAATCCTAAGCCACATCTCGTGTGCGGTTTCACAACTATCGACAGCAGCATCATCTTCAGGAAGTCCCATAAGAATGACTTGAATTGCTTGATCATCAGCGTCGAGTTGTTTGGATTCAGCTTCAGTTAATTCTTCATCTGTTTGCTCATGACTTGAATCAGCTACTGGGTTAGCATTCGTAGGGTCCCCAGGCACAATAATTGTTCTTCTAACGTACGGACCCTTTTGAATCGAGTTGACAATCAACTTTCCCAGAGGTTTACATTTTGCATAACGAAGGAGACGACTAGCCCATGTAGTGTAATTCTCCTTTGTAAGCATGGGTGGACGATTCTCAGTACCCGCAGCATAGATATCTTGTTGAGACGTCATCGTAGAAGTCGTGTTAACAACAGGATCTCAATTCGTAGAAAGCGTGTGGTGATGTTGAAATTCTGAAACTTCCGATTTTTTTTTTTTTTTTCTCAGTCCGACAATAAATTCCTCAGTCCGACAAAACGGTAAGCTGAAAAAATTATGAATCGCCAAATTTTGAAATTGAGTTCGAGATAGCCAAAAACTAGTAGGGAAAAAATTTGATTTTACTTGACCTAATAATTTTAACTCTTTTTTTTTTTTTTTTTTTATTTTTTTTTTTTTTGATCTTCGTGTAAACTATGTTCTGAAACTAGTCTAGATGGTGGCTAAGACTAAAAATTACTCAAACAAAATTTCCATCGGAATGCCCATCGGAAAATTCTATCGGAATGTTCTATCGGAATGTCCTTCTATCGGAATGCTAGATCGCAATGATGATCTGTCGCAATGATGATCTGTCGGAATGCTAGATCGCAATGATGATCTGTCGGAATCTTCAGATCGGAATAACTTCAGATCGGAATGTGGCTAAAATCAATTTGGCAGAGTAACGACTCAAAGTTCCTTAAGAGCCGTCGGAATCCCAGATCGCAAAGAACGATCGGAATGTCCAGATCGGAATAAGGTATCGAAATGTTTAGATCGCAAAGTAGAACCTATGGTTATTGCGATCTGGCCACACGTGCTTTGTACTTTCCGATGGTGAAACTTGCAAGAATTTCGGAAAGATGAACAAACACGAAATTTCTCAACTTTTGATCCAAAATACTTGTTTTTAAGCCAAAACCAAGATGCCCAAATCACTACTACACGATTTAAAGAAGGTATACTTCTTAGAAACACAAACAAACACGAAATTTGTTTGATGTTTTGACGAAAAACAATCAAAATCACACGAAATGCTCAAATACGAATCCCTTGGCGAATGATACCACTTGTTGGATAGATTCACACGACTTATAATGATATAGAAAAGTAGATGAAGATTAAACCAAAAAAGAAAGATTAGATTAGATGAAGGGAAAGAGAAAAACAAGAAGATGTGAATTCCTAGTGAGAGAAACACATACGTTTCTCTCTCTAAAACAAATGAAATGGAAAACACACACACAAATGAGGCTTAGGAGTCCTTTTATACTAAGTACTAAGTGTTTAGGAGGCCTTCCTCATTTGTGTGTTCGGGACTAATTCCCGTTACATAAACATTAATAACTAAGAACTCTCGACACCGTTGAATAGTATTTTTCACGAGCTTCGCAACGGTATATTATATGACCATCACTTTAAATACGGCTAACAAAGATGGATTCAATTAAACACGTTGGTGAACCAAGTTCGTTGTACACGAAGATCTTATGAATTTGAGACGTTTTGCTTTGATTTGGACAATTGATTCAAATTGGTTTCGGTTTTTAACTAAATTAATTCTACCAAATTTTAACCTAAAGTGCATGAATCGTTACCCCGAATTATTTTAATCTAAAAACAATTACTTAAAAATTAAAGCTATTTATAATCCCATTAAAAACTTATCTATTAAAATTACTTTTACTCTATTTTAAAAGTCTAATAAAAACAATTTAACTTCTAAAAATTTAAATTTAATTTATCTAAAAACTAACTGTATTAAAATCTATTTATTTAAAAACTAATTAAATTTTTAAAATAAAACATTTTTTTATTTTTTTATTTTTTTTAACTTTATGAAAGAAAATTAAAAGACTAAAATTTAATTAATTAAAACTATGTATTAAAACAAATTAAAAAGCTGGCAGCTAGAAAAAAGATAAACTACATTAATTAAAGGAGCTAAATTAAAACACAAATGACAAGCTAGATGAGATGGTTAAGTAGATTGTCCCATGACCAGGAGGTCATGGGTTCGAGTCCATTTGTGGACAACTTTTTGGTTAATTATTTTTAGACTGTTAAAATCAAACACCAAAGTCATAGGAGGGACTATTTTGAATAAACTTTTGTGGGACTGATAAGAAATCAGCTTGAGATTTAACAGACTAAATGAGTCTGTTAGAATCATAAACGCAGCAAATTAACAAAAGCAGTAAGACAAATTCTAAAAGCAAACTCACTCAGGCTACCAAATTAAACCGCAGAACATAAGCAGTTATCCCGAATAATCAAACCAAATAAACTTTCAATTCTTGAATAGAAAACATCTAAACAGATTCAAATGCATTACAACTAATAAAACTTATATCAATAATATAAGAGTAAACCAAAATCAGCAGCTATATATTTGAAAAGTACCAATAATATTAGCAGGAATAAAAGAAACTCAGCAATATATATAAACCTATCACTCCAAATTATCAGCAATCCTATATCATATAGGCAAATTCACACCAGCAGGTAAAATAAACCAAACGTTAAATCTTAGCAAAGTAAATCAAAGGTAGCTAAATAGATTTTACCAAGGTAACTAAAACATCACAATAATGATACCTATAATGACTAGCAGATTCAGAAACATTCAGATCTCAGTTTCATCCAAAAAAATCCTTTTATAACAAGTTTCATCTTACTAAATTTTTTATCAGATTGAAAATATTCAATTAAAACAACTCATATAATTCTCACACTAAATATAATCAATTAAACCCATAAACATACTACTAAGCAGTTTCAATTAAACCTATAATAATAAACTCAAATCTTAATCCATATATCACTTAACACATTAACAGTTTATTGCTAATATATAAATTAACATGAAACTAAACTAGAAACACACCTTTTGTAGAAATCCTTTGAGAAGAAGATTGCACTGAGCAACCTTTTGAACCTAATCGAAACCACCGTGCACCATTCTAACCAATCCAGACCATCAGCATCGCGTCCCTTTTCAGTGACAGAGCTTCGATCCAATATCATCAATCACACTTTTTGACTTTAATTTTATCAAACCATTGGGGTTTGAATTTGTTCACAATTTAACATTAATATTTATAATATCAAATAAGAAAGTAGACTAAAACTGAAATCAATTTAACAATATTAAAAAAACACGAAGAACAGTGAATCACAAATAGCTTTTCATTAATTTCAAGAAAACATTACAAAGCTTATAAAAACTAAAAATACAATTTTACCTAAATCTAATCTAACATTATAATATTAAAGAAAAACTGGAATGAAATTTTACAGAAAATGGGGGGTTTTTATAGGCTAACCCCAAACCCTCTTGGGTGAGTTTGTTGAGCAGAATCTTGCAGCCTAGCCATCCAATCCATCATTCTCTTTATTTTATTTGATCCAACGGTTGATAAATGCACACTAGCACACGGATTGCCAACGTGGCAATCAAGTGTGCTAGTTGTGCTTCTTTGAAGCTTAGGTGTCTCCTTTTGATTGGATGAGTGAGGGAAAATGAGCTGTTTTGGCCAATCACAAGCTAGAAGAATCACCACATCACACTGGTATCTCCATCTTCTTAGCCCCGGTTTTCTTGGTAATTAATTAAGGTGCGTGTGTTTACACGCGCCTTAATTAAGAAAGCCCCAATTTTTGAGATCTTTAGGGTTAGATGAAGTTGATGTATTTGGTTATTTGGTGAAACGTGAGAGAGACAAATGGGACTTTGTTTGTATCGATGAGTGGTGAGTGTTTATTTATTTGACCAAGAATCTTGACTAAGCAAAGTTTATAGAAACTTTGTTCAATCCATCCATGTGTTAAATACCCTAATGGGTTTTAGACAGCCCAAATAAACATTCCTTACGTCCCATAGTTTTCACTCTTTTGGGCTTTGACTTTGAATTGGACCAAAAATTCCATTTGTCCCATTTATTCATATTGGGCCCTTTTTGGGCTTAATTTCCATCAAAGTAAATAACTTGAACCCCTTATTGGGCTTTTGATCCCAATAACCCAATGTGGGACCCACAAGCCTTTTAGACTCCATAAATGATGAAATCCGCTAAAATCGAGCTTGATATTGGCTTTGTCGATCTTTTCTTCAAACTTTTGTCGATTTTGCCGGTTTGCGTGAACTTTGGTAGCTACACACATCAAAAAACAAACAAGCATATACAAGGCATTTTTGATACATTTTATGCATTTATTTATTGTTTTTAGATACAATTGATATGAGTAAAATCACTCATATCAAACTCCCCCTTGCTAAGCAATTGTCGTGTCCTCACGCAATGATAAAATAAAACACTAACTACACCATTATTCAACTTTTTGACTTTAATTTTGCAAAGACATAATGTATTGCTTTCATTAAAATAACTTTTAGGATCATAAAACTCAAATAGATTCATCGTCATCGACTTTTCACTTTTCCATGCCAAGTGCAAAAACAAGATCATTGTCAATCATAAGCCCCAAAATTAAACCAACTCATACAAGTAATTTATGTTAAACTCAATCTCCTATTATTCCTAGTTGTATCTCTAGATTTTATTTGTCATTCACCCAAAGGGTCATTTGACTTATTTGATATTTATTAGTCCCAAAAATGAAGGCAAGAATGGTGTAAACTCAACACTCAAAACCTAACCTCGACTTCAAAAACCGTTGTCACTAAAGAAAGCCCACATCAAGGGTAACTTAACACGATTTGAGGGATAAATCCCCGGACCAAAAATTTGGCTAATAGGACTACTTAAAAGCAACAATAAAACCTCCAAAGTCAATTATGACCTTATTAATGGAGTTAGCAACAATCACATCATATCACCTTGTGGCTCTTTAAGATGCAATTATGCTCCTTATTTAAAATCCACACCCGAAGGCTCCTTGGACAAAAATAAGGGAATTGACATCACCATCCCACCTTACGGCTCATGATGATCAAGCAATTTTTATTCAACACATCCCCTTGCCATACACCCTAAGGCTCTAATGACAAGGTTAGTGCTACATGACTCCCACCCGAAGGCTCCTAGAGAACATGTTTTTATTTATTCTTCATTATTAATATGATATTTATAGTAAGCCAAATTTCCGCAATCCCATGATCAAAAGTCCATGACGCTGACACCCTTAATGTGTTCTCACTTTAATTACAAGGGAAGAAAAAGAAGGAGTTACGAGTTAAGATATCAAGCCTAAACCGTTAAAAACTTCATTTATTAAGCAATTATTATTCAAACGTGGAAAATAAATACGAGGAGATTAAATCAAACACAAAAATACTTGCATAAAGAAGAGTTAATTTTAGAAACTTATGATTGAACTCTATCATCTCTTGTTCTCCATATTGTAAAATTTCAAAAAATGTGAAATCAATGGATACTTAGCCTATTAAATCAAAGTTTTGGGTTTTCAAGTCATCTATAGGATCTTGCATCTTCTTATACTTTTTCAAGTTTTAGAATTTGCGTTTTAAAGTTCCCTTGATAAACGACTTTCTAGGATCAATTATAGGAACTTGCGAAAAGTTCTTGTTCTTAACCCGTATGAACTGAGACTTTCGCGTTTTAAAGCTCCCTATAAAAAAGCCTAGCAAAACTTAATTCAAATACGTTAAGGAAAAGCTAAGGTAAAAACCAAGTTGAGTCAAAAACTATTTTTATTTTCACCAACGGAAAGCCTACATTTGTGTCAAAAGCACTTATTTTCTTTATTAAAACTTAAAAATAACACTAAAAATTTAAAATTTTATTGAAAAATGAGAAAAACAATTACGTTTGGACATGACAAAAGCAATTGCAAGCGATTATATCGATTAACTCCCCCATGCCAAAACCAAACATTGTCCTCAATGTTTCTTAGCTCAAGAGTAACACCCCCTTGCTAAAATACGAAGAGTCTAATGCAAAATCCTAACATGGAAAAAGCACACAAATCTATAAGCCGTTTATTAATTATGCCTCAAGATAAAACGTTAGTCGATAAAAATCAACGGATAAAGAGTGTGCCCCTTTTTGGCATTCAAAGAATGGAAGATCAAGTGGACCAGCAAAAACCGAACACGAGAGTCTTTAATGATTAGGGACATACCTAAGATTCACAACACAACAATACATGAGCACGAGCTTGAAAGATCAAGCCTTATTAGTGTTAGAAAATAGAAAGAAGATAAAATGTATGGGACTCCCCCACAAGGCACCTCATTTTCGTTAACCGAGTCATGAGCTCGACTCGATCCCCGCATTCATTGGTCCTTAGGGAGAGTGGTGAAAACCGGCATATTGGAATATAGTCCAACATAAAGCACGATGCCGGGGTGAAAGATTACATCCTCGTTGTCGGATGACAAACGAAAGGATAAAACTCCAACATAAATCTCTAAAAAGAGATAGTAGTCACAAATCACGATATGGATGTAGCAAGCTCCCCGAGATAAACTCGCACCAAGATGATCGAAAAGTCTTTCAATTATTGCATCGGTGAAAGGCCGAGATTTCCCTAAATCAACGATTCCGGGGTTGAATACCTCGTCCTCGGGAGAGAAAGGAATAGACAACACGGTGTCGTCCCCCCATGCTAATCCAAAATCATATGAAGCACATGGTAATGGTGTGGTAAAAGTCTCAACCATAGTGGTTTCAACTTGCATGACTTTGTCGACCTTGTCACTCTTAGGAATGTGAATAAAGGGGTCATGGTACTCAAAATGAGTCGCATGAAAAACCCACACATTAAGATCAAAGCGAGTGGGAAGGATAATTGGAGCAAAGGTAATTTCTCCCTCTGGGTCAACATTATCATCATCATAAATTGGGTGATCAAACCAAGTATCTTCATCATCGTCATTAGACTCTTCCTCAAATTCCGAAGGAATGTCTATATAAAGAAACTCATCAACCTCCTTTAAAAGAAGCTCATCATCACAAAGGTTGTGAGATGTAGGAGGTATGGTGCTCTCAAAATCCTCTTGAAACAATGGATTATTGTTCATTGAAGCTTCAAAGAGAGGATTTGAGTAGGTCACAAAAGTGTCATCAATCTTGTCATCACAAGAGATATCCGACAAAGTATCAAGTGTGTCACACTCGGATACAAGATCATCATTCTCATTAGAAGGAAATTCATCGAAGAATTCCTCGAGAATGGTAGGTAAAACATGAGAATCACGTTCAATCTCGAGATCGGTAACGTCTTCACTTCCCCGTGGAAGTGGATCAATGATAGCAAAAAGTTCATCGGCGAACTTATCGAATGAATAGTCACTAACCTCACTCGGTGTGAAGTTAGGAATTAAAGGCTCTTCAAATGAAGATTGTGTCTTAGGAACATCAATTTGATCCTTCGAAGAGAGTGAAAATGAGTCCATTTTCAAAGATTGTTCAATTAACGAAATATCACTCTCGGGATCAAAATTCTCACTATCAAATTCACTAGCATCAAATGTTGCACTAAGGTATTCATCAATTTCCTTTTCAATATTAGAACTATCATCCTCGTGTGGAGTGAGTGGAGATGAGGTAAGATTACAACATGATTCAACAAAGCAAGCATCTTCCTTTAACTTAAAATTTTCTTCATCACAAAATGAGGTTTCCAAAATTGGAAAAACACCTTTATCAAAAAGAGCTTTCTTATTACTTTCAATAGTCTCAACAAGTTTCACACTTTCCACTTTATTAGAAACAAATCTTGTAATCTTTTCTGGTTTGAAAATAATACTTTTATCCCCATAAAACAATTTAATTTCTTTTTTCCTCATATCAACTTAAACATGAGCCGTGCACAAAAATGGTCGTCCTAAAATGATAGGCACACGAGGATTGGTCTCATAATCAACAATAGCAAAATGGGCTAAATACAAGAATTTTCCCACTTTAACAATGACATTTTCCGCTATACCAACCGGACGGGTGGTGGTACCATTAGCTAGCTCAATGATCATTCGAGTGGTACTAAGTGGTGCATAGTCAATAGTTTTCCAAATGGCTAGGGGCATTAAGTTAATGCTAGCTCCTAGATCGGCTATGGCTTTGCATACCCCAAGCTCATTGAAAACACAAGGTATCAAGAATTGACCCGGATCTTTATATTTCTCGAGAAAGAAATCAAAGAAAACCGAGGTACTAATCACATTTAAAGTAGCCTTGGTGACATCAATAAAAGTTTATTTAGGTGGAGAATTAAACTCAATCACTTAAACTTCTTCTAAATTATCACAATCATCATAAACGGTTATGGCCTTAAGCTCTCCCTTCGGGTTTGGAATGGTATTACTAGGTAAGCAACCCGAAGAAGATGATGGTTTAGACATAAATCCCTCAAACATCGAAAGCAATTTATTTTGACCTTATCCAAACTTTGTTGCATATGATTTTGACTTTGCTCTAATCTTTGCTCAAAACGGTTTTGGTTTTTTTCAAGTCTTTGTTGTTAAGCTCAGTCTTATTATTTTGCCCCTTAATCGTATTTTGAAACTCATTTTTCAAAGTTTCCATTTGTCCTTGAATGTTATTTTGAAAAGCTTTCAAATTTGCCTCATTCGTTTTAATGTAGCTTGACAAATCATTTTGATTATTGCTTTGAAAACCTTGATTGTTTTGATTAGCATTAAACCCATTTCCTTGATTGTAAATCCCTTGGTTACCACGGTTAAAATTATTCCCATTATTCCCATTGTTCCCATTGTTGTACCTCTTTTGAACCGGTGGAAAACCCGGTGGAGCAACATGATTTTGACGAGAAACTTGACCGTTGGAGCCATAAGTTCCCGTCGCGGCAAAAGCACTAGCTTGATCAAACCCCGTGGTTGAACAAGCATAATTAGGATGTGCTCCACCACATGATACACAAACATTCTCAACCATACTAATCGATCCATGAGGATTCTTCCTAAGCTCATTCAAAATCGTTTCAATCTTAGAGTCCAATCTAGCAATCTCGTGATTAAATAAATTCACTTTGGAAACACCCGGTGTGTTTCATGAATATTGTGCTCCAGACTTATTCTCAATTATACCCCACGCGTCTCTCGGAGTTTTTCTTAAAAGATTACCACCCGCGGCGGCATTTAAAGAATCTTGTTCAATCATATTAAGCCCATAATAAAAAGTATTTATTTGATGCAATTCCGAGAAACCGTGGTGTGGACATTGTCTTAACAAATCTTTAAATCTTTCCCAAGCAACCCCAAACGATTCATGCACTTTTTGTTCAAATCTAGTGATCTCGTTCTTAAAGTATGTTGTCTTAGATGGTGGAAAGAAATAATTCATGAACTTAGACACTAAATCATCCCATGTCAAAATCAAACCCGGTGGTTCTTTCTCATACCAAATCTTAGCATTACCCTCGAGCGAGTACGGAAAAAGCATGAGCTTAATCGCGTCATTCGGCACATCTCTAAACTTGCGAGTCGAGGTAATTTGAAGAAAATTCCGAATGTGAGAATGCGGGTTATCGGTCTCATTGCCACGAAATTGGTCGGCACGAATGAGCGATAAAAGAACCGTCTTAATCTCATAATGATCCGCCAAAATAGCCGGCACAACGATTGCTTCCCCATACCCTTCGGTGGGTGCACGGAGCAATTCCTCCATTGTTCGGTTATCGGCCATCTCAACAACAATAGGTGGAAGCTCGGGTTCCACTGATCGTTGTTGACGATTTCTATTTCTACGAGGAATATTTTCAAGCCTATTAAAATCAATCACAAGTCTAGAAGAACGTAATTGCATACACTATAATGACGAGAATATAGAGGATTGAAGAAAAGAAAGAAGATTATTTTTGGTATTGCTCAATCAAAAATGATCGATAAAAAACAAGGAATAAGGATAACTACTATGGAAGTAAATTACCCTCGGTCGACTTTGAAACGATAGATGAAAACCTAAACGTCTCGAGGTTCAATAAGTAAACTACAAAAATAAGATATAATACTACTTGAGTTGGCAAACTAATAATCGGTCGTCCCTCTCAATATATGCACAAGCAAGCGGGGAAACGAGGTGGCACAAAGCACTTAAAAACCTTTTTTCTTAGACGGCCTTTTATAGCACGTCGCCTTATACCCACCTTATAGTTTGTATAAATCGAGTTCAAACTTCTTATTAGTATTTATCTATTTTGCCTTTTTATTTTTGTTTTGGATTCGAATACAATAACTAGGTGATGAAATCCCAACTAAGGTCTTATTTGAAAAGTAGGTAAATTTATTGTTCTACGTAATACAATATATTAATCACAAAAAACAAGAAAAATGATACATACTATAATAGTAGAAATATAACAAAACTTTCCGAGGACGGAAAGGGTCTTCAAATCAACGATCAACAAATCTCCACAAAGACGAATCGTACACAAGATCCCCGGCAGCGGCGCCAAAATTTTTGATGTGATCGTGATAGTATATGTGATAATTAGATACGTTATAGGGTAAATTAGAAAATTACCTTTAGGAAAAAGTAATAGTCTAAAATTACCAAAGACGGATTCAATTAAACACGTTGGTGAACCAAGTTCGTTGTACACGAAAATCTTATGAATTTGAGACGTTTTGCTTTGATTTGGACAATTGATTCAAATTGGTTTCGGTTTTTAACTAAATTAATTCTACCAATTTTTAACCTAAAGTGCATGAATCGTTACCCCGAATTATTTTAATCTAAAAACAATTACATAAAAATTAAAGCTATTTAAAATCCCATTAAAAACATATCTATTAAAATTACTTTTACTCTATTTTAAAAGTCTAATAAAAACTATTTAACTTCTAAAAATTTAAATTTAATTTATCTAAAAACTAACTTTTTTAAAATCTATTTATATAAAAACTAATTAAATTTCTAAAATAAAACATTTTTTTTTTTTTTTTTTTTTAAACTTTATGAAAGAAAATTAAAAGATTAAAATTTAATTAATTAAAACTATGTATTAAAACAAATTAAAACGCTAACAGCTAGAAAAAAGATAAACTACATTAATTAAAGGAGCTAAATTAAAACACAAATGACAAGCTAGATGATATGGTTAAGTAGATTGTCCCATGACCAGGAGGTCATGGGTTCGAGTCCATTTGTGGACAACTTTTTGGTTAATTATTTTTAGACTGTTAAAATCAAACACCAAAGTCATAGGAGTGACTATTTTGAATAAAGTTTTGTGGGACTGATAGGAAATCAACTTGAGATTTAACAGACTAAATGAGTCTGTTAGAATCATAAACGCAGCAAATTAACAAAAGCAGTAAGACAAATTCCAAAAGCAAACTCACTCAGGCTACCAAATTAAACAGCAGAACATAAGCAGTTATCCCGAATAATCAAACCAAATAAACTTTCAATTCTTGAATAGAAAACATCTAAACAGATTCAAATGCATTACAACTAATAAAACTTATATCAATAATCTAAGAGTAAACCAAAATCAGCAGCTATATATTTGACAAGTACCAATAATATCAACAGGAATAAAAAAAACTCAGCAATATCTATAAACCTATCACTCCAAATTATCAGCAATCCTATATCAAATAGGCAAATTCACACCAGCAGGTAAAATAAACCAAACGTGAAATCTCAGCAAAGTAAATCAAAGGCAGCTAAACAGATTTTACCAAGGTAACTAAAGCATCACCATAATGATACCTATAATGACTAGCAGATTCAGAAACATTAAGATCTGAGTTTCATCCAAAAAAATCCTTTTATAACAAGTTTCATCTTACTAATTTTTTTATCATATTGAAAATATTCAATTAAAACAACTCATATAATTCTCACACTAAATGTAATCAATTAAACTCATAAACATACTACTAAACCGTTTCAATTAAACCTACAATAATAAACTCAAATCTTAATCCATATATCACTTAACACATTAACAGTTTATTACTAATATATAAATTAACATGAAATTAAACTAGAAACACACCTTTTGTAGAAATCCTTTGAGAAGAAGATTGCACTGAGCAACCTTTTGAACCTAATCGAAACCACCGTGCACCATTCTAACCAATCCAGACCATCAGCATCGCGTTCCTTTTCAGTGACAGAGCTTCGATCCAATGTCATCAATCACACTTTTTGACTTTAATTTTATCAAACCATTGGGGTTTGAATTTGTTCACAATTTAACTTTAATATTTATAATATCAAATAAGAAAGTAGATTAAAACTGAAATCATTTTAACAATATTAAAAAAACACGAAGAACCGTGAATCACAAATAGCTTTTCATTAATTTCAAGAAAACATTACAAAGCTTATAAAAACTAAAAATACAATTTTACCTAAATCTAATCTAACATTATAATATTAAAGAAAAACTGGAATGAAATTTTACAGAAAATGGGGGGTTTTTATAGGCTAACCCCAGACCCTCTTGGGTGAGTTTGTTGAGCAGAATCTTGCAGCCTAGCCATCCAATCCATATTTCTCTTTATTTTATTTGATCCAACGGTTGATAAATGCACACTAGCACACGGATTGCCAACGTGGCAATCAAGTGTGCTAGTTGTGCTTCTTTGAAGCTTAGGTGTCTCCTTTTGATTGGATGAGTGAGGGAAAATGAGCTGTTTTGGCCAATCACAAGCTAAAAGAATCGCCACGTCACACTGGTATCTCCATCTTCTTAGCCCCGGTTTTCTTGGCAATTAATTAAGGTGCGTGTGTTTACACGCACCTTAATTAAGAAAGCCCCAATTTTTGAGATCTTTAGGGTTAGATGAAGTTGATGTATCTGGTTATTTGGTGAAACGTGAGAGAGACAAATGGGACTTTGTTTGTATCGATGAGTGGTGAGTGTTGATTTATTTGACCAAGAATCTTGACTAAGCAAAGTTTATAGAAAATTTGGTAAATCCGTCCATGTGTTAAATACCCTAATGGGTTTTAGACAGCCCAAATAAACATTCCTTACGTCCCATAATTTTCACTCTTTTAGGCTTTGATTTGGAACTGGACCAAAAATTTCATCCGTCCCATTTATTCATATTGGGCCCTTTTTGGGCTTAATTTCCATCAAAGTAAATAACTTGAACCCCTTATTGGGCTTTTGAGCCCAATAACCCAATGTGGGACCCACAAGCCTATAAATGATGAAATCCGCTAAAATCGAGTTTGATATTGGCTTTGTCAATCTTTTCTTCAAACTTGTGTCGATTTTGTTGGTTTGCGCGAACTTTGGTACCTACACACATCAAAAAACAAACAAGCATATACAAGGAATTTTTGATACATTTTATGCATTTATTTATTGTTTTTAGATACAATTGATATGAGTAAAATCACTCATATCCAGCATCATCATTATTTTCAGCAGCATCATCATTATTCTCAGCAACATCAACTACAGCACCATTACCTCCAGCACAACTAACTCCAGCATCTTTAATCCTTGCAGCACGATCAGCTTCAAGTGCTCTAGCAATAACATGCTCGATCATAGTGTTCACAGTAGCAGTCGTTAGCTTTGGCGACATATTTCAAGAAACTTAGTCACGTAGTGATCTACTAATGACAGAAATATGATTCCCCTACTCCTTCTTCCATTGTCACAGAAGAAAAAATCATGATAAGTATACGTATCAAGAATAAAAAAGGAATTCTTTATCAGGACATCTCATGAATACTACTTGCACGAACAACATAACTATAATGATTCATCAACCAAAACTCAAAAGAGTTAATAAAGGCACATCAAAGATCATGAGGGTAATTCAGATTGCATTGAGGATTCAACAAGATAGTGGCAGTGTCTTTCACTACAATCATCTACCGAACAAACTTAAAAGATAATAAGTTCCATCAAAATACTACGAAACAAGGTCTAAATAGGTTCGATCACAAAAAGAAAATAAGATACAAAGAAATCCATCACGTGATTAGTTCCTTAGACACAAGCTCCTCATCCTCCTTAACATTGTTGTCAGCTTCTTCACACTCGTCTATTTCTCCTTTTCACACTTCAAAGTCGAATCCTTAACATGATGGAAGCTTACTCTCAAATCCAATTACTCACTCATACACGACAGATCAATCACCAGGCAAATCTCAGTACGACTTTCAACATTCCTAAACTTCCAAGCTTAACTCAAAATTGATCTCACATGAGGCTCCCACTCACTCATCCCTTCAAAACTTACCTACTTCTCTTTAAACCTTTCAATTCAAACACACAAATTCATCACAATCGACCCAAGACTAGCAATCTCATCCATCTTCCAAGTCCTAACAAACTCAATTCTCCACATACCAAATTCAACCTTTAAAACAACTTTTCTTTCACATCAACCTTCTAATCGCACCAATTTCAACCACATATCTATCATACATCAACTAATAAAACTTCCTCATACCCGACAAAAGTCACAAGAAATCAGTTGTAAAACCGTTCATCATCTGGTCTACTAGCCTAGACCCTCGGCAATATGTAAGGTCATTATTTAAAATTATATACATATGCATTACATAAAGAAAATTACGATAACAAGTACTCAACGTACTTTCAACAACATCAATACATCATCATAGTATTTACTAAATAAATACTTTAAAATCATTTCAATTTAAGGGATACATCAACTATAAAACAATACAAAACAAATAATCTTACCGGATCCTTGCGGAGAAGTTGCGTGCTTTTGTAAAATATTTTCGACACCAAAGTTATAGTTTAGGACATTTTTCAAAAATCGACCTAATTCGCTAAAAAGCTCTGATTACCAATCTTGAACACCCCCAAATTACATTGCGCAGCGGAAATACACATTTGGGTGCTAAACTCAAACATTGTTACACAAGACATTTTGAACAAACTCAAAATGATACGTTTAAAATATAAAAGAATATAATTTAACCATTGTCTAAAACTTTCGGTCCCAAATAAAACAATTTTAGAAATATCAGAGTTACATTTTGGTCCCCCAAAGACTTTATAAAATCCACAAACAATTTACCAAAGTACTTGACCGTACATTATTATATTTATGACAAAAGGGAAAGAAATCTGATTTAGACCAATCACCACAAAAGCAATCCGCAATCCTTCTCCAGCAAGCTCCGCAATTCATCATCAACAATACCTGAAATACATGCTTAAAATAATCAACACAACGGTTGAGCGAGTCTATAGGTTTTCTAAATCATCATTTGAACACAAGAGAAAAATCAATCAAGATCATTTAATAGAATTGTCGTGCACACAATCTATTAGTCAGGCATTCTGGTAAATAGCAATAGCTATTGAATTGTATTAAGCTCATGACACCGACCCCTTAACTTAGTCACCCACGCCTAAAGCCGGCATGACTAGATGAATTCCAGTGCCCCTACTAGGGTATCAGTTGCAAGTATACCACATTCTCATTCTCGTAAAATTATCCTTCCCAGCGGGTTACTCAGCGTAAAGCCCTGGTCTCAGATAGGGTCGTCAGCCCAATAGTACTATTATTAGAATAAGCGGCTATTCCCAACTCACAACATCAAGTCAGAAGATAGTTAACGGCTCATGAATTTAGGGACTTTTGCAACATAGGTACTTATACAATTCAAATCAACAAAGGCAACAAAGGCAACATTCGAGTCCAAACAATCAATCATGACTTGTGTTCATTTTTACTTTCAAATAGCATGTATCCCCCTCGCGGGTTTTAAAATCAGTCGACATAATTACAAAAGCGAGGCTATAGACTCACCTGGAGTAATAGCAGTAGCAAGACGATCTTCGACGATAGTTGATGCCCGATAAACATAAAAACCGCAACCTATCAAATAAGGCGCGTTCATCAATAATAAACTCGAATGAAATCCATACTTAGTAACATCAAAATCAATATCATAAAATCACAACCAACCCAAAATGAAAATAATAAAAGTAACCTTTTACTTCACTCTATATGTTTACGCTATTAGTTAATTCTTTTGATAAAAATCTGCCGGTACACACCAAATGTACGAGCTCATTTACCCCACTTAAACACATCAAATACTTATGATACTAATCAGAAATGTCACTTACTATATGTAGAAAGACCTGTTAAAAGCCCATCAAAAGATTTTACTTTTAAAGTCCTTTACTCGACTCATCTTCAAACTACAAAATCCGGACAGATTTACGTTAATTTTTCATACAAGCGTTTTAACTTCTTTAAATGACTCCGTTTACAAAACTAACACTCGGGTTTTAAAGTAAACACAACCTCTAAGGTAAAAACCTCATTATCAGTTGGTTACACATTTCAAAACTTCAATTTATAGACCCCGAGATTCGATCCAAATATCGACAACAACTATATGTAGTGCCGATACTCGTCTCCCGGTACACGATCAATCAAAACATCATAACTTCGCGCTCGTTTGGAGCTAGAAGCTCTACCTTATATAAAATCGAAGCTAATAAAATTATATACAACCCTAGGCTATAAGTTAAGCCATTTTCAAAACATAAAAATTCGGATTTTACAGTTTACTTACTGTTATAAAATGACCATTAAAAACTTGTACAAAATCACCTTTTTGATCAAAACCAACCATGAAAATGATCATTCCTATACCCTAACATCAACATATATGAACCATAACATCCAAATCATTATCAAAATCAAAACCTTTGAATCAAAATGAAGTTTTTAACAAAATTCTTGCAACAATCACCATTGATCATGGCAAGAACACCATGCATGATCATGGCTTCTACCTACCAACATCAAAAAAAATAAAAATGCCTTGCATTTAAGATTTTATTACACCAAAAGGATCCTTGATCAATTATAAGATTGGGTCTTACTTTATGTTTGCTCAAATCATTGTCAAATTCAAGTTAAAATTGAAAATGTGTAAAGTTTTGTGATGGCGGTGATGTTTCGGCAATCTAGAGAGAGAAGAGAGAGATAGATGAAAAATTTTGAGTGGAATTTGTGTGTGTGTGTGTTTGTTTAAGCTTTATATATAGTGCATGAGGGACCATTGTTGTAATTTTGTAATAGTTGTGGCTCAAAATGAAAATAGTTAGCTAAAAAGCGGGAAATAACTATTAGTAAATTTTGAAAATATTTACGGGGCTCGGGTTTCATAAAGATACTTTTAAAATTTAAAACGTACCTCAAATATAATAATAATATGACCCCGGTTCGACTTAATACGAACTTAAAATAAAAACGTCAAAAATATAAACATCGAGACAACAAATGATAAAACATTAAATCTCGGGCATCCGTCGATATCGTGGTCACTAATAATCCTCGCTATTACTAAAAAGATAAAATAAGACCTCCAACGTTGGTTTTAGATAAAACCATCAATCGTCATTTCTTTCAACTCATCAAAAATTTCAAAATTATTCGTAAAAATAATATTATATAATATTAAATAAATGACCTCGGGTTTGGGTTGTCACACCTTTTTACTTGCATATAACTATACTTTCATTCTTAGATAACCATTACATTACACTTATTTGCTTATGAGTTTCTATTTGTCTTTCATTCTATATGTATATGTGTTTTTGTGTGAACATTTATGTGCACATGTTGAAATCAGTTTTCAATAAGAAATCTTCCTTCATGGGATATGTTCGGTAACGCTCAAATTGGTATGCATATGAAAGGTATGATTAACCCAAACGGACCCATAAAACAATGGGGACCATACACTTGAGTCTCATGATTTGTAGTTATACTTGAATGCCGGACTTGAGCCCGACGAATGGATCAAGGACAATTGTTGTTCAAAGCATATTACGTGTAATAGGAACCTCTTTAAAACATACAAATCCACGGATATAGGTAATGTTATTCTTGATGTAAATGTCATGAGCATTAGCAAAGAACATGCTTACCACTCGAGTATGATATGCTATGAATATGCTTGCTACAAAGGTACTTCTCTTGATCCTTAGTTTAAATTACATCATACACATGTGGAACATGGTTGTTGAACAACTCCTTGAGTCTATCTTCAAAATTGGGGTTAAAAATTACATTTTCCTCAAACTGTCTCAGAGGTTCACAGACCCCACGGACCCTTTCAGAGAAAGGGTTTATGCCCTTTGAGAATGGTCCATGACCTGTACAGTTTCAAGCAGTTGTTTTTCTAATATCACTTGACAACATCAACCCATGTACAATAAGTACATTGTTTTTGCAATCCTTGTGTGAATATGCCCTCCACTTAAAAACGAATGTTTTCATAAACAACATTTGTCATACTTGTTCATCACTAGTTTTTCGACTATGCTTAATATGACTTATGCTAGATCCCTTGCATTAAGTTTGTGTGTTTGTTGTTACATTGCATATAGGCATTAACTCACAAATGTTACATAAACATTTTGTGAATCATTTTTAGTGATAAAACTCACTTTGGTATGAGTCAAATTTAGCGGAAAACGTGATTATAGTTTCCTTTAGCAAAATTGGTCACTTAAGGTTTTCCAACTCTTTCTTTAATTCACAAGATCAATCAAGGTAATACCGCAATTTGATAATTCTTAAAAGATATGCAATGGTGTACTCTTAAAAACTTTCTTCTACATAGACATTACTTTCTATGCCTCTTTGTATACATCTTATTCTAATTGACTCCTTCTTATTTGTGCTTCTATATGTTTCTTGGTTTCTTACTTAATCCCTATACTTGATTTGGATTTTATGAAACATGATAGTTGAGTCACTCTATGCTAATTATTAATGGTCAATGCAAATCAAATCCTTGCTTCACTTCATTAGGAAAATATAGGAATTTCATTTTTTCTAAAATGAGAATGACTACTAGGGAACTTATTGCACTAGAAATTCAGTTTGACCTAACAGTTGGATTGCTTCGACGAGAAGATGGGTTCGTGTATAACCCGTAAAAATAGTCGTGTTTAGCCTTAATTGAGCTACCACTAGTTATAGTCTCATAATCATTCTCTAACTTGACTAAATGGGTTTTCCTAAATATGCCTAATGTTAGTTTACATAGACGAACTTTGTATCTCATTAAAAGTACATACCAAATAAGTAGTAATTGGATATCCAAAGTACCAATTGTTTGTTATGAAACACGCTTATACTTATTTACTAAACACATGCTTATTATAAGGTCTTGTTAATGTCGAATCAATGCCAATATAATACATCTTAGCTTGTCTAATTGATGCATGTTCTCAAATGTTAAAATGCCAACTTGTTTTGCATGATATTTGCGTTTTAAGCGATGACATTTCCTATTCATGTCTTATGTGTTAATTGTACACATACACTACGTTGGTTCGATTCGTAGCAAATTAGTATGCATATCACAATGTGCTTTTGGATGCCTTTTAGTCTCTTAACTTGGTGTGATTAAATGAGACTTACATGATTATGTATATGATATATATGTCATGATTCTTGAATTCTTTTGTTCCTTCTTGTTTTCTAGTGTCTCAACCTAGAAAATCATAGTAATGTAAGTTATGTGTTTCTCCATACATTGATGCTTTCTTGCATTGTTCATTTAGGAACTAAGTATACATTCTTGTTTAAAGTGATTAATAGTTATGACATTATTTAGGTATTTTGATAGCTATTTGATTAATTGATAAATGTGTAAACCTTTGAAAGATTTGTATGCTTGTATGTTTCATGCCATTAAATGTTAATGTTTAACCATAGTTTACATGATATGCAAGTAAATGTTATTCTATCTTTTATATGATGTTTCACATGATCAACATGCCTTTTTAATATAGAAGCATCTATGTTTGAAAACTCTTGTCTTTTGTTAGAATTTCTCAAATCAATCATTAGGGTGGTATATATGACTCTTTCTCTAAAATGTTATTCTTTAAATTTGATTTTCATAAATGATCTATCTTGCTTATTGATACTATTTGCTATATGTGCATCTATATGTCTTCAAAGTATGTTTGGAACTTAGAAGTTCTTCTATCTTTTCTATAACTTTGTTAAGTATGGAAATGTATGCATGTGTGTCTAAGCCTAACGACAAAATCATTTTACAATAAAGTGTTTTACACGTCTTTCACTTGCTAAACATGATTCTTTGTCTTGATGTTATCTTGTTACGTGGGGCTTTCTATTAAATGTTTTTTGTCATATGATTTCCGCCATATTGACATCCTTACCACTAACTTATTTGTGTAATAGATTTATGACAAATCATCTACTATCTCATCTTGTCTTAATGCTTATTTCTCATTACCATAATCTATTGAGTAGAAATATGTTTTAGAGGATTCTCACCTAACATGAATGATGCTATCTTGCTATGTGGTAATCTTGTATCTTATTGATGATTGTGTTTTTATCTTATGTACAGTTGTTTATTAAACTCTGATTTAAATAAATGAATGATAACACCTGTTTTATAAAAATGTCTTTCTAGCATTTTCTTTTATTGTGACTATGGTACTATGAAGTAATACCCTAGATTAGCTTCCGTTGCTATATGGTAAAAATAGGGGTGTTACAATGCATTCTGGGAAAGGCATTGTTCGCCTAGAATGAGTTGCTTCATTGTTGTGAGCATCAGCACTAGTTTTAGCAAGCATATATTGAGTATGTTCACAAGTGCGATGGTCAGTCCTCTCACATTAGTACAATAAATTACTTTTAGTCAAGTTTCAGTGAGATGGTTGTTTAAACCAAATAGATCACAAGCCCTTTTAAATTATGTCTTGTACTTATAATGTGGAGAGTTTGAAGGTTCATCTCTGAATCGAGTTGGTGTTTGCTATTGCCTGAGTTGTAATTTGAGATCATTGATCTCTTGCATGACAAGAGACATTCTCTCATCTTCCTTAGATCTAGCATTCATCAGTTTATTTGTTGAAACTGGAGAGGTAGTTCCATTATGTGAACCTTCAACAGGAGCTGAAGAGTTTTTTGATGTGTCAATTTTGACATGCTTGAGAGACCTACCTTTGTGTGTTGCGTGAGACTTAATGATTGACTGGATTGATTTTGGTCCAGTAGAGGGTTCAACACCAGCCAATTTCTCTAAAGGAGGAAGAGGGGGTACTTACTTCATTCTCTAAATCATCATCTGAGTCATCTTCAGTAACTGAATACTCAACAGGTGTTGATGTGTCAGCACTTGCTTGCAACTCAGGAAGAAGGATACGTCTAGTGTCATGATTTGGTAAATTCTCTTCACCTGACCTTACAACATCAGGGATCGAGCTACGATCCTCATTTGAGGCTTTGACAAAGACAATATCATTTGAGTTGGTGTTGAAGGATCCTTCAGCACCAAGCATTTTCCTCTTTTGAGCCAGAATTTATTCATTGATGCACTGATTTACCCTATCAGAGTTTCTAAGTCAAGATTTAACAATATCTCCTTCTTTTAGTTCAACCCTTAAGGGGTTATTTTCATCTAGAATCTCTTTGTTTAGTTATTGAAAAGTAAGTACATCAAGTTTAGCCTCTTTTAGCTCTATTAGCTTACTTTCAAAATCATCAAGTTTAAGAACAAGTTTATGATACTTTTCAAGCAAGTTGTTTCATTGTTCTTCAACAAATTTTAGATCAATACACAGGTAATCAAAGACAAATTTAATGTCATCCTTTTCTTCTAATTCAAGAAGAGTTTGTACCTTTTTTATTGTGATATTGACCCATTCACCATTTCAAGCACTTTTTCTAGCAACAACATTTGAGTTAGAGCCTTCATCATCAGCAAGTGCCATTAGCACTTTCACATTAACCATTTCATCATCATCTGAAGAGACTTCCTCTTCATCCCACTCATAAGCTTCAACAATGAGCCCTTTGTTCTTATTTTGTGAGGAGCCTTGGAGAAAGAGCTTTCAGTGCTCATGAGAGCCAATCTAGCCTTGATTTCTCTATATTTTGCCTCAAAGTCTTTTGTTGGTCGAAGTTTAGCCCTGTTTTGCTGAAAGGAAGTAGAAGAAATTTGTTTATGTTGAAATGATGATTGACCAGATGGTCTTGATTGAGCTGATGAGGAATAAGAAAGAATGAATGTTTTGGAATAACAATCCCTAGCAAAGTGTCCAGCCTTTCCACATTTGTAGCATTCAGTGTCAGCTGAAGCTTTTGTGGTGCTGGAGAACTTGCCTCCTTTCTTAAAGAACCTTCTAGACTTGGCTAGAAGTGCTCTTTCATGAAATTCCTCTTTTAGGTCATTCAAATATTCCTCACTGGTTCTTGTGTCCTCTTCATCATCAGGACTATCTTGGTAGTCTTGGATGACAACCTCACTGAAGAAGGCTGTAGACAAGGGTGTAGCAATGGTTAATGCTTTACTCTTGCTTGAGCCCTCATAAATCCTATCAACTAGGTTTTCTTCAAACTTTAGATTCCCAAAAAGAGAGGCCAGATCACAATCTTTAATGTGATTAGCATTTCTCAAGCTTTAGTAGAAACTGAGCCACTTCTTTGGCAATGCATTAACAAAAACAGTGTTGATTTCAAGTTTTGAAAGCTCAACACCATCATTCACTAGTTCATGCATCAGTGCTTTGTATCTGGCGAATGTCTGTATGAGGGTTTCCCCTTCTTTGTGTTTGAAGGTGTTGTATTGAAGTTTTAAATCCATTATTCTTGTTTCTTTGACATCAGAGGGTCCCTCATGATAAAGAATAAGGTCCTCCCATGTAGATTTAGTTGTTTTGCAATTCACAACAGAATTCATTTGGTCATCTGGAAGTACATACATGATGAGACTTTTGAGACGCTGATCTAGGTTAGCAACTTTTCTCTCATCAGTAGTCTATTGTACTTCAGGTTTTCTATTATCCCCAACCATGAGAACAAATGGACCATTTTCAATGATTACAAGGAATTGAGGTTCGATTCCAACCATGTGGACAAGGAACCTTTTCTTCCAATTGGTGAAATTTGCTACCTCTAGGACAGGAGCCCATTGAGTTGGCCACCCCTGTACTCTAGGGTTTGTGGTATTACTTGAGCCATCTTGGATCTTGATTTGAAAACTTTAAAATGAGCAGTTTAATAAAAAATAAGAGTTTTGCTAATCAAACTGCTCTGATGCCACTTGTTGGTCCCTTGTAAATCGTAATTGCTTATCAACCTTAAGTAATAACTCTTTACCAAGATTCAAGTGTGTTGTTTTAACAATTGATAAGAACTAAGAAAAAATAAAACAACAATACCAATAACTTTCAACGTATAGACTTTTGTTAAAACTCAATAAAGAATCTATAACCCACTTTGTTTGCGGAATAACAAAGTGGTTGAATGACAATGTATGGTGATCTCCTCTACTTAAACTTCTAACCAGAGTTAATAGTCTAAGCTCCAATCTAAATGTTCATATGCTTCTTGGCTATATGGTTTAGTTGGTATTGAGAGAGAAGGTTTTTCCAGAGTTTCTACTCTTGTAATGGTTAACCTTTTCTCTCTCAATAAGCACTCCTTAAATAGGCAGTGTGAAATTAAGGTTTGCATTTTGCATGTTCCCATGCATGGTTTTATCCAGTGGGTGGTTGATGCCCATGCTGGATAAACAGTACAAAGTACTTAATAAAATATTATATAAAAGATAAAGGTTGTACTTATAGCTAACTATACAAGCAACCTAACCATCAGAATACTGAAGAGTCTTCAGCATTCTTAGAGGAGATCGACATCATTCAGTTTGGTATTGTCAAACCAAACTGAACTGAAAGCTCTTCTTTAGTAGTTGTTCTTCAGCAACTAGAACGCCTAGTATTTAAAGAAAAGACTCCTTTGTCTTCTAAGTTTACTGGAAGAGGAAAGTTGAACATCCTTCAGCAACATAGTCTTCAGTAGGAACATTGTTCTTCTGGTCATGCTTCAGCAGACTCACCTTACTGCCGAACATGAAACACTTAGGGGGATTTTAGATTTAAATCCTAGAGTTGCTTCAGGGTCAGTAATTGTTGAGCCAACAAAAAACCCCTATGGCCTCGGATACTAAACTCACCGTAGATAATGATAGTGAGTCGGTAGACAACACCAAATATAGAGGTATGATTGGTAGTTTGTTGTACCTAATGGCAAGTCTACCGGATATCATGTTTAGTGTTTGCCTTTATGCTCGCTTCTAAGAGGCTCCCAAAACCTCTCACCTTGAAGCGGTTAAGCGTATCTTCTAATACATTAAAGGCACTATACATGTAGGATTACGGTATCCTAAAGGGACCGGAGTAGAATCCATAGTATGCATGGACTCGGATCATGCGGGAGACTATGTGTACCTTATTCACCATTGCTATCTATCTTTCATATGTTTGTGACCTTAACCAAACGTACCTTTTAAACCATTTGATAAGTATATCTTTAGAACTTGTGACACTCTAGAGGTAATTGTTTTATATACTTTAGCATCAATCTCGTGGAACTAATTGGACTTTGCCATTAAACTATGCTATAAATGATAGGGTATACTTGTCCGTGTTTGTATTTCTAGTCATTTGTGTGTGGTAATATCTTGAAAAATTTTAAGACTTACGAAACGAACATCAACTTTTTGGCGTTGCTGCCGGAGATTGATTTGTTATTGGTTTAAGACATTCTAAAATACTTGGTAAACTAAATCTTCTAAACACGCCGTACAGATTTTTGGCAATCTGAAAATTTTTTTACAAAACAACATAAAAGTGCGCCGCACATTTAGTAACGAATTTGCAAAATGTTTGAAGAAACAATCCCAAAACACCACCAAAACCTTTTACTCTCAACACAAAATGCTGAAAACATGAGAATTGCTTTGTGTGTACTTATGCTTTTTGAGCTTTTGTGTTTGTTAATATTGCATCTTAAGAAAAACCAAAAATATTTTCTTTCAAAATTTTATTTTCTATTTTATTTGCTCTTTTGTAGAATAATTTGCTTTGGTATAACTTGTTTAGTTTTTATCATGATTTTGATAATTTTTCTAAATTTTTAAACACAACAAATATACAAAAAAATGAGAAAATAAGCGAAAACGAAAAAATAGTCATATTACTAAAAACACTTGTGGAAAAGTACCAAATTTGGTCATGATATCTATGTTTGATCACTTTATGAGAAAATGATATATTATATGCTTGAAAACTTGGATTGATTGGTTTGCAAGTAGCAAAATGAAGGAACACTATTCTGATTACAGAAAGTGCGCCGCATATTTAAAATGTGCGCCGACTTTTCTGTATCGCGTAAAAGTGCGCCGCACAACTAGAGAAACAGGAAACAGAAATTGCTAGTAACATGCTCAAATGGAAACATTCTTTGAAAATAACAAGTTGCCTGAAAACTTTAGGGTATGAAATGTCATTTGGATTTTATGGCACTAACATACTAATGTTTCTTTTGATGTGTTATTGTTTTAAGATTACGATGGATCCAAACACTAGCTTGGGAAGATTATGCTTAGGTGTGGATGAGCATATTAGTCTCAATGACAAAATAGAATCGGAAGAAGAATGGATAGGATCTGAATGTAAGGACTCAGCCGATAGCGGGGTTCAAAAGGTCGTAACTTTTTATCGTATGGAGGACTTGACACCTAGTAAGAAATACTTAATGCCTTGCCATGTGGAAGGAAAATTTGTTTATGATGGGCAAGTGGATTTTGAGTTGGAAAGAAGCTTAATTAGTAATGAATTTGTAGTTGAGCTTGGCTTAACCTACAACACTCATCGTAATAGAGACAAGGAGATAGATAAAAAGCTCGTTGTTATGATCAAAGACGAATTGTTTTTCGTTGACTTCTTTGTCAATCCGGAAGAAGACGATTGTGAACCTTGTGTAATCTTTGGGAGATCTTTCCTAAAGCAAGCTAATGCACAACTTGACATTACTTGTGCCATACTTACTTTATGGCCAAAAGTGCATGAAAGCTTAGACTTTGGGGAGATTGACGAAATACTTGATAACCTCAAATTTGATGATTTGGCACCCACTGAAACCGAGGAGATTGATGCTCCTAGATTTGTTTGTAGCATAGGGGAAAACAAAAGAAACAAAGGCAAGAAATCCGCCCACGCTTACAAGTTGAGCTATAATGGTGAAGGGACTTTTCTCACCATTAACAAACCGTTGACTAGAGAAGAACTATCAATGGAGGAATTACAAGACGATATTGAAGAAAGAGTCATGTTGTTGAACATGAATCGACCAATCATTGAAACTTTAAAATATAGTGATAAATATAAAATGATTGTTAATGGGGTTTTGCTCGACAAACTGAAAGTTGAAGATGGACTCACACCGGATTATGAAGATGTGGCTATCCAAATGCTTCGTGAGAATAAGGTAATGCTTAAAAAAGAAGATCCGGGGTACTTTATCCTACCAATAAGGTTGGAGGGTAAAACTACTTATAACTAATGCTTTTGTTGATACCGGTTCAAATGTTAATGTTATGCCTTATGGAATCTAAAAAATGCTAGATGTTGTAGAGTCAAACCAAAGTTTGATCGTATCAAAATGCTTGAGCACTCCTATGCGGAGGGATTTGTACATTTACTTAGAGTTCTTTGCGAAGTGGGGACAACTACACTACTAGCCGATTTCATGCTTCTCGACATTCCTATTGATCGAGATATTCAACTAGTGGTTGGAAGAAAAATTTTGCACACCATTGGTGCAAACATAGATGTTTGAAAAGCAATTATGACTAGATTTGATGGGTTTGTCCATCAAAACTATAATGTATTAAAAGCAAAGAAACATGATGATAGTGATGATGAAGACGATAAGCACTACACCGTGAAAAGAGATGAGAACTGTATGCCAATTTATGGTCCACATTTGCAACCATGGACGGAACCGGAAGAACGGACGCATCACTAAGTGAAAGGAGCTACCATAACCCTTTCTTTGACATATGTGTATACAAGAAGATTGTGGGAATGCTTGGAGCACTTCTGGTTTCATTGAAATACAAAGATTGGCAAGTGGGGAACAAACGAGAATTTTAAAACATTACTAAAGATGGAGATAGTGGCATGTTGCCATGGTCATTATTGATCCATGTGGAAAGAGGTACGAAAAAGTGTACGAGACAAAAGACACCAATAGAGAGGTCTCGGGATGTTACACGGAGAGTGATATCATGTCACCTCTAAACTTCTGCTATAACTAGGATATGGAGGAATTGAGGAGTGCACCATTGGCTCCTAGTCGCTTTATGCATTTTTACTTTTTTGTATGTAGATAAAATAATAAAACGAAGTGAAATCTAAGAGTCCTAGAAGTTTTAGGATGGTCTTAGAAGAAGGAAATGTTCCTATTAGGACTTGTTATTTTTCTTTTATGAAATCGAATGAATTGGAGGTTTTCTTTTTGGAAACTTGAGTCTAGTAAGTAAAAAACAGTAACTTGGTCTGTGAGCACAGAATGTGCGCCGCACATCAAAATTGTGCACCGCACTTCTGGGCGGATTTTTGTATATACTTCATTTTATCTCATTAGAAACTAAAAAAACAACAAAACACACCGGACGATTTTTGAATCATCACCAAAAATATTTTCGATTCTTACTCCAATTCACACTCGAGATCATGTCTAGGGTAAGTTTTTATCTTTAATTCATTTACATTTTATTTTATTTAGGGTTTAATATTTTTTTTAATTTTTCAATTAGGGTTCTTAGTGATTGATAATCGAATTACATTTTGATTTGTGATTAGAAATGGGTATATTGATTAGGATCGGATTAGATTGTTAGATGAAATTATAAAAAGAAAAAAGAAAAATCAGATAAGGGTTTTTGAAATCAAACCCTAAGATTGAGCAATGTCGCGGATTGGAATGAGTTAGAAAGGTTTAGTGTCCGATTCCAGCCATTGTTATTGATTTGGAACCATTAGTTCGCGGATTTGGTAATGAGTGTTAGTCACCCTAACATTAGCTAAAAATATGCAGAATGTGCGCCACACTTTTTCTAAAGTACGCCACACTCTGGCGGATTTTTCCCAGAAAGTACGTCACACTTCTCAGAAGTGCGCCGCACTTTTCGCCTGAAAAACAAACAAAATGTTCAGAACACCAACATAGGGTTTCCGTTGACCCCTAATGTTTATCTAATGTTAATATATGTTTGTTTATGTGATAAATTTTGTAGAACACAGGTTCTGGAAACTATGAGACCGGCTCATCTAGCCGAAGGAAGAGGTAAAAGCCTATTGAGTCGGCAAGTACCGCACTCATGGGAGCCCCTAATCATCCATTCTTGAATTGGGCTGGATGCGCAAATGATGTTAAAACCATTTACAACAATGCTCTTAGTCTTCTACTTCTGAAACAAATTTTTGCACCTAGCATTGTGGATTTTGGAATTTTGAGTGAGCTTGGTTGTGAAGCTCAAATTAGAGAGATTCTATCGATAGTTGTGATAGAGGCTGGAGGAAATGAAGTTTTGTTTCAATCTGATGCTTGGGTCCGTGCTTTTACTTGTAGGGAGAAGATTTATGCGGAGCTTGTTCTTGAGTTTTTCTCGACATTTAATCTTGATGAAGGATGTTGATGATGATGAGATATTGACTAAGAAAATCATGAGTTTTAGCCTTTGTGGGAAAGGACATTCTTTGACTTTGAAAAAGTTTTCTAAGTACTTACAGTTGTACACTAAAGAGGAGAGAGATGAGGAAGGATTTGAAGTTTCTTTTCAATTAGGAGAACGTGAGCATGGGAATTTTAATGCTAATGAGTTTTGGGCATTAATTTGTCCGGATGAGGATCCTTTGAGCTTGTCTAGGAGCTCAACCACTAGGATTTTTAGTCCACTTTTGAGAGTGCTCCAAAAGATGATTGCTTACGCGGTTTACCAACGAACCACGGGCTATGATAAGGTTCAAAAGAATGATTTGTGGTTGTTGAGCATGTTTAGGAACAAGAACCGTGAGCAATATGCTAATGTGGCTTGGGTGATTGCAAAGTGGATGAAAATGAAAGGTCATGGTAGTCAAGCGAGTAGTATGATTGTGTGTGGACAATTTGTGACTAGGTTAGCCCGAAGAATGAGACTTTTTACCGGTCAAGTTGTGTAGCACACCGATCATATGTGATACCATTGACAAAATCACTTTGAGAGATTTGATTGGAGCGGATGGAAGGTTGATACGAGAAGACGCGCCGGTGAGAGCACCACGTGTGAGTAATAAGTGTGTAAACACTTATCCTTTTGCCACTAAAATCAAGGGAAAACAAGACCTAATCATGTGATTAATATCATAAAAGTCGGAATTACGCGTGGTTTTGTGTTTTTGTGTAAAATAGGTACAAATGATCAAAAGGAAAAAAACACGGGATTTCACGGTCAAATGTTGAAGAAAAGTCCAAAAAGAGACGAAGACAAAGTCAAAAGATCAAAAGTGTGCTGAAGATCACGAAACCCGACAAAATCGATACGATTTGAAGAAAAGACCAAAATGCCAAAGATCAAGTCGTTTTATTTGGGGATTTAATTTTTACGAAGATTTCGGGCTTAGTGGGTCCCACATTTGCTTAATGGGCCCACAAGCCCATTTAAGAAAATGGTCAACTTACAATTACGGATCAACAAACCACCAAGGCCCAAATTGAAATGTGATGGAGCTATAATTCTTGGGCTTTAAAAGCCCATTTGGCTAAAACAAATGAAAGAGGACGGATAAAGAAATAAAAACGTTGTGTTTTTTATTGGGTCAAAGCCCACACATAACCCTGGTCAAACACATTCACTTTTTACTCACACAAATAAATACACATTTATCCACAACACACAAAACGATTTTTTTTAAACCCACACACACCACACGTTTTAATAAACTTTTATTTACCCTCACCCCCATTCGATACAAACAAAGTAAATTTCACCCACTCACCCACTTTATCTCTTTCTCTCTCAATGAAAACACAGCAACCATCTTATTTATCCCAATCCAAAACCCTAATCAGTAAAAACACAAGTAATTCTTGGGGATTTTATCTCAAACGTGTGATTCACATGGTTTGGGATTAAATCCCCATAGTAATCGGAAGATCCAACATGGTGGTCCTCATCTTCTCCTTCCTACGTGGCAATTTCCCTTGATTTGATTGGATAAACCAACTCACCAACACCAATCCTCCAATACACACACTCCACATCATCAATGAAGAAACACAAGTAACACATCTTTCCATCCAGGCTGGCAATCCATGTGATGGGTGGTGTTTTCAACCGTAGATTGAAGAAGAGAAGAGAGAGTAATAAGAAAAGAAGGATTTAACGGCTAGGATTGAAGATCGTGGGCACCAAGTTTACCAAGAGGGTTTCCAGGGTTTCTCCTATAAAAACCCCCAAATCAGTATGTAATTGATGAACTTTTTATTATTTTTAATTTCTGAAAATTAGTTTTTAGGTTTAATATAATTTTTATTTTCCAGTATTTGTAATCTATTGATTATTAATGAAAAGTTAGTTTTTATTAATTTCGTCTCATTTAAATTCCTGTCAAATTTAATTATCATCTTTAAGCTGCTTTCTTCTTAATATTACTGTTTGTTTTTAATTGATAAAATATAAAAAATAAAAAAAAAATAAAAAAAAAGAAAGTGATAAATATTTTCCCTACTAGAAAATTATAAAGTTACTGTTCTTGGTTCGATTAGTCGTTTGGTTCGAGGAAGACCATGATGATGATGTTTGGCTGATAAGAAGGGGTGTTTGATTCGGTGACAAAGGGGGTTCATCACTTCCCTTCTACTCAAAGGAAATCGTCACAAGGTTCTTCTTCATTTTAATGTTTTTTATTAAGTTTAAATTTAGTTTTATATTTAGTTGCTTTTGATTCGGTTTATATATTTGTTTTATATGCTTGTGTATAATCTGTTTAGTCTGCTTATGTTTCATGTTGTTTGGCTCGTATGATGGTTTAAGTCTGCTTATTTAGTTTATTAGCTGTTGCGTTTGGATCTGCTTTATGTTTAATTAAAACTTGTTTTATTATTAAGGGTTAGGATCTGCTTTAGTTTCGAATTGTTTTATTGTTTTGAATCGAGTAGTATTAGTTATATCTGAGTACTACGACTTGTAGCTTATTTCTGTTTGCTTATTCATTTTGTTTAGAGTTGCTTATTATAAGTTTTAGTTTACTGTTTAAAAATTCAGTCTGTTTTTTTTATCTGCTTATTTTTGGATTCGTTATGTTTAGATCTGCTTATTTGGTTCATGTTATTGCTTATTTGCTTTTTGTTTCATTGCTGATATATATACTGGTTAAGTTTCAGATTCTCTTGGTCTCAGAAGTTAAATTCCAAAAAACATATATTACAAAATTCGTCTGTCAGGGGACTCGAACCCCTGCCCATCCGCTCAACAGCCAGCAACCTTACCAACTCTTCTAAACCATCTTTTGTGTTTTATTACTTGTTTTCTAATTAATATAGTTCATTTATTAACTATTGCCAGTTTTATTAATTTAGTTTAAATTCAAGTTTAGGTTTAATTAATTAATTTTAATTAAAAGTTTTTCATTAATTTTAATTCAAAGTTTTATTTATTTTTATTAGAAATTTAAATAGATTTCATTTAAAGTTTTTATAAAGTTAAGTTTTTAATTAGTTTATCTTTTTATTAAAAATAGTTTTATTATTTTTAATTAGTTTTAATTAGTTTTAATTAGTTTTAAAGACTTTTATTAGATTAAATAATTTTTAGTTTTATTTAAATTTTAAATTAGTTTTTAATTAAATTGTTTTAGTTTAAAATACCAAAAAGTTTTAGTCACCAAAAACAATCAATCCATGTTAATTTGAGATCAATTCCGAGTCGAGTCGAGGAACGAAAAATAGACATAAAAAGAATTTGTAAAAATTCTCTATATTAAAATGGCGCCGTTGCCGCTTCGCTCGTTATGATTGACGATTTCGTGAGACGTTTGGATTTTGGGATCCGTTCTTTTTGAACGTTACTTTTCTTGCAACAAAATCAAAAATACAAAAAAAAATCAAAAACTTAAAAATACAAAAAAATAAAAAATCACAAAAACGCAAATTATTTCCTAAGATTTGCAACAAAAAATTAAAAAATCCAAAAGTAATACTTTTTCCTAAAAGTATTACACCAAAAATATTACGTATTAGTGTTATTTTTCTTAGTTCGATTTCTTTCGATTTTTATTGTGAATATATATTTTGCTAAAAAAATACAAAAAGATTTTTCATTTATTATATTATATTACGTAGCACAATTAATGTACCTATTTTTCAAACAAGGCATTTGTTGGGATTTCATCACCTAACTATTGTATTCGAATCCTAAACGAAATAAAAAGGCAAAATAGATAAATACTAGTAAGACGTTTGAACTCGACATATACAAACTATAAGGTGGGTATAACGCGACGCGCTATAAAAGGCCGTCTAAGGAAAAAGGTTTTTAAGTGCTTTGTGCCACCTCGTTTCCCCGCTTGCTTGTGCGTATATTGAGAGGGACGACCGATTATTGGTTTGCCAACTCAATTAGTATTAAGTATATATTTTATTAGCTTTTTCATATTGCACCTCGAGAGGAAAAATCCTTTTCCTCTCAAAGTCGACCGAGGTCTCCTAAATCATTCCTTGTGTTTAGTTGTATGCGCACTCACGCGCGTACATACATACGGATTGGTGTACCACATTCTTCCAATTCTTCCATAAAGAAGAAGAAGAAGAAAAACAAAAAGAACGTCATTCAAGCCGATCCCGAGAATCGTGCTTTCGACAATACGATGGAAACGGATAACCGACCTATGCTCGAGATTTTGCAATCACACGTTGAGGGAAACGATGACGCTATCGTTGTCCCCGCAATTGGAGAATAATTTTGAACTCAAATCGGATTTAATTAAAATGGTTTCCGCTACAACATTTTTGGGTCGTTCTCAAGATGGCCCCCATGATCATATCAAGAGATTTATCCATTTGACTAATACGGTAAAATACAATGGGGTGCCACAAGAGGCTATTCGTTTACAACTCTTTCCTTTTTCCCTCGAGGGACAAGCCCGGATTTGGCTTGACAAGGAACCACCCCAAAGTATTACTACATGGATCGAATTAGAGACCAAGTTCATTAACTACTTTTTTCCACCATCACGGACCACCTCTTTAAGGAATAACATAATCACCTTTGAGCAACAATATGGGGAAACGTTTAGTGAGTCTTGGGATCGATTTAAAGAGCTTTTAAGAAAATGTCCACAACACGGTTTCACTAAAGTACATCAACTAAATACGTTTTACAATGGTTTAACTCTAAATGACCAAGACTCGCTTAATAGTGCCGCGGGCGGCAATGTTCTTGTGAAATCAATGAACGAGGCTTGGGATATAATTGAAAATAAGGCTAAAGTGCAAACCAAGAGTGTTAGGGCCACTATGGCAAGTGCTAGTTCTAGTGAGAGTGATAAGAGAATCGATAAACTCACTTCACTTGTTGAATCAATTGCTTTACAAACCCAAGCCCTCAATGGACAAGTGAATGCCATGAAAGAAACTTGTGAAACGTGTGAGACTTGTGGTGGACCACATTCGTATTTTAATTGTGACAAGGTTTACAATCAACAACAACAAGTTTGTGCTTATAACACCAATGCTAATGAAAGGGTTCAATTCAAACCAAATGTTGATGTTAACCATTTGTCTTATAAGAGTATTTGGCTCCCCCGGGTTTTGTAGCTCCACAAAGACCACCCCCACCCGCCCAAAATATCCAAAACCAAAATTGGAACCAAGGTCCTCAAATGGGTAATTTGCAAGGGAATGCAGATCAAGGGAATTTTAATGGTCAAAATCAAGGGTTTCAAAATAATAACCAAGGTTTTTATAATAATAACGGTTTTCAACCTCAATATTAAAACCAAGGTTTTCCTAATCAAGGTTTTCCTAATCAAGGGTTTAATCAAATGAACATGCATAATCCTCAAATGGACTTGGTTATACAAAAATTAACCGAACATGAGAAAATCATGAAAGCAATGCAAGAATCTACTAGACAAATGCAAGAGTCCAACGATAAGAGATTTTTGACAATGATTCAAGCCCTTAGACCCCAAGGAGCCTTGCCTTCAAATACCGAGATTAACCCTCGTGCTAATGTGAGTGCTATCACTACTCGAAGTGGAGCCACTTTAGTGGGACCTTCTATCTCTTCTCCCATAAAGGAGAGACAAGGCCCGGATGTCATAATGAGTAATCCTACTCCCCCTTCGGTGATTCCTCCCACTACCACTCCTAGTACTAGTACTCCATTACCGAAAGAGCCTATCCCTACGGTTGTTCAAGAAGCGAGTCCTTCTCCTTCTCAACCTTCAAAGTCTAAGCCTAATATTCCTTATCTATCTAGGTTAGACAAGGTTAAAGTACTCACCAAAGATGACGTTCATGTCTCCAACTTTTTGAAAATGATTTCTAGCGTCAATGTTAACATAAGCCTTATTGAAGCACTTGCTCAAATGCCAAAATTTGTCAAAATGTTTAAAGATTTGCTTAATAAGAAAGAAAAAATGGTTGAGCTCCTGAACACCCGTTTAAATGAGAATTTTTCCACGATTCTTCTCAAGAACTTCCCGAAAAGCTAGGAGATCCCGGATGATTCGTGTTACCTTGCTCGTTTCCTCAAATCGATGATTGTATGGCTTTAGCGGATCTCAGCGCTAGCATCAATCTTATGCCACTTTCGGTTTGGAAACAATTGTCATTACCCGACCTTGTACCGACTCGTATGACTTTAGAGTTAGCTAATCGAACTCTCGCATACCCCATTGGTATTGTCGAAGATGTTTTTGTTCGAGTTGGTACATTCACTTTTCCCGTGGACTTTGTCGTCGTCGACTATGAGATGGATCCTCGTATTCCGTTAATACTTGGTAGACCATTCTTACGATCCGGAAGAGCCTTAGTTGACGTGGCCAAAGGGGAGTTAATTCTTAGGGTTAGGGATGAACAACAAGTTTTTAAAATGGGAAAAATCACAACAAAATCGAATGGAAAAGAATCGATCAATATGATTGATGTTGTTATTATAATAATGAAGAGATTTTTATTAATCCTTTTGGAATTGAAAAGTCTAATCAACATGATTTTGATAAATTCATCCCTTCCCTTAGAGCCTCAAATTTTTGAAACTCCTATTTATGACACCTATAGTGATGACACTTCTTCAAGTGATCACACTATTTTCGGTTTAGACGACTTACCTTTTGACCCACCCACTTTTGACCCACCCATTTATGATTCACCAATCTTTGATACCTACGATGATGACACTTCTTTAAGTGATCTCATTAATTTTGATGACCCACCCCATGATCCTAATGCACCTCATATCTCTATGAGTGATTCTTCCATGGAGACTCCTTTTGACTTTTATACTCCAATTTTAGAAGTCATGACTATTGAGGAGGATCCTCCACTCTTAGAGATCATTCCTAATTTAGAGGTTATTCCATTTGAGGAGGATTTAGATATCTTTCTAAATACCTATTTTCCTCATGAGGATGAGTTTTCCTATGACTCCGATGATACTTATGTTTTCACATCGAGTTTGGAAGAGGATGACTTTCCCACTTTGGATTTTGATGATATTTTGAGCTTAAATGTCAACACCTCTTGCTATTTTCCCGTTAAGGAACCGGTGTTTGATCCCGGAATAGAGACTTTAGTGCTATCATTTCCAAATCACCTTACCCTTCCTTATGAGAGACTTTTGCCTAAGGATACCCCACTTTCCTTTGCTTTGTGTGATTCTACCACCTCGGGGTTTATTTCCTTTTGTGATGGAAATTATGTGTTTGACCCGGGTGGATTTTCATGGGGTATGCCTTATTTGACTTTGTTTCACCCCTTTATCATGGAGAGATTTTCCTCCCTTGGAAATCTCGGTTTGTCCATGATTTTTCCCATTTGAATGATGACATTCGGGAAATCGAGTCGAGCTAGAGACTCGTGATAAATAAATCAAGCATCGTTTAACTAGGTTAGATTTTTACCTTTTCCATCCTTAACCCTTTTTCACCTTCACCCATTTTCACCAATAAGTGTAGGGGGAGCCAAATAGGTTGTTTGTGTTGTAATGTTGTGTGCAGGGACATGTGCTTTAACGATCCACTTTTGGTGTTTTTGACGCGACCCGTGTTTCCGTGTTTCCCATGTACCCGGTACCTTCGATAAGTTTTTGCTATTGTGATTCAATCATAACAAATAAATGTAATCACTTTAGTTGTCTCTTCCTTAGCTCGATTTAAACAACGTACTCAATGTCCTAAGTGTAGGGGAGTTTATTCTCCCACATGCTTAAACATTGAGGACAATGTTTATATTAAGTGTAGGGGGATTTCTATCGAATTTTAGTGGGCTTTTCCATGAATTTGTCCCCATTTAACCAGAAAATTTAAAAAAAAATTCAACATTTTTCAAATTTTTGATCTATTTTGGCCTAGTAGTATTTTCATTTATTTTCTCATCGCATCGTATTAATATTTTCCATTCCAAGAATAAAGTCAAAAATAAATAAATAAATAAAATGGTTTTAACAAGTTTAGATATCTTTGATATATTAGGCCCGTCGTAAATATTTTGACTCAACCCGAGTTTACTTATCCAAGTATACTCTAGCTAGTATCCTTAACTATATGGACCTTAATTGGTTTATTAGGCTAAGCATCCACGAGTCTCATTCCTTGAGATTTTAAATTTTGGAGAACGAGAAATGATAGAGTTGATAATAAGTTTTAGGGTTAATACTTGCTTATATGAGTTTTTGTGGCTCTTTCTTCCCGCTTGTATATTTAATTGGTTAATAAATGAGGATTTTTGCGGTGTCGATTCGATATCTTAACTCTTAGCCAAATCTTTATTCTCCTTGTAATTAAAGCATGAACACATTGAGGGTGCCAGCGTTGTGGACTTCCGACTAAGGTGGCTCATAGCCACTAAGTAGGAGGTATTCAGACCATGGGACCGCGGAATTTGGCCTACTATATATATCATAATAAAAAAGAATAAGATTAAAACATGACCTCAAGGAGCCTTAGGGTGTGGGGCATGTAGCACAAACCTTGTCATTAGAGCCTTAGGGTGTATGGCATGGTAAGTGTTGAATAAAAATTGATCAAAAATCAATTCCCTCGTTTATCGTTCAAGGAGCCTTAGGGTGTGGACAATAGACGGGGACCATTTTTACATCTTAAAGAGCCTAAGGGTATATGATGTGAACTTGCTAAACTCCACATAAAGTCTACATGAATTTGGAGGAATAACTAATAAGTAGTACTATTGGCCAAATTTTGGGTCCGGGAATTTATTCCCCAAATCGTGTTAAATCATCCTTGATGTGGGCTTACTTTAGTAACAACGTTTTTGAGGACGAGGTTAGGTTTTGAGTGTCGGGTTTGCACCGTTTGGCCTTCATTTTTGGAATAATAATTATCAAATAAGTCAAATGAGCCTACGGGTAAATGACAATCAATAAAATCTTGAGATACAACGTAGGAATTGGAGAAAGAGTATTACACAATTGTCTTATATAAGTGGTTTTAACCTAAGGACTTATGGTAAACAATGATCTCGTTTTTAAGCTTGGTATGGGGAACGTGAAACTTGAGGGTGATTAATATTCATGACACCAAAGCCCTAATTCAAGTCTTAGATTTCTTTACAAGTTTCTTCCATCGAATAATTTCCAAGTTAATAAATTGTTATAACTTTTGTCTCTTTTAATTTTTATCTTTTCATCGTAGTAGTATTAGTATATCTTAATAAAGGCCGAGATAGATTAATTATGAGAAAAATGTATCTTTATGCTTTAAATTAATGCATTGCATGGGGTCATTGCAATGGTCAAGTGTAGGGGATTTAATAAGTGTGTAAACACTTATCCTTTTGCCACTAAAATCAAGGAAAAACAAGACCTAATCATGTGATTAATATCGTAAAAGTAGGAATTACGTGTGGTTTTGTGTTTTTGTGTAAAATAGGTACAAATGATCAAAAGGAAAGAAAACACGGGATTTCACGGTCAAATGTTGAAGAAAAGTCCAAAAAGAGACGAAGACAAAGTGAAAAGATCAAAAGTGTGCCGAAGATCACGAAACCCGACAAAATCGATATGATTTGAAGAAAAGACCAAAATGCCAAAGATCAAGTCGTTTTATTCGGGGATTTAATTTTTACGAATATTTCGGGCTTAGTGGGTCCCACATTTGCTTAATGAGCCCACAAGCCCATTTAAGAAAATGGTCAACTTACAATTACGGATCAACAAACCACCAAGGCCCAAATTGAAATGTGATGGAGCTATAATTCTTGGGCTTTAAAAGCCCATTTGGCTAAAACAAATGAAAGAGGACGGATAAAGAAATAAAAACATTGTGTTTTTTATTGGGTCAAAGCCCACACATAACCCTGGTCAAACACATTCACTCTTTACTCACACAAATAAATACACATTAATCCCCACAACACAGAAAACGATTTTTTTATAAACCTACACACACCACACGTTTTAATAAACTTTTATTTACCCTCACCCCCATTCGATACAAACAAAGTAAATTTCAACCACTCACCCACTTTATCTCTTTCTCTCTCAATGAAAACACAGCAACCATCTTATTTATCCCAATCCAAAACCCTAATCAGTAAAAACACAAGTAATTTTTGGGGCTTTTATCTCAAACGTGTTATTCACACAGTTTGGGATTAAATCCCCATAGTAATCGGAAGATCCAACATGGTGGTCCTCATCTTCTCCTTCCTACGTGGCTGTTGGGAATAAAATATAGCCAGTCTACTTGAGCGCTAACAAGAGTAAATCAAGTATTGATAGGAAGAAAACAAACGCTGACAGGTCAAGCGTTGACAAGAAGTCAAGCGTTGATACATTGAAGACAAGCACTGATGGAAAGATTTAGTCTAGGCGTATATTGTTTCTAGTTTGTTTCTAGTAAGGATAAGTTCAATATTGTATTTTTTATAATTATCTTTACCTAGAATAGTTGATACGTAGACTCTTGTACAAGGCTTCTTATGTCTATAAAAGAAGACCTTTAGGTTATTGTTCAATATAAGTTTTTCATACGTTAAACACTTTCATTGTAAGCAAGTTTGTTATCATTAATCAAGTGAAAGTTTGTTTATATCTTGTGTGTTCTTGTTTAAGTGTTAATTCCGCATAACATATACATATACAAAGGTTTCTCTACGTGTATAACTTGATCTAATCTCGTATACATAAAGCTAAATCGATCTAAGTTTGGGATCAACAAGTGGTATCAGAGCTTGTTGAGAAACTTTTGATCTTAAAGAACACAAGAACCCTAAAATCACCAAAACCCTAATTTTCACAAAACCCTAAAAACATCATGTCAAATCCAGAAGTAACCTCGTCCTCCTCACCTTTACCTAACATCAAGATTCCCATGCTTGATGCAACCAACTTTGAGTTGTGGAAATTCAACTTTGAGCAATATCTGGGGATCTATGACTACACTCTCTGGGAGATTACTGAAAATGGAAACACATTCAATAAAGCTCAAAAGATTGCTGATGCCATTGCTGCAAGAGCAGCTGTTGCTGGATGTTCAGAAGCAGATAAGAAAGAAAAACCTGATGATGGTAGAGTTGTGTCTGCTGAAGACATAGCAAAGAAAAGGGTTGATATGAAAACCCTAAACATTCTGAAACTCTCTTTGGGACAAGAGAACCAGCATAAATACAGAGGTTATGAATCTGCAAAAGACCTTTGGGCAGCTCTTGAAGTTGCATATGGTGGCAATGATGATACAAAGGAAGAGAAGAAGAAGCAACTCATGCATGAGTATGCTGTTTTCAAGGCTCAACCTAATGAGAAGCTTAATAGTGTTAGAAGCAGACTACTTGATATTACGAGCAAGTTGTCCTTCATGGGGACACAAGTTGGTGACGTTGACACCATTGCCACTTTTCTTAAAAGCCTTGGTGAAGCGTGGAAGATTGAGGCAAGATCTATACTTGCCAATAACACTCACAAAAGTTCTACTTTTGATGATATCTACAACAAACTGAGGCTGTTGGAGAATGAAACTCTTTTGGAGCATGGAAGTAAGTCTACCAATAGTAACATGGCCTTCTTCTCACATAGTGAAGGCGAATTTAATCAAAAGGACTCTTACATGCACCCAGTTACTGGATCAACATGTGTCAACGCTGGATCATGTCCTGTCAACGCCTCATTTTCAGACGCTAACACATACAAAAGTGACTCACCAAGAGTTAAACCTGCTGGTTTGGATCTGGATAATGTATGTGCTTACATTGCTTCTTTTCCCAATGGTTCAGTGATTACATATGAGGACCTTGAGCAAATAAGTGATGAGCACTTGGAAGAGATGGATATTAAGTGGAACATGGCTCTTGCTAGTATAAGAGCAAACAGGTGGAATAGAAGGTTTAAGAAGATGATGACCTTTAATGCAAAGGACACTGCTGGATTTGACAAATCTAAGGTTGAATGCTACAATTGTCATCGTATGGGGCACTTCATGAGGGAATGCAGATCTCCTAGAAGATTTGATGCTGGCAAACCCTCAAGCCAAATTGTTAAGGCTCAGGATCCTAAGGCCATGCTTGCAGTACAAGAAATTGATGGTATGGGATGGGATTGGAGCTATTTGGCTAAGGATGGGGAAGAGGATAAAGCTTTGGTTGCTGAGATAGAAGAAGAGCATGTTCAATATGCTCTCATGGCACATTCCTCCTCTTCATCAGATAATGAGGTATACGATGATGCTTTTTGTAGTAAGGGTTGTAGGTTAAGTACTGAGAAACTTAACAAAGAGTTGTTAAGATTATTAGATGATGTGAGTACTGAGAGATGCAAATTGTCTAACTACCAACTTGCTCTCACTCAAACTAAGAAGACAGTTTCTGAGTACAAGAAAATGGAATTTGACTTAAAAGATAAAATAAATATCTTAAAACATGAGTTAGATGCTAGTAATGATGTTAGGAACATCATGGAAAGGGTTAATAGTGAGTTACAGGCTAAGTTAGATGAGGCTATTAAGAATAAGGATAATGTTGGCCTTAAAATTCAGAAATTTGATAAGGCCACACAAACCCTAGGAGAATGTGTTAATAAACAAAGGGATCCTAAGGATATGACTGGGATTGGGATGAAAGACTATACTGTGGTTCCACCACCAGCTGGTGACTTCTATGGTGTCCAAAGAAAGGACCTATCTTGGACTGGTCTTCCAGAACTCCAAGAGGAGGAATTTATTCCTCCACCAAGAGTCATTACCCCAGTTGAAGAGTATCAACAGAAGTTGACTGACTTGAATGAATGGAAGAAAGCCAACCCTACCTTATTTGTTAAGGGTGGCTTGTTATGTGAAAGTCCTAATGAGTCAACCCCTATTAAGGTAACAAACCCAATCACTGGTAAGGCTGTTGACCTTGGCTCAAACACTGTTAGAAAACCTAGCATTAAGTATGCAGAGATGTATAGGAATACTAGGTCACCTAAAAGCCAAGTTAGTAATGATGGAACCGGCTTCTTCTCTTCTAGACCTAGGGTTGTGTCTAGAAAAGCCTGTTACACTTGTGGTAGCTTTTCACATTTAGTATATAAGTGTGTCAACGCTTCCAAGGTCAACGCTGTTAAAAAGTCAAACGTTGTCAGACCCAAAACATTTATGGAGCAAAGTCCACAAGTTGTTAGACCTGCCCCATTCTTCACTAGAGGGTCTAACACTCATGGACAGAGACCCTTTCAAAAGACAAATACTTAGTCTAATAGGCAATGGGTTTCTGTAGCAAACCCTAGGTTCAATGCTGACAAGGGTAATTTCAGCGTTGACAAGACCAAATCCAACGCTGACAGAAACGTGGCCAGACCTAAATATTTGCAACCACATGGTAAGGGGTCTAAAGCTTCTTCAAGCTTGACATGGAGACCTAAGAAAGATCAAAACCCTAATGATAATGGGATCTCTATGACCTACAATAGATTTAATTACATTTCAAAGTTCATTACAAAACCTATTGGGGTTAACTAGGTATTTCATCCAAAGAAGGATAAACATGGGGTTGTTATGAGAACTAAGTCTGTTCTTGTTGAACAACCAGATGAATCCAAGTCTGCTAAGGCTTGGGTTCCCAAAGAAAACTAACTTGTTTTCTTTATGTGCAGGGCATTCAAAAACAGGTCAATGATTATGGATATTGGGACAGTGGATGCTCAAGGCACATGACAGGGAAGGAAGATTATCTGACTAACTTCACTCCCATTAAGGATGGTGATAAGGTTTACTTTGGAGGCGGATATGGAACTATCACAGGCAAAGGAACTCTTCTCACCAAGAACTTGCTTTTTGAAAACGTATTTCTGGTAAAGGAACTTGATTACAATCTTTTTAGTGTATTACAAGTTTGTGATAACAAAAATAAAGTTCTGTTTACTGATACTGAATGCTTGGTATTAAGCAAGGATTATAAGATCCCAGATGAGAAGTATATTGACTATAGAACACCTAGACATAAAGACATCTATAATGTGAATCTTAATGGTATTAGGATGAATAATAATATGTCATGTTTTTATGCTAAAGCTTCAGTAGATGAGAGTAATCTATGGCACAGGAGACTAGGGCACATAAACTTTAAGAATATAAACAGGTTTGTGAGACTTGGCTTGGTTGATGGCTAGCCTGAGAAGGCTTTCCACAATGACCACTCTTGTGTTACATGTCTTAAAGGCAAGCAGCACAAGGTCTCATTCAAGTCTAAACAGGTGCACTCTAGTACTAGACCACTTCACTTACTGCATATGGACCTATTTGGTCCAACTAATATAGAGAGTTTGAATGGTAAATCATACTGCTTTGTCATCACAGATGACTTTTCTAGGTTTACTTGGACTTTCTTTTTAGCTATGAAGAGTGACACTGCTGACACTTTAATTGACTTTATCACTCAGATTAAGAAGAAGACTGGAAATGAAGTTAAAATTCTTAGGAGTGATAATGGTGGTGAGTTTAGAAATAAACTTTTAGATTATTTTTGTGCCAAGAAAGGGATTACTAGGCAGTTTAGTGTTGCCAGAACCCCACAGCAAAATGGCGTTGCTGAGAGAAAGAATAGAACCCTAATTGAAGCAGCCAGAACTATGTTGGCTGATGCTCATTTCCCCATAGCTTTTTGGGCTGAGGCTGTGAATACAGCATGCTATGTTCAAAATAGAGCATTGGTCAACAAGATACAAAACAAAACACCTTATGAATTACTTTGGGGAAGGAAACCTAATATTGGTTTTCTTAAACCTTTTGGTTGTCATGTAGTTGTACTTGATACTAGTGATGCCTTAGGTTAATTTAGTGCAAAAGGTGATGAAGGCTATTTCATGGGTTATTCTGTGCAGAGCAAGGGATATAGGGTTTACCTTAAAAAGGAAAAACGTATTCTTGAGAGAGTACATGTTAGGTTTTTAGAGAGTAAACCTAGTGATCCTGAAAGTGGTCCAAATTGGTTGTTTGACTTGGAACCTCTATCTAGGACTTTAAATTATATGCCTGTCACTAATCCAGACATTGTGAAGGTAACTTCAAATGTTGTGGAAGAACAAGTTGTTGATGTTTCAAGTACACGGGTTAATGAAGAGGTTGGATCGCAAGCCGACAAGTCATCTCCTATACAAGAGTATGTCACAATTCCCATATGGACAGATGCTTTTGCTGCTGTTGCTGTTGCTGGAAAGGATAATGGTGGTCCCCAAGTATCACCAGTTAACAACATGCATGGTCCTTCAGGCGCTGACAAAGGCAAATCTAGCGCTGACAAGACAAATTCAGACGTTGATGGCTCAAACGTTGACAACAACATTTCAAGCGTTGATAGCCCAAACACTGACAACCATGGTTCAGGCGTTGACAACACTTTTGAGCATCTTTTCTCTTCAAATTTTGAACAAGGTGAACCTTCCAATTTATATGAAGAGGTTCATCCTACTATTGATGAAAGAGAGTCTGATGAAGATATTGGCAACTTGGATAATGAGATTGAAGACAACAGACTTTCTGAAGGAGGAGTTCTCACTTCTACTATGAAGAATCACCCTACTTCTCAAATCATTGGTGATATTATGACTCTTGTTCAGACTAGAAGATCTCATCAGAATCTTGGTGGATTCATTGCCAATATACACAAGAAGGTTAATACCCCTCTTGTGTAATCATGCTTGTTTGCCTGTTTTCTGTCACAACAGGAACCCAAGAAGATATTTGATGCTCTCAAATAACCAAGTTGGGTGGAAGCAATGCAGGATGAGCTTCACCAATTTGCAATTCAGGATGTTTGGGAGCTGGTTAATTGTCCCAGGTATGTCAGACCTATTGGGACAAGATGGGTTCTAAGAAACAAGAGAGATGAAAGAGGTATTGTGGTCAGAAACAAGTCACGATTAGTGGCTCATGGATATACACAAGAGGAAGGGATAGACTATGAGGAGGTCTTTGCACCAGTTGCAAGGATTGAAGCTATAAGAATATTTCAAGCCTATGCTTCTTGCATGGGCTTCACTGTCTATCAAATGGATGTGAAGAGTGCCTTCCTCTATGGAACAATTGTTGAGGAGGTGTATGTGATGCAGCCTCCTGGTTTTGAGGATCCAGAGAATCCAGACAAGGTGTATAGAGTCAAGAAGGCTATGTATGGACTTCATCAAGCCCCAAGAGCATGGTATGGCACATTATCCACTTATTTGGTGGACAATAGATTCAAAAGGGGCACCATAGACCAGACACTGTTTACAAAGAAGGATGGTAAGGATGTCTTACTTGTTCATGTCTATGTTGATGATATCATCTTTGGATCCACCAATCCAAAGATGAGTGAGGATTTATCCAAGCTTATGGCAAACAAATTCAAGATGAGTGCAATGGGGGAGATGAACTTATTTCTAGGGTTACAAGTTCAGCAGAAAGAAGATGGTATCTTCATCTCCCAGGATAAGTATGTGGCAGAGATCTTGAAGAAGTTTGGCTTTTCTCCACATGAAAAGAGGGCTACTACTCTTATGGATAGAGAACACCCTTGGGGAAAGATTGGAGATTGAAAAGATGTGGATGTCAGGCACAATAGATCAATGATTGGTTCATTGATGTATCTCACAGCCTCCAGACCTGACATCATGTTTGCTGTGTGTGCATGTGCACGCCATCAAGTGACTCCCAAAGAATGTCACCTTTATGCTGTCAAGATAATCTTTAGGTACCTAACATGTTATCCTAGTCTTGGCTTGTGGTACCCAAAAGATTCACCTTTGGAGCTTATTGCATATTCAAATAGTGACTATGGAGGTGATAAGTTTGATAGAAAATCCACAACTGGTGGATGTCAGTTTCTTGGGAGCAGGTTGATATCTTGGCAATGCAAGAAACAAACAGTGGTGGCTAATTCTACAACTGAAGCAGAGTACGTTGCTGCAACTGCTTGTTGTGGACAAGTTTTATGGATTCAAAATCAGTTGTTGGATTATGGGTATAATTTCATGCATACCAAGATATTTGTTGAGAATAGCAGCACTTTATGCATTATTAAGAATCTTGTGCATCATTCTAAAACTAAACACATAGAAATTAGACACCATTTTATAAGAGATTGTTTTGAAAAGGGTTTAATACAACCAGATAGGGTTGATGATAGGTGTGTAAACACCCATCCTTTTTACCACTTAACTACAATAACAACCGAGCCAAAACGTGTATTTTATGTCGTAAATGTCGTAATTATGCGTGGTTTGTGTTTCTGTTGTGATTTAGGATGAAAATGTGAAAAGGGGAGAAAACACGGGCATTCACGGGATTTTATCGAAGAAAAAGACAAAAGACGGAGTCAAGAAATCAAGAGTGCAAAAAGAACGGAAGTGCAAGACCGATTCTGAAGATTTATCTAAGAAAAGGTCAAAAGACGGAAGTTTACTTAAAGCCGAAGAACTCAAGTCTAATTTATTGAAGAATTACAAGACGAGTTTAAAGAAATCCCGAGACAAAGTCATTAAAGTCAAAGAATTAAGAAGATTAAGGACTTATAGGTGCAATTAAAGAAAGAAGAAAGAGGGGAGGAAGCTTCCTAATCACCTCCCTAATTCCTCTATATATAGTGTTCGTTTTCATTCCATTTGTTTTTGTTGGCTAATAGTGACAATTAGTTCTTCCATTTTAATTACCTTGCACTTTAATTACATGTCATTTAATTAATTGTCTTGCACCTTAAGTACCTTTAATTTCAAGTAAGTTTCCTTTTAATTATTGTCAATCTTTACTTTTATTGTTTATCTCCTATCTTCCTTTCTTGTTTGATCTTAATCTCTATGTTTATTATTCATGTTCATGTTTTTGATTTTTTTATTGACTTGATTCAAGTGAGTTTTGATTATTGTAATTAGTATTGTTAGTTTTGTAACAATCGCGAATTTTAAACTATTTAATTTGACATTAAATGCGATGTGTTCGGGTTAGACATTTACGTCTATTGAAATTCCCGATTGTTTCCGCGTATTATGTGTACGAATTTAAATTTTTATGAATGACGTTCATGACAATTTCTAATTGAATGACTATGTGTTTGCTTTTGTTTTGTGTTAGAAAATTCTATTATAGAAGTTGACACATAGTAAATCAACGTAAATAAATTAAGAGTTCACAGCGCAATTTAAGTTATTCATCCAATATATGTTATAACACGCTTAGAAGCCACCCATTTTCTACTCAACTAAATTTGTTAAAACCACTATTTGAGATTTACCTAAACTTTATGCTCTCATATTACATTTAAACATTTCTACTACATTTACAGAAAACTAAACCTTACAAGATATTTATAAAGAAAATTCACACAAACACTTGCTACTATACCCTTAACCGGTCCCTCATTTCCTTAAACCAAAAACCCACGTTTATAAACTTTACTTCCCGCATTTGAAATCTTAGTACCATAATCCACCAATTAATGCTTGGTACTTTAGTTCCCTAACGTCTCCTTCCAAACCATTGATCACCCTTAAACATACAACTAACATTATTGTGTTAGTCAACTTTGTACATCACATTTTCTTCCTTTCTTACTGCCATAAGGAAGATCACTCTTCCCCATTCAAAATGCAATTTCCCATAATGTACTACCTAGTTGATAACTAGTTACAAATGAACCAAACTAGGTAGAAAACCCTAACTAGTTCATTTAGATTCCTAACAAAAAGTTTTCCTTTAAATACTATTCTCCCATCTCATAATATCAAACTTGTACACAACACTCCCTTTCCCCTTGGACTCTCTCTGAGATTCGAACTACAAAAGAAGAGAAAAACAAGTATTAGCATTGTATCCTACTTAACGTCCCCTTTGTATAGTTAAGTCACCCATATGTTTTATATACATAAGCCGAATCCAAACACAACCTTTTTCTACTCCTTGAAGGTTTATAGCAGTAACAACACGCATGGTTATAAGAATCACTAGGGTTCCAATATGGTGTCTTCGCGGCATTGGTTTGTTCTTGATCTTGGCTCGTTTGCAAAAAGAATGCCATTAGTTCTTCCGTTGTACCAGTTAAGTTGTGATGAGTTAAGGATGCTCATCGATCTGGTCATGCATCTAAAGTTGTGTTTTTCCTTGTGTCTCTCCTTCTCACGTAACAAGGGTATGTACCCATTTCATCTTATTTACTTCGCATTAAATATAGCATGTTAGAAGCCTAGTTATGTGCTTGCTAAAAGATGTAAATACTTAGTATCATGGACCTTGTTGTGTCACAGGTTGAGTCGGGCAACGTCACACAAGGGCGTGTGACGGGTCGTGTATGACTTAGTACATTGGACATCGAATAAAGAGCTCTAGAAACTTGACAAGTAAACTGTAAACTAAAGCACTTATAATCAATAAAGTTGAGACATGTAACCTGTTAACTAGTGAGAACAAAATGAGAACCTTTTGAGTAGAAATAGTATATGAAAGTAGACAAAATCTCCTTCTTATTAGACCACGATATAAAAATAAGTCAGTGTGATATGGGTCGAGACTTGTAACTCGTGTCGCAGCCACTAGTAGTAAGTCTTGGTCGCAAAAAAAAACCCTTTTAACTGGTTGAGTTTCGAGTTTAGGACAGTCGCATGAAAACATGCGTTTAAACTCAAACTATTACATATAACAGTAACAGTGGAGACTCAAGTTTGGTGTTTAAACTAGTCACGACCCGACCTTTTACGACCCACTTTTGACCCTTAAAACGACCTCGCCCCGAGACGGCTAAATAACAAAAGTTGTAGACGGCCATTCCGTCTACAGGGGCATACTTTCGGTTCGATCCGAAAGTCACTATCGGGAACCATAGACGAGGTCGAAACTGACCCGGTGACCTCGTAATGTTTAAAAATAGTTTCACGACCATTACATTGAACATGATTTTAACCCATCAAACGACCTCAGTTTATAAAGCTTAAAATACCGACTTATAAACCACCCGGCTAGCTACCCAACGGTAATAGTGGTTTACTCCACGAGCTACTATTGAGCTTGCTATTCACGCCGAAAAAAACTGTCGAAAACCGCCCCTTTTCCTTAGCTTAAAAAATGACGTACAAAATTTCAAATGTGATTTTGGTAAGTTAGAAACTTGCTCCCTGTTCCCCGACATGGGAACATAGCACTTTTTGAAAATCAAATTTATAATTAATAAATTTAATATTTTTATTTATTTAAGATTATTTTAATAAAATATATTTAAGATATTTGACCTATTAAATGACTCAACTAAATAAACTGTTCGACAAGTTCAATATTACTAAATGTATCCCAATTAAATGACTACACTTTTGTTAACACGTTAAACCTTCACAAGTATTAAAAAGTATGAATTTACTTAAAACTCAAGCACATATTAGGGGAGTAAATGCTACGTTTATTTCCATGTTGCATGTATAGTAATACATACCTTATTTAACTTAGGTTACGGATTGTTTCAAGCTATTATTTCTCCATGACTACATTGTGCTAGTTTACCATTGCTATTGCTTCGAGGTGAGTTTCATAGCCCCACTTTTTACATGTTTTAATATACTTTTGGGGTGAGAACATTGCTTATTTTTACGGATGAACATAAGTGCTAAAACTTGATACATTTGCCTACGTGATGTCTAAGTCCCCGATATCCTAAGTTGCCTTTAGCCCACTATCATGAACCGTTAATTACTTGTGTGTAAGCGCAAATGTTATGAATAGATCTATTGGGACTGACCTCCCTATCTAATTGTGACTGTGTGGTCAAATTAGATACACTTACATTTGAATACTCACAGATGCTCCAGGATAGGTATCTGCTTTGGGCTCTTATTATATTGTTGGTTAAAGCATCGGTGTCATGAGCTTAGACGTAAGAATACAAACGTATACTATTTTGATTATAGCCATGTTTGGTTATATTTCGGTTGCCTGATTAAATCTTATGGTTCATCATACTTATTTTGGTAACTAAACCTATGAACTCACCAACCTTTGTGTTGACACTTTAGCAATGTTTTTCTCAGGTATCAAGACGGAGGAGTGACGTGGTTGGGCTATGGAGATAAATAAATTGTCGTGACTATCTTTTGAGAACATGAACACTTATGTTATGTCTTCAAAAAGTAGTTTATTCTATAATGTTGTATCGAATGCTTCCGCACAATTTTATTTAAGTTTAATGAATTTGAAATGACTTTTAATGTCGTTCTTTATAATCTATGTCTCATGATAGTCATGACCGTCGCACCCTATTGTGTTCCCTTACTCTGATAAATTGGGGGTGTGACAAGTTTTATTGATTTGGTTTGTTTGATTATCATTAGTTGATCATTGTTGGTTAGTTTGATTTAATCTTTTGGTTTGATTTTGATTATTTTGTCCAAATTCGTTTCTTTTTTGTTCCTCGTGTTCTTCGTGGTTTCTGTTTCCCCAGATATTCCGAATCAAGGACCAGCAAAGCATATATTCCGGATCAAAGATTTGTTCAGAAAGTTCTGAATCAAGGGAGTTCTGAATCAAGGATGTTCTGAATCAAGGGAGTTCTAAATCAGCAAAGTTCTGAATCAAAGTTCCGAATCAAAGTTCTGAATCAAAGTTCCGAATCAGCAAAGTTCTGAATCAAAGTTCCGAATCAAAGTTCCGAATCAAACTTCTGAATCAAAGTTCTGAATCAGGAAAGTTCTGAATCAAAGTTCCGAATCAAAGTTCCGAATCAAAGTTCCGAATCAAAGTTCCGAATCAGCAAAGTTCCGAATCAAAGTTCCGAATCAAAGTTCCGAATCAAAGTTCCGAATCGAAGTTCCGAATCGAAGTTCCGAATCAAAGTTCTGAATCAAAGTTTCGAATCAAAGTTCCGAATCAAAGTTCCGAATCAAAGTTCCGAATCAAAGTTCCGAATCAAGCAAAGTTCCGAATCAAAGTTCCGAACCAAGCAAAAGTTTCGAATCCAAGTTTTGTTCATCCGGAATATTCAATATTCCGTATCAAGGGGTATTCATTCGGAATATATTCCGAATCAAGGTTTTTGGTAAATATTCCGAGTAAAGAAGAACATTCCGAACGAAGGTGACATTCCGGATGAATGTTTATTCCGAATGAGGGTATTTGTGACAATCCGTCAATTTATGGTTGATATTTTATTCTCAATATTTATTTGAAAACATTATTTTAATGTTACAATATGAACTCACTTATTTTTGGGAAGAAATTTGGATTTATGTCTTGAGGTAGCATCGACTACGTCTAAACCGGAGGATTCTACGTTACGTGCTTACGTTTGCATACACCGTTTTTGGTGACAGTCCGACATTTCAGAAAATAAATTTATCCGTGAATATTATTTTGGAGTTTAAATTTGTGTTGGTTCATAAACTCACAAATTTACGAGAAGAGATTAGGACTTACGATTTTATTTTAACGTCCTTTACGACTAAACCGGAAACCTTAGGATTACGTATTTACGTTTTCGAACTCCGTTTTTGATGAGACAATTTTTATTAGATTCGTTTTGTGCCGTTGATTCATAACTTATAAAAACGTTTTTCGTAAAACGACCCGAGGGCACGCAAATCGAGGAAACTAGAATCGAAGAGTACCCGTAAATTAATAGGGATGAGACAAGTTTACACTTGCCCACCCCTATACAAATGGTGGCAAGTTTAAGCTAGTAAAACACCCTTGATGGACACTTTTCCATTTAGCTTAGTTTGTAAGCATAACCAAACCAAAACCACCTCAAAACCATCCAACACAAACCACTAGTATCATTTTCTTCCATGCAAAACACACACTCTCTCTCTCTAAGCAATTTTGGACGTCCCAAATACACCTCCAAAACACCTTCACTTGATCAATTTTAACCACAAACATATGTTATAACTTACATATGTTAATCCCCATTCAAAAAGAGGAAGATTGGTGCAAGTTTTAACATCCATGGAGGAGTTTTCATGGTGTCTTGGGGCTGATTTTCCACAAGGAGTTCATGAAGCATGGTGGTCTTGAAGATGGTCATGGTTATCCACAAGTTTCTCCATCAAAATCCATGTTTTCATCACAACCTACATCAACTTGGTGGTATAAAGATTGTCCTCCTCATCTTCTTGTTATTTTGATTATGTAAACATGTATTTTATTTCCTATTGTATTTGTATATGATGATTATATGATGATAAAAATGTTATGTGGGGATTTGGTGTTGATAAACATGATTAAAAAGGTGAAAAACTATAAAGAACAAGGCTTAAATCTTGCTTAAAAGTGATGGCTGTATAAAACAGTAAAGAAACAGGTCATGGACTGATAGAATGATGAAGTAGAATCCATTTACAGTAAGCTATATGTCTTGTACACATGTGAGAGTTGGCCATGCAATGGAATCATTGTAATGAGTGAGATATGATCAAAACAAGTTTAAGGTACAAATCTGAGTTTACTGTTTTGGACGATTTTTAGAAAATATTTTGAAGATGATTCAACAGTAGCTATAGAAGAGTTAAATGGAGCACATATCATGTAGTTTATGTGATAAAAATTTGAGCTTCTATCTCCATATAAAACTCAAGATATGGCAGTTGTGGTGAAAGTGAAGATAAAAATCAGATTTTTGGAAATTAAAGTATATTACTATTATATAAGCACTCAAAATTTAATAGTATAAAATGTAAATAAAAACCCACTAACTTATGGATTTTATTTATATAAGTATGTAAAAGGTTAAATAAGTGTACATTTTATAAAAATGGTAACTTGTTAAGTTTTATAAGTTATAAAATTATAAACATGATTTTTACGACTTTTTCGGCTATTACCGTAAAATTAACGTTTTTATTAAATAAAACTTAGATGGTTGGACCCGTCTAATGTAAACTTTATAAAACTTATATACTGATATATAAACATGTATAACAAGTAAAAACCGATAAGACCCGAACTATAGGACATACGTACGTTAACGGACTAAATTAACGTTATTGGACTAATAATACAACAAAAATGGACTAAAACACTTGTAAACTTATTATTGGGCTTAACCCATTTGGACCCGACTTGTAAAGTTTAAATACTGATAATATAAGTACAAAATGGATTAAAACAAGTTAAAGAACTTGTAATAAGTTTATTGAACTTAAAACACGTAAATAGGTAAAACGAGCAAACTAGTATAAAAGTTATCGACATATAACACTAAAATGAGTAAACGAGAATATGTAAACCCACTTGATCATCATATATATATATAATCATCATATGTATACATACTTGTTATTTTGGACATGAGTCTAAAACGAGTATTATTTGTCTAGGTTTTCGTGATTGAAGCACGTACCGTACGACCGAATTGCCGATAACCCGCCTTCCCATATCAACGTGAGTTCATAGCCTCACACTCTTTTAAATGTTTTTATGAAATGTTTTATAAACCCGCGAGGGAGATAACATGTTAGTTTTTATAAAATAGGACACCATTTGTCCCGATTGTTTGTTTATTGATTTTGGACCCGAATGATTGAATGACCCGATTGTATGACCCGATAAATGATTAATGAACCCGATAGATGAAATAAAATGGATTATTAAAGTTAGGTTATGTCACTAAAAGTCCCATTAGCATGAATTGTGAACTACCGAGAGTTGGTAGACGCTTATGCATTTAATAGTACTATTTGGGGACGATCACCCCAGTTCGCGCCTTGACGGTTGATCCCCGTCGTGCCACATTGATTGGTAAGCGAATTTATGTATGAGAAGATTTCCATAGCGTGACCTTTGTGACGACACGCTACTTTAGATGGGCAAATTGAGTATCGGGTTAGCTACCCGTTGTTTGTTTAGTAAGGTAACAATGTCATGCGGCTTATAATAATCCAAAACTAACGAAATACTACTAGACGCTCCGAATTACGATGTATTGCCTGACTAGCAATACAGGGTCATACTATTGATATTATGTTCATGTTTTGGTTTTCATAACTATATTCATATAACGGTTTTTATTTAATCTATACAACGTTGTAAAACGTATTGTATGATGTTTTTACGACATTGGCTCGTATAATGATTTTTAAGGCAAATGCCTATATTATGATTTTGATAAAGATTTGTATAAAATGATTTTGGCTATTCTATGGCCTTTTAGAATGATTTGTACGAAATGATTTTTGGTAATAATTTTATACCAAAGTTATATTGATGGAATTTATTAAACTCTATGAATTCACTCGGCGTTATCGCTGACCTTTTCTTTTAACATGTTTTATCTCAGGTACTTGAAGGTAATTCTCGGGAAGACGACAAGAATTCATGGCCCGCACTTAAACTATATTTTCCATTCAAATACTTTGTAAAACTTTGTATGAAATAATATGACTTGGGACCGATGTAACTTTGATATTTATGAATGGAAATGATTTATTATTAAACGACGTGATTTTTATGCGTTGTCTATGATGTGAGTAATGTGCTATCCCGTAACACCAACGAGTCTTCCGCTGTATTGAGTTGTATAAATTTGGGGGTGTTACAGTTTGGTACCAGAGCTCTCGTTATAGAGAACGAAAGATTTTTAAAATGAAGGTTTTGAATAAAGCTTTTCAAAATCTTTTAACTATAAACATTTTTCTAAAAATGTCTAAAAATCTTTTGACTATAACGGTGCCGAAGAATTCCCGAGTTACCGACAAGGCCAAGACTGAGAAGTGTTATTTTAATATATATATATAACTTGGATTATATATATATGATGTAATTTTATTACATGATTGTTTGATGATTATTTTGATTTTTATACGAGGTATTTATACGACGTAGATTGTCACAAGAAACCCTAAATCCCCTAGTAAATTAATCAAAGCTATTCTCGTAGGAATTCTAGCTATCCTAGATCTAAACCAAGTTGTGGATATTTATGATCCCAACAAATGGTTGATATTTGTAGAAATGTAGATATCAGTTGATTGTGATATTGGAAAAGAATTAGCGAGATTAAATCTGATATCGATGTCATGACGATATTTCCTTATAGAGTGGAGTTTGACAAAACGTTACCACCTAGAAAGATGTCATCTGATTCGTTGTCATCCAATTCTTAAATTGAAATCGAAAGGGCGAATGTTGCACTTGAGGCTGTCATTGGAACCATTACCCAAAAGCCTCATGCCACTAGTACCTTTCCGAGAAGTCTAGTTGAATGATCAAGTCATTTCATACTAGTGACTCATTTGATAATTGTTGTTGTAAGAGCTATAGGATTGGATATTAAGTGTTGATCATATCGAGCTTTTATTGCCCTTTTAAGGTCTTAGAATGAAGATTGAAAGTATTGGAGAATGAGGTAGAATATCGCATTGAGTATAAGTTGGTTGAAACTTGAATAAAGTAAAATTTAACCCGTATGGAATATGAGATTGTTAAAAGGAAGTCATTAAGTCCTGTGATTGAATTATAAGGTTTTAATTGATTGTTAGTTTGTGTTAAGGGCTGTTCCTAGGCCATTGTCCACTGACGAGGATGCCCAGTGTCCAAGAAATAAATTGAAGAAATCTTCTTCTGAATTGAGACCGATGGATCTTCTGGGACATGTGGAACAACTAATGACTCTTGTAGATTGGTATTCATTGTGGTATCTTTTAAGAATCCCTAACTTAACTGAGACATCAGTTGGTAGGATGAGTTCTGAGAATTGTATGACATAGTGACACATAATGTGTTACGGTACAATTCGACTTGTTTGTGATTAATGAAAAGACTACCTTTGATTGCTAAATTCTACATGTATCAATGTTATCTATCTTTTATTGCTTCATCCTAATGTTCGCATTAGTGATGCAACCATTGAACGAGTACTCATCTTGATTTGAGTTACGTTGTGGATTATTCTTTTTGAGCGTCATCGAGGTCATGAACCTCATGATTATTTGGCAAAAGCTCATTTCCTATCATATTGTAGTTAGTTCTTGGTGAACAACTTTCCATCACTCTTTTGCAGATCACTCATTGTTTTTCTAAGATAAAACAGTATCCCTTGAGAAAAATTGAATTCTCATCACTATAATGATTATTCAAAGTAAGATTTATAAGTGATTGTTATTGAAATGAGATTGTTTATAAAGTACCTTGGAAAACCTAACTGTTTTCATAACAAAGAAAATCTTTGTAAATTCATTTTTGATTCTTATTTAAGAATCAAGCATGAAAATGTTTTTATAATAAACATGGATGATAAAATTTTGACGAACTGAGTATTGCATCATTAATCTTGAAATTGTATATAGTTGCGCGCCTACATATAATTTGGAATGGACTATGCAAGAATGATTAGTAGTCACCATAAAACTAATGAATAAACACTACATTTTCTTTGAGGATTGTGAAAGATTAAATTTTAATGAGATCTGCAAGAAGTGAAAAATAAGGACATAATGTTAGGGTCACCTACATATGTGCCTGTAGCATCTATTCTTCTGAGTCGAATTTACTCATCTGTGGAAATTGTCTTATTTGACAATTGACAATTCTTTCTTGTCCAATTATCCCGTAGTGAGATTCTTAGGAAAAGTATCTGATTACCGAGTGTGGATACCCGACTGGATGTATCGACGTTCTTATCATTTCTTTTGATTTGATTTCAGTTGAATGACCTGGGTAACGATCCGAGGAGCTTTCGAATGCGTACTCAAATTATGAAAACATGGTATATGTTCATATTCGTTAAATGTTTTCGTTTGTATCTGATTTGAAATTCTCTCGCATAGATTATGCGTTGACCTTACTCTTTTTATGGTAGTTATATCTCCTGATATCCTTGAAATTGTGAAGGATTATGAGTTATTATCAGTCTTTTGAGAAGTTCACATCTTATCGACGGCAATGAAACTGGAAAGTTGATAGTGCCAGTAGAATGGATTGATTGATTATGACATGACGACATTGTCTTAATTGATGGGAACTCGAGTAGAATTCCCCTAAATGATAAAATGTTGATTATCAAAAGTGATCTAAATAATTCTTGATGGATGACCATATCCCGCATTTTGACTTGAAATTATACCGTAAATGGTTGTGAATTAGTCATAGATATTATAATCTAGAAGGAACCTAATATGTATTTATTAAAAGATGTTTATCTTATCTGAAACTTTAGGAGGTATTTGTTGGTGAATTACCTAGACTTTCGCCATTAAGGCAAGTTGAAATTGGTATTGATTATATTCCTGGTGCTGCACCTGTGGCTTGTTCACTGTACGTCAGCACCATTTGAATGAAAGGAATTACCGTACAACTGAGAGAGTTGTCGGAGAAAGATTTTATTATACCAAGCCTGTCATCCTGAAGAGCTATGGTGTTATCATTCCTTATATTTATAGATTACTGTGAATTGAGTAAATTGACAATCGAAAACGATATCCATAACTCGAAATGGAAGATTTGTTCGATCATTTACAAGGTTTTAGCGTATGTTTTAAAGATTTGATTCACGGCATGGTTATCATCCACTTCGTATCCGCGAAAGAGATTATCTATTCCAATCTCTACATCCAGAACTTGTGATGAACATTATGAGTTTCACGTGATGTCGTTTGGATTGACCAATGCACATACAGCAATCATAAAATTTGGTGAATCACGTGTGAAGGCTGTAATTTAATAAATTCATGCTCGTGATCATTAAGGATCATTTGTTTGTTTATAAGAATAAGAATGAGTTAATAATTATTTATAGATTGCCCTGAATTGGCCGAACAATGAAAACATGTACCTTAAATATTTAACATAAGACTTAAGACTTAATTCTTTTCATGATTTAACCGTGTGATTAATAGATAATGGAAGCTATATTGACTTTTTAAAGATTAGAACCATTAACGCTTAGGGATTAAAAACTTAATCCTTTACATAAAATGACCGTTGGATTAATAATGGTAAGATGTATGCATATAGACTCTTCAAAAATTAAGAGCCCTTTTAAGACTTTGGATTTTACCAAAAAGAAATGGAAATATGTTTTGACAAATGTTTTAACCAAGGATTTTTAAAGGGATTATTCCCTTATACACAAACCATTTAACTAAACTTCTGTTTAGGGGTAAATGTTTGTGTATACCTCAAGATAACTTAAGAAGGATTGAGTAAAACCATTTATACCATAACCTGAAAACTTAAAACGACAATTTTTGCTTTTCAACTAAGAAAACTTTGACCAAAGTATAAACAAAGGTTTTTCGAACATTTACGAATCTTATTAATTATTTTCGATAAATCAACGAAAATCTTGATTAAACTCAACTTTATTTTGAACATTTTATATAATTGGTCGAACTAAGAAATTTAAAACTTTTACGTTTACGTTTCATAAAAATTAAATAATTATTGTTAATTTACATGTAATAATTATCGACGCTTTAGACGTCAGAGTGAGTAAAACAGATAAAGATAATAGTAAAGACGAAACTGAAACATAGAAAATATGAAGAAAAGTGAACGTAATTACTGACGCATAATATAGAAATAATATCTGAGTGAATTGTGGACATGATAATTACATCATCATGAGAAGTGAATATAGATACCGACGCATTATGTAGAAAAGATAAAGAACCAGTTAGGACATGTTCCTTAATAATGAAGGTGCAAAATAAATTTCCGAACTATTTAAAATATAGTTGATGTTTGTAAAAAGAGATAATATAGATAGTAAAAAGGGGTTCGCGTATAATGTGAACCATTAGAATTGAGAAGCCAGTAGCGTTGAATGTTTTAAAGACCACATGTGATTGTCTAAATATGGAGGATTGTGAGATATAGTTATGTTGGAATTTGTAAGTATAAGTATTATATGTATGTCATTTTTGACTAAAAATATCTTTGTCTGAAGAAGTTGTACTAATGGCAATTATGAAGGTGTTGGGTCAAAAAGTTGATGTGGCAGAAACTCAAAATCGAAGAAAATATCAAGTAATATGTTCAAGCGTTGACAAGAGCAATCTGGGCGTTGACAAGAGCAATTCAGGCGTTGACAGAAAGTCAACAAAAGTCAAACGCAGTCAAAAAGTCAAACGCTGATGGATATTGAAGATTTGATGGAGAATTCTATTTAGGGAATATATTGAGTATATTATTTATGATATACACAATATATAGTTTATCTAAATAGAATATTTAGATGTTTATTTGATTTGATCTCTTGTAGATTCTGTTCCTTCCACTATAAAAGGAACAAGAGTCTTAGGTTTTATTTATATCATTCATTCACAATGTAAACCTAAAGTGTGTGTCGCACTAGACGTGGGATTCAATGTATACACGTCTAGTGGTTGTTAATTATTAATATAATTAGCAATCCATTTGTGTTTTAATTCATGTTCTTGTGCCTAAACACCTTGTTCATGATCATTGTTCTTTTCCACTATGTTATCATATGAACGATGATCAACCTAGATATAATGGTTCTTAACCATTGAGTCTAACGATCAATGGACTCCACAATTGGTATCAGAGCCTAAGGCTCTTGATATCTAGGTCCGACGAGGTGTTCGTGTATGGTGAAGAAAAGAAAAATTCGTATGAGTTTTTCTGGACGTTTTTGTGTGCGCAGCAGTATTCAGAAGGTCATAACTTTTGATTGAACCGTTGGATCGTCACAAAATTTTATATGTGTGTTCTACATACATAGATCTAAACATCCACCGGAGGGATTGTCAAGTTTTATCCCCAGGCAAAAGTTATTAAGCGTCAAAGTCAGCAGCAGGGTATATGCAGTTTTCTGTGGACAGCCATGTTCAAAACACGATCTCTCCTTCGTTAACCGTTGGATCTTTGTAATTTTTGAACTGTAGATTCTTGGCACTTGTGTCTAGAATCTCACCGAAGGGATTTTTGATCTGAGCCTTAATGAAGACGTTATTCAAGATCGAAGTTCGCTGCAGTAAAGGTATTAATGTTTTGCTTTCACATAAAATCATGACCTAGGGTTTCTCAAACCCTAGATCTACCTAGAAAGCAGAATGTTATGATTGGTGGCTGTTAATACAGGATCTATGGTTAATCTACAAACCCTAGTTACTGTTCATCCATTAGGGTTTAACTTGAACCCTAGATTCGGCTTAATGGATACAAAAAGATGAGCAGTAGCAGTTCTTGAATGATTATGATTTGCCATGAAGGTGTGGTCGCTGTTCGAATGAAGAAGCAAAAGACAAGTAACAAGGTATCTGTATTCACACGGTCTAAAGAGAAAGTCCTAATATTATGTTACTGTATTCCACTCGTCATGCTGTTACTCTACATGCGGATCTATGGTTACTCATATGGGGCTAAGTCAATATACAAATCTTTCAATTCTTATTGGAGGAAGTAAGTGTGTTCACACGAACAACAAGTTGGTGGTCTTCACGTGATTGATGAATAAAGCAGCAGTTGGTACATGGTTTTGGGATATATTTGAATATGTCACTAGAGCAGGTTACACCTTTTGATATTATTTGAATATGTCACTATCAAAAGATATGATATTGTGTGGTACACGATGACTTTATTTTAGGTGAAACCGAGTGGTCCATGATGGATTATGGAAGCAAAATAGACGAATGAATGTTAAAAGGAAGATGCTAATATTTGTTTATTATTGAATTTGCTTCACGTAATAGTCATGGTCCAAGATATTCCAAAAGAATATGGGGTTTTGTTTGAACAAAGTTGTTCCACGTGATATCTTTGTACAGTGGATGCAAAAGTAAAAAGGTCTTGGTTCATATTAGAAAAGAAGACTATTAATGGTGCCAAGAGTTTTGATGGCTACTGTGTTCAAACGAATGGGATACAAATACAAAGACTAGAGACGCTGACAGGTTTTCGCGTAAACGCTGACGTTTGTTATTTTGACGCTGACGAGAATAAGTCAACACTGATAGAGTTGACAGTGTTGTCCGATATATGCTATTTCAACGCTGATAAGTGTCGTCTGATATCGGACAATGCATCTGATGAAGATATTGGACAGAATTGGATATTGGACAACACACTGTTTGCTGCTGTTTGAGAAAATTGGTACGTTTTTAGCACACAAAAAGGAGTTATTTACACACAAAGGTACATGGAATCTCCGTTTTAATTTAGAATATCATGATGATATTTATGGCTCGGATATTTTGAAAGGGATTAATGATTTTAATGCGAGTTAGCAACAATTCGTGAGGTAATTTATTGGATTTGATTATGTAATCGGGGTAGCCTTGTAAAAGAGTTATCCGTCTTATCACTTTTACATATGATATGAAGATTAAGTTTCTTCATGAAGAGGTGTTAGCTTAAGGGGAAGAATTCTTATGGTAAGTTTGATGATTGAAGAAGATTTTCGCGAGTTTGTGTTCTATCATATCTTAAAGTCGTGGACTTCCAGCCACTGACTTTAAAGGTAACTTGTTCGTGCTTTACATGGTTGGTGATGAAGACTTGTCATAACACTTGAAGGAGTTACATTATCGTGCTCAGTGTCTCACATAGGATGAGAATATTGACAAGGGATTGAGGTCTACTTATACTTTGTGCCATGAGTATAAGTTCTTAGTCACGTGGATAGTACAAGACATGGAACACAAGGTTGGGTTATTCTACTTCTACATCAAGAATACTTTATTTATTTTTCTTCAGGATCATTACATAGAGCTACATTTGGAGAATCTTCAAAGATTGCATACATTGTTTACTTCCTTGTTGATGTGACAAAAAGGGGAAGAAATACATGCTACACTTGAGGGGAAGCAATTTGAAGATCATGTACAACTTACAAGAGATAAACATAGAGTTTTGCCACTATCAACTAGGGGAAGATTGTTGGGTCAAAAAGTTGATGTGGCAGAAACTCAAAATCGAAGAAAATATCAAGTAATATGTTCAAGCGTTGACAAGAGCAATCTGGGCGTTGACAAGAGCAATTCAGGCGTTGACAGAAAGTCAACAAAAGTCAAACGCAGTCAAAAAGTCAAACGCTGATGGATATTGAAGATTTGATGGAGAATTCTATTTAGGGAATATATTGAGTATATTATTTATGATATACACAATATATAGTTTATCTAAATAGAATATTTAGATGTTTATTTGATTTGATCTCTTGTAGATTCTGTTCCTTCCACTATAAAAGGAACAAGAGTCTTAGGTTTTATTTATATCATTCATTCACAATGTAAACCTAAAGTGTGTGTCGCACTAGACGTGGGATTCAATGTATACACGTCTAGTGGTTGTTAATTATTAATATAATTAGCAATCCATTTGTGTTTTAATTCATGTTCTTGTGCCTAAACACCTTGTTCATGATCATTGTTCTTTTCCGCTATGTTATCATATGAACGATGATCAACCTAGATATAATGGTTCTTAACCATTGAGTCTAACGATCAATGGACTCCACATAAGGCAGACATCGCCTCATACATTAGAAAACGTCTAGCTATTGCAAAGGTCATCATCTGAATTTTATTCGATTTGGGTCATCGTCGACAGACTGACCAAATCTGCTAATATCATTCTCGTTAATGATAGAATGTTGATGAAGAAATAGACTCTTTTATTTAAAGGAAGTTATGTAAACATAGTGTGCCTGTATCGAACATCTTTATCAAGATCCTCGCTTCGCATCGAATTTCTAGAGATTTGCTCAGAAATCATTGAGAACGAACCTTGATGAGAGTACTATGTACCACCCCAATCGAAGGGACGAGGTAAAGTAACGATACAAAGTAATATAAGTGTTGTTTTATGATTGAATGATTGACCTTTGGTGATAGACTGTAAAATCGCTTTCCTTTGGAAGGATTACCATTGATAATTATCGTATTAGGATCGAGACCTAATCTTGTTAGGATCTAAATATTAGAGCATCTGTAAGCAAGAGTTGAGATGAAGACACCCGACATACACCCACTGTGAGTTGGACCTGTCTTTTAGGTTTAAGGTTTCCTATGATGGCGAACCTAACCTTGTAAAATACCCGACCCGCGAGATCTGAAATGATTGTTGAAATTAGGATTTGATTATTGACTGCCGATAGTGGGCAAGAGGTTATGTGAATATGAAATGTAGATCTTGAAGTGCCAAATGGGTAGCGAAGTTATGCCACAATTTTAAACTTGGAAAAATGAATTCATGATCTGACAAATCATGGGATATAAGTCCCCATTGTATGGGACCATTGAGATGATGTAAAAGATTTGGTTGGAAAGGCATATAAGCTGGATCTACCCTAGGACTTCACGGATTGCGTGAATTATGTTTCGTAAATCGAACTTGATAAATATCTATCAAGTGAAAATCTGATTGTTCTTAGTAAAGCTTAGATCGGCGAAAAGTTGCATTCATCAGAAACCCGTGAACATCATGGATAGAGAAAGTAAGTCAACATTAAGCCTGATCTTATTCCCGTAGTTATGTTTGATAGAACTCGCGTATTGTAATGAATTGCACTTGTGAGAAAAGACCGAATGTGGAGGAAATACCCACATGGCTTTAACTCTATAAGAAGCGAGTAGTAAAAAGATGATCTTTAAGGACAAAGATCCTGTTTAGGGGTAAATGCTGTGACAATCCGTCAATTTATGATTGATATTTTATTCTCAATATTTATTTGAAAACATTATTTTAATGTTACAATATGAACTCACTTATTTTTGGGAAGAAATTTGGATTTACGTCTTGAGGTAGCATCGACTACGTCTAAACCGGAGGATTCTACGTTACGTGCTTACGTTTGCATACACCGTTTTTGGTGACAGTCCGACATTTCAGAAAATAAATTTATCCGTGAATATTATTTTGGAGTTTAAATTTGTGTTGGTTCATAAACTCACAAATTTACGAGAAGAGATTAGGACTTACGATTTTATTTTAACGTCCTTTACGACTAAACCGGAAACCTTAGGATTACGTATTTACGTTTTCAAACTCCGTTTTTGATGGGACAATTTTTATTAGATTCGTTTTGTGCCGTTGATTCATAACTTATAAAAACGTTTTTCGTAAAACGACCCGAGGGCACGCAAATCGAGGAAACTAGAATCGAAGAGTACCCGTAAATTAATAGGGATGGGACAAGTTTACACTTGCCCACCCCTATACAAATGGTGGCAAGTTTAAGCTAGTAAAACACCCTTGATGGACACTTGTCCATTTAGCTTAGTTTGTAAGCATAACCAAACCAAAACCACCTCAAAACCATCCAACACAAACCACTAGTATCATTTTCTTCCATGCAAAACACACACTCTCTCTCTCTCTAAGCAATTTTGGACGTCCCAAATACACCTCCAAACCACCTTCACTTGATCAATTTTAACCACAAACATATGTTATAACTTACATATGTTAATCCCCATTCAAAAAGAGGAAGATTGGTGCAAGTTTTAACATCCATGGAGGAGTTTTCATGGTTTCTTGGGGCTTATTTTCCACAAGGAGTTCATGAAGCATGGTGGTCTTGAAGATGGTCATGGTTATCCACAAGTTTCTCCATCAAAATCCATGTTTTCATCACAACCTACATCAACTTGGTGGTATAAAGATTGTCCTCCTCATCTTCTTGTTATTTTGATTATGTAAACATGTATTTTATTTCCTATTGTATATGTATATGATGATTATATGATGATAAAAATGTTATGTGGGGATTTGGTGTTGATAAACATGATTAAAAAGGAGAAAAACTATAAAGAACAAGGCTAAAATCTTGCTTAAAAGTGATGGCTGTATAAAACAGTAAAGAAACAGGTCATGGACTGATAAAATGATGAAGTAGAATCCATTTACAGTAAGCTATATGTCTTGTACACATGTGAGAGTTGGCCATGCAATGGAATCATTGTAATGAGTGAGATATGATCAAAACAAGTTTAAGGTACAAATCTGAGTTTACTGTTTTGAACGATTTTTATAAAATACTTAGAAGATGATTCAACAGTATCTATAGAAGAGTTAAATGGAGCACATATCATGTAGTTTATGTGATAAAAATTTGAGCTTCTATCTCCATATAAAACTCAAGATATGGCAGTTTTGGTGAAAGTGAAGATAAAAATCAGATTTTTGGAAATTAAAGTATATTACTATTATATAAGCACTCAAAATTTAATAGTATAAAATGTAAATAAAAACCCACTAACTTATGGATTTTATTTATATAAGTATGTAAAAGGTTAAATAAGTGTACATTTTATAAAAATGGTAACTTGTTAAGTTTTATAAGTTATAAAATTATAAACATGATTTTTACGACTTTTTCGGCTATTACCGTAAAATTAACGTTTTTATTAAATAAAACTTAGATGGTTGGACCCGTCTAATGTAAACTTTATAAAACTTATATACTGATATATAAACATGTATAACAAGTAAAAACCGATAAGACCCGAACTATAGGACATACGGACGTTAACGGACTAAATTAACGTTATTGGACTAATAATACAACAAAAATGGACTAAAACACTTGTAAACTTATTATTGGGCTTAACCCATTTGGACCCAACTTGTAAAGTTTAAATACTGATAGTATAAGTACAAAATGGATTAAAACAAGTTAAAGAACTTGTAATAAGTTTATTGAACTTAAAACACGTAAATAGGTAAAACGAGAAAACTAGTATAAAAGTTATCGACATATAACACTAAAATGAGTAAACGAGAATATGTAAACCCACTTGATCATCATATATATATAATCATCATATGTATACATACTTGTTATTTTGGACATGAGTCTAAAACGAGTATTATTTGTCTAGGTTTTCGTGATTGAAGCACGTACCGTACGACCGAATTGCCGATAACCCGCCTTCCCATATCAACGTGAGTTCATAGCCTCGCACTCTTTTAAATGTTTTTATGAAATGTTTTATAAACCCGCGAGGGAGATAACATGTTAGTTTTTATAAAATAGGACACCATTTGTCCCGATTGTTTGTTTATTGATTTTGGACTCGAATGATTGAATGACCCGATTGTATGACCCGATAAATGATTAATGAACCCGATAGATGAAATAAAATGGATTATTAAAGTTAGGTTATGTCACTAAAAGTCCCATTAGCATGAATTGTGAACTACCGGGAGTTGGTAGACGCTTATGCATTTAATAGTACTATTTGGGGACGATCACCCCAGTTCGCGCCTTGACGGTTGATCCCCGTCGTGCCACATTGATTGGTAAGCGAATTTATGTATGAGAAGATTTCCATAGCGTGACCTTTGTGACGACACGCTAATTTAGATGGGCAAATTGAGTATCGGGTTAGCTACCCGTTGTTTGTTTAGTAAGGTAACAATGTCATGCGGCTTATAATAATTCAAAACTAACGAAATACTACTACACGCTCCGAATTACGATGTATTGCCTGACTAGCAATACAGGGTCATACTATTGATATTATGTTCATGTTTTGGTTTTCATAAACATATTCATATAACGGTTTTTATTTAATCTATACAACGTTGTAAAACGTATTGTATGATGTTTTTACGACATTGGCTCGTATAATGATTTTTAAGGCAAATGCCTATATTATGATTTTGATAAAGATTTGTATAAAATGATTTTGGCTATTCTATGGCCTTTTACAATGATTTGTACGAAATGATTTTTGGTAATAATTTTATACCAAAGTTATATTGATGGAATTTATTAAACTCTATGAATTCACTCGGCGTTATCGCTGACCTTTTCTTTTAACATGTTTTATCTCAGGTACTTGAAGGTAATTGTCCGGAAGACGACAAGAATTCATGGCCCGCACTTAAACTATATTTTCCATTCAAATACTTTGTAAAACTTTGTATGAAATAATATGACTTGGGACCGATGTAACTTTGATATTTATGAATGGAAATGATTTATTATTAAACGACGCGATTTTTATGCGTTGTCTATGATGTGAGTAATGTGTTATCCCGTAACACCAACGAGTCTTCCGCTGTATTGAGTTGTATAAATTTGGGGGTGTTACAGTATTATTCCGAATGAGCTGTTTTCAGGTTCTTTTTAGTTTCTGTTTTTATTTTTTATTTTTTATTTTTTTTATTTTTAAGCTTTACTTTTCCCGCCTTTTTACTTAGTCGCACTTTAAGATTACCTGCCTTAGATTTATTTTAAGCCTTGCCTTATTGTAAGTTTTAGTTGCGTTTTTAGTTTGCCTTAGATAGTTTTAAGTTCGCGTTATTTACTTTTAGTACCTTTTAATTTCTCGTCACGCTTTTAAATTCCCGTCATTTATTTTAAATTAGAGTTAGATTTATTTTACCTGCCATTTATTTTAATTGTTTTGCACCTTTTAAGTACTACAACGACACAACTATTTGTTTCACCAAAGACAACTGAGTCGCACGGTTAAACCAGGATCAATTTGATTAGACCACTACTTCGAACTTTAATTTTATACGGGCAAAAGCCTTACATTAGTTGACACAGAAGAGAATGTGTCAGATTTACTAACTAAACCTTTTGATGCTGGAAGGTTTCAATACTTGGTAACAAGTATTGGAATGATCAATCTCACATAATATGTGTTTTGGGGTCTTTTTGTAAAAGTATGTACAGGATAATGCATTGTTATTGGTCTTTTTGGGGATTTAGATTGTCCACTATATTTTTCTAGTCTAACGCTGACAAAGCTTTTCTTAACGCTGACAAGTGTTATTGGGGCGTTGTCAGCAACAATGTTAGTTTTGTGGTTTTCAATCTAAATGTGCAGGTGGTGTTAGCATTATACCATTGGATACAGAGTTGCTTATGGATCATTGGAGAAGCATTTGGGCATGTTTTTAGTTATGGATGATGGTTGGAATTTTCTATTCCTATCTTGACATAAATTTTTTATGTTCATGCATATTTTTGGCAATATTTGTATCACAGTTTAAGGGGAGGTTTTAGGAACCTTTAGGACTTTTGGGTATCCTTATGATACTCTTATCACAATTCTAGATTGTGTCCACAAGTGAGTATGAGTTAGTTTAACTAAATCATGAGGCACTGTAGTATGTAAAGTTGATATACTATGCATGCTGCCAAGACATTTTTGGCCTAGAATTGGTTGTGGTCTGTTGGGAGACTTGAGGATGATTTTATCAAAGGTTTTACCTGGGAGTAACAAGGAATTTTATGAGGTAACTTAGTTGTTAAGAGTTTTGGTTAGCAAGGGACACTAGAGGACTGTTATGTCTATCTTGCATAAGCAAGTGTGCATAACTGGACAGTGCTTGCCGCCCTATAATAATTATCAACTTATAGGTTATCTTCTCTAGGATAAATTACTTTGTTAAGGTCATTTTTCATTGTCATAAATTTTTATTTTTGGACGCTGACAAGTATTTTTCCATGCGTTGTTGTGACCAATTTAGACGCTGACATGGCTTTGGCAAACGTTGACAAGAATATAGCCGTTGGGCGTTGATGGGTTATTTTTTACCGTTGACACTCAATGGAACCTACCCAGTTGTTACTTTTTGACGAATTTTTGGGCCGTAATTTGGGAGCAGATAACTTTCATTTAATGCATGAGATAAACTTATTTCTTTTCAATATTTTCATGATTGTATTTTTGAAAATAGTTGCCTAATTTTTGGCCAATCACATGCATATTTCTCTCCTATATATTTGGCTCCTATTTTAAACAGGGTACCTATCATTCTTGTCTAACGATATTTTCTCCAATACTTCATCTTTATCAATTCTCCAAACAGCTTTCAACAATGGCACCAAAATTTAAACCAAGTGATTTGGAATTGGGATTCAGGAGTCAACACAACATGATAGCATATTTGGCCGCTGATGATACTCTGTTTCCCCAATACACCCAAATGGTGGTGTATTTGAATGCATCCCCCATTAGGTATGCTCTTTCTCATGCTCCACTCATTCTTGTCACACATTAAGCAGTTTTGGAACAATGTTAGTTCCTCAACAGTTAATAGAGTGACTACATTATCATCTATTGTTCATGGGCGCACATGGGTGGTTACAAAAGCTTTGGTTTGCCAAGCTTTGCATCTTGATGATGCAGATGGTATAACCACCCTCCCTATTAATGAAATAGAACAAGGACTAAGGGCTTTGGGTTATCCTTTCCTTGATGAGGGAACTTTAAACAGATATCATAAACAGGAGTTTCCCCCAGCCTGGAAGTACCTAATATATGTCCTCTTGTAATGTTTGAGTCCCAAGTGTACTGCACACAATGAGATCAATAGATCTATTGCTAGTGCTATTGTGTGCATTGCTACTGGGCAAAAGTTTAATTATTCCAAAATTATTTTTGAGGGCATGTGTAAAAACAAAGGGAATAAGATGACATTAGCTTATCCCATATTTTTACAAATGGTTTTTGATGTCCAAAGTTACTGCACAAGGGATCATGATGATTTTTATGAGATCCCTGTGCAAAAGAAAGCAATTTTTACAAAGATGAACTCACCCCCACATCGTGACTTACCCCTAACCCCAGCTATGATTGCTGTCATTGAAGCAGCACAACCCCAACCAGACCCACAACCCCAACTTGACCCAATACCTGAACCTTTACCTTCACCACAACACATGCAAATTGACCAAGAACCCTTCGACGCTGACACATTAAATGTTGGCGTTGACATGCCTATTCTAAACGTTGACACCAATCCTTCACAAACCCAAACACCCCTTAACCAACCCACATCCACCCAATCCACATCATCTTCTCCCCCAACATAATATAGGTTGCAAAAATGCCAAAGGGCTACTGGAGTGTTCTCCTCTAGTGGTCCTAGCCATGTAGCAGAGAGAACCACCACCACAAGTGTGGTTGGTGCTATGGATGAGGCTGGGACTATTGGTTCTGGCTTAGAAGTTGTCCAAGACAGTCCTAACATCTTTAAGACCTCATCCATGCCCAATGAATCTAACTTGGGAGGTCAAATACCCATTTTAGAGGAGGGCAGATTGGAACCAATGACTTTAATGGAATTGACGGCAGTCTGCATTAGCTTGCAAAAGCAAAATGCAGACTTGGTACAAGTTGTCAGTACACAAGGCCTTGAACTCAAGCAATTGAGGGAGAGGATTGTTATTTTGGAAAATGCTAGCACAAGGCATGGGATGGAGGAATCTTACAAAGGGGAGGATGAACAGATAAATGTGAGTGATAAGGGCTCACATGATGGTGAATCTTTGGGGAATGAACAGATAAATGTGAGTGATAAGGGCTCACATGATGGTGAATCTTTGGGTGTTGCTGAGGCCCTAACAAGTTTGAAGAAACAACCAGGTTTTGATACGTCTCTAGTCATACAAACTTAAATGTGTCTTTTACAGCTATGTTGGAGGAAATTACAAGAGGCGCTGGGACAGGTAATTTTGGCGTTGACAAGCAAGATTTGAACACTGACATGAGTATCTTGGGCGCTGACACAGCAAATTTGAGCATTGACAGACCTGCAGATGAGGTTGATGTATTCCAGTCATCATCCATCATCAAAGAAGTTTCTTCACAGGTATTACCATCTTCCTTACCCACCTTGGATCCATTAGATAAGGGTAAGGGTATTATGGTAGAAGTAGATGTTCCAAAGAATGCAGCACAGATTGAGTTTGATAGAAGGTTGGCTGCACCAATTGTGGAATAAGAAAGAAAGAAGGTTGGTGAATCACCTTTTGTTGTCACTTCAGAAGAACAAGAAGGAAGTGATGAAGCCAGTTCAGACTCAAGTGTAATGATTATAGAACAACCAGAAAGACTTGAGTATGGTGATGAGTTGGCAAAAGAGAAGTTGAATGAGTTGAAATTGCAAGTAGATTTTGACATGCCAGAAGTTGTTCAGATGTACCATGCTTGGGAAGATAGGTGTATGGAGAATCCACATTTGACTATTTCAGACCAAATATGGGGTTTGGAGATTCTTCTAAGAGTACAAAAGGACTACAAGGTAATTCTGAGACACAGAGCTAGCAATATTCTCTCATTATTGAGAAGGGATATAATGGAGTTGTACTACATGCTACTCAGATGTCATGGAACAGGATGGACTTATAAGAAATTGATTGGATTGACATTTGTAGAGTTGGAGTTCAAAGCTTATCCCATTTGGGTAAGAGTGCAGGAAGAAAACACTCTAAGACTTCTTTCTGATGAAAGAAAAGAAGAACTTCCAGAAGAAATGGAGCTTAAGAAGGCAATGATTATTCCCAGACCTGTGAAGAAGGGAGTCCCTCTTGAGTTTCCCAAAGATATGGATAGGTTTAATCCAAGTGAAGCTGTTATAAGAAGGAGCCTCAAGCTCTCACCATTGGAAGCTTCAGATATGGTACAAGTGTTACCACTTGATTCCAGAAACCCTATTATAAGCTATGAAGAAGATGAATGTGGGTTTTGGAAGATTGACAGGTATGGAAAAGAGGTTCACACTTTTACCACTCTTATATCTTTGTTTGTAAGTTTTGATAGAGAAGACTTGGTAGACCTATGGAGGTTGTTAGAAGCCAAGTATGAGACTGAAGATCCTACTTCAGTCAATGCAATAAAACTGTGGTCAACATTCAAAAGAATGTGTGGACCAAGAGATGAAGATCCTGCTGTTTGGAAGTATTTTGAAGATGACCTTAGTGGTCTTCAATGGCGTTTGTATTCAGATTATGGTGTATATTATTTGAGTTCTACAAAGTTTGCTGAGTATCTACTTGTAGATGGTCAGTATTCCATGTCCAAGGAAGTCTTGGAGAAGATGAAGACTAGAGAGCTGGAAATTGATTATTCAAGTGACGTGGCCAAAGATTTGATCAGACATATTTATTACCAATATGATAAGTGTTGTAAGATTCCTCCTAGTTCTTAATGTTTATTCAGAAACTTGTTACTAGAGTAGATATCAAGTTTAGGGGAGGATTATTGGGAATAAAATATAGCCAGTCTACTTGAGCGCTGACAAGAGTAAATCAAGCGTTGATAGGAAGAAAACAAACGTTGATAGATCAAGCGTTGACAAGAAGAAGTCAAGCGTTGATACATTGAAGACAAGCACTGATTGAAAGATTTAGTCTACGCGTATATTGTTTCTAGTTTGTTTCTAGTAAGGATAAGTTCAATATTGTATAATTATCTTTACCTAGAATAGTTGATACGTAGACTCTTGTACAAGGCTTCTTATGTCTATAAAAGAAGACCTTTAGGTTATTTTTCAATATAAGTTTTTCATACGTTAAACACTTTCATTGTAAGCAAGTTTGTTATCATTAATCAAGTGAAAGTTTGTTTATATCTTGTGTGTTCTTGTTTAAGTGTTAATTCCGCATAACACTTAGATTATCATATACATATACAAAGGTTTCTCTACGTGTATAAATTGATCTAATCTCGTATACATAAAGCTAAATTGATCTAAGTTTGGGATCAACAGTGGCAATTTCCCTTGATTTGATTGGATAAACCAACTCACCAACACCAATCCTCCAATACACACACTCCACATCATCAATGAAGAAACACAAGTAACACATCTTTTCATCCAGGCTGGCAATCCATGTGATGGGTGGTGTTTTCAACCGTAGATTGAAGAAGAGAAGAGAGAGAAAGAAGAAAAGAAGGATTTAATGGCTAGGATTAAAGATCGTGGGCACCAAGTTTACCAAGAGGGTTTCCAGGGTTTCTCCTATAAAAACCCCCAAATCAGTCTGTAATTGATGCACTTTTTATTATTTTTAATTTCTAAAAATTAGTTTTTAGGTTTAATGTAATTTTTATTTTCCAGTATTTGTAATCTATTGATTATTAATGAAAAGTTAGTTTTTATTAATTTCGTCTCATTTAAATTCCTGTCAAATTTAATTATCATCTTTTAGCTGCTTTCTTCTTAATATTATTGTTTGTTTTTAATTGATAAAATATAAAAAAAATTAAAATAAAATAAAAAGAAAGTGATAAATATTTTCCCTACTGGAAAATTATAAAGTTACTGTTCTTGGTTCGATTAGTCTTTTGGTTCGAGGAAGACCATGATGATGATGTTTGACTGATAAGAAGGGGTGTTTGATTCGGTGACAAAGGGGGTTCAACACTTCCCTTCTACTCAATGGAAATCGTCACAAGGTTCTTCTTCATTTTAATGTTTTTTATTAAGTTTTAATTTAGTTTAATATTTAGTTGCTTTTGAATCGGTTTATATATTTGTTTTATATGCTTGTGTATAATCTGTTTAGTCTGCTTATGTTTCATGTTGTTTGGCTCGTATGATGGTTTAAATCTGCTTATTTAGTTTATTAGTTGTTACGTTTGGATCTGCTTTGTTGGGAATTAATTTGATGAGACAAAACAAGAATAATGAAACAAGAAGGACTTATATGCAAATATCAAAGTTTACAAGAATATGGAGACCTTTCATACAACAAGGAGGACTTATTAGCAAAAGATGGAGGGACTTCTAATGTAATTAAAGTTTTCTTGTAAGAAAAGTCTTGTATTCTATTATATAAAGAATACACAGGCGTAGGTTTTTATTATCTCATAATTCACAATGTAGTCATAAAGCGTGTGTCGTGTGTTCTAGACGTGTGTGTTCGTGTAAACACGTCTAGGCTTTGTTACTTGTAATCGTTTGAAGTTAAATACAAGTAATCGTTGGAAAAGAAACACCTTGTTCATAATCAATGTTCTAATTCCGCTATGTTTATCATATGAACGTTGATTATCCTAGTAAGCTTAATCGATCCGTGAATTATGGTTTCCACAAGTGGTATCAGAGCTTGTTGAGGAAATTTTGATCTTAAAGAACACAAGAACCCTAGAAATCACCAAAACCCTAATTTTCTCAAAAACCATAACAACATCATGTCAACTCCAAAAATAACCACCTCTGCCTCCTCACCCTTACCAAACATCAAGATTCCTATGCTTGATGCAACCAACTTTGAATTGTGGAAATTAAACTTTGAGCAATATCTAGGGATCTATGACTACACACTCTGGGAGATTATTGAATATGGAAACACATTCAATAAGGCTCAAAAGATTGCTAATGCCATTGCTGCAAGAACAGCTGTTGCTGGATGTTCAGAAGCAGACAAGAAGGAAAAACCTGATGATGGTAGAGCTGTGTCTGCTGAAGACATAGCAAAGAAAAGGGTTGACATGAAAACCCTAAATATTCTGAAACTCTCTTTGGGACAAGAGAACCAGCATAAATACAGAGGTTATGAATCTGCTAAGGACCTTTGGGCAGCTCTTGAAGTTGCATATGGTGGTAATGAAGATACTAAGGAAGAGAAGAAGAAGCAACTCATGCATGATTATGCTGTCTTCAAAGCTCAACCTAATGAAAAGCTCAGTAGTGTGAGAAGCAGACTGCTTGATATTACAAGTAAATTGTCCTTCATGGGAACACAGCTTGGTGATGTTGACATCAATGCTACTTTTCTTAAAAGTCTTGGTGAGGCGTGGAAGATTGAGGCAAGATCTATTCTTGCCAATAATACTCACAAAAATTCCACGTTTGATGATATCTACAACAAACTAAGGCTGTTGGAAGATGAAACTCTTTTAGAGCGTGGAAGCAAGTCCACCAACAGTAACATGGCCTTCTTTTCTCATAGTGAAGGTCAATTCAATCAGAATGACTCCTACATGCATCCAGTTACTGGATCATCATGTGTCAGCGCTGGAACTTGCCCTGTCAACGTCTCCTTTTCAGACGTTGACACATTCAAAAGTGACTCCCCAAGAGTTAAACCTGTTGGATTGGATTTGGATACTGTTTGTGCTTATATTGCTTCTTTGCCCAATGGTTCAGTGATTACATATGAGGACCTTGAGCAGATAAGTGATGAGCACTTGGAAGAAATAGATATTAAGTGGAACATGGCTCTTGCGAGTATAAGAGAAAACAGGTGGAACAGAAGGTTTAAGAAGAAGACGACCTTCAATGCAAAGGATACAGCTGGATTTGATAAATCCAAAGTTGAATGCTACAACTGTCATCGTATGGGGCACTTCATGAGGGAATGCAGATCTCCTAGAAGATCTGATGCTGGTAAACCCTCAAGTCAAGTTGTTAAAGCTCAGGATTCCAAAGCCATGGTTGCAGTTCAAGGAATTGATGGTATGGGATGGGATTGGAGCTATCTGGCCAAGAATGTTGAAGAGGATAAAGCTTTGGTTGCTAAAATTGAAGAAGAAGAGCATGTTGAATATGCTCTCATGGCACACTCCTCCTCTTCATCTGATAATGAGGTATATGATGACGCTTTTTGTAGTAAAGGTTGTAGGTTAAATACTAAAAAACTTAACAAAGAGGTGTTAAGATTATTAGATGATATGAGTACTGAAAGATGCAGATTATCTAATTACCAACTAGCTCTCACTGAAACTGAGAAAACTGTTTCTGAATACAAGAAAATGGAATTTGATTTAAAAGATAAAATAAATATCTTAAAACATGAGTTAAATGCTATTATGGATATTAGAAACATCATGGAAAGGGTTAATGGTGAGCTACAAGCTAAATTAGATGAAGCCATTAAAAACAAAGATAATGTTGGCCTTAAAATTCAAAGATTTGATAGAGCCACACAAACCCTAGGAGACTGTGTGAGTAAACAAAGAGATCCTAAGGACATGACTGGGATTGGGATGAATGATTACTCTGTGGTTCCACCACCAGCTGGTGACTTCTATGCTGTCCAACAAAAGGACCTATCTTGGACTGGTTTGCCAGAGCTCTAAGAGAAGGAATTCATTCCTCCATCAAGAATTGTCACCCCAGTTGAAGAGTATCAACAAAAGTTGACTGACCTGAATGAATGGAAGAAAGCTAACCCTACTTTGTTTGTTAAGGGTGGCTTGTTATGTGAAAGTCCCAATGAGTCAACTCCCATTAAGGTTACAAACCCAGTAACTGGTAAAGCTGTTGACCTAGGCTCAAACACTGGTAGAAAACCTAGCATTAAATATGCAAAGATGTATAGGAATACTAGGTCACCCAAGAGTCAGGTTAGCAATAATGGAACAGGCTTCTTCTCATCTAGACCTAAGGTTGTATCTAGAAAAGCTTGTTACACTTGTGGTAGTTTTTCACACTTGGCATACAAGTGTGTCAACGCTCCCACAGACAGCGCTGACAGGAACAATTTCAGCGCTGACAGGAACAAAGTCAACGTTGTTTGGAAGTCAAACGTTGTTAGACCCAAACCTTGTGTGCAGCAAAGTCCACAAGTGATTAGACCTGCTCCATTCTTTACTAGAGGGTCTAACACTCATGGACAAAGACCATTTCAAAAGACAAACACCTGGTCAAATAGGCAATGGGTTTCTGTAGCAAACCCTAGGTTCAACGCTGACAAGGGTAAATTCAGCGTTGACAAAACCAATTCTAACGCTGTCTGAAACGTGACCAGACCTAAATATTTGCAACCACGGGGTAAGGGGTCTAAAGCTTCTTCAAGCTTAACATGGAGACCCAAGAAAGATCAAAACCCTAATGATAATGGGATTTCAATGACCTGCAACAGATTTAATTATATTTCAAAGGTCATTACAAAACCTATTGGGGTTAACTGGGTATTCCATCCTAAAAAGGATGAGAATTGGGTTGTTGTGAGAACTAAGTCTGTTCTTATTAAACAACCAGATGAATCCAAGTCTTTTAAGACTTGGGTTCCCAAAGAAAACTAATTTGTTTTCTTTATGTGCAGGGCATTCAACGACAGGTCAATGATTATGGATATTGGGATAGTGGATGCTCAAGGCACATGACAGGGAAGGAAGACTACCTAACGAACTTCACTCCCATTAAAGATGGTGATAAGGTTTACTTTGGAGGAGGATATGGCACTATCACAGGCAAAGGAACCCTTCTCACCAAGAATTTGCGTTTTGAGAACGTCTTTCTGGTAAAAGAACTTGATTACAACCTTTTTAGTGTATCACAAGTTTGTGATAACAAAAATAAAGTTCTGTTTACTGATACTGAGTGTTTGGTGTTAAGCAAGGATTTTAAGATCCCTGATGAGAAATATATTGAGTATAGAATACCTAGGCATAAAGACATATACAATGTAAATCTGAATGGGATTAAAATGAATAATAATATGTCTTGTTTTTATGCTAAAGCCTCAGTAGATGAGAGTAATTTGTGGCACAGGAGACTAGGGCACATAAATTTTAAAAATATAAATAGGCTTGTGAGACTTGGTTTGGTTGATGGTTTGCCTGAGAAGGCCTTCCACAATGACCACTCTTGTGTTGCATGTCTTAAAGGAAAGCAGCACAAGGTCTCATTCAAGTCCAAACAGGTGCATACTAGTTCTAGACCTCTTCATATGCTTCACATGGACCTCTTTGGTCCAACCAATATAGAAAGTTTGAATGGTAAGTCATATTGTTTTGTCATCACAGATGACTTTTCTAGGTTTACTTGGACATTCTTTCTAGCTATGAAGAGTGACACAGCTGATATTCTAATTGATTTTATCACTCAGATTGAGAAAAGGTCTTGCAATGAAGTTAAAATGCTTAGGAGTGATAATGATGGTGAATTTAGGAATAAGAAGCTAGATGATTTCTGTGCCAGGAAAGGAATTACTAGGCAATTTAGTATTGCTAGAACCCCACAACAAAATGGGGTTGCTGAGAGGAAAAATAGAACCCTAATTGAAGCAGCCAGAACAATGTTGGCTGATGCTCATTTTCCTATAGCCTTTTGGGCTGAGGCTGTTAATACAGCTTGTTATGTTCAAAATAGAGCATTGGTTAACAAAATTCAGAACAAAACACCTTATGAGTTACTTTGGGGTAGAAAACCTAATATTGGTTTTCTCAGACCTTTTGGTTGTCATGTAGTAGTTTTGGATACTAGTGATGCCTTAGGGAAATTTAGTGCAAAAGGTGATGAGGGTTACTTCATGGGGTATTCAGTGCAGAGCAAGGGATATAGGGTTTATCTTAAAGAAGAAAAACGTATACTTGAAAGAGTACATGTTAGGTTTTTAGAGAATAAACCTAGTGATCCTAAAAGTGGTCCTAATTGGTTGTTTGACTTGGAACCTTTATCTAGAACTTTAAATTATATGCCTGTCACTAATCCAGACATTGTGAAGGTAACTTCAAATGTTATGGAGGAACAAGTTGTTGATGTTTCAGGTACTCAGGTTCATGAAAAGGTTGGATCACAAGCAGAAAAGACATCTCCTATTCAAGAATATGTTACTATTCCCATTTGGACAGATGCTTTTGCTGCTGTTGCTGCTGCTGGAAAAGATAATAGTGGTTTACAAGTACCACCAGATACAAACATGCATGGTCCTTCAGGCGCTGACAAAGGCAAATCTAGCGCTGACAAGACCAATTCAGACGTTGATGGTTCAGACGTTGACAACAATTCAAGCGTTGTTAGCCCAAGCGCTGACAAACAAGATTCAGGCGTTGACAACAATACTGGACATCTTTTCTCTTCCATTTTTGAACAAGGTGAACCTTCCAATATATATGAAGAGGTTCATCCTCACGTTGATGAAAGAGAGTCTGATGAAGAAGATATTGGCAACATGGAACATGAGTTTGAGGACACCAGACTTTTTGAAGGAGGAGTTCTCACTTCCACAATGAAGAATCACCCCACTTCCCAGATCATTGGTGATATTATGACTCCAGTTCAGACTAGAAGATCTCATCAACGTCTTGGTGGGTTTATTGCCAATATACACAAGAAGGTTGATACCCCTCTTGTGCAAGCATGTTTGTTTGCCTGTTTTCTGTCACAAGAGGAACCCAAGAAAATATTTGATTCTCTCAAAGAGCCAAGTTGGGTGGAAGCAATGCAGGATGAGCTTCATCAATTTACAATTCAGGATGTTTCGGAGCTGGTTGATTGTCCCAGATATGTCAGACCTATAGGGACAAGATGGGTTCTAAGGAACAAAAGAGATGAAAGAGGCATTGTGGTCAGAAACAAGGCAAGGTTAGTGGCTCAGGGATATACACAAGAGGAGGGGATAGACTATGAGGAAGTCTTTGCACCAGTTGCAAGGATTGAAGCTATAAGGATCTTTCTAGCCTATGCATCCTGCATGGGCTTTGTGACAATCCGTCAATTTACGATTGATATTTTATTCTCAATATCTATTTGAAATATATTATTTTATGAACTCACTTATTTTTGGGAAGAAATTTGGATTTACGTCTTGAAGTAGCATCGACTATGTTTAAACCGGAGGGTTCTACGTTGCGTGCTTACGTTTACATACACCGTCTTTGGTGACAGTCCGACATTTCAGAAAATAAATTTATCCGTGAATATTATTTTGGAGTTTTAAATTTGTGTTGGTTCATAAACTCACAAATTTACGAGAAGAGATTAGGACTTACGATTTTATTTTAACGTCCTTTACGACTAAACCGGAAACCTTAGGATTACGTATTTACGTTTTCGAACTCCGTTTTTGATGAAACAATTTTTATTAGATTTGTTTTGTGCCGTTGATCCATAATTTATAAAAACGTTTTTCGTAAAACGACCCGAAGGCACGCAAATCGAGGAAACTAGAATCGAGGAGTACCCGTAATTAAATGGGGATGAGACAAGATAAACTTGCCCCACCCCCACACCATGGACGGCTAAGCCTTAGCCACACACCCTTGTGAGGTGTCAAAGCTTACTAAGTAAGCTAGGACACATGTCCTAGTTACTTACACCAAATGCATGCACCACAAAACCACCAAAAGCTAAACCATTAGCTTCATTATTCAACTCATGAAAACACACAATTCTCTCAACCCACTCTACCTTTTCCGTTCATATACATCACCACCACCACCATCATTGATCAAAATCTAACCACAAAATCTTATGTTATACACACATATGTTGAAGCCCTTTTGAAACCCTATTGATTGGTGGTGCTTATAACATCCAAGGAGGAGTATTCATGGTGTCTTGGGGCTGATTTTCCACAAGGAGTTTATGAAGATTGGTGGTCATGAAGATGGTCTTGGTGCATCACAAGTATCTCCATCAAAAATCCATGTTTTGATCAACCTACATCATCATGGTGGTATAAAGATTGTCCTCCTCATCTTCTTGTTAATTTGATTATGTAAACATGTATTTTATTTCCTATTGTATATGTATATGATGATTATATGATGATAAAAATGTTATGTGGGGATTTGGTGTTGATAAATATGATTAAAAAGGTGAAAAACCATAAGAAACAAGGTTAAAATCTTGATTAATTTACATGGCTGTATAAAACAGTAAAGAAACATGTTATGAACTGATAAAATGATGAAGTAGAATTGATATACAGTAATCTATGAGTCTTGTACACATGTGAGAGTTGGCCATGCAATGGAATCAAAGTAATGAGTGAGATATGATCAAAACAAGTTCAAGGTATAAATCTGAGTTCACTGTTTTGGACGATTTTTATAAAATATTTAAAAGATGATTCAACAGTAGATATAGAAGAGTTAAATGTAGCACATATCATGTAGTTTATGTGATAAAAATTTGAGCTTCTATCTCCATATAGAACTCAAGATATGGCAGTTTTGGTGAAAGTGAAGATAAAAATCAGATTTTTGGAAAATAAAGTATAATACTATTATATAAGCACTCAAAATTATATTGTATAAAATGTAAAGTTAAAACCCACTAACTCTTGGATTTTATTTATATAAATATGTACAATGATAAATAAGTGGACATTTTATAAAAATGGTAACTTGTTATGTTTTATAAGTTATAAAAACTATAAACATGATTTTTACGACTTTTTCGGCTATTGCCGTAAAATTAACGTTTTTATTAAATAAAAATTAGATGGTTGAACCCGTCTAATGTAAAGTTTATAAAAGTCATATACTGATGTATAAGTAACTAATACAAGTAAAAACCGATAAAACCCGAACTATAAGAAATACGGACATTTACGAGCTAATTAAGCATATTGGACTAATAATTGGACTAAATAAGATAAAAACTTGTAAAAAGAACTTATTGGGCTTAACCCATTTAGGCCCAACTTGTAAAGTTTAAGTACTGATAATATAAGTACAAAATGGATTAAAATAAGTTAAATAACTTATAATAAGCTTATTAGACTTAAGACACGTAAATGGGTAAAACTAGTAAACTAATATAAAAGTTATCGACATATAACACTAAAATGAGTAAACGAGAATATGTAAACCCACTTGATCATCATATATATATAATCATCATATGTATACATACTTGTTATTTTTATAAAGTCATTGGACAAACGTCTAAGACCAAGTATTATTTGTCTAGGTTTCCGTGATTGAAGCACGTACCGTACGACCGAATTGCCGATAGCCCGTCTTCCCACATCAACGTGAGTTCATAGCCTCGCACTCTTTTAAATGTTTTTATAAATGTTTTATAAACCCGCGAGGGAGATAACATGTTAGTTTTTATAAAATTAGGACACTATTTGTCCCGATTGTTTGTTTATTAATTTTGGACCCGAATGATTGAATGACCCGATTGTATGATCCGATAAATGATTAAAGGACCCGATAGATGAAATCAAATGGATTATTAAAGTTAGGTTATGTCACTAAAAGTCCCATTAGCATGAATTGTGAACTACCGGGATTTGGTAGACGCTTATGCATTTAATAGTACTATTTGGGGACGATCACCCCAGTTCGCGCCTTGACGGTTGATCCCCGTCGTGCCACATTGATTGGTAAGCGAATTTATGTATGAGAAGATTTCCATAGCGTGACCTTTGTGACGACACGCTACTTTAGATGGGCAAAATTTGTATCGGGTTAGCTACCCGTTGTTGGTTTAGTAAGGTAACAATATCATGCGGCTTATAATAATCCAAAAACTAACGAAATACTACTAGACGCTCCGAATTACGATGTATTGCCTGACTAGCAATACAGGGTCATACTATTGATATTATGTTTGTGTTTTGGTTTTCATAACCATATTCATATAACGGTTTTTGTTTTCATACAACGTCATAAGACGTATTGTATGATATTTTTACGACATTGGCTCGTATAATAATTTTTAAGGCAAATGCCTATATTATGATTTTCGATAAGGATTTGTATAAAATGATTTTGGCTATATTACGGCCTATTACAATGATTTGTACGAATTGATTTTTGGTACTAATTTTATACCAAAGTTATATTGATGGAATTTATTAAACTCTATGAATTCACTCGGCGTTATCGCTGACCTTTTCTTTTAACATGTTTTATCTCAGGTACTTGAAGGTAATTCTCGGGAAGACAACAAGAATTCATGGCCCGCACTTAAACTATATTTTCCATTCAAATACTTTGTAAAACTTTGTATGAAATAAAATGACTTGGGACCGATGTAACTTTGATATTATTGAATGGAAATGCTTTTATTATTAAACGACGCGATTTTTATGCGTTGTCTATGATGTGAGTAATGTGCTATCCCGTAACACCAATTAGTCTTCCGCTGTATCAAGTTGTATAAAATTTGGGGGTGTTACAGTTTGGTACCAGAGCTCTCGTTATAGAGAACGAAAGATTTTTAAAACCAAGGTTTTGAATAAAACATTTCAAAATCTTTTAACTATAAACATTTTTCTAAAAATGTCTAAAAATCTTTTGACTATAACGGTGCCGAAGAATTCCCGAGTTACCGACAAGGCCAAGACTGAGAAGTGTTATTTTAATATATATATATATAACTTGGATTATATATATACATATGATGTAATTTTATTACATGATTGTTTGATGATTATTTTGATTTTTATACGAGGTATTTATACGACGTAGATTGTCACAATGTACCCTATATCCCCTAGTAAATTAGTCGAAGCTATTCTCGTAGGTATTCTAGCTATCCTAGATCTAAACCAAGTTGTGGATATCTATGATCCCATTAAAATGGTTGATATTCGTAGAAATGTAGATAGTAGTTGATTGTGATATTGAAAAAGAATTGGTGAGATTAAATCTGATATCGATGTCATGACGATCTTTTCTTATAAAGTGGAGTTTGACAAAACGTTACCACCTAGAAAGATGTCATCTGATTCGTTGTCATCCAATTCTTAAATTTGAAATCGAAAGGGGGAATGTTGCACTTGAGGCTGTTATTGGAACCATTACCCAAAAGCCTCATGCCACTAATACCTTTCCGAGAAGTCTAGTTGAATGATCAAGTCATTTCATACTGGTGACTCATTTGATAACTATTGTTGTAAGAGCTAATAGGATTGGAAATTAAGTGTTGATTCATATTGAGATCGTATTGCCTTTACAAGGCCGAAGAATAAGGTTGTAAGTATTGGAATATGAAGTAGGATATCGAATTGAGTAAAAGTTGATTAAAACTTGAATAAAGTAAAAATTTAACCTGTATGGAATACGGGATTGTTAATACTAGTCGTTAAGTTTTGTAATTGAATTATAAGGTTTTAATTAAATGTTGATTCGTGTTAAGTGTTGTTCCTAGGCCATTGTCCAATAACGAGGATGCCCCGTGTCCAAGAAATAAATTGAAGAAATCTTCTTCTGAATTGAGACCGATGGATCTTCTGGGACATGTGGAACACCTAATGACTCTTGTAGATTAGTATTCATTGTGGTATCTTTTAAAAATAATCCCTAACTTAACTGAGACATCAGTTGGTAGGATGAGTTCTTGGAATTGTATGACATAGTGACACGTAATGTGTTACGATACAATTTTGACTTGTTTGTGATTAATGAAAAGACTAACTTTGATTGTTAAATTCTACATGTATCGATGATATCTATCTTTTATTGCTTCATCCTAATGTTCGCATTAGTGATGCAACCATTGAGCAAGTACTCATCTCTGTTTGAGTTACATTGTGGATTAATCTTTTTGAGCGCCATCAAGATCATGAACCTCATGATTAATTGGCTAAGCTCATTTCCTATCATATCGTAGTTAAGTTCTTGGTGAACAACTTTTCATCACTCTTTTGCAGATCACTCATTGTTTTTATAAAGTTGAACGGTATCCTTTGAGAAAATTTAATTTTCATCACAAAAAGGATTATTCGAAATGAGATTTATAAGTAATTGTTATCGAATGAGGTTGTTTATAAAGTACTTTGGAAAACCTAATTGTTTTCATAACAAAGAAAATCTTTGTAAATTTATTTTTGATTCTTATTTAAGAATTAAGCATGAAAATGTTTTTACTATAAACATGATGATAAAAATTTTGACGAACTGAGTATTGCATCGTTAATCTTGAAATTGTATATAGTTGCGCGCCTACATACAATTTGGAATGGACTATGCAAGACTGATTAGTAGTCACCATAAAACTAATTAATAAACACTACAGTTTCTTTAAAGATTGTGAAAGATTAAATTTTATGAGATCTGCAAGAAGTGAAAAATAAGGACATAATGTTAGGGACACCTACATATGTGCCTGTACCATTTATTCTTCTGAGTCGAATTTACTCATCTGTGGAAATTGTCTTATTTGGCAATTGACAATTCTTTCTTGTCCAATTCTCCCGTAGTAAGATTCTTAGGAAAAGTATCTGAGTACCGAGTGTTGATACCCGACTGGATGTATTGACGTTATTATAATTTCTTATGATTTGATTTCATTTGAATGACCTGGGTAACGATCCGAGGAGCTTTCGAATGCGTACTCAAATTATGAAAACATGGGATATATTCATATTCGTTAAATGTTTTCATCCGTATCTAATTTGAAATTCTCTCGCATAGATTATGCGTTAACCTTACTCTTTTAAGGTTAGTTATGTCTCCAGATATCCTTGAACTTGTGAAGGATTATGAGTTATTATTAGTCTTTTGAGAAGTTCACATCTTATCAACGACAATGAAACTGGAAAGTTGATAGTGCCCGTAGAATGGATTGATTGATTATGACATGACGACATTGTCTTAATTGATGGGAACTCGAGTAGAATTCCCCTAAATGATAAGATGCTGATTATCAAAAGTAATCTAAATAATTCTTGATGGATGACCATATCCTGTATTAAGACTTGAAATTATACCATGAATGATTGTGAATTAGTAATAGATATTATAATATAGAAGGAACCTAATATGTATTTATTAAAAGATGTTTATCTCATCTGAATTAAAGGAATTACCGTACAACTGAGAAAGTTGTCGGAGAAAGATTTTATTATACCAAGCCTGTCATCCTGAAGAGCTATGGTGTTATCTTTCCTTATATTTATAGATTACTGTGACTGAGTAAATTGACAATCGAAAACGATATCCATAACTCGAAATGGAAGATTTGTTCGATCATTTACAAGGTTCTAGCGTATGTTTTAAAAAAAATTGATCCATAGCATGGTTATCATCAACTTCGCATCTGCGAAAGAGATTATCTATTCCAATCACCTCATCCAGAACTTGTAATGAACATTATGAGTTTCACGTGATGTCGTTTGGATTGACTAACACACATGTAGCATTCATAAATATGGTGAATCACGTGTGTAGGCTGTAAATTGATAACTTCATGCTCGTGATCATTAAGGACTATATGTTTGTATATAAGAATAAGAATGAGTTAGTAATTAATTATAGATTGCCCTGAATTGGCCGAACAATTAAAAAAATGGTGCCTTGAATATTTAACATAAGACTTAAGACTTAATTCTTTACATGATTTAACCATGTGATTAATAGATAATGGAAGCTATATTGACTTTTCAAAGATTAGAACCATTAACGCTTAGGGATTAAAAACTGAATCCTTTACATAAAATGACCGTTGGATTAATAATGGTAAGATGTATGCATATAGACTCTTCAAAAATTAAGAGCCCTTTTAAGACTTTGGATTTTACCAAAAGAAATGGAAATATGTTTTGACAAATGTTTTAACAAAGGATTTTAAAGGGATTATTCCCTTATACACTAAACATTTAACTAAACTTCTGTTTAGGGGTAAATGTTTGTGTATACCTCAAGATAACTTAAGAAGGATTGAGTAAACCATTTATACCATAACTTGAAATTTGAAACGACACTTTTTGCTTTTCAAACTAAGGAAATTTTGACCAAAGTATAAACAAAGATTTTTCAAACATTTACGAAATCTTATTAAATATTTTTGATAAATCAACAAAAATCTTGTTAATTAAAATCAAATTTATTTTTGAACATTTTATTATAATTGGTCGAACTAAGAAATTTAAAACTTTTACGTTTACGCTTCATAAAAATTAACTAATAATTATCTATTAATTATAATAATTATCGACGCTTTAAAACGTCGGATTGAGAAAAACTGATAAAAACGATAGATGAGACGAAACTAAAACAGAGAAAATGTGAAGAAATGATTTTTGAATAAATACGGACATGATAACAATTTCATCAGGAGAAAGTGAACGTAATTACAGACACATTATGTATAAAAGATAAAGAACCAATTAGGACATGTTCCTTAATAATGAAGGTGCAAAATAAATTGCCGAAAAATTTAAAAATAGCTGATGATTGTAAAAAAGGATAATATAGATTATAAAAGAGGTTCACGGCTAATGTGAACCATTAAAATAGAGAAGCTGATAGCGTTAAATGATTAAAAGTCCATTTGTGATTGTCTAAATATGGAGATTGTGAGATATAGTTATGTTGGAATTTGTAAGTATAAGTATTCTATTTATGTCATTTATGACTAAAAGTATCTTTGTCTGAAGAATTTGTACTGATGGCAAATTATGAAGGCAGACATCGCCTCATACATTAGTAAACGTCTAGCTACTGCAAAGGTCATCATCTGAATTTGATTCGATTTGGGTCATCATTGACAGACTGACCAAATCTGCTAATATCATTCTCGTTAATGATAAATGCAAAAGGGTTGTGTAAACATAGCGTGCCTGTATCGAACATCTTTATCAAGATCCTCGCTTCGCATCGAATTTCTAGAGATTTGCTCAGAAATCATTAAGAACGAACCTTGATGAGAGTACTATGTACCACCCCAATCGAAGGGACGAGGTAAAGTAACGATACAATGTAATATAAGTGCTATTTTATGTTTGAATGAATGACCTTTGGTAATAGACCGTATAATCGTTTTCCTTTGGAGAGATTATCATTGATAATTATCGTGTTAGGATCGAGATTGAATCTTGTTAGGATCTGAATCTTAGAGCATCTGTAAGCAGGAGTTGAGATGAAGAAATCCGACATACACCCATTGTGAGTTGGACATGTCTTTTAGGTTTAAGGTTTCCTTTGATGGCGAACCTAACCTTACAAAATACCCGACCCGCGAAATCTGAAATGATTATTGAAATTAGGATTTGATTATTAACTGCCAATAGTGGGCAGGAGGTTATGTAAATATGAAATGTAGATCTTGAAGTGCCAAATGGGTAGCGAAGTTATGCCACAATTTTTAACCTTGGAAAAATGAATTCATGATCTGACAAATCATGGGATATAAGTCCCCGTTGTATGGGACCATTGAAATGATGTAAAAGTTGGGATTGAAAGGCATATAAGCTGGATCTACCCTAGGACTTCAAGAACCGCGTGAATTATGTTTCGTAAATCGCACTTGATGGAATATCTATCAAGTGAAATTCTGATTATTCTTAATAGAGCTTAGATCGGCGAAAAGTTGCATTCATCAAAAACCCGTGAACATCATGGATAGAGAAAGTAAGTCAACATTAAGCCTGATCTTATTCCCGTAGTTATGTTTGATGAGACTCGCGTATTATAATTGATTACACTTGTGAGAAAAGACCAAATGTGGAGGAAATACCCACATGGCTTTAACTCTATAAGAAGAGAGTAGTAAGATGATCTTTGAGGACAAAGATCCTGTTTAGGGGTAAATGCTGTGACAATCCGTCAATTTACGATTGATATTTTATTCTCAATATCTATTTGAAATATATTATTTTATGAACTCACTTATTTTTGGGAAGAAATTTGGATTTACGTCTTGAAGTAGCATCGACTACGTTTAAACCGGAGGGTTCTACGTTGCGTTCTTACGTTTACATACACCGTCTTTGGTGACAGTCCGACATTTCAGAAAATAAATTTATCCGTGAATATTATTTTGGAGTTTTAAATTTGTGTTGGTTCATAAACTCACAAATTTACGAGAAGAGATTAGGACTTACGATTTTATTTTAACGTCCTTTACGACTAAACCGGAAACCTTAGGATTACGTATTTACGTTTTCGAACTCCGTTTTTGATGAAACAATTTTTATTAGATTTGTTTTGTGCCGTTGATCCATAATTTATAAAAACGTTTTTCGTAAAACGACCCGAGGGCACGCAAATCGAGGAAACTAGAATCGAGGAGTACCCGTAATTAAATGGGGATGAGACAAGATAAACTTGCCCCACCCCCACACCATGGATGGCTAAGCCTTAGCCACACACCCTTGTGAGGTGTCAAAGCTTACTAAGTAAGCTAGGACACATGTCCTAGTTACTTACACCAAATGCATGCACCACAAAACCACCAAAAGCTAAACCATTAGCTTCATTATTCAACTCATGAAAACACACAATTCTCTCAACCCACTCTACCTTTTCCGTCCATATACATCACCACCACCACCATCATTGATCAAAATCTAACCACAAAATCCTATGTTATACACACATATGTTGAATCCCTTTTGAAACCCTATTGATTGGTGGTGCTTATAACATCCAAGGAGGAGTATTCATGGTGTCTTGGGTCTGATTTTCCACAAGGAGTTTATGAAGATTGGTGGTCATGAAGATGGTCTTGGTGCATCACAAGTATCTCCATCAAAAATCCATGTTTTGATCAACCTACATCATCATGGTGGTATAAAGATTGTCCTCCTCATCTTCTTGTTAATTTGATTATGTAAACATGTATTTTATTTCCTATTGTATATGTATATGATGATTATATGATGATAAAAATATTATGTGGGGATTTGGTGTTGATAAATATGATTAAAAAGGTGAAAAACCATAAGAAACAAGGTTAAAATCTTGATTAATTTACATGGCTGTATAAAATAGTAAAGAAACATGTTATGAACTGATAAAATGATGAAGTAGAATTGATATACAGTAAGCTATGAGTCTTGTACACATGTGAGAGTTGGCCATGCAATGGAATCAAAGTAATGAGTGAGATATGATCAAAACAAGTTCAAGGTATAAATCTGAGTTCACTGTTTTGGACGATTTTTATAAAATATTTAGAAGATGATTCAACAGTAGCTATAGAAGAGTTAAATGTAGCACATATCATGTAGTTTATGTGATAAAAATTTGAGCTTCTATCTCCATATAGAACTCAAGATATGGCAGTTTTGGTGAAAGTGAAGATAAAAATCAGATTTTTGGAAAATAAAGTATAATACTATTATATAAGCACTCAAAATTATATTGTATAAAATGTAAAGTTAAAACCCACTAACTCTTGGATTTTATTTATATAAATATGTACAATGATAAATAAGTGGACATTTTATAAAAATGGTAACTTGTTATGTTTTATAAGCTATAAAAACTATAAACATGATTTTTACGACTTTTTCGGCTATTGCCGTAAAATTAACGTTTTTATTAAATAAAACTTAGATGGTTGAACCCGTCTAATGTAAAGTTTATAAAAGTCATATACTGATGTATAAGTAACTAATACAAGTAAAAACCGATAAAACCGAACTATAAGAAATACGGACATTTACGAGCTAATTAAGCATATTGGACTAATAATTGGACTAAATAAGATAAAAACTTGTAAAAAGAACTTATTGGGCTTAACCCATTTAGGCCCAACTTGTAAAGTTTAAGTACTGATAATATAAGTACAAAATGGATTAAAATAAGTTAAATAACTTATAATAAGCTTATTAGACTTAAGACACGTAAATGGGTAAAACTAGAAAACTAATATAAAAGTTATCGACATATAACACTAAAATGAGTAAACGAGAATATGTAAACCCACTTGATCATCATATATATAATCATCATATGTATACATACTTGTTATTTTTATAAAGTCATTGGACAAACGTCTAAGACCGAGTATTATTTGTCTAGGTTTCCGTGATTGAAGCACGTACCGTACGACCGAATTGCCGATAGCCCGTCTTCCCACATCAACGTGAGTTCATAGCCTCGCACTCTTTTAAATGTTTTTATAAATGTTTTATAAACCTGCGAGGGAGATAACATGTTAGTTTTTATAAAATTAGGACACCATTTGTCCCGATTGTTTGTTTATTAATTTTGGACCCGAATGATTGAATGACCCGATTGTATGACCCGACAAATGATTAAAGGACCCGATAGATGAAATCAAATGGATTATTAAAGTTAGGTTATGTCACTAAAAGTCCCATTAGCATGAATTGTGAACTACCGGGATTTGGTAGACGCTTATGCATTTAATAGTACTATTTGGGGACGATCACCCCAGTTCGCGCCTTGACGGTTGATCCCCGTCGTGCCACATTGATTGGTAAGCGAATTTATGTATGAGAAGATTTCCATAGCGTGACCTTTGTGACGACACGCTACTTTATATGGGCAAAATTGGTATCGGGTTAGCTACCCGTTGTTGGTTTAGTAAGGTAACAATGTCTTGCGGCTTATAATAATCCAAAAACTAACGAAATACTACTAGACGCTCCGAATTACGATGTATTGCCTGACTAGCAATACAGGGTCATACTATTGATATTATGTTTGTGTTTTGGTTTTCATAACCATATTCATATAACGGTTTTTGTTTTCATACAACGTCATAAGACGTATTGTATGATATTTTTACGACATTGGCTCGTATAATAATTTTTAAGGCAAATGCCTATATTATGATTTTCGATAAGGATTTGTATAAAATGATTTTGGCTATATTACGGCCTATTACAATGATTTGTACGAATTGATTTTTGGTACTAATTTTATACCAAAGTTATATTGATGGAATTTATTAAACTCTATGAATTCACTCGGCGTTATCGCTGACCTTTTCTTTTAACATGTTTTATCTCAGGTACTTGAAGGTAATTCTCGGGAAGACAACAAGAATTCATGGCCCGCACTTAAACTATATTTTCCATTCAAATACTTTGTAAAACTTTGTATGAAATAAAATGACTTGGGACCGATGTAACTTTGATATTATTGAATGGAAATGCTTTTATTATTAAACGACGCGATTTTTATGCGTTGTCTATGATGTGAGTAATGTGCTATCCCGTAACACCAATTAGTCTTCCGCTGTATCAAGTTGTATAAAATTTGGGGGTGTTACAGGCTTCACTGTCTATCAAATGGATGTCAAGAGTGCCTTCCTCTATGGAACTATCGTTGAGGAAGTATATGTGATGCAACCTCCTGGTTTTGAGGATCCAGAGCATCCAGATAAAGTGTATAGAGTCAAAAAGGCTATGTATGGCCTTCATCAAGCCCCTAGAGCATGGTATGGTACTTTATCTACCTATTTGGTGGACAATAGATTCAAAAGGGGCACCATAGATCAGACACTATTTACAAAGAAGAAAGGCAAGGATGTGTTGCTTGTCCAGGTCTATGTTGATGATATCATTTTTGGGTCTACTGATCCAAAGATGAGTGAGGATTTCTCCAAGCTTATGACAGACAAATTCAAGATGAGTTCTATGGGGGAGATGAACTTATTTCTTGGTTTACAGGTTCAGCAGAAAGAAGATGGTATCTTCATCTCCCAGGATAAATATGTGGCTGAGATTTTGAAGAAGTTTGGCTTTTCTCCACATGAAAAGAGGGCTACTACTCCTATGGATAGAGAACACCCTTGGGGAAAGATTGGAGATGTGAAAGATGTTGATGTCAGGCACTAAAGATCCATGATTGGATCATTGATGTATTTTACTGCCTCCAGACCTGACATCATGTTTGTTGTGTGTGCTTGTGCACGCCATCAAGTGACTCCCAAAGAATGTCACCTTTATGCTGTGAAGAGGATCTTCAGGTACCTGAGATGCTATCCTAGTCTTGGTTTGTGGTACCCAAAGGATTCACCATTGGAGCTGATTGCATATTCAGATAGTGATTATGGAGGTGATAAATTTGATAGGAAATCCACAACTGGTGGATGTCAGTTTCTTGGGAGCAGGTTGATATCTTGGCAATGCAAGAAACAAACAGTGGTGGCTAACTCTACAACTGAAGCTGAGTATGTGGCTGCAGCTGCTTGTTGTGGCTAAGTTTTGTGATTCAGAACCAGCTGTTGGACTATGGGTATAATTTCATGCATACTAAGAGATTTGTTGACAATAACAGTACTTTATGCATCATTAAGAATCATGTACATCATTCTAAAACTAAACACATAGAAATTAGACACCATTTTATAAGAGATTGCTTTGAAAAAGGTTTAATACAACCAGATAGGGTTGACACTGAGGAAAATGTGTCAGATTTATTAACTAAACCTTTTGATGCTGGGAGGTTTCAATACTTGGTAACAATTATTGGAATGGTCAATCTCACATAATATGTGTTTTGGAGTCTTTTTGTAAAAGTATGTACAGGATGATGCATTGTTATTAGTCTTATGATGATTTAGATTTTCCACTATATTTTTCTAACACTGACAAAGGTTACTTGAACACTGATAAGTGTTTTTGTAACGTTGTCAGCAATATAATTGTCTAACGCTGACAAAGCTTCCCTCAACGCTGTCATGTGTTATCGGGGCGTTGTCAGCAACAATGTTAGTTTTGTGGTTTTCAATCTAAATGTGCAGATGGTGTTAGCAGTATACCATTGGATATAGAGTTGCTTATGGATCAATGGAGAGGCATTTGGACAAGTTTTTATTTATGGATGATGGTTGGAATGTTTAATTCCTATCTTGACATAAATTTTTATGTTCATGCATGATTTTAGCAAACTTATGTATCATATTTTAAGGGGAGGTTTTAGGAACCTTTAGGATGTTTGGGTATCCATATGATACTCTTATCACACTTCTAGATTGTGTCCACAGGTGAGTATGAGTTAGTTTTACTAAATCATGAGGCACTATAGCATGCAAAGTTGATATACTATGCATGCTGCCAAGACATTTTTGGCCTAGAATTGGTTGTGGTCTGTTGGGAGACTTGGGAATAATTTTGTTATGGGATTTACCTGGGAGTAACATGGAATTTTGTAAGGTAACTTGGTTGATAAGAGTTTTGGTTAGCAAGGGACACTAGAGGACTGTTATGTCTATCTTGCTTAAAGCAAGTGTGCATAACTGGACAGTGCTTGCCGCCCTATAATAATTATCATCTTTTTGGTTATCTTCTCTAGGATAAATTACTTTGTTGAGGTCATTTTTCATTTTAACCATTTTTATTTTTGGACGCTGACAAGTATTTTTCCAAGCGTTGTTGTGACCAATTTAGACGCTGACATGGCTATAGGCGAACGTTGACAAGATTATAGCCGTTGAGCGTTGATAGGTTATTTTTGACCGTTGACACTCAATGGGTCCTACCCAGTTGTTACTTTTTGACAAATTTTTAGGCCGTAATTTTGGGAGTTGTTTCTTTTCATTTAATGCATGAGATAAACTTATAATTTTTCAATATTTTCATGATTACCTTTTGAAAATACTTGCCCTATCACATGCATTTTCTTCTCCTATAAATTTGGCTCCTATTTTTAAACAGGGTATCTATATTTCTTGTCTAACACAAATTTCTCTTATCAAACTTCATCTTCTTCAATCAATTTTAACAGCTTTCAACAATGGCACCAAAGTTTAAACCATCAGAATTGGAATTGGGGTTCAGATCTCAACACAACATGATTGCGTATCTTGAAGCTGATGATGCTCTGTTTCCCCAATACACACAAATGGTGGCGTATTTGAATGCATCCCCCTTAAGGTATGCTCTTTCTCATGCACCACTCATTCCAGTCACACATATTAAACAGTTTTGGAACACTATAAGTTCCTCAACAGTTAATAGAGTGACTACATTGACTTCTATTGTTCATGGGAGACCTTGGGTGGTTACTGAGGCCTTGGTACGCCAAGCCTTGCATCTTGATGATGCTGATGGTATAGCCACCCTTCCCATTAATGAAATAGAACAAGGGCTACGGGCTTTGGGATATCCTTTTCCTGATGAAGGTACTCTAAGCAAGTATCATAAGCAGGAATTTCCCCCAGCCTGGAAGTACCTCATACATGTCCTCCTTCAATTTTTGGGTCCCAAATGCACTGCACACAATGAGATCAATAGATCCATTACAAGTGCTATTGTGTGTATTACAACTGGGCAAAAATTTAATTATTCTAAAATGATTTTTGAGGGCATGTGTAAAAATAAGGGGAACAAAATGACTTTAGCTTATCCCCGATTTTTACAAATGGTTTTTGATGTTCAAGGATATTGCACCAAGGATCATAATGATTTTTATAAGATCCCTGAGCAAAAGAAAGCTATTTTTATGAAGATGAACTCACCACCCCATCGTGACCTACCTTTAACCCAAGCTATGCTTGCTGTTATTGCAGCAGCACAACCCCAACCAGACCCCCAACCCCAAATTGACCTCAACCACAACTTGACCCAATACCTGAACCTTTACCTTCACCTGCCCATATGCAAATTTACCAAGATCCCTTCAACGCCGACACATTCAATGTTGGAGTTGATGTGCCTATTTCCAACGTTGACACACAACCTTCAAACACCCAAACACCCCTTAACCAACCCACATCCACCCAATCTTCTACACCATCTTCCACACCCCCTGAGTATAGGTTGATGAAACGCCAAAGGACTACTGAGAGTGTTCTCCTCTGGTGGTCCTAGCCATGTAGCAGAGAGAACCACCACCACAAGTGTGGCTGGTGACCTGGATGAGGCTGAGACTATTGGTTCTGGCTTAGAAGCTGGCCAAGGCAGTCCCACCATCATTAAGTCCTCATCCATGCCCAATGAATCTGACTTGGGAGGTCAAATCCCCATTTTAGAAAAGGGCAGACTGGAACCAATGACTCTTATGGAATTGACGGCAGTCTGCATGAGCTTGCAAAAGCAAAATGCAGACTTGGTACAAGTTGTCAGCTCACAAGGCCTTGAACTCAAGCAATTGAGGGAGAGGATTGTTGTTTTGGAGAATGCTGGTGCAAGGAGGGGTATGGAGGAATCTTCCAAAGGGGAGGAAGATCCAATAAATCTGAGTGATAAGGGCAGCCATGATGGTCAATCTTTGGATGTTGTTGAGGCCCTTACAACTTTGAAGAAACAAACAGGTTTTGATACGTCCTTAGTTTCTCCTACCAACTTGAATTTATCATTTACAGCCATGTTGGAAGAAGTTACAAAAGGCGCTGAGGCAGGATATTTGGGCGTTGATAAAGAGAATTTAGACGCTGACAGAAATATTTTGGGCGTTGATAGAACAAAGATGGGCGTTGACAGACCTGCACATGAGGGTGATGTATCCCAGTCATCATCCATCATCAAGGAGGTTTCTTCACAGGTATTACCATCTACCTTACCAACAATTGATCCACTAGATAAGGGTAAGGGTATTATGGTAGAAGAGATTGTTCCAAAGGATGCAGCTCAAGTTGAGTTTGATAGAAGATTAGCTGCACAAATCATGGAACAGGATAAAAAGGAGGTGAAAGAGTCACCATTTGTTGTGACTTCAGAAGAAGGAAGTGATGGAGCTAGCTCAGACTCAAGTGTGAAGATTATAGAACCAGAAAGACTTGAGTATGGTGATGAGTTGGCCAAGGAGAAGTTGAGAGATTTGAAATTGCAGGTTGACTTTGACATGCCAGAGGTGGTTCAAATGTATCATGCTTGGGAAGAAAGATGTATGGAGAATCCAGACTTGACCATTTCAGATCAAATATGGGGTTTGGAGATTCTTCTTAGAGTTCAGAAAGATTGCCAGGTATTTTTGAAACACAAGGCAAGCACTATTCTCTTAGAGTTAAAAAGGGATAGAAGGGAGCTATACTGCATGTTGCTCAGATGTCATGGAGTAGGATGGACTTATCAGAAGTTGAATGCATTGACATTTGATGAGTTGGAATGAAAGGCTTATCACATTTGGGTGAGAGTACAGGAAGCAAACACACTCAGACTTCTTTCTGATGAAAGAAAGGAAGAACTTGCAGAAGAAATGGAGCTCAAGAAAGCTATGTTTGTTCCCAGGCCAGTGAAGAAGGGAATTTTTCTTGAGTTTCCCAAAGATATGGATCCACTATATCCAAGTGAAGCTGTCATAAGAAAGAGCCTCAAACTCTCACCATTAGAAGCTTCAGATATGGTGCAAGTGTTATCATTAGATTCCAGGAACCCAATTGTGAGTTATGAAGAAGATGAATGTGGGTTTTGGAAGATTGGCAGATATGGTAAAGAGGTACACACTTTTACCACTCTCATATCTTTATTTGCAAGTTGTGATAGAGAAGACTTGGTTGATCTATGGAGGTTGCTAGAAACCAAGTATGAGGCTGAAGCACCAACTTCAGCTAATGGAATAAAACTGTGGTCCACATTCAAAAGAATGTGTGGACCAAGAGATGAGGATCCTGCTATTTGGAAGGATCTTGAAGATGACCTCAGTGGTCTTCAATGGAGATTATATTCATCTGTTGGTGTTTATCATTTGAGTTCTACAAAGTTTGCTGAGTATCTACTTGTGGATGGTCAGTATTTCATATCCAAGGCTATTTTGGAGAAGATGAAGGACACTCAGTTGGAGATTGATTATTCAAGTGACGTGGCAAAAGATTTGATCAGATTTATTCATTATCAGTATGATAAGGTTTCTAAGATTCCTCCTAGTCCTTAATGCTTATTCAAAAACTTGATCATAAGAGTGGATATCAAGTTTAGGGGAGGATTGTTGGGAATAAATTAAGGCCAGATCACTTGAGCGCTGACAAGAGTAAAACAAGCGTTGACAAGAACAAAACAAGCGCTGACAGCTCAAGCGTTGACAGGATAAAGTCAAGCTTTGACACATTGAAGACAAGCACTGTTGGGAAGATATACTCTACGCGTTTATTGTATTCTAGATTACTTCTAGTAAAGATAGGAACAACAATGTATTTTCTATATTTATCTTTACCTAGAATAGCTGATACGTAGATTATTGTACAAGGCTTCTTATGTCTATAAAAGAAGACCTTTAGGTTAATGTTTGATATAAGTTTAAATTCGTAAACTACTTTCATTGTAAGCAAGTTTGATATCGTTAATCAAAGTGAAAGTTTGTTTATATCATTGTGTGTTCTTGTTTAAGTGTTAAATTCCGCATAACACTTAGATTCATAAGCATATACAAAGGTTTCTCTAAGTGTATTACTTGATCTAATCTCGTATACATAAAGCTAAATCGATCTAAGTTTGGGATCAACAAGTGGTAAAAGAAAGTGGTATACAGTGAGGTTGTAGCCACATATGGTGTCAGTGGTTGATCGAGCCGCTGACAAGAATAAAACACACGCTAACAGAGAAGACGCTGACACGTTGTATTTTCGACGCTGACAGCGTGTTGTCTGATATATGGTTTTTAAGCGCTGACAAGTATCGTCGAATACCGGACAGTACATACAGATGATATATTGGATGACTCAGGATCTCGGACAGAACTGTCTGTTTAAATTTTTATGACTCGTTTTTGAAGATTGTGTTTGATACAATAAAGTTTTATTTGATTATGTGACAAGGCTAACCTTGCGGTTATGTACCGACTTGGATTAGAAGCAGAACGCCGACAGAGGCAGCAGTTGCATAAAAGAAGAGGATGATATTGTACTTGGATGATTTTCATTGCAAATTAGAGGTTTCGATGAAGACGATTGCTTCTTTGGTGTTGGAGTTGTTTTCGCAGGTTTGTGACTTATCATATCATTAAGTCGTGACTGACATTCACTGACTTTAAAGATAACTTGTTTGTGCTTACATAAATGGTGACGAAGACTTGTCATATCTAGCAACTAGATACCTTGCTATCACTTGAAGGAGTTACATTATCGTGCTCAGTGTCTCACAAAAGGATGAGGATTTTGACAAGAGATCGAGGTCTACTTATAGTTTCCTGCATTATATAAGTTCGACGTCACATGGATAGTGCAAGATATAAGGCACAAGCTTGGGAGATCCCACTTCTTCAACAAATAGGTTATATTCGTTTTTCTTCATTCGTAATCTACAATTAGAGTCTACATGGTTCGTGATTCATTTACATGCACCACTCAAGGGGAAGCATTTATTAGTTGTTTATCTTTAGAAGACCCCTATTGGATGTGACAAAAAGGGGAAGAAGATTCAAAAGATCAAGGTATGCAACTTATTATTATGTGGTGATATGTCTTTACAAGAAATCTTACTTTAAGGGGAAGCTTGTTTCATTCGTGAAAGATCAAGATTTGAAGATTGGTTTTGTCATCATCAAATAGGGGAAGATTGTTGGGAATTAATTTGATGAGACAAAACAAGAATAATGAAACAAGAAGGACTTATATGCAAATATCAAAGTTTACAAGAATATGGAGCCCTTTCATACAACAAGGAGGACTTATTAGCAAAAGATGGAGGGACTTCTAATGTAATTAAAGTTTTCTTGTAAGAAAAGTCTTGTATTCTATTATATAAAGAATACACAGGCGTAGGTTTTTATTATCTCATAATTCACAATGTAGTCATAAAGCGTGTGTCGTGTGTTCTAGACGTGTGTGTTCGTGTAAACACGTCTAGGCTTTGTTACTTGTAATCGTTTGAAGTTAAATACAAGTAATCGTTGGAAAAGAAACACCTTGTTCATAATCAATGTTCTAATTCCGCTATGTTTATCATATGAACGTTGATTATCCTAGTAAGCTTAATCGATCCGTGAATTATTGTTTCCACATGCTTTATGTTTATTTAAAACTTGTGTTATTATTAAGGGTTAGGATCTGCTTTAGTTTCGAATTGTTTTGTTGTTTTGAATCGAGTAGTATTAGTTATATCTGAGTACTAGGACTTGTAGCTTATTTCTGTTTGCTTATTCATTTTGTTTAGAGTTGCTTATTATAAGTTTTAGTTTACTGTTTAAAAATTCAGTCTGTTTTTTTTATCTGCTTATTTTTGGATTCGTTATGTTTAGATCTGCTTATTTGGTTCATGTTATTGCGTATTTGCTTTTTGTTTCATTGCTGATATATATACTGGTTAAGTTTCAGATTCTTTTGGTCTCAGAAGTTAAATCCAAAAAATATATATTACAAAATTCGTCTGTCAGGGGACTCGAACCCCTGACCATCCGCTCAACAGCCAGCAACCTTACCAACTCTTCTAAACCATCTTTTGTGTTTTATTACTTATTTTCTAATTAATATAGTTCATTTATTAACTATTGCCAGTTTTATTAATTTAGTTTAAATTCAAGTTTATGTTTAATTAAGTAATTTTAATTAAAAGTTTTCATTAATTTTAATTCAAAGTTTTATTTATTTTTATTACAAGTTTAAATAGATTTCATTTAAAGTTTTTATAAAGATAAGTTTTTTATTAGTTTATCTTTTTATTAAAAATAGTTTTATTATTTTTAATTAGTTTTAATTAGTTTTGAAGACTTTTATTAGATTAAATAATTTTTAGTTTTATTTAAATTTTAAATTAGTTTTTAATTATATAGTTTTAGTTTAAAATACCAAAAAGTTTTAGTCACCAAAACAATCAATCCACGTTAATTTGAGATCAATTCCGAGCCGAGTCGAGGAACGAAAAATAGACATAAAAAGAATTTGTAAAAATTCCCTATATAAGTGAGCATGTCGCGACCTCCTCGTGCAACACTCCAAGATGTTTGTGATAGGATTGGAAGGATGGAGGTTAGGCAAGACCAACTTGGGTTTATGATGGAGCGACAATGTTATAGCATGGATAGATACGCTCCGGTTTTTTAGAGGATGGCAGAACAATATAGCGTTTCGACGAGTGGACCTTATGGACCACCCAGATATCACCATGAGCCATTCTACTACACCCAACAACCGCTACCTTATGCACCACACTTTTACCCATCCAATGCTCCAAGGAATGACGAGACTGAAGAGGATATGTGATGCCTCTTGTATTTGTGACTTATGTGCTAGTCACAATTTGAAACAATTTCAAAACAATTAATTTTGTTGTGTAATATGCCTTTGTTGGCACGTAGGACAAAACTACTACTTTGTGTGTCGATTTTTAATCTTTTATTTGGTATGTAAAGTATGTTTGCGTATATATTTTGTGTTCAATTGCATAAAATAAGCGAGTCAAGGCACAATAAGGCAAAGATTGAAGATTTCGGCTTCGTTCATGACTCTGAATAAAAGGGGAGTATTATTCTTATTTTCCTCTATTTTTACTTTTTCCTTATGTTTAGCATTAGGGACAATGCTCTTAATAAGTATGGAGGGGGGGTGATAAGCAGAAAATAAGAGCGTTTTAAGCTTAAAAATTTTTCTACTTTATGTGACAAAAAGTACGCCGCACATTTTGGATTGTGCGCCACACTTTCTGGCGGATTTTTGAAAATTTTGCTTTATGTACTTATATATAAAAAAATTTGTTGAAAGATTGATAATTCATGTAACTGTAAAGCTATTTTGACTCGGAATTGATAAGTTACTTACACAATATCTTATTCACAATAGTGAGGATTTTTAGTCTATAATTCTTAAGCATTCTTACGCTTTAAATCAAATTTGTGAGTGTGCTGATGATCATTTTAAATTCTAGAACTTGTGCTTGGTAATCTTTACGAGACCATAGTGGGATCATACTTTGTATGATAAAAAGTATTTTAAACGATAAGGAGGCAAAAGAAAAGAGAAAAGATTGAAAGTTTTTGCTGATGTTTTAAAACGATAATATATTATGGAAAACCATGTTGCGAGATGATAGTAGATCGTAAGTATGGGGGAAGACATATTACCCCAAATGAAAAACAGGGGAATAAAAGGCAAAGAGAGAGCCTACAAGTGTGAAGTACAAATGTGTAGAAACAAAAAACATGATGGAAAATGATATGTTATTACTCTTTTTAACATGCGGTGGTAATAAAAGTTTTTGAAAAAGACCTCTTTTGATATTTTACTTGATGCTTACGCCAAATTGGTTTAGTTAAGTTCCTTGTACAAGCTTATGGTAATTTACTTTTCCATGACCGTACTTTTTGAGCGATAATTTACCCATATAAAGAGAGTGTGTGAAATTAGAATATCTACTTCGTGAGGTGTTTTGTAGCGTTATCTTTGCTCTCAATTATTGGACTTATCTATTTTTTCGACACCTATTAAAAATATATTTTTACCTTACTTGAGGACAAGCAAGAAGTTAAGTATGGGGGAATTTGATAACGCCTCATTTATACATGTTTGTAATGATGCATTTGTCCTTGTTTGCTATGTAAATAAATAAGTTATGTGTTGAAATGTTACTAATAATGTGTATTGTTTGATTGTAGTTAAGGAATAAACATATGAAGCAAAGATGTAAAGAAATAAAAAGAAAAGGACTACAAAATAAATTGTGCTAAAAAAGAGCCAAAGTGCGGCGCACATTCGATAAACTACGATTTTGAAGAACTACCAAAAGTACGATGCACAACATGAAAAGTGTGGCGCACATTTACAAAAGGGAAGTGCGGCGCACAACTGACAAAGTGCGGCGCCCATTTTGCTGCAGTTACATATATTTAGTGCCATTATGCATGGCAATTATTGAGACACCTCTTGGCATGCTCCAGGTTTTACTAGTTATGAATATTGGGTTATATAATCAACCCTAGGGCAAGCTAGAGAGATATATTCCATACTCTATTGTTCTTTGTTACAAGGTTTCGATATAAATCAAGGATTCTTTCAATCCTTGATCATTGTTATTAGAACAATGGTGAACCTTAGTGGTTCATATCATTGTTGTTGTAACAAGAGACTAGGAACTTGTTGTTGATTGTGATAAGTTGGAATAAAAGCTTATAAACATTTTGGAGCAAGTATCGATTTGATACTTTTGTTGGTATAATTCTCATTTGTATTATGTTATTCATTTCTTTTGATTTCCATATTATTGAAATGATTACTTTTACTGTTATGATGGAGTAGTGTGTTGTGCAAATGGTTAAGGACTAACATCCTTATGGTTAGATAGATTTATATGCTTTGCGAGGGCAAAGTGTGGCACACAATTAGTTTTGCGCGGCGCACTTTCCTCCTTGGTTCGTGAAAATGAGTATGATTTAGATGCTTTTGTACCATATGTTATTATTGTAAGATCATTGTTATATGTAAGATTTATTCATGATCATGACTAGTACTTATGTGAATGGATGAATTTCATGTCATCTAGTAAATGAATCTTGTTATTCACTTTTGTCGCGATTAGTGGAATAAAACATATAACAACTTTTGCTTAATCTCATATGCTATTTTAGTTATCGAAATCAAGCATAAACCATTCTTAATGCTTTTGATATGACATGATCTTTAGTCGGATTTTTGTTATGCTAATTAGATGTTGCGTGTGCGACTAGTAATCGGCATGTTGTCTTACCTTCTTTATGTGCTCATATTCACCATTGCTATCTATCTTTAATATGTTTGTGACCTTAACCAAACGCACCTTTTAAACCATTGGATAAGTATATCTTTAGAACTTGTGACACTCTAGAGGTAATTGTTTTATATTCTTTAGCATCAATCCCGTGGAATGAAGTGGACTTTACCATTAAACTATGCTATACATGATAGGGTTACTTGCCCGTGTTTGTATTTCTAGTCATTTGTGCGTGGTAATATCTTGAAAAATTTTAAGACTTGCGAAACGAACATCAAATATTTTGTCACATTTGTATAAATGTGAGTTTTGAGGTTAATCACTTTTTATGATCACTAAACATGTATAAGGTATGTTTGTGTAAGACTTAAATGATTATTACCTTAATGATAGTGTTTGTTAAATAATTCGTATTTCGGTTATCTTTGACGATAGATGTTTTTACACTTTGTCGTTATCAAAACTAAGAAAGATTAGTTATTACAAATAATGTCTTTAGGCATTGGTTGCATTGACAAACGGCACCCGCATCCGTAGACCAGATGAGCCTCCTTTGCTTGAGGCGACTGCTGATGTGACCATCCCTCTAAATGTCGCTGCTCCTACTCCCTCGGACACAACAAGAGATACCACCATGCAGAAGTCCCCACTGGACTTTACGAATGAAGACAGTGATAACCTGCATATAGAAGTTGGGGATGCTAGAGAATCTTCCCCCAAGAATCATGGCGAGCCGGCTACGGAAAATGTGAACGCGACAGCCACCGAAGAGGAAATTATAGGTAAAGAAGGGGAGAACCTTGTCCCCCTCAAATCTAGGAGAAGGGTCACCTTGAAGAGGAAATTACCAGATTCCAGAACATCCATATTCAATGCCCCGGCCAAGAGCCTAACGAAAGATCACCCAGAATACCATTCTAGGGGAAGTAGTACAACTGGAACAGAATAAAAGGTGATCGACTTGGATGAGGAAGTCCCTTTGACTACCCAACCACCACCTATTGCGGGTGTTCTAAACCCAACGCATGTATCAGTCGTACGACCAATTGAATCAGAACTTGCTGCTACCACACCGTAAGTAACATGTCTTTGTACTTCATGATTATTCGTAACCAATATAGTATCTTCCTTCCTATTTCATACTAACCCTTACTTATACTAATACGTGGATGCGGTAAAGATCAATGTATTGATGCGACACTGATGGATGAGATGATGAGTGAGCCATCGCTCGTTGTTGAGTTAAATACCAGGGAACATTCCCCAACATTTAAGGATATTCCCCTTACCTCGAGCCCATACCTCAGATCTTTCCACAACATGGCCGAAGGATCTTCTAGCCAGATGTACCAACCAACGTGGGGGATTACAAATGTGGATAGGCTGGAGACCCCCCGATCATGCCGGGAATTTATTGACCAAGTTTCTCCTCCGACATACTTTCCTTCCCTACGGGATTTGAGCCATGAAGATTTCTTTGAGGAGTATAATGTCGAAGTAAGTCATCAAGTAACACTAGGGGTTGCTTTGAGAATGCAATATGAAGAGAACACCCACCTTTTGAAGAAAGGTAATAGAAGATTTGAGAGGTGTGACCAGACTATCCAAGAGCAAGAAACAAGATTGAAAGAGCTCACGAATGACATCTTTATGTAATAGTAGATGCCTTGACTCGTATCGAAAGCTGTTTTTTCCTCGTCCTGTTCACCATCTGGATCTGGTAATATCCTTTTTATGCGTCCAGGAAACATTTGAAGGGATACCCACATAGGGATTCAACCTTCCAATCGATTTTTGATAGCGGGTAGCAGTCTTGAGGGCAGACTTTGTTCATGGGTACCTATTAGGGATTATACGTCATCAATACTGACACCTAAACCAAGCATACGTTGTTCACCAAGCTTACCCAAACCAACCATACTGAATCACGTACCAGCACTGCCACCAGGGCCGGTTAGACTATTCGGCCCGTCCTACGTATACTATTTGTAACTGACCCATTACGAATGGGTCTCTTCACTGCGATAAGCCCAGGGGCTGGCCCAGGGTGAGTCATACGCGGTTTCACGCAGACTACGGTTGACCGCACACGATTAGCCCTAACTGAATCATAATCTAACAAGGATTGTGATTCGCCCTATTTCATGAATAGATATGCATTTGTTATTTATGGGTAAGGATTATGAAACAAATCCTATCATATCTTTCTTTGACTTGGGCGACACGATTTGGAAGTCCTGCTAGAGTTTCATCGGGTATTAAAAGAACCCCTTTGGATCCTTTAAAGGTATGATTCACGCACTCGTAAAACCTAACTTATTACTAAATTTCAAACCCATTACTTACTCTCACGCAGGAGATTAATCGTGAGAGACAATCTCACGGTAAGCATAGGTCCTCAAACAAGTTCATTATGTGCAGGAGCCGAAGCCTTCAACACCCGAGTTACCTCTAATTCGGGTCATCAAAGTCCAATCCAACCTTTTTATTAACAATTAGTGTTTAAACAAATTTTATGAATTTTGTATGTTAAGATATAGTAAAGTTTAGAAGGTATAAAGTGTAAGGGTTATTTGTTTATAATCTAAAATTATTGTAAAAGTATGAAAAATACAAGTTTCACTTAACTTTATCTATTTTATTTAAAATTTAACCACTAATGGTTTATAAATTATTTTCTTTTTTTAAGTTTTGTTTTTCACAAATTTGACCATATGTTTTTATGTTATTTTTTCTCCTATCAAATACCTCCACCAATTTTTCATAATTTTTTATTTTTTAGCTAAATTTAGAAGTAATTTATTTTTATTATTTTTATAGTTTTAAAATAGTTAACTTTAATAGAATATTATCAAATAAAAAAAGTTGACATTTTGAATGAACGAAATCTTCCCTAAACGCTTTGCTTTTACTAAGTAAAAGATTGAAAAAATGAAAGTAAAAAGTGAACGGTGTTATTAGATGGTATTATAAGATATAAGTGTATTTTTTTTATATTATCGTGTTATCGCATCGTATGCTCTAAGGAGGCGTAAACTACTTTTTTATATTTTTACGATTTCTGTTACATAAGAAAAATTAAACTTTAATCAAATTAAAATGGTCTCTTAATAACTAGTAGTTCTTTAAAAAAATGCACATTAGATCGGAGATAATTTAACTGTCATATAATAGCTCAGACAATATTTAATTAAACATGGTTGCTAATTTGTTACTAGTATGTTTTAAAAAGTAAACTAAAACATACTTACATACTGCATATGGCATATTGATACAATACTCATAAAATATGCAATCAATATAATGATATATATTCCCTGAATTTAATATGTCACTTCAGATCAAAGGCCTGATCTACCGGTATGTGAGTGGTCCTTTAATTTTAAGGTTGTGGGTTCAAGTAATTACCGTTCTAAAAAAAATATGTCACTTCAGTAATAAAATTATTTATGTCATATAATAAGAAGATTTCCCGCCAAGTTCCCGCCAAAAAGGAATAAAATAAAGAAAGAATAATAAAAAAATATTCTACATATAAGTTATTGCAATTACAGATTTTGGTATTTCTTTGGGAAAAATTTTCTACGTAATTATGTATTTTCATAAGATTAAAATTATTTATGCAATATTTCCTTCGAAAAGTTTATATGAAAATAAATTTAACATGTAAGAAAATTTGGAACTAAATGAGAAGATCTTCTTCCCCCTTTACGATTCGGGATCATCATATTTATACTTTTCTTCATCCTCACTTGTAATCATAATCATTCCTCACACCCACATTACCAGTTTTGTAAAAAAATGGCGTCTTTGTTTAGTTCGTGTAATGGGTACGAAATTATTACTAATGGTGATGATTATGACAGTGATGGGTCAAATTTCGTCCCTCCGTAAGTTTTGCTTATCGCTTTTGCTTCAGTTTTTAAATTAGTGATTTCTATGGGTCGAATGTCTAATTGTTGGTTTAATGATGTTTTTTTAGGACACCTACTATTCCAGCTGAGCTTGCGGGTGCTATACCTTTGAGTGATAAATTTCAGGTGACAAGAGTTTTGGTTTTTATTGAGAAAAGGTATGACCTTTATCAACGATTGACTAACCGTTGTTGCTTTATGTTGATTTGGTTCGTTTAGGTTGAGGGGTTTTTACGGTCAATGCAAAAGCAGAACAATTCGGCTTCTGTGTGTCCACAAGATCGTGACAAGTTTACATTTGAAGATATGCTGTATTTCCAGAGGGTAATCAGATCTTCTGAAAAGTTTCTTTGTGCTATGATATGTGTTTGTCTAAATAGTTTTTGTGGATTGGTGATTGTTACAGGATCCTATTCCGACTTCTTTACTGAAGATAAATGGTGATTTGGTAAGCCAGGCAGTAAAGCTGTTCCAGACCATTTTGAAGTATACCGGAATAGATTCATCTGAGAAAGTGAATAAGATTGGCATAGAGGAAAGAATTGAACTTGTTGGAAAACTATACAAGCAGGCGTTGAAACATTCTGAGCTTCGAGATGAGATTTTTGCGCAAATTTTAAAACAAACAAGGAATTGTCCTGATAGGTATGCAAAGCATTTGGTAAAGCAGGCACGACTTTTTCCGCATATGTTATTGATTTATGTTGTGTAATTTATGTTGTGTGCTTCTTATTTTTTGCTCAGGCAACATCTAATTAGAGCGTGGGAACTCATGTATTTATGTGCATCGTGCATGCCCCCTAGCAAGGATATTGGCAGATATTTATCAGACTACATTCATGATGTTGCCCATAATTTGAACACCGATCCTGATGTGCAAGCTTTTGCAACGAGCACCCTAAATGCATTGAAATGTTCTGTGAAGGCTGGACCACGACATACTATTCCTGGCCGTGAAGAGATTGAAGCTCTATTAATCGGGAAAAAGCTGACAACTATTGTGTTTCTTTTGGACGAAACTTTCAAAGAAATAGCATACGACATGGCAACAACCGTTGCTAATGCTGTTGAGGTATTGCTAGTTTTTTTTATATCATTTGACTATTGGTCGTGCACATTTTCTCGGTGGGTTCAAACAGAAAAGGATAGCTTCTACATTCTCAAGAATCCCCATTTGAGAATGTATACTTTGTGTACCAATTTTCTCTCTTTTCTACCTTGCTTTAACAATAACTTGATTGCTCTATTGTAACATATATTCATAACCGCTTGGTCATGTCTAACCAGGAGCTTGCTGGCATAATCAAATTGTCAGCATTTTCAAGCTTTAGTTTGTTTGAATGTCGTAAAGTTGTTACCGCATCTAAATCACCTGAAGCTGGAAATGGTATTAACTTTCTAACACCATTGTGCGGCTTTCAATATATTTTGTAATAGCTATTTGACAACTTTATTTTCTGTGATCAGAAGAGTATATTGGCTTAGATGACAAGAAGTACATTGGAGATCTTTTAGCAGAATTTAAGTCAGCCAAGGATCGAAGTAAAGGAAAAATTTCACAAAGCAAGTTAACTTTCAAAAAGAAGTTATTTCAAGAGTCGGATAAATCTATCACTGACCCAATGTTTGTTCATTTATCATATGTTCAGGTATGCATATTTACTTATGTGTAAGTTGATCCACGAATGGTATTGTACAATCTCCTAATGGCCATGCATTTACATTGACGCCTTAATCATATCTAATTTTGCAGTTACAACATGATTACATATTGGGAAACTATCCTGTTGGAAAGGATGATGCTGCAAAACTATCGGCATTGCAAATTCTGGTTGAAATAGGATTTGTTGTTAAACCTGAAACTTGCACGTTAGTTATCTGTCTCTCCTTTAAATTTTCGTGTAGCGACTCCAGTAATCTTAATAGTTGAAATATGACTTTTTTGACTAGAGCTTTCATCTAATGTTATCTTGAATCTTTTGTGTAGTGATTGGACTCTACTTCTAGAGCGATTTCTGCCTAGACAGATTGCTATAACTCGTGCCAAGAGGGACTGGGAATTGGATATCCTTAAACGTTATTGTTCTATGGTAGTTCCCTGACAATCTGAGCATACCCGTGATTTTATAGGCCACCTTTGGGAGTGTTAATTTGAACTACGAGAATCATTCACTTGTGTTCTTCTCTTTTGAATTTATCCTATTTGAATGAGAATCATTAATCATTAGCAACGGAAATGTGTAAATTTCTATCGTATCTGAACCGAGTTTATCTTACTATTGACATATAGCTTATAGCAGACATTTAAGAAGCTATCCTTGAGACTTGTATGCTTATAATGTTGTTTGTGTAGGAAAATCTAACAAAAGAAGATGCAAGGCAGGAGTTTCTAAGAACATTAAGGATGCTTCCATATGGATACTCAGTTTTCTTTAGTGTCCGTAAGATTGATGATCCCATTGGATTTCTCCCAGGAAAAATCATACTGGGAATTAACAAGCGTGGGGTGAGTTTGTAATTCCGACCAAGATATATACTTGTATTGTACATATATACCAATATGTGTTTCTTACTAGTGAGCTATACCGCCTCGTCCTGGGCCATCGCACGGAAAACTATAACCGAAATCATATGTGTTTCTTACTAGTGAGCTATATGTATGTAGGTTCACTTTTTCCGTCCGGTTACCAAAGAATATTTGCACTCTGCTGAGTTAAGAGATATAATGCAATTTGGCAGCAACAATACAGCTGTATTTTTTAAGATAAGGGTTGCTGGTGTTTTGCATACATTTCAGTTTGAAACAAAGCAGGTTTGAACATTATTCTTGAGGCTCTTTAATTGTATTTGAATTCCATGTAATTAATTATTTATTTTCTGCCCATACAGGGTGAAGAAATATGTGTTGCCCTTCAGAGACATATAAATGATGTTATGCTGCGTCGGTACTCTAAAGCACGCGCTGCTACTAATGTGGATGTTAGTGGCAAATGTGCACAAGATCTAGCGAAAGCCCTTGAAGAATCCCAGAAGACTTCAAAACAAGTAAGTAATGTGGTTTATATGCTTTAGAGGTGGAAAATGGGCAGGCTGGTCAATAGGTCAGAAGATAGTACTTTCGGGAAGCATTGGGTCAGGCTGGACTGACACAAAAGTAATGTGGTTTATCATGGAATAACCTTTTTTTTATACTAATGCAGCTGCAGGAAGAAGTGGAGACGTTGAAGGACATGTTGAGATCTGAAAAGCAAAACTTGGAAGAACTATCATCCAAACATAAGGAACTTAGATCTTTATGTCAAGAGAAAGAATCAGCCCTTCAGGTAACCAGAATTGTACTTAACACTAGCTTATGATGCGATGTATAGTTCTTGATTTAAAAATATTTTTGTAGGCTGCAATGACCGACAAACAGAACATGGAAGCGAGGCTTTCACAGTAGAGGAGAGTTGGAGAGTAATACAAGAAAGGAATTAGTCGAGGCAAACTAATCATGTCTGTAATAAAATATCCATACATACTATGCTAAACTCTTGATATTTCTTTGCAACCTTGACTATTTTTTGGGAATTTGATACCCCTCTTTAAACACACTATTTTTTGTCATTTTGGTGAAAAATCATTTCTAATATGGCTAGTACTGATGATTTTCTTTTTTTATATAGCTTGACAGTTTTTTTCAAAACTAAATGTTTGTTCAGAATAGTTCTGCGGTGTGTATGTGCAGGTTTACAAATCAGGTTCGGTAGGTAGATCGCTAGACATCTTATATGAACTGGATCAATTATAGAGATAGAAGGATATATATAAATGGGATAAACTGACCCTAGCTAGCTTATTAGTAAGATAAATCGACTTCACAATTGATTTTCATTATCATAAAACATACGTAATAAACATTAAACCATTCATCACCATAAGCATTCATCACCTTATATAGTAATCATATTCTTAGAATAAGACGGATCATAATTTTTTCCTAAATAAAAGATATTTAGTAAATTAATAAACCTATTTTAAAATTATTTAATAATAATTCCATAACTAGCAATCCACGCATGAGAGATCGTATCAATACTCCCGCCCCTAAAAAATACCTTGTCCTCAAGGTATGACATCTTTTAGCCTACTTTATTTATAGGTTTATAACAAATAGTCATATCTTTTATCGTAAATACCATTGTTAGTACAAATGATAGTTAGACTAAAACCAACATTTCAACACATGCTGATGTCTGCAAGCACGAACCCCTTTGGTCCAAAGGCGGACCCTTTTCCCATAAGGGTCCGTAGGGGTTCGTGGTCTACAAGAGAAGTTCTCCAAGTCAAACCAACTTCCAAACACCCTAAAACACGTTGGTAGCATGACACTAAGTTCAGTTGTGACATCTTTTCACCTCTATGCCTCATATGTGAGTCTTTCTATGTGTTTGTCTACTTGAGAACATATTGTTTTCGTATGTGCCTACTTCTTCTATGCAAATTTGCATGCATATTTATGCTCACGTTTGTTGAGATAAATTGTTGTACTATCATATCATAAAATAATATTTTTGCTTGTATCATGTGATAGACTAACTTGTTTCAACTTGTGTAAGACGATCAATCGCATCATCAAGTTTAATTGTGCTCATTCATACATTTATCTTTTTCTCATATCTTGTATTATCATCACCACTCTTACCACTTCTCCTATCCGCTGAACCACAAACCAAAAACCCTTAGAGATCTTCTTCACATCTCCAAACACCTCATACGTTAAGATCTTACTTTCTCTTTCTTCCATCTCATCACCAAATTCCTCATCCGTAAATGTCATCATGTCCAACACTTCAAGTGTTCTCATCAAATCTCTTTGACTTACGAAACATTGAGTCATTCACAAAGTTATCTTTTCAAACAAAATAACCATCAAACTCTCCAAAATATCCACAACCCAACACACATTAACACACTTTCCTGTGATGTCAAAAGCCAAGAGAATTTCATGATGAAATATATCTTGTTCTCAATTACACTCCTTCAACCGTGAACATATCCACTACCCAACCTCTTCTCATTATTATCTTAACAATCTTAAGCCTTACCACCTCGAACTATGGCTCCATTACCTCAGTCTGAACCACCTCCAGTAGGGATCAATGCCCTTCTACACCCACCATCTCAGTAAGAACCTTGATCACAAAATCCTAGGCTCCACTCTCATCTCTCTATCTGTCTCAGAGGTTGCCGGACCCCGCAGACCCTTTTAAATATGGGTTCGCCACCCAAATAGGGTCCGTGAAGCTCTGAATTGGTTTTTATATTTCCTTTTCAAATTTCTAGTCTTATAGTTCCATTCTTGTATCAATGTTCCACATACTTAGCATCATAGCATTCCACAAACATCTTCTTCCTTTCACCACCTCGTATGGACCAACCATGAAACCTTCTCTACAAAACTCACAATTTAGTGTCATTCTATCTCGTTCTAGGCAACATCACCTCAAAGAACTTGATCAACTTTATGCATTTACCGAAATGGTTCAAATGCACATCCATATAGCCCGCCCAACTGCTTCAATCATCTATGAGACCTCCACTTTCTCATCAGTAAGAGTCAAGTCATTAGGATCCCGTGCTGATCTTCTTCGTTCTTTTCTCTCTTTCTGTCTTCATCAGGGACTCACGGACCACTGCGGACCCAATTCAAAAAGGGTATGCCCCTTATGAAAAGGGTTCGTGGTCTCTTGTAGAACTTTCAAAATATTATGCTTCTGCTTTCATCTCTTCCTCTCATTTCATTTAGTGCTCCAAACACTCTTCCACCAATATAACAATTCATTCATACTTCTAAATCTAATTATTGCCTTCAAACATTTCTCAAACCCACTTAATCTTTCTTTCATCACCATCACAATCCAAGTCCATCAAACCTTTAGAAATCATCTATGTTACTTTCATACCTAAAGCTTCTGCATCCTCTCACAAACCCGCCGCAAAACACATAATCTAAATCTATGTCAAACCTTGTTGCCTTGTCAACCCGATTCACTCTCCACCACTCAAACCATATTGATGATGAAATTTCATATTGATGTCATACCTCTTTTTATATCTTTTTGTCTTTATTCTTTCTTCCTTTAATAACTATCCTTTCACATCCTTTACTTCTTGACAACTTAATTATTTCATCCGAAATATTATAGTAAATTGCGAATTGCAATTGTCATTCCTTCTCAAATGCTTCCTCTTTCTTGTAAGCGAAGTACACAAAGAAGATTTTTTATCTTCAAGTGTTTCTAATTACCTAAATTACTATGTCAGCTCCTTTCTTTCGACACACCCTTTAGCTACCTTTATGTCATCACCAAAAATGATTAACCTCGTCATCTTTCGTGTCCTCTAATGCTCGTAAACATTGGCGACCGATAAAACACCACTCAAATCCTTAAATTTGTAATAGGATCACATTTCCTATTTTCATTGTTTGTGCAAACGACATTTTAATCTTCCTTGTCATTACTCTTTCTCATACCTCATGACAATATGCTATTGTATTTTGATATGCTATAATGTGACGTGCATGTGATATTAGTGTTATCCCATGCTTAGTGATCTTGGGTTGTGTTGATATGGTACCAAATGGGTGATGCACTTTTATGCATGAAATTGGATCGTGAGGCACGTTCCGTCCTCAATCTTCTCAAGGGGAGCTTCCACTGAGTCTTTGTTGAGAGTATTATAACATCTTTGTCAAAAGATGGAATAGATGTTTTGTGCTAATCATTTTCTTGTAGGGTCACTATCATACACACCTTATTGTGTAACACATAAATTTACACACCTTGTTGTGTAACACATAAATTTTGCATTAACCAATTATGTCTTATAGGTTAACCTTGGTGACTTATATCAAAGGAGTGCATCTGTCATGCACTTATAGAGTTCATGGATGAACATTGTTTTCGATTATTTTCTTTCAATCATTACTTGACGCCTCAAACACAAGGAAGCAACCGTCAAGGGGAGCATGTACTAATTCCTCATCATTACTCTTGACCACTTCTTTGTATTTCTACACCTATTTTCTTTCTCCTATAAGCTTGATACAGGTTAAGCACACCTCTTTGTGCTTCTATTTTCTTTCTCATCTATTTTTGATGCAGTTTAAGCACACCTCTTTGTGTCTCTACATCTATTTTTTTCTCATCTAACTTTGATGCAGGTCAAGCACACCTCTTTGTGTTTCAACATCTATGTTCTTTCTCCTATAACTTTGATGCATGTTAAGTCTCTTAATTTGATCCATGGATCCGTTGGTGATTATAGATCATTGGGGAGAACTTTTACATTCTTCCACTCATCTGTGATGGGTCTTAAACAACCATTGCATTAATCTATTTTCTATTTATCTATCTCATTCTATCTTTATCTTTCTAACCTTGCATCTATCTATTTCTCTCACCATCATCTCTATTTCCAAGATCTACCACTCATTCTATCTATCTCTTTCTAACCTTTGTTTTGTAGGTTTTCACAATCCATGTATTCCCCGATTCTCCTACTTAAGGGAAGTGTTAACCAAGGGGGAATATATGAAAATCATTTCCTATCTAGATTTTCAATATAAAGTTTTCTAAATTCAAAATCTCTCTCTAAAATAATTCTTCTTCCATCCTCAACTTTTTGTTTAGACAAAAAGGGGGAGAAGAGTATAAACAAAGAAGGTATTCTTAAAGTGGTAAGGACATAAGTATCTTTTACACTTTATTATCTATTACGTTTACATTGTTTGTCATCATCAAAAAGGGGAGATTGTTTATGCAAATGTTACGATATTTAATCGATACATTCTTGTCTGTTTTGTTGATGACAAACATGTAACTTGTAATACATAACGTAAAATATATAAGTTACTTGAAATCATATTTTGTCTCAACATACTTCTCACATTACTACAAGTCTTTTTCTAAACTCGTGTATTTTTGTATAATGTTACAAACACAAAAATGGTACTTGTACATTCTCCTAAATCAGATTAGAACTCAACTACAAGGTAGAAATGACATTGAGTGTAAGCTTGGACAAGAGATTTGGTATTTATGGCAAAACCAAAGTCAACTCCAACATACTCCTTTTGAAAAGGGTATGCGGTATACGTGAACAGTTGAGCCTGGTTCCAATAAATACCAAGCATTCTTTAAGCTTACACCTCACCCATTTTCTAAAGTATTCTCTATATCCTTCTTTCTATATCAGATCCTCTATCACACATTTCTTCTCTTTAACATGTAGATCTTAGATCTATGCTTTTTCATCTCTTTGCCTAGTGTCTTTCGTTACAGATACGGAGATCACTTGGGGTGTATGCAATACTTCCAAGATAAAGCTTCATCTCGGCACCATGTCTAAGATCTCTCTTCTCAATTCTCTCACTCCCAAGAAACCTCTCCAAGCTTTTATCCTTCATTGCTTAAGTGTGTGGATGTATTAAATGTTACCTATACTGATGCGTTCTTTGTGAGTATACACAAGTTTTAAATTTATAACACGGATTTCCAAATAAGCTAAGAACACAGGGGCAAGTATGACCCTTTCGTTTGTAGCTAGCTTGTTGTGGTAAGCGTAGGTCGTTCACTGGGATTTGGGTGTTTTCGGTTGTAAAGGATCTTTGTAACAATGTAACGTTTGTGGTAAAAAATGGTTGTCACCCCCACAATTAACATACAAGTAACAATAAGCAAATAATAACAAGTAACACGAAGATAATGATTAAGCAACTAAAATGAGATAACAATAATAATAAAGATACTTGTTTAGAACTAGTATTCATTTCAATGGAGTGAATAGATTATCGGGTAGATAGTTTAGCAATAGCACACAAATTATAAGTATACAATTCCAAGTCAATGGGTAATATCATGGAATTGCACATGACACGGTTTAGAATAAAGAACTCTTTCGACCTATGATCAATATTACAAACCGGTAATTAAATCCATTTGTGAGAAGTATGATTTAGCCAACTTGTTCATTAGAGCCCTTTCGACCTTTACTCTAGATTAAACCTTTATAAATCCATTTAACTTGTTTACTCATGGTTGACAATCATGATACACCAAACATATATGCGCATTAACATTTGGAACAAAACATAACTAGGAATCCTTTCGAACTTTAGACCGAGTTATGGGTTACAAACAAGTTATCAAAACTCATATTGATTTAAACAAACTCATAAATAAAATCATAATTCAATATTGCAAAATAATAAACACTCTATATCCATGTTTACATTTTCCAAACAAGTATAAGAAAACTACTCCATAATTATTACAACAAAACTCATACGAACAATATTCATAACATTCATAATCATTCTTGAAATAATAAAAAGATTTTTACCAAATTGCTAATACAATAAGTAAATGAAGGAATTAGAGCAATCCTTAGGCCTCCAATTGACTACAAGTTATGTGGTCTTTCGGGTTATGTATTTGTATTTGGTATTTGAGGCTGGTTTTGGAGAGGTTTGGTGAAGATTGGTGGTGATTTAGGTATCAAGAAACACTACCAATGATAAGGGTAATGATCCCTTAGAGTTTAGCAAGGTTATTTTGATGATTGGAGCTCCAAAAATGTCACTTTTTGGCACACCAATACTAAATCCGGGAATTGGGGTCTTCACCAAGGTTGGGAGAATTCCCTTGATGAATAATGGAGTTGGTTATGAAAGAGATGAAGTGATATGTTACAATGACCCCCAAGGGTCTTATTTATAGTGAAATTAAGGCATTGGTCTTTAATGCTTGTCTTGGAGCCAAAGAATAATACTTGGAGCCAAAGTTGTTCTAGAATGCTCCATAGAAGCTTGCATGAATGTGAAAACAATTTTGTCTAGACAAATGTTGGTGGCAACTTCACTCATGACGGAGGCAAATCAACTCCATGTGATGGTGGAAACTTCACTCTTGTCAGTGGCAAGTTGGATGTGTGTTGATGGTGGCAACTTTCATGTTGTATATCTTTATTTGCTCCTTGGAAATATTTGTTCTTGCACCCGGAATTAATCTTCAAAGGTTGTAGCTAGTCGGGATTCCTTCGTATATGCATGAATCGTCAATTATTCTTTCTTTTCTTCACTTTTCTTGTTCTTGGCTAATTAACAACACAAAACACAACTTTACACATATATGAGCTATAAAGCTCGTTAGTATAACCAAAAAATCATGCAAGATATATGGATAATGCTCAAGAAAATATGTTGGATTTGAGCGTTATCAAATCCCCTCACACTTAAGTTTTGCTCGTCCTCGAGTAAGGAAAAGAAAAACTTTGCTTGCCCTCAAGCAAATAAAATAAAACTAAGGTTATAAATAAAATGACTAAGTTCTAAAAGAAAATAAAATTTTGAAATTCTATGAAAATTTGAAAAATATATGAAAAATTGAAAATCTTTTTGGTTTTTATAAGAAATGGCTAAAGGTGCAAACCCCCTCACACTTAAGAGGTTGCTTGTCCTCAAGCAAGTAAAGAAAAATATTTTTGGGGTTTTGTTTTATATTGTTTATATATATATATATATACGAAATTGCTAAAGGTGCAAACCCCCTCACACTTAAGAGGTTGCTTGTCCTCAAGCAAGTAAAAGAAAAATATTTTCCACATGGTGCATAAAAATGGTTTATTGAAAAATAAGATGCAAATCTACCAAGTAAAAACAAAACTAAATGAAATGGTGTGAGCACCAAATGTACACATCTAAAGAGGACTTTTATTGGGTTACAAGGGTAAGGGTTAATGAGTATGGATAAGACATGGGATATTTTATGAGAGGTGTCACGAATATACAAATTAAAAGTCTAAGTCCCATGTTGCTAGTTACCGAACAAATCACAAGCCCAAAAATGATTCTAGTCACGAGCTTTATTCAACATATATCGATCAACACATACATATATCACGTCTTAGCACATTGGCTAATCGATATCTAAACATACTTCTTCTTCTTTCATCTTCATAATATAGCTCATTGGCTATTTTGTCATTTTTTTTTTACTTTTTTTTCGATGACTTATTCTTCTTCTCTTTTCTTTTTTTTTTCTTTTTTTTTCAACATACATCACATGCTCCCCTCACACTTCGCTTAAGCACACACCACAAAAAATACAAATAGAAGCGTGCACTCTCCATCTTTGTTGGAATGGCACACACACATAGCGAAGTGTGGCAACTAATAATCATAAAAAACGATCCACCATACCAAGCAACTAGCAACCCACCATTTAGACTTCGACAAGGGTTAGGCTAAGGTTTAAGGTTAGATATTATTTCTTTTTATTGGATTTAATAAAAATGAAAAGAATGGCTCAGCGGGTTTTCTAAGGGTATCTAGCACTAAGCGAGAGTGCTAACAAAAGGGTTAATATGGGTGGTTAGCTAATCGATGCAACTAGCTAAAAGGAAAATGGAAAAAGCTATTTGGGTTTTATTCCTACGGTTGCCTCTTTGTCACACATATACACTTATATCACACAAGTGTGATCTCGCTAAAACTTATTTATTTTTTATTTTTTTTAATTTTTTTACACCATGTGAATGATTATTGAAACATATTTACAAATAAACGTGTGAAAACATTTAAATCCTAAGGGCAAACAAGTGTACAAACTGATAGGTGTGTAAACACCCATCTCTTTACCACTTAATTACAATAATAACCGAGCCAAAACGTGTATTTTATGGCATTTATGTCGGAATTATGCGTGGTTTGTGTTTTTGTTGTGATTTAGGACGAAAAGGTGAAAAGTGGAGAAAACACGGGCATTCACGGGCTTTTATCGAAGAAAAAGACGAAAGACGAAGTCAAGAAATCAAGAGTGCAAAAAGAACGGAGGTCCAAGACCAATTCTGAAGATTTATCGAAGAAAAAGTCAAAAGACGGAAGTTTACTAATAGCCGAAGAACTCAAGTCTAATTTATTGAAGAAATTACAAGACGAGTTTAATAATCCCGATACAAAGTCAAAAGTCGAAGTATTAAGAAGATTAAGGACTAAAGGATAATTAGAGAAAGAAGAAAGAGGGAGGAAGCTTCCACTAAGCACCTCCCTAATCCACTATAAATAGTTTCATTTCATTTCATTTGTAGTTGTTGGGTGGATTGACAATCCATCTCTTCCACCATTTTCATACCTTGCAATTTAATTTCTTGCACTTTAATTATTTGTCATGCACTTTTAATTCATTTAATTCAAGTAAGTTCACTTTTAATTGTTGTTAACCTTTACTTTCATTGTTAATCTCTCATCTTCCTTTCTTGCTTAATCTTTCTTTATGATTCATGTTTATGTTCTTAAGTTTTTATGGTTTTCAATCAAGTGGGTTTTGATTGATTTGGTTTTATTTGTTAGTTTTGTTGATTTGTTTTGATTGGTTATTGTTAGTTGATCATTTGTGGTTAGTTTGATTTAATCTTTTGGTTTATCTTGTTTAGATTTGGTTAAATTCGTGTGTTGTTGTTCATTCCCATGTTCTTCGTTTAAGTTACTGTTTTCCCAGATTCCGGATCAAGCTTCTTATTCCGGATCAATGCCTTTTATTTTTATCATCACTAGTTTCATTTATTCCGGATAGAGTGTTTCATTCGGAATATTAATTTATTCCGGGTAGAGTGTTTCATTCGGAATATTAATTTATTCCGGATAGAGTGTTTGATTCGGAATAATTATATATTCCGGATCAGTGCCTCTATTCGGAGTATTATATATTCCGGATCAATTACTTCATTCGGAATCTTAATATATTCCAGATCAATTACTTCATTCGGAATCTTAATATATTCCGGATCAAATATTTCATTCGGAATAATTATATATTCCGGATCAGTGCCTCTATTCGGAATATTCAAATATTCCGGATCAAACTCATTATTCCGAATCAACCTTTTTCCCCTTTTTATTCCAGATCAAAACTTTATTCCGGATCAACTGGTTTATTCCGAATAAGTGACATATTCCGGATGAACTGGTTTATTCCGAATGAATGTTTTCCACTTTTTAGTTTTAAGCTTTATTTTTCCCGCCTTTTTCCTTACTTGCACTTTTACTTGTCTTCCCTTTTAGTTTAAATTTTAGTTTGCGTCATTTACTTTATTTCCCTTTTAATTTCTCGTCATTTACTTTTCGCCAAGTTTTTATCTTTCATTGTTGTTTCTTTTACCGTCTTTTTTTTTCAAGTCTTTATTTTTAATTAGTGTAGACAACGACAACCACTCTATTTCTTTTCCACCAAGAACAACTGAGTCGCACTTTGAACCGGAAATCAATTCGAGAAGATACCGAGAACGAATTTTCAAAACTAGTAAAATCTCTTCATTAAAATGGCGCCGCTGCCGGCTTTTTTCGTGAGGATTAACGGTTTTTTGTGAGAGACGCGTTGGCTTTTGGGATCCGTTCACTCGTGAACGTTATTTTTCGTGTCAAAAAAAATTCAAAAATCCCAAAAACATTTGAAAAATCATAAAAAGCATTTCTTTTTCAAAGTTTTGCACCAAAAATATTCTTCTTGCTTATCTATTTTTCTTTATGGATTCTTATGTCCATTGCGTCGGGTGTGGGAGACGATTATACAGGAACAACTCATGTCAATGGTGTACATGTGAGCGGTGCGGAAACGATATCGACAACACACAATTCGGATTTTGTCCATGGTGCAACTCGACTAATTCGTCCTTTTTGAATCCACCTCCTGTTCCCCCGTGCATCTATTGTGGAAGCGATTCTCATTGGCATGTTTCGTGTCCGGTTCGATACCCGTATAATCACGGGCAAGAACCGGGTTACAATTATGAAAATGGTAATAGCTATCCACAAGAAGCACCGGATTTCTCCATACCCGTGGTGCTATATTTGTGGGGGCCCACACGATGCTTCTTCTTGTGATCCGTCGATGGTCTTTGAGAAAGTTCCGTGCTATCACCCCAGTGTTTATAACTTTGAGCCCCCACATCACACCCTCAGTCATCAATCCTCTCAGCAAATTAGTCTTGACCAACAACTCACTTCTTTGAACCATATTCTTGGAAGTATAGCTCAACTCCGAGCTGACTTGCATCAGGAAAAGCAACTTTTGCTTGATAGTGAAGAAATCTTGAAAACCACCGACACCTTTTTGAGCCAATTTAGTCGTTTTCCCTTCTTTTCTACACCACAATGTTTAATGACAGCGTGGGATAGAATAGGTTCAATTGAACATACTCAAGGCGATGAACAACAAAAGTTGCTTCATGAGCTTCTTAAAGATGTGGAGGTTATCAAGGAAGAGTTAGCCGACTACGTCACTCCTAACTGGACTCGTCCCATCTATTATGATGATGACGACGACGATGATGTCTACACTTTCAACCAATCTTCTGAAGTTGTTGCTCCTACTCTCGATGCTCCTACTGCATCTAAGGATCTAGATTCGTTGAATGAGCTTAGTGATGTTGGTCTCGACAAATTATTGGATGATGAGGTTTGTGACATTCCTACTGCTATGGAATCTGAGGACGACGTTGCTCTTACGGAAGAGGTCGATCCTAATGATGACGATTTTTCTCCACGCTATGAGAATTTCACTTTTGAAATTTCTCAATCTCCACTAGGAGATGCGGGCGATGACGATTTATTCTCTCCGGCTTACGTGAAGTTCACCGATGAACTTGCTCTTAAAGATGAGGTAGAAGACGTGATTCTCCGCGACAGATTACGGAAAGTGCATCTTCTTATTGCTAAAATCAAAGAGTTGACTTCTCCTCCTCTCTTCGAGTCTTTGCCTCCATCTATTCCTCCCGTTGAAGATAATGACCCATTGCTGGAAGAAATCGACATTCACTCCATACCTCCAGGTATTGATGACGATGACATGGAGGGGGATATTATTCTTGATAATTTGCTACAGGAAGGTATTGACCTAAGTCCCCCTCCCGAGCACCTTTCATCCTCCCCTTTAGCCACTATTACGGAGGATGAGTGCTTTGACCCGGGAGGTGACATTGATTATGCTATCATTGATAACATTACGGCTTTGCCGAGTGCTCAGCATCCATTGTCTTTGGGGGATGACAATGTGCTTACTTTACCCACCCCACCTCCCGTGGATCTTGATTTCACATACTTTTCGTATGTTGAAAGAACATTTCTCTCGTTCAAGACTTATCCCCCCGCCTCTCCTTTATTGATGTCCTCCGGGAACGAGGAAAAGGTCTTTGATCCCGGTATTACATTCGACGCTTCCCCATGGACCATTTAATTCGGGGATGAGTCAGGCTCGTGACTCGGTTAATATAAACAAGCGCTTTTTGGGAGGCAACCCAATTATCTATCTATCTTTCCCTGTTTTCACCATAAGTGTAGAGGAAGCCCCGTTGGTGTTTCTTGTTTTCTTCATGTGCAGGGATTAGAGCTTCAAAGACACACTCGTGATGACTTTTGACGACCGTGATTCCGTGTTCCCTTCTTCCCGGTTCTATCCTAAACTCTTTTCGATTCACTATTTTATGTTTTCCAATATTAAAATAGGAATCTCGTTAGTTGTCTTTTCCTTAGCGAAATTTAAACAACGTGCACAATGTCCTAAGTGTAGGGGAGTTTACTCCCACATACTTAAACATTGAGGACAATGTTTATATTAAGTGTAGGGGGACTTCTATCGAAGTTAAGTGGCCTTTTCCTTGTATTTGTCCTCATTTTAACCGGAAAATCAATTTTTCGACATTTTTCAAAATTTTTGATCTATTTTGGCCTATTAGTTTTACCTTTGTATAGTTATTTTCTTTCTTTGTTAGAATAAAATTTTAATAAAGTGGTTTTAATTTTTTAAATGTTGTGAATTTTTTGACTCAACCCGAGTTTTCTTATCTAAGTTTACTCTAGCTGGTATCCTTAACGTGTTTAAGTCAAGTTTTGCTAGGCTTTTATTTAGGGAGCTATAAAACGCGAAAGTCTTAACTCTCAGGGGTTAAGAACAAGAACTTTTCGCAAGTTCCTATAATTGATCCTAGAGAGTTGTCTATCAAGGGAACTTTAAAATGCGATTTCTAAACTTGAAAGAGTCTAAGAATTTGCAAGATCCTATAGGCGACTCGAAAACCCAAAGCTTTGATTTAATAGGCTAAGCATCCACGAATCTAATTCTTTGAGATTTTAAACTGTGGAGAACGAGAGATGATAGAGTCAATTATAAGTTTGGTATTCTTTCGTGAATTTATGTGAGTTAATTATGAGCCTATTCTCCCATCGCTTGCTAATAAATTTTATCTGCAATAAATAAGGTTGTACGATTTGAAAAGTTACTTAGCTTCTAGCCTAAGATCGTTTAAAAGTTGCTCGGTATGGATTAGAGTTCATAGCCAAGTCATAACTTATTGAAGCGGGATGCAAAGATTGGCGAGTCCAAAAAGGTCCTAACAAGGCATGAGGGCTATATTTTGTTGCTAAAGATCCCAAGTGATGTGAAGAATCATTTATCAAAAATCAATATGAAGGATCGAGACACACGATGAAAAGCAAACACTCCCCTAAAGATCATGGAGAAGTCTATCCAAAAAGGCCCTAACAAGGTATGAGGATAAATAGATCCAAGTCCTAAAAGGAGGCGGATCGTTGTATATCAAAGTCCAAAATAAAGATTGTTGAAAAATGAAGAAGTCGTGGTCCATATATGAAGAATCTCTCAAAATTTCAAGTGAAGAAATTCCTATTATGTAGAGAAGACCATTATTTCATGAACGTCTCTCAAGATTTGAAGTATGAAGTCGCTGCCAAATATCGGTCCGAGAAAGGTCTCAAATCGCGAAGCAAGTTATGCCAAGATATGAACTTTATGAGGTCCCGAGAAGCAGTTTTAAAAGATTTTGTCCTTTAGCTAACTATTGATTAAATCGTCCCACTTTATTTTTAGCCTAATAAACTATCGAAATAAGTCAACAATGCATCCTCGTGATCATTCAAGACAACAATAAAATATAAGAGATACACCTAGGAATAAGGGAGTCTAAGTGAATAATTGGCCCACATGAGTTCGTGTTAGTTTGCTAACTTATAATAACAATGATCTCGTTTTTAAGCTTGGTTTGGAGAAAGTGAAAACTTGATTTCTTTACTTGTTTCATAATTTCCTTGCTCTTTAATAAAGGCCAAGACGGATTGATTATGATGAAAAGTGTAATCGTGCTTTGTAACTAATGCATTGCATGAGGACATTGCAATGGTTAAGTGTAGGGGATTTGATAGGTGTGTAAACACCCATCCTTTTTACCACTTAATTACAATAATAACCGAGCCAAAACGTGTATTTTATGTCATTTATGTCGGAATTATGCGTGGTTTGTGTTTTTGTTGTGATTTAGGACGAAAAGGTGAAAAGTGAAGAAAACACGGGCATTCACGGGCTTTTATCGAAGAAAAAGACGAAAGACGAAGTCAAGAAATCAAGAGTGCAAAAAGAACGGAGGTCCAAGACCAATTCTGAAGATTTATCGAAGAAAAAGTCAAAAGACGAAAGTTTACTAAAAGCCGAAGAACTCAAGTCTAATTTATTGAAGAAATTACAAGACGAGTTTATTAATCCCGAGACAAAGTAAAAAGTCGAAGTATTAAGAAGATTAAGGACTAAAGGATAATTAGAGAAAGAAGAAAGAGGGAGGAAGCTTCCACTAAGCACCTCCCTAATCCACTATAAATAGTTTCATTTCATTTCATTTGTAGTTGTTGGGTGGATTGACAACCCATCTCTTCCACCATTTTCATACCTTTGCAATTTAATTTCTTGCACTTTAATTACTTGTCATGCACTTTTAATTCATTTAATTCAAGTAAGTTCACTTTTAATTGTTGTTAATCTTTACTTTCATTGTTAATCTCTCATCTTCCTTTCTTGCTTAACCTTTCTTTATGATTCATGTTTATGTTCTTGAGTTTTTATGGTTTTCAATCAAGTGGGTTTTGATTGATTTGGTTTTATTTGTTAGTTTTGTTGATTTGTTTTGATTGGTTATTGTTAGTTGATCATTTGTGGTTAGTTTGATTTAATCTTTTGGTTTATCTTGTTTAGATTTGGTTAAATTCGTGTGTTGTTGTTCATTCCCCTGTTCTTCGTTTAAGTTACTGTTTTCCTAGATTCCGGATCAAGCTTCTTATTCCGGATCAATGCCTTTTATTTTTATCATCACTAGTTTCATTTATTCCGGATAGAGTGTTTCATTCGGAATATTAATTTATTCCGGATAGAGTGTTTCATTCGGAATATTAATTTATTCCGGATAGAGTGTTTGATTCAGAATAATTATATATTCCGGATCAGTGCCTCTATTCAGAGTATTATATATTCCGGATCAATTACTTCATTCGGAATCTTAATATATTCCGGATCAATTACTTCATTTGGAATCTTAATATATTCCGGATCAAATATTTCATTCGGGATAATTATATATTCCGGATCAGTGCCTCTATTCGGAATATTCAAATATTCCGGATCAAACTCATTATTCCGAATCAACCTTTTTTCCCTTTTTTATTCCGGATCAAAACTTTATTCCGGATCAACTGGTTTATTCCGAATAAGTGACATATTCCGGATGAACTGGTTTATTCCGAATGAATGTTTTCCACTTTTTAGTTTTAAGCTTTATTTTTCCCGCCTTTTTCCTTACTTGCACTTTTACTTGTCTTCCCTTTTAGTTTAAATTTTAGTTTGCGTCATTTACTTTATTTCCCTTTTAATTTCTCGTCATTTACTTTTCGCCAAGTTTTAATCTTTCATTGTTGTTTCTTTTACCGTCTTTATTTTATTTTTTTATTTTCAAGTCTTTATTTTTAATTAGTGTAGACAACGACAACCACTCTATTTCTTTTCCACCAAGAACAACTGAGTCGCACTTTGAACCAGAAATCAATTCGAGAAGATACCGAGAACGAATTTTCAACCTAGCAAAATCATAGACATTACAAACCCTCCTCTTTTTTCTTTCTTTTTTTCTTTTTTTGTTTTTTTTATATAACAAAAATTGGTTTCGTTTTCCCATTTATTTCCCCTCACACTTAAGTTTCGGATTGGACTCAATATTAAAAATAAACTTCAAAGCATGAAGAGTGAGGAAATAAATAAATAGTGTAAGAGAAACGAAACTCCCCGGGCTAAGAAATTGCAATTGATCTCCATATGATAAGATGCTACACCATAAGCCTGTGAGATCTATCAGTTCTTGATACTTCATTCCTTCTCCATGCCTCCTCCTCCATTACCTATTGCTGTATTTATTCAAACAAAACAAAACAAACAAACAAACAAAACAAACAAACACACAATAATAAAACACTACTAGCAAAGTACACCCCCCACACTTAAGATTTACAGTTAGAAAAATACTTTTGGGGTGTACATATTTATTGTAAACACACAAAATTAACACACAAACAATTAAAGCACGGGTTTCCTCCCGAGAAGCGCTTAATTTATTATTGAGTCGTTAGCTAGACTCTTCCCCTCAATGTTAGGATTCTTTGACGATACGGTCAAGATGGGGAACTTTGGTTAGGTGCCATTGATTTTGATAATTATCATCTTTGAACCAAAGCAATTCTCCGTTTATAGTCCAAACTTTGAAAGGCTTCTTCGGCATATAATTGTCGTCCCTCTCTTTCTTTCTTCTACTTCCAACGTCCTTTATTGATTTCAACTCAACGTCATGAATCGACATTACATCATGTTCAAACGTCTTCTCCTTTTTGTTTGGGATATGCACAGTGCAATCCTTGGGAAAAGTTGAGTTAGAAATGATGGTGTTTGGTTTTGGCACGGTTGGAATAGGTTCTTCTTCTTCCTCGATAAAATCAACATTACCCTTATCACTCTCTTTTCGGATAGAGGGGTTTTTATCTCTTGTTTTGGTGTTGGTGATATGAGGAAGGGACTTGGTATGTTGGATTTGCTTTTCGACACGATCGGTGTTTGTCTTCAAGTATTCGATCATGGCTGTGTGGTTTCGGAAGTTTAGATTGATTTGAAACTCCAAGTCAACCAAATTGTTCTCAACACGTTCGTTTTCTTCCGTTTTCCAAGCCACAAATTCTCTCATCCTCTCCTCCGTTGAGGTTTCGGGTTTTTGGTGATATTGTGATGAGTGTGGCGTCACATCTCCCGGTCGAGATTGAGGAATGGGATGGTTCGGGTTTAGGGTAAGATAGGAATGCGAATTCCTTGAATTCTGGTCGTGATATCCTCGGTGATATTCTTCGACATAATTCGCTTCATGAGGTTCACACATCGACATGTCATCCTTCATGGTGGTTTTTGGACCGTGATCGTTTCTACGATCGTCTCACATATCTTTTAGTTCATTCCTTATGATTAGGAATTGAGAATCGATAAGTCGAGCGAGAGCTTCAAATTTCTCTATCAACATGGTGTGATTGGAGATGAGGTTATTTCCACCGGCGGAAACCGAGGTTTTCGGTTTAGGATGGATATGAGAATCCTTCGAATAATCGAGTTTAAGAAGGACCTTGTCCTCGAGGATTTGGAAAGCTTCGTTCGGAGTATTGTAGAGGAAGATTCCTCCGGCGTCGAGAGATACTTGAGTTGGATCGTCTAAGCCATGATAAAATGTTTCAATTATCGTTCTCTTGGTTTGATCATGTCCATAACAAGAGCGAAGCATATGTTTCATTCGGAGCCAAGCTTCAACGAGAGTCTCGTTATCGAGTTGGTGAAAGTTATGAATGTCTTTAGGAGACGCTTAAACTTTGCGGATGAAAAGAATCGACTAATAAAAGCTTTTCTTAATTCGTCCCACGAAGTAATTGTTCCTTCATTTAGTTCCTTCATTTAGTTCATTCAACCAAATCTTAGCTTCTCCGGTTAATGAGAATGGAAACGTCCTCAAGTTAATCGCTTCCTCTTGATTTTCACCATATTGGAAAAGGCTACTAATCTCAAGAAAATCGAGAACATGTCGGTGAGGATTGGATAGGTATTCTCCATCAAATTGGTTTTCCCGAATCATTTTCATGTGGGTACTCGTGATAGTGAAATTGTTCAAAATAGGGAATTGAACAATAGAGGAACTAGGCGTTGGAGCAACGATCCTAGTATTTGACCACATCGGTTGATCATCGGGATCAATGGTAACAATGGTTGAGGAATCGGATTCGGTTTCATAGGTGAAGATTCCTTCAATATGGAATGGATTTTTGAATATCGTCTGGACTTCGGTGTCGAATACGTCGTCTTTGGAGGCGACAACGAAAAATTCTTTGATGAACGGTGGTTTGATGCATGGTTCGGGTGATTCAATTTCAAGGGGTACAATTGGTGTTTTATTGGATGTCGTCCTATTTTTGATTTTACGTTTAAGCTTTTGGAAAGGACGAACGAGTTGTTTTCCCCAAGAACGCGGGTTTATACAAACCCGGAGTGATCTGCAAAACGTCATAGAAAAATAAACTAAATAAAACAAATAAGACAGAAAATATTTTTGTATATATATTTATAGATTTTTTTTACTACTACTATTATTACTATATTTTTTTTGTTTTTTTTTCTAAATAAAAAAAACTAAAGGAACAAGAAAACACAAATAAATTATTGTACCAAATCTATCAGACCGGACGGCTCGAATGACTTCGGGTTCTAAACACGAGGTTTGGGAATAAAGCGGGGCGAATAGAAATACGAACGAGGTACAAAATATTAGAACGGAGTGGTTGGGTGGGATATGATAAAATAAGGATAATTGGTTATAAACTCGAAAAACGGATGTTAAAACGAGTTAAAACACAATAAGGAACGGGTTTTAGGTAAGGCTCGGTTTAAATAAAACAATGTTTTTTTAAGGGGTTGCTGGCGGCAACAATGGGGTGCTGGGCGGCAACTTGGGTTCTGTGAAAGGGTTGCCGGCGGCAACTTGCTTCTACCGGTCGGCAACTTGCCTTCTGTTGTGTTGTTGCCGGCGGCAAGTCGAGTTTGCCGGCGGAAAAAAGAAATTTTTTTTTTAGCACTTATAAACTTAGAACACTTAAAAAAAATTGGGGGTTGATGAAAGAAGGACTAAAAAGCTTAATGTAAACACACTTCAATTTTCTTAAAACACAATAATCACAATACAAATAAGCACAAAGGAGATTAAACGATACACGATATGCAACAAAGATTCAAAACATGAAAAGCACAAAACAGAAATCCCCGGCAGCGACGCCAAAAACTTGATGGTGGCGATGCCGGATTATGAGATTCAAACACAAAATTATAGAACTTAATTCCTATAAAATAATCTAAACAAGCAAGCACACATAAACAAGAAGCAAGAAACAAAGATTCTAACACACGAAAAACACAAACAAATCCCCGGCAGCGGCGCCAAAAACATGATGCGTTCTTTGTGAGTATACACAAGTTTTAAATTTATAACACGGATTTCCAAATAAGCTAAGAACACACGGGCAAGTATGACCCTTTCGTTTGTAGCTAGCTTGTTGTGGTAAGCCGAGGTCGTTCACTGGGATTTGGGTGTTTTCGGTTTTAAAGGATCTTTGTAACAATGTAACGTTTGTGGTAAAAAATGGTTGTCACCCCCACAATTACCATACAAGTAACAATAAGCAAATAATAACAAGTAACACGAAGATAATGATTAAGCAACTAAAATGAGATAACAATAATAATAAAGATACTTGTTTAGAACTAGTATTCATTTCAATGGAGTGAATATATTATCGGGTAGATAGTTTAATAATAGCACACAAATTATAAGTATACAATTCCAAGTCAATGGGTAATATCATGGAATTGCACATGACACGGTTTAGAATAAAGAACCCTTTCGACCTATGATCAATATTACAAACCGGTAATTAAATCCATTTGTGAGAAGTATGATTTTAGCCAACTTGTTCATTAGAGCCCTTTCGACCTTTACTCTAGATTAAACCTTTATAAATCCATTTAACTTGTTTACTCATGTTTGTCAATCATGATACACTAGACATATATGCGCATTAACATTTGGAACAAAACATAACTAGGAATCCTTTCGACCTTTAGACCGAGTAATGGGTTACAAACAAGTTATCAAAACTCATATTGATTTAAACAAACTCATAAAAAAAATCATAATTCAGTATTGCAAAATAATAAACACTCCACATCCATGTTTACATTTTCCAAACAAGTATAAGAAAACTACTCCATAATTATTTCAACAAAACTAATATTCATAACATTCATAATCATTCTTGAATAAATAAAAATAGTTTTACCAAATTGCTAATACAATAAGTAAATGAAGGAATTAGAGCAATCCTTAGGCCTCCAATTGACTACAAGTTATGTGGTCTTTCCGGTTATGTATTTGAAATAAGTATTTGGTATTTGAGGTTGGTTTTGGAGAGGTTTGGTGAAGATTGGTGGTGATTTAGGTATCAAGAAACACTACCATTGATAAGGGTAATGATCTCTTAGAGTTTGCAAGGTTATTTTGATAATTGGAGCTCCAAAAATGTCACTTTTTGGCACACCAATATTAAATCCGGGAATTGGGGTCTTCACCAAGGTTGGGAGAATTCCCTTGATGAATAATGGAGTTTGTTATGAAAGAGATGAAGTGATATGTTACAATGACCCCCAAGGGTCTTATTTATAGTGAAATTAAGGCCTTGGTATTCAATGCTTGTCTTGGAGCCAAAGAATAATACTTGGAGCCAAAGTTGTTCTAAAATGCTCCATGGAAGCTTGCATGAATGTGGACACAATTTTTTCTAGACAAATGTTGGTGGCAACTTCACTCATGATGGAGGCAAATCAACTCTCATGTGATGGTGGCAACTTCACTCTTGCCAGTGGCAAGTTGGATGTGTGTTGATGGTGGCAACTTTCATGCTGAATATCTTTATTTGCTCCTTGGAAATACTTGTTCTTGCACCCGGAATTAATCTTCAAAGGTTTTAGCTAGTCGAGATTCCTTCGTATATGCATGAATCGTCAATTATTCTTTCTTTTCTTCACTTTTCTTGTTCTTGGCTAACTAACAACACAAAACGCAACTTTACACATATATGAGCTATAAAGCTCGTTAGTATAACCAAAAACCATGCAAGATATACGGATAATGCTCAAGAAAATATGTTGGATTTGAGCGTTATCATATACATCCACCATTGTTGTGTCTATACATCTACTACTTGTGTAATAGCGTGGTTAACATTTTAGTCCTCAAAATTCATAGTGTGAGGGGAGTTGTTGTACCCATGTGAAAGAACACGACATCCTAGCTTAGGTGTCAGAAAATATTGTAGGCGGTGTAAAAGGGTGTTTGTCCTATCCATTGTGCAAGGATTTATAGTGGTTCGGCTACAAGGACTCCTTTCTTTCCCTATATCCGCTCCCCGAGTCACCTACTCGAGAGTTCGACTTCACTACTCAACAACCTCCTTTATACCGGTGGAGAAACCCTTACACGTCGCTTACAATATTTACCGACGCCTAAGCTAGGATGTCGTGTTCTTTCACACGAATAAAACAAGTCCCTTCTACATCGCGTACACTTTATCTTATTACTTTATCCTTATACTTGCACTGCTTGCGTGTGCATTGTGATCACTCAATATGCTACTTGACTCATATTATAGTCCTTGAGTATAAACAAACGTCACTCATACTATGTCCCTCTTGATGGACATTTGATACAACAGTTTTAAAAACGTATTCACCCCCTCTACGTTTTCCACACAAGTTATTTGAAGAAAGAAGACCTACGGCGTAGGATCATGTTCCCTCTACGCCGCCGGAATTGACCTGATCCCAGAGGCTTGTTAGTGTAAAGACCTAAGGCTTAGGTACTTGTCCCCCTACGACGTAGGAAATGACGGTTTAAAGGAAACAAGATACCGTGTTCCCTACGGTATAGGGCCATTATCTACCTACGGCGTAGGGACTTCGATTAGTATAAATAGAGGTCTTATTCTTTGTATTCGTGACACAGTTACAAAACCCACAACACAACAGGTTTGGGGTCAATTTTAGAGGATTGTAAGGGGCTGGTTTCGACCAGGTTCAACCAGTATAGAGAAGATTTTATATTCAAGCACCAAGTGTGTAAACATTCATTGTTCAACTTCTTGTAAGATTTTCATGATTTATAATTCAATTATGATTATGTCTATCTTCTGCGTTTGTGTTATGAGAGGCTAAGCACCCCGATGTTGGCCTAGTTATGACATTATTATTGTCGTTGTGATGCTTGTTTGCTTTCTATTGGTTTGTTTAGGATATCCTTATGCTTGTTATGTGACCCTTGTGAATTGGTAGTATTAGCTTTTTACAAGATTCCCTTGGCCTATACTAGATGTATAGGAACTGACCGTTGGCAACTTCGGGAAAGGCTTTACAAAGGATAGAGTGGCAACTATTTGGAGTGTATTGGGGCTTAACGGTCACCGCCTTCTCTAATCTTCATTACTTAAGATATCTAAGTAGCTCATGTGGCAGAGTTAGAATAACATGGTCATATGGATAGTTGTGGTTCAATCAGTGTCAACTTTACCTATGTTGCTAGTCGCGAAAACGGTTGTAGGGGTTTAGAAGACATAGGGTAAGGACTATTGAACAAATGAGCTTACTGATTTCATGACCACTAAACAGTTAGTATAAATACTATGTTATCAGTAATTTATGTAATATGCTCCTCCATTAAGTTCCTACATGTAATATGTGGGAATTTGTTCCAAATTATATCTGCGCATGGCATATATCTTAGATCACTGATACCTAGGTCACTGTCATAACTCATAATAATAAAGTAGCTAGGCTAGTACATTTTATCCCTATTCGATCTTATCTGCTATTTACCTTTTCAATATTTATTTTTCTGCATTTATTTTATTTAGTTTTTATTATTTTTGTGACTTTCAAACTAAAATCAAATTTACACTTTGCTCCTTGGACGACCTCAGATTTACCAGTTAAAATACTTTACGCGACCGGGTTCTCTGCACGTTAGTGTGTTGTAGGTGGATTAGAGTTTTGTAAATTTAAATAAAATGCAGATCAACAACCATGTGCATGCACGAGGGCGCTGTTGGCCCATTTCTCATGTGAAGAATAGATCCACCAGTCATTGACTCATGGATCCTAAACCAACATCTATCTGTACATACATAAATAATTCCTCTAGAGTCAACCCACCACGCAACATTATCATCTCGAAGAAATAAGCCTAAGATACATATGTAACATAATAAATTTAAAGAGATTTTATTATCCAGGCCCGGTTTATAAAGTGATAGTAGTCAGAATAAATAAGAAAGATAAGAGCTAAGATTCAGGAAAGGAAGCTTTATAGGAGAAAGGTAAACATTATCCGACCTTATAGTGTGTTGCTTAAACCAATCATTGAACTATTTGTGTCTAAACCATTGGTTTTATTACCAATACTAACACCATTGCAATCCCCTTCAAGTTTCCAGGGTTCCTACACTTTCATCAAGTCAATTTAGACTTTTTTTCTAAGATCAACATTCATGTTAATCGAATGCTTACATTTGCCCTTATTGTCATTGTACCTGGAGGAGTTGTTATCCTCTACCATATTGACAACAAATGAACCAGCAACATTGTTGCTCATTATCCTACACCCTAAGGGATTCCTCAAAGCGCAGATGATTATCCAACACAACAAGAATTAAATCCTCTTTTTTATGTTTTAATGTACGCTTGAAATCTTTCCAAGAAGAGGGAAGTTTATCAATGACACAAGAGACCTGAATGGTCTCATCCATGTTCATATTATGTTGTGCAAATCTTCTGAGTATACCAAGACGTTCATTGTATTATTGCATGAAAGGTCTTGAATAATTCATTATGTAATTAGTGAAATCACTTACAAAGAACTTCTTACTTGATGCATCCTCAACCATATATTTATCTTACAAGGATTGCCATAGTTCTTTCCCAGATCCAACATTTTGGTAAATATCAAACAAGGAATTAGACATATCATTGAGAATGATGCCACGACACACATAGTCATTATTCTCCCATTTGTTCCTTCTCCTCACGTCCTCCAAGGTAGCATCATCACCACCACTAGGAATTGGAGTAGTTAGAACATACACCACATTCATGATAGAAAGAAGAAAGTGCATCTTCTTCTGCCATCTCTTGAATTTAATCCTTTCAAACTTGTCCAGCTTGGAAAAGTTAGCCACCATATGTTTCATTACAACCACCATAGATTATCACAAAATAGTTTACTTTAATTGTTCATGGTTATACCTAGTTACATGGTTAAGATAATCAAAGCATAGCTTATTACCAATGAATAGTTATCGGATATCACTTGGGATCGTGGTATCACTTTCTAAAATAAACTAATGAGCCTAATGCCTGGGTACCAGAATATCTACTTAGGATAAGACCAAATATTTGTTAATGATTTAGGCACAAGCTGTTGGAAATACGTTTTACGTATTAAGAAGGATCGGTCACTCCAACGATAGTCCATGTAATAGCTCGTAGTTTAGTTACATGTCTTTACTTAACAAACAACACCAAGCCTAGCCTACAACATGTGTAGGCCGGCCAAAATGTAAGCCCAAGCCCATGACAAGGGCTTGGGTATATAAACCCTCTCCTTTGATGGAGAGGGTGTGGTTTTTCATTAATTTACACATAGTTGTTCTTAACTTTCTCTCTCTAGAAGTGTGAAATCCACCATCTTTCTATCTCTTTCTCTCTCTAAAAACATAAGCATAGATTTACAAATCTACAAATGGTATCAAGAGCTTGGGATGAAATATAGGTTTGTTTGTGTGATTCGTATGTTCTTATAAGCATTTCGTGGCTTTTTGAGTTCATTTTGCCGAATCATCAAAATATTTTTTTTTTGTTTTTTTTTTGTGTTTGTTCGTGATTTCAAGAAGCATAACGTATTCAGTAGGATTGTAGTGTTTTTGGTGTCTTGATTTTGGTTAAAACACGATCTTTCTTGGATCAAAAGTGCAAAAAGGGTGTGTTCTACATTCCGAAATTTCAGCAGAAGCATCCATCGGAAAGTACAACTGTACTTGGGACTCCATCGCAATAACTTAACCATCGGAAAGGGTTAGGTTTCTACATTGCGATCGTTGGATTTTTATCACTTATTCCGATCTGAATCATTCCGATAGCTATTGCGATCTGAGATTCCGACGGGTATAAGGAAGTATTTTAGGTCGTTACTCTGCTCGAATTTTGTCAGCTACTTTGCGATCTGGGTATTGCGATCTGAGTATTCCGATAGTTCATTGCGATCTGAATCTTTACGATAGGACTTTGCGATCTGAATTATTGCGACAGCTTTGCATTGCGATCTAGGCATTTCGATACCAACAACATTTCGACAGTTCTATATTCCGATCTGACATTCCGATCTGGTATTACGATCTGACATTCCGATCTGGTATTACGATCTGACATTCCGATCTGGCATTCCGATAATCACATCGTGTGTAATTTTGACTTGGAATTTTTGGTTTATCGAGAACATATTTTAGGGGATTTTAACATTGTTTCTCGATTCTAACTCACAACAACACAAAAATACTTAACCTTATTTCATTGTTCGATCAACTTTGTAAATCTTAATGGAGTATACATCTCTTACGGATAAGTCCATCCTCTCGGGTACGGATAATCGTCCACCAATGTTGGTGAAGACTATGTATGAGGAATGGGCTTCCCGAATGGAACTTTATATGTTGAACAAGGAGAATGGACATCTAATTTGGGCATCGGTGCTCAATGGACCATTAGATTATGGTACTGTGACGGAAGGTACGACCACTCGTCCTCGCACAACGGGTGAGTTGACTGGAGATATGAAGATTCAAGATAAATGTGATAAGTATGCTACAAATATCATTCTCCAAGCTCTTCCTCCAGATGTCTACAAACTCGTCAGCAAACATAAAGTTGCCAAAGAGTTATGGGATAGAATTCGTGTTCTAATGCAAGGCACCTCGTTAACTAAACAAGAACGAGAGTGTAAGCTTTATGATACTTTTGATAAGTTTGCCTATGTGCCAGGAGAAACTCTCAATGATTACTATCTGAGATTTACCCTATTGTTGAATGAGCTTAACATCTATGGCATGGCAATTCCTACCTTTCAATTGAACACCAAGTATTTGAACACTCTTCCTCCAGAATGGAAAAAATACGTGACGGATGTTAAATGGGCTAAGGACTTGCATAACACCAATGTGGATCAACTTCAAGCTTTTCTTCAACAACACGAATGCCATGTGATCGAGGCTCGGTTGTCTACACCTCAAGTTCATGATCCACTTGCAATGTATGCTTCTCAACAAAACATGGCTTCTGAGCAAAGCAGCTCTGAACCCGCACTTCATGAAATGGGACCCAGTAACATTAGTTCTGGTCTTGTCCCAAACAACCCTACTTCATCATTTATACCACCTACCAGGAATGAATGGGATACGTTGTTTCAACCGTTCTTTGATGAATTCTTTACTCCTCCAAGTATTGTTGCTCCAGAACCTGAGGTAATAGCTCCGGTAACCGAAGTTGTCGCTCCAGCAACCGAAGCACAATCAGACACATCTGCACCAACAATTGGTCAAGATATACCAACAACGAGTAATTCTCAACCAACACAAGTAACAACTACCCATGTCATGCCTATTGATGATGAAGAGGATGACGATGATCACGATTTGGAATTCGCTCAAATGCGTGAACTTCCATTCTTTGGTGTATCTATTCCCGACCCTAATCAAGCCGGGTCGTCCACCACAGAGGAAGCTCCTTCTACAGTTTACTCCAATCCACGGATTCGTGAACATGACAGCAAGTGGACAAAGGATCATCCTATAGATTCTATTATTGGTGACCCTAATCGTCCGGTATCCACACGAAGTCAGTTACAAGAAAGTGCAATGTTTTGTCACTTTGATGCTTTTCTCACTGAAGTTGAACCTAAGACATGGAAAGAAGCTTTTAATCAATCCTGTTGGATAGAAGCTATGCAAGAAGAACTTAATGAGTTTATACGTCTTGATGTATGGGAACTTGTCCCATGCCCGGATCAAGTGCAGTTACTCACTTTGAAATGGGTTTACAAGGTGAAACTCGATGAGTTAGGCGGAATATTGAAAAACAAAGCTCGACTAGTAGCTCGTGGATACAAGCAATTATTGGGCGTCGACTTTATGGAATCCTTTGCACCTGTTGCCCGTTTGGAAGCTATTAGACTATTCCTCGCTTATGCAGCCCATATGAATATGATCGTCTATCAAATGGATGTGAAGACGGCATTTCTTAATGGAGAAATCAAGGAAGAAGTCTATGTTCAACAGCCGGATGGTTTTGTGAATCCTAATTATCCTAATCATGTGTACAAGCTTAAGAAGGCTCTCTATGGGTTGAAGCAAGCTCCACGCGCATGGTATGATCTATTGTCACAATTCCTCATTACTCAAGGCTTCGCAAAAGGAAAGGTGGATCCTACGCTGTTCATTCAGAAACGAGGTAAAGATATGATTATGGTACAAATATATGTTGATGATATTATATTTGCAGCCTCGACCCAAACCTTATCGGATGAGTTTGGGACACTCATGTCTTCCAAGTTTAAGATGTCAATGATGGGCAAGGTATCATTCTTCTTAGGTCTTCAGATATCTCAGAGTCCCAGAGGCATCTTTATTAATCAATCCAAGTATGCCCTTGAATCGCTTAAGAAATATAAGATGGAATCTTGCGACCCCGTGGACACTCCAATGGTGGAGAAAACTAAGCTGGATGCAGATCCACATGGAGTTGCCATTGATCCGACACTTTATCGTGGAATGATCGGTACTCTTCTGTATATCACAGCCAGTCGACCTGATCTTCAGTTTGCTATATGTATGTGTGCCAGGTATCAAACTAGGCCTACTGAGTTACACTTAGCTACTGTTAAAAGGATCTTTCGATATCTTAAAGGAACCGTTAATCGGGGACTTTGGTATTCGAAGGACTCTTCTATTGCACTAATGGCATATGCAGATGCGGATCACGCGGGTTGTCAAGATACACGGCGTAGCACGAGTGGAACTTTGCAACTACTAGGAGATCGACTAATCAGTTGGGCATCGAAAAGGCAGAAAAGCGCTGCAATTTCGAGTACGGAAGCAGAATACATAGCTATGTCCGGTTGCTGTGCTCAAATTCTTTGGATGAGATCGCAATTAACCGACTATGGTCTAGGTTTCAACAAGATTCCGATGTACTGTGACAACAAGAGTGCAATTGCCTTATGCTGCAACAACGTTCAATTCTCCCGGTCGAAGCATATTGACATTCGCTACCACTTCATCAAGGAGCAAGTGGAAAATGGAGTAATCGAGCTTTACTTTGTCCGATCTGAGTATCAATTGGCGGATATTTTCACGAAGGCTTTAGATCGCGCTCGAATTGAATTTTTGGCCGACAAGCTAGGAATGAGAACCTTCTCGCCTGAGACTCTTAAGGAGCTAGCAGATGAAGCGAAAGAATAGTGGTGGTAAAACTATTCTCCGTATCCTTGGTGATCATTTGTATATATTGTTTATATTTTTATCCTCAAAAGCAAAATACAAAAATATAAAACCATATAAAAACCATAAAAATTGAAAAATCTTGAAAAATCTAAAAATATTTTTACTTTATTTTTCAAAGGCATGTCTTTTGGTACGATAATATTTACGGCCTTAGAAATGTTGATTAATATCGACACGGCGCCATAAATAGAGTTCGTACAAAAGTTGTAAATATTTCATAAAACATGCCCTTATGGCTTGTAGTTATTTCTGACTGCAACCCGGTTTTCACATTAAAGTCAAGTATTTCTTATGAAAGCTTTGGCTCACAACGGGAATTAATTTTCTCGGGCAAGGTTTACTTTAAAACCTTGTAAGGGATCAAGTTTACTTTATAACTTGGTCTAACACAAATCGATGTACGTTTCAGTGCATTTATTTGTTAAAACAAGAGAAGTCTTGTTTTTATGAAGCTATCATCTCTACAACCATGCTTTCTACAATTGGTATCTACATACTCGACGATGCAACTACTCAACCGACGACTACAGCTCTTTCGATAGAACACGGGTCAACAATTGAGGGGGAGCAACTGTCAAGCATTCAGAATCTTCGATGCCGAACGTGCCAAGTTCACAAGTTGGTGTCAAGACAACAATACCAATCGTACATGTGGTGTCAAGAGATGACTTCAGACGTGACGAGGCGACCAACATATGCTGACAAGAACCATTTGATCTTATCATATGATGTTCTCATCTATCAGGTCCAACCTTGTCAATTCTTTTTAATATGGTGAATCTGTGATCATGTTACAAATCGGTATCATATCTCATACGTTTGATATCATGAAGGTAAAACGGACTTGCATTTTTCTTCCCAAAACCTTTATTAAAACTTCATTAAATCAATTGATATTAAAAACATCGATTGGGTTAATATTTTTAATATGGGGGAGAAAATGTGATTTAATATGGGATATTATCACAAATGTTTAACTTAATGTGCTGGCTCATCCCGACATGTGCGAAATGTTTTCGAATATCGTGGCATATGTTAAGGGGGAGCAAAATGGATTTGCATATCAAAATGGATTTTCATGGTGACATATACTTACCCAAAACCCATTTATTTCACGACGATGAAGATTGTGGTGACATAAGGATGGTAGGATAGGTTAAGTCCTATGATTCTTCCAGAACCGGAGGAATCTTCCCAAGGACATTCCATAGCTAGAAATAGTAGTCCTTAGGAAAGTTGGAGAAAGATGGTGAACGCAGCTGAATGCCGACCAAGTACTTAAGTTAGCACTGGAACAATCACAACAAGGTGCTAGTTATGACGTATTGGTAAGCATTGAAGGGGTTGAAGAATGAAAAAGAATTGTAATGATAAAGGGTGTAAAGAAAGAAGCCCTCCTTACAACTTTAGGCAGAAACCGGGTCAATACATATGCTATTGAGATCATTTTAATGATTCTTGATATTGAAGACAGACATCATGGACCCAGTGATGCAATGCACAACCCATCCCAGCTAACTCAGATATCTCTTAAAAGATATTTGTTTTAATCACACGGAGACAACACGTTATCTATTGATTTATTCACTCCGAATAAATTGGTATTGAAAAGGTGGCACTCCTCTCCAGCCTCTGATCACTAAAATCTAAAATGCACGATCGAGTCTAGAGCCATTTGAGATCATCAAATATCTCATTAGGACACACTTTCATATTTCCTTGCTTCTTCACACATTGTGAAAAGTAAGAAAGATTTTAAGAGTCCTACGCAAAATCTTCATGATCTTGCCTGAACATCCGAGTAATACGAAAGTATTTACAATGAAGATGGAAATCCTTCTTGAGCGAATATCAAAAAGCTCATGGTAGGTGACTTGTGCGATTCTTTATGAATCAAACTTGTGATAACTGGAAAGCAACGGCTGTTTAATTCTTAACTGAATTTAAACACGTTCCAGGCCTCTACGCAATATCTCAGTGATCTTGCCAGAACACTCAGAGTGATGCCTTTGTGTTCACGGTGATGAGTGGAAATCCTTCTAGTGTTAACCTCAAACAGCACTTGGTAGGTAACTTGCAAGATTCTATACGAATCAAGCTCGTGACAACTGGAAAGCAATGATGGTGCGGTTCTTAACTGAATTTCACTTGTTCCAGGAACATGAATTGACGGCTTCAAATCATGCATATATTATTATCCAAATGATTCACTCTTTATGTTCGCAGTCAGCTTTGGACGGTCGAATAAAGAGAACGGGTTTACCCGCGAAATCCTGTCAGGAAGTTACTTAATTGAAACTATCCGTCACGGGTACGATATCTAATATCGTCCAACGGTCTTCACCGACCGGAGGTAAAATGCTACCGATTTAGAATGAAATGTTCAAAGCCATTTCGTTCGTGTCTACTTATGTTGCGGCATTTGAAGACGGTGGCGTTGCGGAATCCAAGAAGAAGTCGTCCCCGCATGCTTATACTTTATGCACTTAATACCTCATCTAATTCAAGAAAGCCTAAAAGTGAAGTCTTCCGTTGTATCAAACTCTGAAGCTTTCAAGAATTACGAAGGTATAAGTATGTGGGACGTGAGGTCACGAAGAGGCGAAGATCACAAGTGATGGATGCACGAGATCAAGGCAAGAGATTGATGCTCAAAGATTGATATCAAAGATCACATCAGCATGTTCACCAGAAAAGAAAAAGAAAAAGAAAGACGAAGACTACGAGCTCAAGACAAGCATAGTATGCTAGGTTTATTTTATTATTGTAACTTGGGTAACGCCCTTGTTTGGAGTGACCTCCCTTAGGGGGAGATTGTTGGAAATACGTTTTACGTATTAAGAAGGATCGGTCACTCCAACGATAGTCCATGTAATAGCTCGTAGTTTAGTTACATGTCTTTACTTAACAAACAACACCAAGCCTAGCCTACAACATGTGTAGGCCGGCCCAAATGTAAGCCCAAGCCCATGACAAGGGCTTAGGTATATAAACCCTCTCCTTTGATGGAGAGGGTGTGGTTTTTCATTAATTTACACATAGTTGTTCTTAACTTTCTCTCTCTAGAAGTGTGAAATCCACCATCTTTCTATCTCTTTCTCTCTCTAAAAACATAAGCATAGATTTACAAATCTACACAAGCCAATAACCCTTTCATGTTCAAGTGTTTATGTTTCTATATATTCTTCATGCAATTTGTGATCTCCTGTTTGTAGGAGTTCTCACTCAACCCTAGTCAATGGAATTAAAAAGAATAAACAACCCATTAATAACCTTATAATATGCCGCTGTAATAATGGGAATAGTAGTTACATGGCCAGTTAAATGTGGTCATTAATGTAGTGTTAACTACCACTTAATAAGTCAAAGCCATTACAATTTTATTAGTTCAGCTCCAATATTTTCTATCCTTCAGTCCCACTAAAACATCAGCTAACCCCTGAAGGGTGTTCTTGTTGAAGGCTTTAGACCCACCGATGAGTAATACCCACTAAGACAAGTCTTCAGGGTGTTACTCCCTTATGGTGTCCTTCAGCTCCATACAAAGCTAAAGTCATCAATCCATGATGAATGCCTTTAGTCCAGAGCTACACTCGCTGAAGAGCTGCTCCATGAAGATCATCAGTGATAATGAACAATACTTAACCACTATCAGAGTCAGGGTCTTCAAGGATATATAGGTGTACACTCGTACCTCCAGCCTCATTATCTAGTACAGTTGAACTATATATCCAACAATATGATGTTTATATCTGGGGACTTTTTTGTATTACAATGAAAGAAACTATAACGCATTATTTTAATTATTAAACAAATCTTTATTTTCATCTCATATTGATTAAATTAGGTGAAAAAACTTTTTAAACTCGAAGACTGAGATCATATTATGGATCCTTTTTGTCTTTTACAAATGTGTTGAGATCAAAAGATTATACTTAAATATTAAGAAGTCTTATTTGTCTAATAATTCGTATTTAATGTTGACTCTGCAATAACTTTAAAAGAAAAAAAGAGCTCTTAAGGTACAATAATATTAAAAATCAACGCATAATTTTTAAAAATGCTAAAATATCTAATAAGTCATAAGTGATTAAGAACGTTGGATTTTCTTTTTCTTCCAAAAATCATAAACTTCCCTCTTATAAAACATTTCTAACAAATCATGTTTACTTTGTGGTTTTACTTCAACAAAAATTTATTCATTTGTACTCTCTAAGTTAGTTAATTTAAGAGAAGTAGGGCCGATTTAGATCCAGATCTTAAAATCATATGGTAAAAATCGAGATCACACTTAAGATCCTACTAAAGATTGACTCATTTTTATTTAACGAAATTGTAAATTCGAAAGATAAAAAAATAGATTGAGATATAACATCTATTCTTTTAACATTATCATACGTGTGCATATTCTTTTCTTATTTAACATATGTGCTACAATTATCAAATTTGTTTTTTTAAGTTAACGTCATATCACCAACATATTACCATACCTGTCACTAAACAGATTTAACGATCACTATCAAACAAAATATCAATATACTTGCTTTAAAGAGATTGTCCCCCACCTACACACAACAAAAATTGAAGATGAAACACCCCATTTCTATTAACAAATGAAGATGCTCATTTTTTTTTATTTAAACATAATATTTGGATAAGTTTTTTTTATCTTATGACCTGTATTTAATTAAATTCTTGTCGGTTGTCTGTGGAATACTCATTTGACTGAGGGATTCCAAACACATCGTAAGCTAAATCTGTGCTGACGAATAACTAACTCGCAATAGATAAAGAAGATATAATAATGCTATGATTGACCCACTTTAACTCCCTTATAAAACATTTTGATAGATTATTAATAGAATATTTGAATTTTCAACATACAACATTAATAACACATGGTACAAGCAAAATAAGCTTACCTAACCAAAATAGAAACTTGAAACATAAAATTGTAAAAGGGAGAATTAAATACTATATTTAAAATACTCCATCACCTCATTTTACAATAAATATAACATATAGTACAAGCAAAAGAAGCTTACATAGTAAAATAACAATTTCAAACATTTAATTATAACATATTTACATTAAATTCTACAATTAAATTACACCATCACCCCATTTTACAATTAAAATAACACATGATACAAGTATTTATACTCATATTAATACTAATTAATACATAAAAATTAATACACACTTAAAACTAAATATAATTAATACAACTTAATATATAATTAAAACAACAACTACTTTAAAATACAAGTATATATTTAAGTTGTACAACAATTAAAAGCATATTTTTACAAAAAAATGTGCATATTATGTCTACCTAAAATGACAGTGTATATAGTTATGAAAATCGAACGGGCAAACAGGTTCAACCAGCAACCGGAGTCGTCATCAGTTCAGCTAGACAATTACATAAAGATACCCAAACCTCAAATTATTATTTTTTGTGATGTCGTTGTAAGAAAAACATAAAAATTTGCCAAAAACTATGTTACAGAGTACCCGTCGCCGCAACACGTGGGTACCCTGCTAGTAATGAATAATGATAAATAATATCACCAACGCTGATTTTTGAGCTATTGAATTAGGCGATTCAAAAACTCATCAAAAGTTTTGTGAATAAACACTGTAGAAGACTTTTCTCTCTCTTTCTCCAAGCGGTGAGTTCATCTTTCTCCTTTGTGAGACTATTTTCAGCTCGTCTGTTAATTTCCTTTATTTTGTTCTCTTTGTAAAAGCTCCAATTTAGATATTATATTAAAAGCCCCAATTATCCACCACTTGAATTTATCTCCCTTTTGTTTACCAATTTTCGATTGGTCTTCTTTCTTCTGTCTTCAAAGCTTATAATCAAGGTTGACTGTGACTCTATCATGGCGTCATCACCCGAACTGTGTTTGGTTGGGAAGATATTTTTAGATAACCAGAAGCTTAGTCGTGAAGTGGTTACATCCATCGTTAAAAGTGCATGGCGTTCCCGGTCATTAACATCAGTCCACTAGTGGGAAAATAATCATTTTCTTTTTACATTCTCATAACAACGGGATTTGCATAAGGTCTTAAGCGATGGCCCATGGTTTATCAAAGGCCACTGCCTCGTACTTCAGCCGCTTAATCCTAATATCAATATCACCGAGATGAATTTTACACATACTGAATTTTGGGTCCAAGCGCATGGTTTACCGTTTGGTAAGCTTACTAAATCATTTGCCACGGAGATGGGACTATGATGTAGATGGATTCCAACTTGATAGAAGTTTCTTGCGTTTTAAACTTAAAGTTAATCTTACGCGCCCACTTTGTCATGGGTTTATGTTGCCTCGCGACGGTTATGATGATTTATGGGTTAATTTCAAATATGAGAGGTTGGGCGACTTTTGCTATAATTGTGGTCGACTTGGTCATGATGTAGATTCGTGTGGTTTTGAAAGTGATAGTACTATATCTCGAATTGGCGTTGGGTTACGTGCTTCAAGATTTATTAGTCCACCGTTTTCTCAATGTGGTAACACTACCTCGCAAGACACCACAAGACAACCTCGTGCGCCTCCATCCTCTGGTGGCAACTCATCGAATGATATGCAAACGTCTTCACCAATTTCGTCGCCCAACACTACCTTTCCCTTGTTATGTTGTGACTCTGCATCATCATCGCCATCAGTTGAAAATATTTAGTCCACACCAAATATATATAACCATAACTTATCAGGAAGTTCTCAAGTACCCGTTGATGCCCACACTAATATTTCACCTATTATACGTATCAATGCGCCAAACGACCCACATGTACCAGTATACTTTGTGACTGAACCAGTAGAAAGTCCTCCACAAACTCCTCAAAGAATCCATAATGAGCTTATAATTTCACAAGGTTTACAAACTGTCACACCCCACCATGACGGAATATGGGGCGCGACGTATGGATATCATCACAACATGGCGTGTCTATAGAGATAACTATATGAAATAAGAAATGTCATAAAATGGTGACACAAAAGTCATGACAATATCTCATCAAATGCAGGAGTCTAGATAAGTAGGTAACAGTCCTACCTCTTACCCAAGACAAACAAATAACACAAACAAAACAAACATATAGGTGCCAACATGTATCACTTATAAAAAAACATAAAGGTAAACTAAGAAGGAACGGGGATCTCCTTCTATATGCAATCCTAAGGCATCCAAGTCTAGCCACTTCTATCCTCAAGCTTAAACACATTCACACCTGAAAGAGACACTAAAACACGTCAACATAAAGTTGGTGAGAGTCATAGGTTTAGACTCCAATGCTAAAATCAGTTACAAGCTGTGAATAACAACCATCAACACAATAACATATGGACAATGCGCTACAATTATGTATTAACAACTAGCATTCAAGTTCAATCAATCATCACAATTCCAAGGCATCACGCCTTACCAACAACCACAATTTCCAAGGCATCACGCCTTACCAAACACCATAATTTCCAAGGCATCACGCCTTACCAAACACCATGGTACCATAGATGATCACACTATGTACCTATCCCAAGGCCACTACCTTGTCATTATCCATGGTCCCATAGACGATCACGCTATGTACCTATCCCAAGGCCCCTACCTTGTCAAACCACAATAACTGAGACGGCACGTGTCCCCCGATCCAAATCATACACAATCAGGAATCACATAGCAGTTAATCACATAATGTACACACAAGTCCATCCCAAACCTTAAAAACATTCACATCATCAATTTATAAACAACATAACACAGTGTCTCTTCCATCCCATCTGGAAGTCAAAATCAATAGTAAACATGGGACTATGAAACTCACCTGATTGCTTCTTTCACAAGTCCTCGCACTAGCAACAAGCTAACAAACCAAAAACACGCAATCAATACATGAACCAATCACTAAGATGGATCATCAACCTATGATGGACATCTAGCCTATTCCCATATAAATACCTCATTGATAAGCTCTAATCACCCCATTACCCTTCCTTAACAAGTCCTTAACTTGGTTAAGTTTAATAACTATCCCGTTTATATTTTACACAAAAGAGTCCCAGTTTTTAGGTCTCAAAAATTTAAGTCAAACGTCCACTTAAACATACCCATGGTTTCTGTAAAAGTAATATTCATACTTTTACATATGTTATCTAAAACCTCCCACTTGCCCTAACCTTAAAGCTACTGTTAAGGCCCCGATATATGTATATATATTGCTACCTATCCAGAATTCACTGATTTTAAACATATGAAAAGTTTGTTACAATTAAGGGGTCTTACCCTAAACCACAACCTTAGCCCAAGTGCAGATACTTACTACAATATATAAACTATCTCTCATGTTGGTGAGAAGATCCCAATGAAACCCTAAGTACCCCAAACAACCCAAAACTTAAAAAGAAAACAGGCTGATTACAAAACTGTTTTGACCTTCGATTGTTGTAGCCTGTTTTGACCCACTTCCCTACCTCTAATTTAGTTCTCGTTTCTTGAATTGGAAAGCCACTTCAATTACCTTTTCAGGGATACTTGGATCGCATCTTGAATGTTCCTAGAACTCCCGATATGATCAAAACAATTGACTAAAATTCTGCCAAGTTTTTAAAAACGGGTTTAAGAAAATCAACCTCATTAATTAACCCTAATCCCTCTAATTACAAGCCCTAATTTATGTAATCATCATATTATAATTAATACAACATTAATTTACTGTTTTTAAATTATACCCTAACCTAAATCCATCATAAGATGATTAAAGAAATCATAAAAACAATTTAATTGAAAAGGGTTTGAAGATTTTACCTTAGATTTTTTTGGAAAACAAGATTTTTGATGAAGAACCCTAATTTTCTCCATGGATGACGACCCATACTTGATCTCCAGGGATTTTATGAAGTGTTTTGATAAAAATAAGGCTTTCTATACTTTCCTAACAAGTCCTTGGCCCATATACAAAAGCCCGGTTCCCTTTTTCCCTTTTTTCCTCTTTTCTTTTCTTTGGTGCGTCTAAACCGACCTAAACACCCCTAATTTCGTTTTTTTTCCTTTTTATTATTAATATATGTATTAATAATATTACCTTAATTTACCTTAATTTATTTCAGCTCCTAAAGCTTCCAAAACCTCAAAACCGTAAAACTAGTCAAATTTACGCGTTTTACCGTAAAAGACGTAAAATATACACTTTTATAAAAAATCCCAAATTTTGAAATAAACTTTATAACTAAGTCCCAAATGACTTAAAACCATCCCGAAAAATATTCATATGACTAAACACCTCATCCGAGACCTCTAAATGCTAAACCGTAAATCGTAAAAATACGATTTTCTATAATACATATACGTATACGTAAAACCACTAAATAACACCATCTCACTTCATAGTCACTACCATGTGAACTCATGAACATGAAATCATCACATATCGTTTCACTCACAAGGTACCCCGTACCGGAAACGATAACCAAACCACAATCTATACACACCAATAAGCACATAAACACGCAAAGACACGTAACTAGCAAAAAATAAAACTAAGTGACGAACCTCAAAACCAGGGTTGTCACATCACTCCCTCCTAATAGAAATCTCGTCCCGAGATTTACTCCTTAGGATCAAACACACAAACAACAAATCACATGAGGATACTTGTTCTATACGAACTCCTCTCATTTCCACGTGAACTTTAGTTCAAGTTTCAAAATACCACATATACAAACCAAAAATAATTAAACTCATTGCCAAACTCTTGACCTCACAGTCAATAAATCCCACAGATGACTCTTTGATAAAACAAAGACTCTTATTAACACAAGTCCCGAATAACCGTACATGCAAAATGCATTCTCAAACAACCTTTACCAATCTCAATACATGAAATGTATCGTGTATACAACTCATTTCCCCCAGGTAATTCTATGCTCATAAGCTAATGGTCTAATCTTTCCAAAGATCATAAATGGACCTACAAAACTCTACATCAACTCCCTTTAGTCTGTACCCCAAACTACTTAAAAATTTCCAATTTCCTTACAAAGTGACCTATGACAGTCTTAGTCTGCGTTATGCTTTATTCTACTCATTAGGCTCTACCAAAGTTTTACCTTCGGTTCCTATCTCGACCCGTTTCATTCATGCTTCGCTTCTATACACACTTCCTTCTTCCTCCTCAACTCATACCCTACATCACGATGTGATGCTTTCCATCGTTTCTTCCCTTGCCATAATCCTTCATAAGGCATTCCATACATATTAGGATAACTTTTACGCAGAACCCTCTATTCCATCACATCCGTACGCAATCCTTCCAACTTCTCAACTACGTGACCTCTCATTCCTCTTGAAATATGAGATGAATTAGTCTGTCTATCGACTATCATCCAACTCTCGTCGTACTTATTCCTCCACCCCATTATATATCCCTTTTACCAACTCCGTCCTTACATCGCCCTTTCTAAGCTACTCCTATCTATGTAGGAGGTATAGTCTACGTCCCTTTTCTCCATATGATTGTCCAAGCCACGCAACATACATGTTGACGCGTTCTCTGCTTTAGACAACTCAACTCGTGCAACCTACATCCTTCATCCAAACCACCCTAATACGTCACCCATATAGTTCAAGTTCGTCTCAGCTTCACTTCATTCTTCTTATTCCATGTCTCATCAACCATGCTTGCCTTCCCCGGATGGTACTTGGCCTTGCAATTTTCTTTCGTCACTTAACTCCACCCACCACCTTTGCCAAATGTTCAATCAAGGTGATTGAATATGTGTTGGAGACGTTCATGATCCGTATAGATCATTCTCTACATCTCGTACACCAAATTCCTCTAGCATTCTAGGCAGATATAACAATCCAGCTCCACTAATTAAGTCATATCTAGTTCTTCCAAATCTTTAGTTCTTGCAACGTATAAGCAACCGCCTTTCTTTGTCGTTCTCGTATACATCCAAATCCTTGCTCCACGTATCGTCATGCTTCGCGAATTCATCCAGTCCTTCCGATAATGCCGAGATCGGCTCATTATCCAATCCACCTTTTCAGCCTCCAAAATGCTTCCTCATCCTTCTTCACTTCACCCTTGCTGGTTCCATGATATGCCATCATCTCTAACTACTCATCATGGTAAAGTTAATACTAAAACTCACACTTGAAAATCTCACGTATAATTCCACTCCAAAACCAACACATAATTCGTCTCACTCTCCTTCTCAGATTTGAGTAGATCAAGATGTCGTCGATGCTCCCGATGACAACTCGTTTATACATGTTCATGCATACTTGGTTCATTAACACCATGAAAACCGCTAGTGCTTTGGCGAAGCCAAATGCATAACCGTAAACCCAAGGCGTTCATACAACATCCTTAGCAGTTTCAACTATGTCCTCCTTGCACCCTCTCTTAGCGGCAATACGAATAAACTCCTACCTCGTTCTACTTGCAAAATTCTACACGCATCTTAAAAGACCAGTACTTCCTCTCATCGGACCACTCAACCTCTTTCCACATCCAATCTACTACTAAGCAACTCAACTTTTATCCGGCATTCCTTGCAATTTCTAACAGTTCTTGTTTTTAAATCACTCCATCAACGATTTGCCTTGAAATGGCACTAACTGCAACTCCTCTCACTTCTCCTACTTGCTCTATTTATGGTTCTATCTCACAGTAATATGCAAACCTACTAAATTTCAGGAAATTTTCGGAAAACTTACATGCCCCACGAACAATCATAAATACCTTTGAGGTATCGTATCCCCTTCCAACACTCTCTATGGCGCGTTACTTGTGCTAGTATCCCACAAATCTCTATTCATCTCCTTGGTACTCCTAAGAGACCTCATGACCACATTAGTTCGTCTACGAACTTCTTTCCTCCCCACTAAGGGTATTCCGACCGTTCTCTCACGGTCACCTACCTAAGCGTGTAGGGGCGACCAAGTTTTTCATATGACTACCTCAACGCTCCCGAACAATACGAAACCAAAACTACATCCTGAATCCATCAGATACGATCAACGAATCAAACCCACGGATAACTAACGAAATTTCACGTGCACCAATTAAAACCAGTCAAAAACCACGAGACTCAAAAGAAAACTCAACTCAAAACGTATATCAATTCAAAATGACCCATGACAACGAAAAAGAATCCAAGAAACACCCAACGGCAACCAAACATGTTACGCCCCACGACATATTACTTAAATCGTGCAAAAGATCGACTTCTCCAAAAGAATATATTTTTTTTATTATTTTTTTTTATTATTACCTCCCACATCTATGTGACTCAAGCAATCTACAAACATCCCTCTTGACGAACTCAAAACTCAACTCAAAAACTAGGTATCCCGTGCATCCCAAATCATAAAAATAAACTACTATTCAAACTCAACCTTTAACCCGACACTTGTACAATAATTCCGACCAGTCCACTGACCTCCCATGACTATACTTTCTGAATATTTAAAAATTACGTTCCGAGTACATAATTTTCGGCTTTTGAATCACTTAAAAAGCTCTAAAAAAACGAACAAGTTATGATCAAAACAGTTTTTTATTAACGAAAGATAAAATTGTATGTGAAATATTCATAAACTCAATTTAACCTTGTACTAATAATTATAAATGACGTGAATCGGTTAAACCCAATTATATAAACTATGTAAGTAGAAAGAAATTTTACTTCGCTTTATTTTAAAGAAAGTATTTTAGAATTTAAAATAAATAAGTGTTGATTTAAAAGAAATCTTATGTTACATCTTGTTTCAAACACGACCCCAACACCTTACCCTTATTTTACCGAATACAACCAATTATCTAACCCTATAATAGATTTCCCAGTCCCCCTTTTCTTAATATATTCCGACCAAAAAAAATGTAAGACCCAACACAAAAGTTTTCATTATCTCAAAAGAAATCCCAAGTTATTTCAATAGACTTAAAACCAAGAACACCATTTTAAAACGTACACGTGAAATACGAAACTCAAAGAATACGCTACAAGACACACTTCAAAAGATTCAAAACGTCGTTGAAACTCCACCAAACTCGAGCACTAATAAATCGTTTAAACACAAGAGAGCACTAGGTACGTTCAAGTTATAATAACTACTGAACGACCGTAAATCATAACATAACATCTGTCAGTATATATACATCCGCATATGTATACCTATTGAATCCCCCAAACATACTCGTTATCATACACGTAAGTCAATCAATCGCTTTATATGCTCGTTTTTTCATACGAGTAATCATCATCTCACCGTGCCACAACAAGGCATAAAGCCCACCTCCAAAACCAAACCATATCGTGTGACCCCAAAATCACACAACACAACCATAAACCAAAACATATAACACAAAAAGAACCATAGCCATATCATAGGCAGCCATTACATAAACCCATATATTATAAATATACCCGAAATCCACATCTCCTCATATACAAACATGTACTAACCCTCTTTCATGCAATCATACTTGAGAACCCATTGAAGTTGTGGTACTTGTATAACTATGTTGGCCACCATACTTATACAATTACCCTTCCCCCAATGCACTCCCTCCTATGATGACACTAATAAGAATTAATACAACATATAACACATAAATCCATCTACTCACATAAGCTCATAACCACATAAACAATAAAGTCCAAAACTCCATCTATTAAAATAACATAGTAATACTCTTAGAATACCGAAATCCATAGTCTAGCTAAAACAACATAGACTAAATCCAAAACGAAAACATAATCAGTTATAAGTCATGTCGCCCGTAACAGTGGAAACAGCTTAAAATCCTTCCTACCAATGTACTCCTAGTAACTCGAACCACCACACGATTCTTAGGGAACATGACTTAAACATCAAAAGAAAAAATAACATACCTCAGGTATGTAAAATAACTCGACAAAAATAGAAACTACCTTGTACCAAATTATGTACTATAATGTACTATTTAAACAAAAATACAACAATGACTAGCGTGGACGATTATGGTTCCACCCGCACTAGTCACAAACCCGAAAAGAAAATAACATATGACTAAGTATGAACATACTATGGTTCAATTCATATTAGTCAAAACATCGCAATAAATAACATCCAAACACATCAATTATTATAAAATGCACACATACTCCTATGACGCCAATGCAGGGACCCTTAAGCTATAGACTAGGCTACGCGACTAGGCAACCTAATTATCTACAACCATTGGCTCTGATACCATTCTGTCACACCCCACCATGGCGGAATATGGGGCGCGACGTATGGATATCATCACAACATGGCGTGTCTATAGAGATAACTATATGAAATAAGAAATGTCATAAAATGGTGACACAAAAGTCATGACAATATCTCATCAAATGCAGGAGTCTAGATAAGTAGGTAACAGTCCTACCTCTTACCCAAGACAAACAAATAACACAAACAAAACAAACATATAGGTGCCAACATGTATCACTTATAAAAAAAACATAAAGGTAAACTAAGAAGGAACGGGGATCTCCTTCTATATGCAATCCTAAGGCATCTACGTCTAGCCACTTCTATCCTCAAGCTTAAACACATTCACACCTGAAAGAGACACTAAAACACGTCAACATAAAGTTGGTGAGAGTCATAGGTTTAGACTCTAATGCTAAAATCAGTTACAAGCTGTGAATAACAACCATCAACACAATAACATATGGACAATGCGCTACAATTATGTATTAACAACTAGCATTCAAGTTCAATCAATCATCACAATTCCAAGGCATCACGCCTTACCAACAACCACAATTTCCAAGGCATCACGCCTTACCAAACACCATAATTTCCAAGGCATCACGCCTTACCAAACACCATGGTACCATAGATGATCACACTATGTACCTATCCCAAGGCCACTACCTTGTCATTATCCATGGTCCCATAGACGATCACGCTATGTACCTATCCCAAGGCCCCTACCTTGTCAAACCACAATAACTGAGACGACACGTGTCCCCCGATCCAAATCATACACAATCAGGAATCACATAGCAGTTAATCACATAATGTACACACAAGTCCATCCCAAACCTTAAAAACATTCACAGCATCAATTTATAAACAACATAACACAGTGTCTCTTCCATCCCATCTGGAAGTCAAAATCAATAGTAAACATGGGACTATGAAACTCACCTGATTGCTTCTTCACAAGTCCTCGCACTAGCAACAAGCTAACAAACCAAAAACACGCAATCAATACATGAACCAATCACTAAGATGGCTCATCAACCTATGATGGACATCTAGCCTATTCCCATATAAATATCTCATTGATAAGCTTTAATCACCCCATTACCCTTCCTTAACAAGTCCTTAACTTGGTTAAGTTTAATAACTATTCCGTTTATATTTTACACAAAAGAGTCCCAGTTTTTAGGTCTCAAATATTTAAGTCAAACGTCCACTTAAACATACCCATGGTTTCTGTAAAAGTAATATTCATACTTTTACATATGTTATCTAAAACCTCCCACTTTTCCTAACCTTAAAGCTATTGTTAAGGCCCCGATATATGTATATATATTGCTACCTATCCAGAATTCACTGATTTTAAACGTATGAAAAGTTTGTTACAATTAAGGGGTCTTACCCTAAACCACAACCTTAGCCCAAGTGCAGATACTTACTACAATATATAAACTATCTCTCATGTTGGTGAGAAGATCCCAATGAAACCCTAAGTACCCCAAACAACCCAAAACTTAAAAAGAAAACAGGCTGATTACAAAACTGTTTTGACCTTAGACTGTTGTAACCTGTTTTTGACCCACTTCCCTACCTCTAATTTAGTTCTCGTTTCTTGAATTGGAAAGCCACGTCAATTACCTTTTCAGGGATACTTGGATCGCATCTTGAATGTTCCTAGAACTCCCGATATGATCAAAATAATTGACTCAAAATTCTGCCAAGTTTTTAAAAACGGGTTTAACAAAATCAACCTCATTAATTAACCCTAATCCCTCTAATTACAAGCCCTAATTTATGTAATCATCATATTATGATTAATACAACATTAGTTTACTGTTTTTAAATTAAACCCTAACCTAAATCCATCATAAGATGATTAAAGAAATCATAAAAACAATTTAATTGAAAAGGGTTTGAAGATTTTACCTTAGATTTTTTTGGAAAACAAGATTTTTGATGAAGAACCCTAATTTTCTCCATGGATGTCGACCCATACTTGATCTCCAGGGATTTTATGAAGTGTTTTGATAAAAATAAGGCTTTCTATACTTTCCTAACAAGTCCTTGGCCCATATACAAAAGTCCGGTTCCCCTTTTCCCTTTTTCCCCTTTTCTTTTCTTTGGTGCGTCTAACCCGACCTAAACACCCCTAATTTCGTTTTTTTCCTTTTTATTATTATTATATGTATTAATAATATTACCTTAATTTACCTTAATTTATTTCAGCTCCTAAAGCTTCCAAAACCTCAAAACCGTAAAACTAGTCAAATTTACGCGTTTTACCATAAAAGACGTAAAATATACACTTTTATAATAAATCCCAAATTTTGAAATAAACTTTATAACTAAGTCCTAAATGAATTAAAACCATCCCGAAAAATATTCATATGACTAAACACCTCATCCGAGACCTCTAAATGCTAAACCGTAAATCGTAAAAATACGATTTTCTGTAATACATATACGTATACGTAAAACCACTAAATAACACCATCTCACTTCATAGTCACTACCATGTGAACTCATGAACATGAAATCATCACATATCGTTTCATTCACAAGGTACCTCATACCAGAAACGATAACCAAACCACAATCTATACACACCAATAAGCACATAAACACGCAAAGACACGTAACTAGCACAAAATAAAACTAAGTGACGAACCTCAAAACCAGGGTTGTCACACAAACTGTTGAAGAATCTTTTGCTAGACTCTCCATGAAAAGAAAGCATGATACTGAAGGTGAACCTTCATCAGCGACTAAAAAACATAAAAGCTGTCGAGTACCCATCCAAAACGTAAAGACCCCGTCTGCTAACCCAAAAGAAGTCACTAAGAAGTATGTTTACTCCAGATGCAGGCAAAAAAGATATTCTGATGCTGGAAGCCTTGGTGATAACCTTGTTGATGTTGATGTTACATCTGCTGTTTATCCATCTCATTATCTGCGGGTGAAGTGGCTGCCCCAAATCAGCCACAAGACCCATGTTAATCCTTTCTTGGAACTGTCAGGGAGTAGGGAGACCCCTGTGCGAGATCTTTGTAAAGCTCATCTCCATGATGTGGTTTTCTTAATGGAAACCAAGAATAAAAAGTAACATCTTGAATCTATTTGTCGCTCTATTCGTTTTGAAGGTCATTACTATGTTGATCCAGTTGGTCGTTCAAACGGTTTGGCTTTATGGTGGAAGAGTAGTTTGTCCTTTGACATTGTGAAGGGAGATAAAAATCTTATTATTGTTAATGGAAGTTGTGCTATTACATCCACATCATGGAGGCCAGGTTTCATTTACGGGCCTCATACTCGACAGGATAGAGTCGTACTCTGGAATCGTATTTCAAGTTTGGCCAGATCATCTACATGTCCTTTTCTTGTTATTGGTGATTTTAATTTAATTAGAAGTGCTAAGGATAAACAAGGTGGTTCATTATACACTTCAAGGTGCGTAGATGAATTCCAGTCATTTCTTAATGCTTCTGAATTGTTCGAAATTCCTTATAAGGGGTTAAGCTATACATAGGATAATAAACGAGACGCCGATGCTAATATTCGTGAGCGAATTGATCGGGCCCTTGCCAATGATGTTCTATTGGAGACTTTCCCGTACCATACCCTGATACATCATCCTCTTATAGGAAGTGATCACACACCTCTTCTTTATAACACATCTCCCGCAAAGAGAAGAATGAGGAAAGTTTTTCGTTTTGAGTCGATGTGGACCACAGATGAAGGTTGTGAAGATACTATCCGAAAATCTTGGGTACATAGTGCAGGATCTGATCACATTGTTAGCCTTGAGAGAAATCTTCAAACTTGCGCAAGAAACTTAAAGTGTTGGAGTCGGTCTCATTTTGGTAATAATAGGAAGATTATAAATGATCCCATAAATGAATTATCATTTATCCAGTCTAATGATCCTACAACAGCTAATAATACTCGACAACGTCAGTTACAAATAAAAATAGAAGAAACGTGGCTCAAGGAAGAAATGTATTGGCACCAACGGTCGAGAGTGAACTGGATAAAATTTGGTGATCAGAATACTCGTTTTTCACCTCTCTACAATTCACAGGAACCAACGGAATCAAATCCTTATGCTTAAAAACAACAATGATGAATGGATTGAAGATCGAGAGGACTTGAATGACTTGATTCGAAACCACTTTTCTTCTATTTTTTCTACACCTGGTGTTACAGATTTCGACGATGTCTTGAGTACAATACATAATGTTGTTCGCGATCACATGAATATATCTCTCGAAATGCCTATTAGATGCTGAGATTACTCGAGCAGTTAAGCAGTTAGGGGCTTATAAGGCCCCTGGTGACGATGGATATCCTGGATTATTTTTTCAGAAATATTGGCCAATCGTCGGGAGTTCAGTTTGTAAAGTTGTAAAGCAATTTTTCTCCAATGGGGTTATGTTGCCTTCACTAAAAAAGACCCTCGTTGTTCTTATACCGAAAATAGTAAATCCAGAGAAGATTGGCCACTTTCGTCCTATTAGCCTATGTAAGTTTGTGTATTGTGTCATCTCAAAGGTTATGGCCAATCGCTTAAAGCCATTTATGCATCAATCATCTCTCCGCAACAATCTGCTTTCATTCCGGGTCGTCTTATTCAAGATAGTATGGTTGTTGAAAATGAAGATTTCCATTACATCAGGGGAAAAAAGAATGGTGATCAGCGTCTCATGGCCTTAAAACTCGATTTAAACAAGGCTTTTGATCGCGTCGAATGGGGCTTCTTAATTGCCACGCTAAAAAAGATGGGCTTTGGAGAAAAATGGTGTAGCTGGATTTATTCATACATATCTTCATATGAGCTTGAATTCTTTATAAATAGAGAATCTATTGGGAGCATTCGGCCTTCTCGAGGAATACGTCAAGGTGATCCATTATCCCCATATTTATTCATTATAGTTGCTGATGTTCTCTCAAGTATGGTCTTAAATACTTTAGAAAACTCTTTGTTATTAGGAATTAAGTTGGCTAGGAAATGCCCTGTAATTTCACATATTTTATTTGTTGATGACTCCTTATTTTTTCTAAAGCAAATGTGCAAGAATGTAAGGTTTTGGTGGATATTTTGGATCGGTATTGCAAGGCATCGGGTCAAAGCATAAATTTCACAAAGTCGGCTGCTCTTTTCTCGCCGAATGCCTCAAACCTTCTCCAGGACCAAATATGTAATCTATTAAATGTTAAACGTATGGGACTGAAAGCTCGCTACCTTGGGTTACCTTTTATATGCGGTCGGAAGAAAGGTGAATTATTCATTTTTATTTTGGAAAAGGTCCTTCAGAAAGTTTAAGGGTGGAAGCAAAAGTTACTCTCACAAGCGGGACGTGAAATACTTATCAAATCAGTTATCCAAGCTATCCCATCTTATGCAAGACAATGCTATTTGTTGCCAAATGGATTTCTTGATAAGATTCTTTGTCATATTCAAAGATTTTTTTGGAGGGGCGAGATAGATAAAAGATGTATTCACTGGTTGAGTTGGGAGCGTCTTTCGAAACCTAAAGAAGCGGGTGGTCTTGGCTTTAGAGACTTACGTTCTTTCAATCTAGCGTTATTAGCAAAGCAAGGTTGGTGTCTTTTAATTAACCCAAACTCTTTTTGGGCTCGTGTTCTTAAAGGTATATATTTTCCTAATGGTCACTTCCTTACAGCTTGTAAAGGCTCTCGTCCATCTTGGTTATGGCAGAGCATCCTTCATGACCGCGATCTTCTTGTTCGAGGCATTAGGTGGCAAGTAGCAAGTGGTGCAAATATATCTTTTTAGACTCATAAATGGGTTTCACACGAAGATAACTTTTACATCCGTCAACTACGAGGCCCGTTTATCAATTCCCTGAAAGTTTCTGATTTTATAGTTGACGGACAATGGGACGTTAATAAACTGCATGCCTATCTATTCCCTTTCGAAGCAGACTTTATATCTCGGATTCCTCTTTCGTGTACTGGGGCTCAAGATAAGCTTGTTTGGCATCATGATTCTAAAAGGGCTTATACTGTTCAATCTGGATATCGTCAAGCACTTAACTGGAAAATGAACGAAACATGTTATGCATCCTCCTCCGGATGTCCAAGTGAATTTTGGAAACAAATTTGGCGTTTAAAACAGTCCCAAAAATTAAGAACTTTTGGTGGAGGGCATGCTCAAATGCTCTTGCGACGCATGATGCTTTATTTCGTCGCAAGTGTGAAACCTCACCGACATGCCTCATATGTCAGTCTTCCCCCGAGACGGTAGAACACTTGTTATTCGAATGCGAATGGACTAGACCTGTTTGGTTTGGCTCGCCTTTGGGTCTTCGTTTAAACGGTTTTTCAGGTACTATTACTTCTCGCGTGATTTCTTTGTTACAGCCTTTTCAATCTAGAGATGTTTCTACAAAATTTTCGTCTTCTTTAGCCACCCTTGCATGGTCTATTTGGAAAGCAAGAAACCGCTACATATTTGAACAAATCAACCTTTCTCCTACAAGTGTTATTTTGGAAGCTCGGATTAGTGATGATTCTTTCCAATCATGTCTTTATTCTGATATGAATCCTATACCGACAAGTGATGAAATCTCGCATGAAAGTTCACGTAAGTGGCTCCCCCCACTTCAAATCTCGTGAAGCTTAATTGCGATGTCTCTTTTAAAGATTCGTCCGCTGCGATTGGGATTGTGGCTCGTATTTGCAAAGGCGCTTTGTTGAAATGTTTGGACGAGAAATGTCGGTCTGGATCAGTTCTGGCAGCTGAGTTGCATGCTATTCTGTCAGCTTGCATCCTTGCTGCTACAAACGGATGGAATCATGCTATTATTGAATCTGATTCCCAGTCGGCGGTTTCACCAGCTTCTACGGAAGATGTGCCTCCTTGGGCCGTAGCGGCTTTAGTTTCAGATATCAAGTATTAGAAATTTCAAATGAATCTGCAGATGTGCTGGACTTCTCGTGCATGTAATGTTGTGGCTTATCAAGTTGCGAAAGTGTCATACACTTTTGATGTAAACTTTATTTGGCATGATAGTTTTTCTTGTGATATTACCTCCTTAGCGAGGAGTGATACTTTGTAATGTTTTAATTTCGGCTTTTTAATACAGTTTAATGTTAAAAAAAAAGTTAGGCGATTCAAAAATTCATTTATTTCTTGCTCTCCTTTATAAAAGAAAAAGAGTAATAATGATAAGACAAGCTCTATTTATATGAGTGTAAAAGGAAAGTGGATATATGGGATTGGGCTTGTAAGTTAACAAACCTAAAACTCCAACCCAAACATAAAAAAAACAACAATAACAACCTCTTCCAACACACACAAAAAAAAAAAAACACACACACAACCTTAAAAAAACAAAAAGCCAACCATGGCACCGAAAAAGATGGGTGTTAACAGCAAAGCAGAAGCAGCGCGTGCACGCAAAACCGCCACCGAATCCGAACGCAAGGAGCAACAAGCGCGTGAGAAAGACGACCAGTACTGGCAACAAGCCGAAGGCGGCAAGTCACGCGCCGCCAAGAAACGCGAAGAAGAATCCGAGAAGAAAGCCCAAGCCGCTGCCCGCAAAGCCGACGCTCGCCGCTTAGCCGAACTCGAAGAACAAGAGATCGAAAAATCCCTCAAAAAAACCGACAAGAAAGCCAGCAGGGTTTCCATCCCTGTCCCGAAAGTGACTGAAGCCGAATTGGCTAGGCGAAAAGAGGCCGAGGAGAAGGAGATGGCGAGAAAGGTTGAGGAGGACAAGAAGAAGATGAGCAGGGTTTCGAAAGAGGAGGAGTATGACAGGATTGTGAATGTGGAGAATAGGAATAGGGATGATTCGTTTATTGAGGCGCGGTCTGTTGAGGAGGCGATTGCGCAGATGTCGATTGCTGGTGCGGATGCTTTGCCTGTTGATAAGCATCCTGAGAAGAGGCTTAAGGCTTCTTTTAAGGTACATAATAATTGCAAGTGGAATTGTTATAATGTGGCACGCGTTAAATAGTCTATTGTTAGTTTTGTTGAATTGTTTTGGGGCGTACCAAATGTGTGATTGTTGTTATGATAAGCTTAATGTGGCACGCGATAAATAGTCAAATTGGTTTCATTGAATTGTTTCGGGATATACCTAGGGGGTGTTTGTAGTGAAACTAGATTTAGGGGGTGTTTGTTTAAGCTTATATAGCACATAGCGGGCTTACATGTTATGTAGTTTTTGGATTAAGTGCACTTTTAGGGCCTTTTTTGAAACTTTTTTTGCTTATATAAGCCCAAAAGTTTCAAAATAAGCCACAAAATGGTGTTCTTATATGTGGGCTTATAAGCTTATTTGCGTTCCGGCTTATATTTCTAAAACCATAATTTTTCAGCTTGTTTTGAAATTTGTGGGCTTATATATGTTTATTCTGATTTTATAAACTTATATATAAGCCTATAAATCTCATAATAAGCCAGGAAATTGAGGCTTATAAAATATAAGCCAAAATCAAATAAGCTCATATATGCTTAGACAAACACCCCCAAAAAATGAGCTTATGAAACATAACCCCAAAACCATATAAGCTATAAGCCTGCTAGGCCACTGTATAAGCTTAAATAAACACACTATACTTGTTGCATAATATTTTTGTTTTTACAACATATGTCAATCGTAAACACTTTTCGGTAAGTAATTATTGTTTTTAAGCTCATTTAATGACGTATGGTTTCACTTGAACTGTTGTAACGTAACAAAGCTTATTGCTACTATTTTGCCCGATATGTGTGGTGTACTGATGTACAGTGCTTCGTTCCTGTATATAGCTATAGTACTTGAATGCTCGTGTTTCATCATATATAGTTGGTTGGATGTGTGACTGGTGATTGTATGGAAAGCTTGTGTGTTTTAAGGAATCATGTTTTTATAAAAAGTCATCTTGTTAATTGATTAGTGATGATGTAGGTCTTCGTGTAAGCAGTCTTCTTAAAATGTTTAAGGTATCATGCTTTTATAAAAAGGTTAATTGATTAGTGATGGTTGAGTGTTTTTGGGGATTAGAGTTTTTAGAATGTTACTGACCCATAGCCGTATACAAGGGTGTGCGGAGTGTGCAGTTTGTTTCATTTTATTACTTGGGGGCTGGGGCCTCCAAGTCCACTTCCAATAAAATGTTACAAGTATATAATTTTATGTTCTAGATATTGGTTAAACTCTACTTCTAGTGGAGAGTGACGGACTATTTTAAATAAAAATTGAAGCTATATCGTTAGAATTTTAGGTTTTATATCAATACCTGGGACGATATATCTATTATCGTCATGTTTAGTTGGCCCTTAAAATTTTGCATCCCTATGCTTACTGGCGTCCCAAAATTATCGTCCATACACAAAAACAGAGAGTCTAATAGTGCAATCATTACATTGTGCGACCAATAAGAAATTATCTATCTCTATAAGGTTTGTTTGTGTTTTGTTAAGAGTAAATTGTTTATGATTATGTATGGTTACGTTATTGGATAAAGGTTTCTGCTTAATTGTGGGAATCCAAACATATTGCCTAAGTTGTTAATGCTTGTTGATTTTATGTTATTAAATTTGGAATTGAGGATATTGGGTGTTTGGAATTGATTACTATATCTGCCTACCTGCTTAATTTGAAGCGGATACGAAGTTGAGTGATTGGATATAATGGATTAAACAAACGGCCTTTTGCGTACCTGCGTGTATAGGGGGCAAAATATGTATGTTGGGACATGGCTATTGTTAGGCGGAAACTAATATTGTTCTTTTATGATAGTATGTAACCCAAAACCTTGATAAATTGTATTCGGCTGAAACTCTTACCATATTACTTTTGCAAGGTGAAGGTTTGGTTGTGTTAATTAGTAAATGTGATTGTTTGTTATGATGAACTTAATTAGGAATTGGGGTTGCAATCATAATTGCTGACGTATATATTAGATGTTCGATTGATATAAACGAGTAGAATTGCTAAATGCTAGAAGAAAATGGTTTGTTACAGGAAAGCAAATGCTGTTTAATGTTTATCGAGGATGGAACATTTCTAGTTATTATAGTATTGTTTGTTATATTACAATTTGGATGTGTGATTGTTTGAGAAGGAACCAACTCTACATTGAAAACCTCAATTACAGTTTTGGAATTAGTGTATTTAATTGTAGATGTTGATCTGTATATCTGTATATATGATATATATGATGTATATAGAATGTTTAATGAATTAGTATTGTTTATGTTCAGCTAATGACTAAAAGTACTAAAACTATAACTAGTTATCACAAGAAGCGTGGTTTATTTTTTAATCAACGATGTTATGCTTGTGTAAATGTATAAGGATATATTTAATAAAGTGCATTTTAAACAAATACCAATGTGGTTTTACTCTAGTTACGAGTTAAACATGTGCCCACTGGCTGCTTTTATGCATTTATGTTGCCATGCCTGTATGTGTTTATGCTTATGTTCACCATCGTCTTTTTTGTTTTCTGTTTATTTGATGGTACGTTTGGGCGAGCTGCGTAGCTTCATGTGTTAATATATTTCCTTTGTTATTTTAGGTATAGCTCTTTACCTGTACGTATCTACGAACTTCGCTGCACTCATAGGATATAAAATTATATTTGCTATTAGGCCCAATTTCTTTGCATGAGTCTATGCTTTTATGTTCTCCTATGATTGTGTGCTTTAACGTTTACATGTTTATATACTTATGTTTGCCCTGTCTTCCCATATGCCTTACTTTTGTGGCTTATTATACTCTAGTTTCCTCGTGCACCTGATCGTATGTGTTTTTCATATTCTATGCTCACATGCGTTTAATGCTTATATATCTTTTAATCTAAGTTTCTTATGGTAACTTTTTTTAACATTTTATGATGGTATGTATTTTAACGCTCCTGCTGGAGGTCTCCTTGGAAGCAGTCTCCCCCATACCTTGCCCTAGCGGGATTGGGTATTATTGTTGTTGTTACCCCTGTTTAATTGTTGAATTGTTTTATTGCAGGCTTTTGAAGAAGCTGAGCTCCCAAAGCTGAAAGCTGAGAAGCCTGGACTCACTCATACACAGTACAAGGACATGATCTGGAAGATATGGAAAAAATCCCCAGACAACCCACTTAACCAGGTAATATGATGGATTTGTGTCTTTCATTTCTGTTTTATATTACTAGTAGTTTGTTTTTCCACTTATGAGAATGCATGCATGATGCGTTCTAGGATAGCAAATCTATGACAAATTTTGTTCGAATCTATAGGTGGTTAGTAGTTATTTTAGTAGTTATGTTAGTGGCGAGGTAGATTCACAAGCATATAAGTCTTTGCCGGAATATTAAATCTTGTGGATTAAACTTGTCTTTTTGGAGAGTGGGGTTCAAGGTTGTATCAAATGAGTTTCCACCAGGATTGGTTCTGTTATTTCAACTCCCTTACGTTACATTGAGAACCTAAGAGAACACAAAAACAGCTTTTGTGTCTCTTTCATTCTAACAAGCATCTTATCATGATCGGACATCTCGAATATTCTTCTGGGACTAGTTAAACTCATCAAATAGGATGTTACTGTTTACAGTGAATATCAGGCCATCAAAATATAAGTGCAGTGTGAACATTTACTATAATCTCACTTTTATTTCAGAAGTGTTTGCTCAGACGGAAATATTTGAAAACCAGTTTTTTTTGGAAAAAAAATTATGAATACAACTACTGGCCTTGCTTTAGTCCTTAAAGCGGAACTTTATGCTCATTTTCAATCAAGATTTAGGCAACAGGTTAATCAATAAATACCCCCAAAACCAGTTTTATGTTCAATTGAAAAATAAGCGAACATTTTGTTGCTGCCAATGCAATCACTAATTTAAAATTCCATGTCTTGCAACCAGAGTAAATACTTTTGTGTAGCCTACACCATATTCTTCTTTTATACCCCTTAGACACCGGTCGTATCTTATACGTGTCGACATCATGATCTCCTTGAGCTTTGATATGTAGACCACTGACACTGATAGCGTTGTATCCCTGTGGAAGATCAGTTAGTTCCCGCATATCGTTCTTTTTAATAGCTTAAATTTTTTTACATCTGTCGCTTGTTCCATTTTGTTTCTTTAATTGCATTCACTACTCGGATCACAATCTGCAAATAATGCGAAAAGGGTAACATTTATCTTTATAGGCATTAACTCGGGCACTGGATTGGACCACTATCAACAATTTAATTGCTATCAATCAATTTTTGTTAGGAAATTAAGATCTATGTTGTCTGCCAGAAACGCACTCTTCACAAACTTGAGATAGAGCAAGTATGTCACAATATTCTTGTCAGCTAAACCTAACCCTTTAGGGGTTGCCTGTTCCCTCTGACATTATTTGTTCTCTTTTTTAGTTTTATTTTTTAAATCTATCTTTCGTTTAGCTCCTCAATCTTATCAAGAAAATTCTAAGCTGTTTAAACCACAACTGTGGAAGTTCAGAAGTTTTTGACAAGGGATTAACAACCATGATGGCAGAACTGATCTGAGCCAGGAATGCTCTAGCCAGACAAAACTAACACCGTTGCGTGTCTTGTCAATTTTGTGGTCTCTCTAACTTCTTTAGTCAACTGACATTTAGACGTGGCAACTTTTAACCCATATACCTTGAAATAAATTGGTTATGTTTTGCTTCCACATGGCATAAGGTAAAAGGCTTAGCTAAAGATAAAATAGGTCAAATGACTGAAAGGTCAAACGTGTTAAAATTTCTAAAGTCATCACCGAGTGTAAACTTATGATCATTTAAATTGACTCTAAGTGTGCAACTCAAACATGCTTTACATTTGTGCTCTAATGCAAATAGTGTCTGAATCTGTGGCCTCACTTAATCTTGATTCTGAATGTTGTGTTTACGTTTGATTTCGTGTGGTTTGATCTTTTTTTCTTTTGTTCTGCTCTCGCCTAGATGTAATTTAGTTCCCACAACATTGGATTATTACACTCAACATTACTTGGATCTTTGTGGTTCTTGATCTATGTATAACTTTAATTTGTTGTCAAACACGAAACTAGAATTAGCATCCGTATTATATACAGTTCGGGCGTGGTTTTGGAATTCAATATGGTAAAGGTGTATTATCAGTTCTTATTCATCGTTATGATATAGAATCACATTATACCTTTTAATGGATTGGCACATGACATTTTTTCTATATATCAGGTACCTGAGAAGTAGGCTGCAGGACTTCAATCGAGATGCTATGTGTACTCTACCCTCCAAGAAAAGATTAATAGAGCAATATCGCATTTTCATGTATAGGTGATCGCATATAAGCCTATAAGGTAACACCTGAATTGTAGGTTTGGAGCCCACTGAATGTTATCTAAAACCTGGTATGGTATGGTGTTGTTTTAACTTTAAGTGATAACTCTGTTCTCTAAATCAAGTACTAATAAATAGTAGCTCTTGTAATAAATATTATTGTGCTTTGGTTATTCAGAGTTATGTGTTTAAAAAACCATGCACTGGTTATTCAAAGTTGAAGGTAGTTTTCGGCTTTCCTTTTTGGTGTATCCTGATCAGCCAGCCGGTAGGGTACACCTGCGATTGTGTTTACCCTTTAGTCAATAAAAATATGCATTTTTGCGTAAGTTCTAGTTTAATCATCAGTTATTATGAATATATATAGTTTAATCATAAGTTCTTTAAGTTGGGCTCTCGGTTGTGGCGACTGGAATATGAATATATATAGTTCCAAAACTACAGTATGCCAAGTTTTTAAAACCGTTTTCTTCATTGTCATGTTTATAAGTTGACATCATTGTGACTATAATTGTAGAAACTGCATCTTTTATCATGTCTTCCTTCACAAATCTGGCGATTCATATTAAATTTAAGTCCTTTATTTAACTCAAGGTAATTGCAAAATCTATTTGATGGATTTGGATAGCCTTAAAAGAACTGCACATAAAAAGCATATGCGGCTTTTATAGCAACATTAGTGTTGATTTGACGTTAATCTTCATCCAAGGTTCAGAGGAAACAAGTGTGACCTGTTGTCGTTCGACACTTTATTACATGACACCAAAAGATCACCCAAGAAAAAAGGTGTAGGATGGAAACATGTTATTTGGGCTTTTCTTTGCACCAAACTTATATTGTTTATCCCAGGAGCACCAACTGAAACGAGCACGTTCATCTGACACTCAAAGCCGGACTCAAATGTTTTCTTGGAGATATATACCAACTGAGCCAGAACGCGGTTGACGTTAGAAGATTATATGTCGTATCTTTACTTTTCACTGCTTTAACTCTATGATACCTTTTTAGATCACATAATAAAACTAACAATTCATAGATTAGGGGATGGTGATAATCGACAACAAACAGAGAATAACAATGTTTTAAACCCTGGGTTGACCTGGCCGATTGAGCTAATTAAATAATATAAGTGTAAACCCGTCTGGTTACTGGAGTTCGATTTCCAGAAGAGATAAAAATTGTCGAACCAGCAGTTAAACCGTGAAACAAGACCTCGCCCGAGTCAATTAGAAAATCATTATCAAAGCACCAACAAGAAGATGGATACGTGACTTTCTCTCTTTTATTATTAATACAATTGTGAGGAGAGAAATTTTGTGAATTGATGTTTGCATTTCACATCGCTCTGGTTGAGCCAATGGCCAGACGGGTCAGTATATATTCCACAAAAAGGTGTAGATTGGCGGGAACACCCTGACCTCAAGTGCCTTTTGGCACTAGCCATTGTCCACCCCACAAGGAATAGCTCCGGCAACTCTCTTGGCCAGAGGACCAACACCTGGAGTGAGACGAGCCGAGACGAGACCCTCGATCTCTTATTCCACAAAGTCTCTCCGGTGTGCCCATAGGTTTTGCGGAGGCGGGTCAGTAGTATATGTAATAGTGCCAAACATTGAATCCTTGATTAGTTAGCAAATTAGCTATGTGTCCACAATGTAGCTTGCTTTTTTCTTAAATCCTTGAACACTGCATCTCTATATAATGATGAAGTAGATAAGCACTTGAAAGCAATCCCAAACATCCTATAAGGGTCTGTCTGAATTGAGTTTTTGGAAATGATGTGTTAATCAGATTGATAAAGTTGGATCCACAAGTACATTCACGATGACTTATAAACAGACATCTTCTTGAGCAAGTCACTAAGTTCCTTTAACACCAAGCCACCAGTTGTTGCAACCATAAAAGATGAGCAAACTAAGGTGGAAGCCGAAGTAAGACGGGTTGTGCTGCTCGGTGGGCAACCGAGTTGGATGGGCTTCACTGTTTCGAGTCGTTTTTGTTTCATTAATTCTTGATTATCGTAAGTAGATCGATTTGTTGAGGATCGTATCAAGTTTTGTTTATAGTGAGTACAGAGTACGATCATGTATATGAAATTTGGAGGAGTAAACTTTAGAGTTTTGAATTTGTTTGTTGTGTTTCTTTGTTCATTTGGGTTGGATTTGAACCCAAAAAACTAGTCAAAACTTTATTTAGGATACTTTATTAGACTCTAAAAGCTCTGACACGTAAAACTAATAAGAGCTTTTGTTTGAACTTGAGCTCGAACTCGAAACCAAAAAGTTTGAGTCGAGCTAAATGAGCTCGAGTAGCTCGTTAGCAGCTCTGTAAGGTATTTCGTTTTTATGGTTGCAGAGAAGAAGGTGAGGGGGTAATTTTTTAAATGTATCCCACATCGTTTTAATGGAGCAAATAACCAGAAGAGATTCACAAATGATACATACACTGAGTAGAATATTTGGCTCCTGGCAATGACACAAATTAGTGTGTTTTCGAACGACTGGAGCATACTAATGATGAGCAAGGTTGGGAGGAGGGAAATTTTGTGAATTGATGTTTGCATGCCACATTGCTTCGGTTGAGCCAATTTGCTAAAAAGTAATCGTTAAAACGCTACAATACTGTATCTCAACTTGATGATTAAGTACATTAGTACTTGAAAGCAATCCCAAACATCCTAAAAGGGGCTGTCTGAATAGAGTTTTCTGAATATGGTGTGTTAATGAGATTAATATTAATGTTTGCCCCATCATAAGTACATTGGTGGTGAGTTATAAACAAACAACTTCTTTGTAAAATGTAGTAAGAACATAAATTGCCCATAAGTATATGATAAATACTAGAAAATTAAGTAGTCAATTGACTTGGATTAAGGCCAAGCCAAATTCGAGATGACAAGTCTCCTTGACAAAGGGAGTTACAATAACTTTATTCTTCACTAACCGCTAAAGAAAACCAAAGACTACAAAATGATAACTGCTCCTGAAATGAAGGATCCAAACTGCTCCTTTTACCAGCTGGTCTTTTAGACCCAGTGGGTCCACCCCTAAGAGGCAATGTTCAGGCCAGTTAGAAACTCGAGAAGAACGTTTAGCGAATTCCTGTCGGTACTCTTGCACTGTTCCTGTTTGTTTTAAACTACACAAGTATTCGTCCGGATTTTGGAACTCAGTAGGCCCAAAATTTCTTTGCAGGGCTCGTACTAAGTCCTCCCAATCTTCTATTGTTTGATTGGTCGATATCCAAGAATAAAAGTCTAGCGCGTCTCCCTCCAAGTGCATCGATGCAACATCGACCTTTTCTTCTTCTGGAATGTTGTAGTAACGAAAATATTTCTCTGCCTTAAGAATCCAACCCCGTGGGTCTCCATCACTAAAGGTGGAAAACGCAATCTTATTATGTGGGCGATACCTTTGATGATGCCAGGATGAGTCCCCTTCGTCTTGCTTTCCAGAACCATTACCCGATCTGCCCCCTGTTCTGTGATTGAGATTTAAGGGCTGCTACATCTTTCTGCAACGCATCTACGGACTCCAATTTCTTAGCTATGGCGGCTAACTGGACTGCTATGGGATCTGGTGGTTGTTGAGTGCCTGTGTCTGAGTTGCTCCGGGTCTGTACCATCTTTTCGTTTCCCGGCAATGGAACCAAATGATAAATACTAGAAAATTAAGTAGTCAATTGACTTGGATTAAGGCCAAGCCAAATTCGAGATGACAAGTCTCCCTGACAAAGGGAGTTACAATAACTTTATTCTTCACTAACCGCTAAAGAAAACCAAAGACTGCTAATATATTAGAAAGACACAAAATGATAACTGCTCCTGAAATGAAGGATCCAAACTGCTCCTTTTACCAGCTGGTCTTTTAGACCCAGTGGGTCCACCCATAACCCGCATTAAATTGAACTTCGTCACCTGCCTTGACCCGTGATACCCTCAGGTTCGTATCAGTATAGACTAATGATTGTACCATTGCTAGAGCTCGGTAAGATCTTGAATCGCTCGCATAAGGATATATGTAATGATAATTTGGGACTTTATTTCAGAAGTGAAGAGATAATACTTATACAGTTTTACGTACATGAGATACAGAATAGAGATGGCAAAGTGTTCACTTCTCGCTGTTCCACGTTTGATGTTTTCAACGAGGGCACATGGTGTATATATCTGGACCCAAATTTGGCACAACTTGTTATGGCACTTTATTAAAGATTAAAATTTCTGAAACATCAACGGAATGCCCCTAAAACTCAAAAAGGCACGTCAACAGTTATATGCGAAATTTCCAGCACCTAAATTCCAGTACTTCCAGAAACCACAGTAGAACTAACAGCAAATGAATAATCCCAGGCCATTCACGCACCATGTCAAAAACGGACTTAACAAAGACTGAACCTACGACTACCAGAGCAGCATTATACATAAATTGCAGCTGACCCACAGATAACAAAACAGAACAGAAGCTGAAGAGCCAACTACTTTTGCAGCCGGCATTTGGCTAAAGGATTTTGTCTCTTTTCCATGGTTTTGTCATTTTGACATTGCTTGTGGGATACGGGGCTTTTGTTTTGATCAGTATACTAATCATGATGTACCTCGAACAGACTTGCAAAGTATATACTGAAAAGATGAATTGTTATGGTTTTTTTGAGTGGGTGATATTTTGAAATGTATCCCACATCGCTTTGATTGAGCAAATGACCAAAAGAATTTCACTATATAATATGGTGCCTAGCATCAATTTATACATAGAATATTCAGATGCCATTTGCAAGTATGAAAACAATTTAGTTTGTTTTCTTGAGATAATTCTTAGTTTTAATATATTTTGTAATCGTTTTTTTAACATTTGATTTATTAATCGAATTGAATGTTTTAAAAGCAGGTTCTAGAAAATATTAAAGTTATGCGATAAATTATATAGTGTAAACTTGATTGACCTTGCCGATTGAACTAGTTAAATTATAGTGTAAACCTGTTTGGTTACTAAAAGTCCGTGAATTGGTCGAACCACCAGTGGAACCACAGCGAGTTTAATAGAAAATCATAATCAAAAGGCCGGAGCATACGATGTTGCAGCTTATATAAAGCACTGCCAACAAAATAAATATATGACGTTCTCTCTCTTTCATTTGGACTTTGGAGTAAAGGTTGCGAGGAGGGAAATTTTGTGAATTGATATTTGCATCCCACATTGCTCTGGTATGGTGCCTAAAGTTGAACCAATTATTATTCAAACAATCTGAAACATTAACAGAATGCCCCTAAAACTAAAAAAAGCGCGTCGGCGGTTATATGGGTCATAAGGGCTATATTGGTTTTGACCTATGTGGTTCACTTGGACAATAATTTTGGGACCAAGACAGGAATAGCCTACGAAATAAAGTTTGCAAGAGGCTAAAACATCCGACTTTCATTATTGTGGGTCTCGTTGTTACAAGATGACTTCATTGGACATTTGGACTCGACGATAGGTCCTATAAGATGTGTGGCATTCTGTTGCTTGTCTCATGGCAGTCTTAACATGGCGTATTGTCATGTGGACTAAATGTATTGGCTTTTGGTGAAACTCTCTGGATAATTATATAATTTTGTTTTCTTCTTCATGGTTTAGTGCACTTGGATCTCACTCAAATGCTAGAAATCAACTATGCTCCCAACTCAAGTAAGCTTATTTGGATCAGGTTAACACTGTTTAGTTCACGGGCAAGCCGATTAACCTGAACTCTTAATGAGGTTGTTGGGTGAAAGTCTTCTTCCCCTGATACTTAAAATTTTCTTGACATAAAACATTTTTGGAAAAATATGGTGTTGGTTTGCTTAGCCGCACGGATTGTCTAATTTTGGCATGTAAAGGTGCTACATCATGAACTGATTTGGACCGACTGTGTTAACACATTTCTAACGAGGCCGTCGATTGTTATCATTTTTCAAGTTTTCGCTTATAATTTGTTAGTTCTTATGTAAACTTCCACGACTTGTAGCTTGCATCACATAAATAAACAACCACATTACCTTAGTAGTGATATAGAACTGCTTCAAAATATTCAAGTATAGTGGTCGTAATCCATATGACCATTAAGAAACAACCACATCGCTTTGTTTGAGCCATATTTGCTAAAAAGTGATCGTTAAAAACAATTCAATACTGTATCTCAACTTTATGATGAAGTAGATTAGTACTTGAAAGCAATCCCAGACATCCTATAAGGGGCTGTCTGAATTGAGTTTTCTGAATGTGGTGTGTTAATGAGATTAATATTAATGTTTGCACCATCATAATTACATTGGTGATGAGTTATAAACAAACAACTTCTTTGTAAAATGTAGTAAGCACATAAACTGCCTAAAAAGTTCATCCAAGTCGCTATAACGATGATACATTATGATAGATGATCTAGCCCAAAAGTATAGACTAGTGATTGTACCATAGCTACGTCTCGGTAAGATCTTGAATCGCTCGCATAAGGATACATGTAATCATAATTTGGGACTTTATTTCATGAGTGCAGAGATAATACTTATACAGTTTTAAGTACATGAGATACACAATAGAGATGGTAAAGTGTCCACTTCTCGCTGTTCCACGCTTTGATGTTTTCAACGAGTGCACATGGTGTATATATCTGGACCTGCTTACCCAAATTCGGCACAACTTGTTATGGCACTTTATCAAAGATTCAAATTTCTGAAACATCAACGGAATGCCCCTAAAACTCAAAAAGGCACGTCAACAGTTATATGGGTCTTCGGCATTACTTTAGAAGGTTTGTTCTAGTTTATTGGTAGTATGTTGGTTCAGTTATATTTTGTAATGTCTCCTTCGAGTTGTGTTTGTTCAGACTTTTAAATCTTTGATAAAGTGCCATAATAAGTTGTGCCAAATTTGGGTCTGCGGGTCCAGAGTATGCACCATGTGCACTCGTTGAGCATGAAACAGCGAGAAGTGGATATATACATGTAAGAGAATCAGATTATGGTGAGTACTGATCATGTAAATAAAATCTGGAGAAAACTTTAGAGGTTTCAATTGGTTTGATGTGCTTCTTTGTTCATTTCGTTTGAATTAGACCCCAAAAATCTATAAGTAAACTCTATTTAGGAATTAGGATACCTTGTTGAATCGCACAATAAAATCAGACAATTATATATTGTAAAGATGATAACGATGACGATGATATTGGTGATAATACCTCGACGAAGACAGCATACTAATCATGATGTACCTCGTACAGACTTGCAAAGTATACACTGAAAAGATGAATTGTTATGTTTTTTTTTTTGTTTTGAAGAGAAGAAGGCGAGGGGGTAATATTTTGAAATGTATCCCACATCGCTTTGATTGAGTAAATGACCACAAGAATTTCACTATATAATATGGTGCCTAGCATCAATTTATACGAGCAGTATTCAGCTGCCATTTGCAAGTATGAAAACAAGTTAGTTTGTTTTCTTTAGATGGTTCTTAGTTTTTAAATTCTGTAAGCCTAACTTTTTCGCATTTAATTATAAAAATAAGTTAATTGAATGCTTTAAAACTGAGCTTCCAAAAAATATTAAAGCTATAGTTTAAAATAAAGTAAAAGGGAAATGCTATGTCTTTTCCGTAAAATAATTTTTCCGTAAAATATGCTATAATTAAGATATCCTCTAAAACATGTTTCACATTTTTCGATAATATAACCTATGAGAAGTGTGAATTGAATTTGTATGTTCGAAAATATTAGCAATTGTTAATGATTTTGAATGAGTTAAAATGATTTTATTTGGACATTATACATTGTCTTAACACAAAGTTTAAATGTTAGTTGTTAGAAGCAACCATAAAGGCTGTTGTTAGGAAAACTCAAAATAAAAAACATATATAATGTAAACTTGATTGACCTTGTTGATTGAACTAGTTAAATTATAAAGTGTAAACCCGTTGGTTACCGAAAGTCCGAGAATTAGTCGAACCACCAGTGGAACTGCGAGTTTAATAGAAAATCTCAAAATCATTATCAAAAGGCCCGAGCATACTGATGATGATGTAGCTTAGAGAACCACTGTTTTTTTAACCGGTTACTTTTATAAAAAAATAACGGCTACTTTGACCGTTTTTTATTTCAAACGGTAAAAAAGTAAAATTTTATATTTTAAATTTGAATATTTAATTTTTTTTTAATTAATTTTAAAATTAAAAATCTGGGTAAAACAGGTTACTTACCGGTAAAAAATTGATTACAGGTAAATTGATAAAACCGGTCTAACCAGTTCAATTATTTTTAACAGATCCAGTAAAAAAAACCATTTTAAAAAACGATTTTAATTTGCACCGCTACTGTTAATATAGGTCAAGATTTGTATAATATATTAATAGTAGTTCGATTGGTTTGTATCATGTGTTATTTATTTTTGGATGATTAGTATTTTAAGAATAGAATTAATAATATATTTTGTATAAATGTTATAGTGCATTAAGTTATTGTAACTATAGCTTAAGAACATGTAGTGATTATAGTCTATGCTAAAAATCTTTAAAAATTATAAGAAAGTATAAAATACTTAGAGTGGGGGAGCGGATGAGTGGAGACTGGGATGGTAGTTTTTGGCGTTACCTTGTTTTTGGCGCATCACTCTCACCCTCGCGCCAATATCGCCAGCAGGCGCCAAAACAAAAGTTCTTTTTTTTTGAAAATTAAAAAAAGGTAGCCATTGAAGGGGGCTTATTTGCAATTTTTTTTTAAACTTAATAAAAACTAGCCATTGGGAGAAGTTAAATTACATATATTTTAAAAAATTAAAATAAAAAGTAGCCGTTTGGTTTGAAAAACTAGCAGTTAGGTTATTTTTTTTCAAAAAAACCCCCAAATCATTCTATAAATTAAACCTCAAACCTTCACATTTTGCATCTCATATATATCTACTACTCTTAATTTTTCCATCACATACATCCTTACCAAAACACTGTCGACGAATAAGAAAAATATTCCGGTAACGCTCATGAACGTTATACACGAGGCTTAGCGGAGTATGAGACATTTGTGGCTATGTGTAATCAAGGAGCCGGTGGATCGGGTTTGGGGCATAGGAGGACATATATACCTCGTGAACGAGAAGACGCGAGTCAAAGATTTCTAGATGACTACTTTGGCGATGCTGAAACTCCTGCAAAATATACGGAAGAGAAATTCCGGCGAATGTATCGTATGAGTTCAAAGCTTTTTAGAAAAATTGTCAATGCTATTTTAAATCATAATGCCGACCCTCTACCCGAATACTTTGCTTATTTTTGCCCCGGGATGGTTGCTACCGGTCGAGATAGTATTCACCCCATTCTAAAGATCACTTCGACATTTCGTCAATTGGCGTATGGGTCATCACCTGACGCATTTGACGAGTATTTGCAAATTGCCGAACGCACTGCTAGAGAATGTTTTCTTCATTTTACTAAATGCATATATGATTTATGTGTTGAAACGTATTTAAGAAAACCTACTTCCGCGGATATAGAAAAAACATATACATTGGACAATCAGAAACATGGACTCCCCGGAATGCTCGGGAGTATTGATTGCATGCACTGGGTTTGGAGTATTGATTTACATGCTCAATTTAAAAGACGAGATCATAAATATCCAACTCTTATTCTAGAAGCAGTGGCGGATCAACAATTGACATCCTGGCATGCATACTTTGGTGTTACTGTGGCAAACAATGATCTAAATGTCTTACATGGTTCACCTTTATTTGTTGATGGGTTAGCCGATAGGGTTCCAGATTCCTCGTTTGAGGTAAACGAAAGAACATACAGAAAAAGTTATTATTTGGCTGACGGTATTTATCCAGAATGGTCTACATCTGTGAAAACATTTTCGGTTTCAAGGGATAAAAAAACATTGTGGTTTAAAAGAGTTCAAGAAGGTGCTAGAAAAAATATATCGAACGCGCTTTCGGTGTCTTACAATGTCGTTGGGGAATTATACGAAAAACCGCTAGTGTTTATGAAATTAACCACTTGAAACGAATCATGTATTGTTGTATCATATTACATAACATGATATTTGAAGACGAATGATTCACATTCAATCCTAGAGATGTTTATGTCGATCCTCAACCGAATATTGTTCGAAGTTGGGGTCGAAAGGTGTGAAATACATGAGAGAAAAACAAAAGAAATTCGAGATCGAAAAGTGCACAACGAGCTTCGAGCCGATCTTGTGGAGCATTTGAGCCGTAATCATTAAGTTGTTATGTTTTATTATTGTAATATTTTTTTAATTTAATAAAGTTTTTATTTAAGTTATTTTGTGTAAAAAATAAAATAATAATTAATTTCGTTGGCACCAGATTTTCTGATGTTAACTGTTACCCTGAAATAGCCAACCAAGGTTTAATTTTAAAGCCCCAAAATCTTACATGGCAACTTTAACATCAGATTCTAATGTCAACCGCTCCCAACACTCTTATTGGTACTTTAGATAATCATTTAATCACACAATTCTAGCATCAATTTAGTCAATTTCACTCTCTAAATCAAAGAAAAAACAGAAAAACTTGGCTGAGACACTTAAATTCGCTAGACAATCAAATAAATACATCGATATATTATTTCTATCATGAACAATTGAACATGTGTGTAAGTAAATTAAGTACATATTCTTAAAATGTGTACAAAAAAATGAAGTGTTGCAAAGAATAAGACCAATCAAATTTTGGTCGTGCTATCGCGATAGAAATTATTATCTTTTCCCCGCAGCCTGGCCACAAAGAAGTGCGTTTTCGGGTAGAGGGTACTCGTCTCGTGGTGACATCACAGGTGAATAAACACGAAGATAGAATTGTTCACCAAGATACCGTCGGACCCAAAACTCGTTTCTGATGTTCCACATCCCAACATTGTCGAGTGCTACATATATGGCGGACCATGATTTCGGATATACCTACAGTTAAAGAATTCGACAACTTTAGCTTGATGTACAAAAAAAAGCATGTTTTCCTAATGGAACTAGTAATAACCAAAGAGAGCTTCCCGACAATTTACTAAATTTTGCAAAATTAAGGGAATCGAACCTGAACAGTAGAACGGAAGACTGCATCAACCAGATTGTAATCATTTCGACTCGTATTGCTCCATTGGCCTTGTTCCATGCTGTATGAAAAAAGTTTATTAGCAACTGAGCAATGTGGCATCGCAAATTCCTAAAATCGTAAAGGTAAATTTTGCTGAATAACTGTAGCTTTAGAGAAAAACTTACCCAACAACAAAGAAATTGTATCCATCAAGATGCCAACTTTGGATGATATTTTCTTGATTCTCAAACACTATCTCGATAAAATCACGAAAAGCTGCACCCATAACGGAAGTGTCGAGATAGGGGGCATTATCGGACGGTTGGTCAGGAATGCTCCCTACCTTAAAAACGCCACTAATATTGAAGTAATCCGCCAGCTTAAGAGGCGTATCAGCTTCGACAAATGAGACACCGTTAACACTATATCGTTGCTTTCGATCTAGTATCGATGCAGCACCATTTATTTTTATTGTTCGGGTTATGTTAATCTGTCCGTAATGATATGACCCCTGTGGGTTCGGTCTCGGTCCACTAGCAGTCAAGTTAGTCCTGAAAAAATTAAGAAGCAATCAAAACCCGAAACCAAAATCCGTCACGAAGAATAACCTTCACGAAAATATTTGTTTTTTTACCTGATTGATCTAGCTTGGTTTAGTGACCAAGTAATGTCATTGTCCGGAGCGGGTGGAGGTGTGCCAGATACCGCCTTCTCGGAGTTGGTATAACGAAGAATACCAGTGGTGTTAAGGGTCGAATTACCAAAACGAGAGGAAACCGCAATGTAGTAATCTTGAGGTGGTTGATCAGCAGTGACCAAAACCGAGTACGATTGTCCAACATGAATATCGAGCGATGATAAGGCTGTTTGGACCGTGTGAGTCCCCTCGACTTCAACTAATGTCATAGAGTGACCTTCGATTCGGAAGTTTAATGTGTTTTGTAGGCCAACATTTGATATCCTTAGCCTATATGTTTTACCTGAAATAAACAGTCAAACTTTGTTAAGGATTTTAGTTATATTTAGGTGCTAAATAAAAGTACACAAAATAGATACATGTGTGTATGGTGCATTACTAAGCAATGTACCTTGCTCGACAGTATACGACACACCACCATCACCACGACCATTGATCAAAACTCCGTCGGGAAATGGAAGCCTCCATCCGAGGTTCAAAATATACTCCAGTCTCTAAAACACATAACAAAATAAAAAAATTCGTTGTTAGTCGAAATAGGTCGCAAAATTGTTTTTTTGTTAACATGTCTAAAGGTACGTTTAGTTACCGTGTGATTTGTGGTGTACCAATCACCGATAAGAATAGAGTAATCGTCAGCGGGTTCAGGAAAGGGGACGGGGATACGAGGCCTACTCAAGATTTTGATAGCCCCGAATCCACCGGCCGCCTTTTGGAACCCGAGCGAGGGGAAATAGTAAAAGCTTCCGATTTGATCTTTAACTTGTAACTTATACGTAAAGTTTTGTCCAGATGGGATCGGACAAGTTGTCCCGTAGACTCCGTCTTGATACGAATTCCGTCTTTGTTGTACTCCATTCCTATGTTTAGGAACACAACAAAATCACATTGTTAGGTGTCTTGTGCCGAATAATGTGTGATTCTGTTTCTATGTTTTTCTAGTTTAGGAAAACAAAAACCAAGTGCGACAAATTAGAATTTAGAAATAGTCCAAATGTAACAATCAAAACTAATTTAAAATAATTGATTTTCTTAATCAGTCTTATAAAAAACATAAATCAATTAACGCGGAATAAGGAATATTAATAGAATGTTCACATCATCATTCTTAAATGTTCACACTTCATTGAATAAGTAATTGCAATTTTTTCGCTACCGTGTTCATGCACTGTATCCACTAAATTTTTGTATACATTTTCTTAAAACCTTGTAGTGTTCATACTTGAAAAAAACCAGATTAAGAGATAATCAGTTACCATGAAATAAGAAAAGGCTCAGGCAGATTATTGAAGACATTGATAATAAGATTATCGTTCGTTACTGAGTATATTTCCGGCCCCGGGAACTGCCCGTTTATCAAAATTCCCTACAAAACGAGCCACGAAAACGTCATCTCCATGAACAAAATACATAATCTAGTCTTAAAAACTTGTAATCAAGATTTATGAAATATTTTTACCTGTTGACGAATACCCATAGGGTAGATGTCTCCATATGTAATATTCCACGTAAAATATCGATACGGGTCTTCGGCGTAAACGATTGAAACAAGACACAGAAGAACACACAAGTATAATCCGTTTGGTTTTTGCATTTTTATGAATATGATCTTCTGATTTGATGAAAAAGAAAAGATGGAGAGCGAGAGGGTTTGATATTGCATGAAGTTGAAGAATTGGTGTTTATATAGGACTCATATACGTTAAACGAGTTTAGGTTATTTGCACATGGACCCACTTGTCTAGCTGTGTGTGTAGAATGAAGCATCATATACAACTTCTTATGTTAACCTTTGCAAAAAATCTTAAAAATAGTATCAATTCAAATCAATCATGATAACAAAAATATAGTTATGGTTTAATTGTATTTTGATATAGTCGCACAAATGCGAAAAAAAACACATCCATGCCATTTTTGGGCTAATAAATGTGTCGAACAAAACTTGAATGCACAACTTATTCGTTTATAGCAACTAGAATTTATAACGAATGATAATTGTAGTGATAAAAAAGGTTTATGTGTTATAAATGAGTTATAAACTAATTAAAATAATAAAAGTTTGAGAATTTAAAGATTAAATATAGTACTGTTTTAGAAGTCGGTTGGACCTGGCCGGTTCAATCGGGTCTTGTCGAAAAACTAAGTCAAATTAAACTGGGTATAATATTTTCGGACCCGATTAGACCCATTAGTTTTGAAACTGTTTTGGTCAATCTGGTTTTCGAAATAATCATATATCTATACTTCATATATAAATTTGTTTTTATTAAAGACATGACTGATTTGATGGTCGAACCGGTAATTTGATTACTCGATCGATTCGATTAAACACTTGTTACTATATAGTTATGATAGATCGGTTGATCCGATGGACGAACCGAATAAATCGGTAACCCGATAACCCTGTTATTTGACCGAATTCAAAATTTCAGTCATGTAAACTTTTCTATAATTAAATGAGTTAAGATACACTTGAATTAGCATATATCTATACAACCAATAATAATCATCCATTTTCTTAAAAACCCACTTCCCATCATTTTTTTAAAAATTAAATATCTCACAAACGGTAAATCGTCAAACGAAAAAAAATACACAATTGTGACGAGAATTAAATCATCTATCTATCGAGGGGCACATGTATATACTTTCGACGAACTTTTTTTCGACTTTTTTTTCTTAAGTCACGTCTGGAGAGAATCATATATGATTCGTCACGAATCATATATGATTCGTGATATGAATCATATATGATTTTCTGAGAATCATATATATTTATGATTCTCTCTAGACGTGACTTAAGAAAAAAAAAGTCGAAAAAAAAGTTCGTCGAAAATATATACATGTGCCCCTCGATAGATAGATGATTTAATTCTCGTCGCGATGATATGTTTTGTTTTACGTAACGATGAACGGTTTGTGAGATATTTAATTTTTAAAAAATAAGTTTTTTTGTTAAATGATAAAAATGGTTGGTTGTGATTGGTTGGTTGAGTTTATGCTAAATTAAGGGTCTAGGAGATCTTTTTCCTGTCATATAAACTCTCATATAGTTGGCACATAGAAAAAATATTGTATCATTTATATATATAAAAGGTTTTTTTTTACATTATGTAAAAAATGTTCAGTTACGTAATAAACGGATAGTAAATTAGCTAGTCGATCAGTTCAGATTCGGTCAGTGATTGATCATACACAATTTAGAAAGAACAGATTCGGTCAAGTGATTGATGATACACATTTTAGAAAGAAGAAAAGATATAATAAGCTAGAAAAAAACTCGTAATAATGTCAATAAATTTTATAATTAATGTATTAGAGAAAAACTCGTACACCACGTTTGGCATTTGCGTACGCAATGGTAGCAAAAAGTGTTGTGCCTTTTCAATCTAGCAAAAGTTTTCTTCTAAAATCCGCATGTACTTATATATTTCAATAATTACACATTCATACCCAAGTATCATTTTCCCTAAAACTGTTCGACAATAGCCAACTTCATTCTTTACTAATACGGCATTACTACATGTACATATACAGTGACGAAGCTTCATAGAGGCAAGAAGGAGTGGTGGCCCCCCCTCAAAAAATACCACCATATGTATTTTATGCTATGTTTATGTAAAATTACAATGGTACAATTGTATTTTTAGAGTTTAACCATTTTAAAATAAAAAAAAATTATTTTGGCCCCTCCTAAAATCTTGGTCAAGCTTCGTCCCTGTACATATACATGCCTTTTTGACTCGTATTATCTGGTTATTCATTATACGTAATCACTTGCATTCATTTTGATTCGAAAGTATAGTACTACATTTTACTTACATTTCGTTTGTTATATAACAAGTATATTAAACGCAACTGACACGTATAAAAAGAGACATATCAACACATGTCGTAGATATATAGATAATCTATATTTATATTAGGGGTTTTGCTAAACAATGTTTAGTGACAAAACTCTTGTATTAGTAATCTCTAATCTATATTTATGTTCATAGTATTTGTATTCCTAATGCATTCATAATCTGCAATATATATTTATAGCTTGAGTTCACCCGATGAGGCGATGATAAACTGATATCACCAGTCAAACCGTGAATCGAAAATTCTATCGAGTTAATAGAAAAGCCAGATTTACCCTGATCGAATTTACATTACGTATCAAAACATCAATTTGGGTCGTATGATAAGTGTAACAAATTTTAAAACTGTATACCAAGTTTTAAAACTTTACATTTACCTATAATTAGCATGTTTATATAATATGAGTAATGTTAGACTTACAAAGAAATGTTCACAAAATATTTTACAAAGTTATGTGTAATATGTAATATAATTAGTGAATTCTCAAAATTACTTTTAGGTTTTCTTTCTTATATATATTCATTAATTAGATGACACATTATTTTGTAAAACATTTATTTGTGGTTCTAGCAAAATCAATGCAAATGTCCATATAAATTAGAGTTGATATAATATTGCCATACCGCTCATAGCGTCCATATAAATTAAAGTGCTTTTAATTAACGTTAATTGTCTAGACCATAAATAACAAAACTATAAACATATGCTAATTGCTAATCTATATTTTATTTATGAAATTTGACGTAACAAGTATTCATAACCCTAAACTATAGCCAACGCGTACCATCCGTGATTACAGACGACGCGATACACGGAAATCCCATGTGTCCATTCTAAATACAGCTCAGACGATTAATCTTGACCCTCCAATTGTCATGAAGTTTCTTTTACGTGTTTCTTTTTGTAGGACCGGGCATAATAAACGGTGGAGATGATTCTACCAACTTGCTAATGATTGTACGCGTTAAACAGCTAATAATTTTGCATGTATTTGTTACGAAGTATTCAAGACGGCGTTTGACGGCCGCAAAATATACATGTGCTTTGTGGACTTCTCATCATTTTTATATCATTACTTTATTGGATTGACTTGTGTGTATTGTTTATAGTTTAAAAGTTAAAAGCTGAAACGTGAAATATAGATTTCTCTTTGGTGTAAGAGTGTGAAAAAGGAAACTAATGACATCTAACTTGGTTATCTATATTTATATTACATATAAAGGAAAAATTCTAAAACTTTGAATATTAAAAATTTATTTAATTATTAAATTATTAAAAAGTTAAATGCATACGATTGGATATAATATGAATTGTTAAAAAATTAAACCATAAACAATTGCATAAGTTATCGGGTCATGGGTTCGACCACCGGATTAATTTGGTCGAGTAACTTGGTCACGGGTTCGACAAACGGGTCAACCCGGTCGAGTTATTGGGTCACGGATCGACCATCGGACCAATCCGATTGAGTCACCGGGTAACGGGTTCCACCATCGGGTCAATCTTTTCGAGTCACGGGTTCGACCATCGGGTTAACCTGATCGAGTCACCGGGTCACGGGTTCGACAACCGGGTCAATCCTGTCGAGCTACCGGGTCACTGGTTTCGACCACCAGGTCAATACTGTCGAGTCACTGGTTCAACCACCGAGACACGGGTTCGACCACTGAGAACGGGCTCGCCTACCGGTTCAACCTGGACGAGTCACTATCTATCGCTAAGCAATTATTGGGTCACGAGTTCGACCACCGAATCAATTAACATATCATTAATTATATGTCGTTGGGTAATTTCGTTGCTATGCGTGGATAATCGTCTAGTGATATAGAAAGAGGCAACTGGCGGAAGTTATGAAAAAAGTCCTGGTCTCGGAATCTCATCTTCAGGGCTGTTTTAAAAATTTTGACGATCCTATGCCGTAACTATAAAAGAAGCCCCATTAAACAAGAAAATTTTAATTATATGTAAAAAGATTCGTTAATCACTCATGTTGTAACATTTAGCGAAAAATTGTTAAATTGTTTTATTTTACAAGTAAATTAATCAAATATGTTTATCTAAGCAAAAAACATCTCACTAAAAAAATGTTTTACTAGTAGTAATTAATAAGTAAAACATTGAAACTTAATGATAAAATAGACTCAAAAGGTCACAAAAGTATGGAAAAAATAACAATTAAAATGTTAAATAGAAACAAGAATAATGGTGTGTTTTTAGTGGGCCTGATACTTTCTTTAAAGTTTTTCAAACAATAAAACATAAATACGTATAAAATGATATTTACAAAAATTTGGAGGTCCATAAAATTGGGGGGCCTTGTGCCTCTGCCCCACCTGCACTCCCCTTTCACTGGCCCTCATCATCTTCCAAGGTCAGGAGCCACGGAGTCACAAATAACCTCCGACATCCATAAGAATCTTGGGGTGTTTATTGGTTCGGTTATTGGGTTGTTTGGTATTCACGGTTCGACTAGTTTGTTTTTTTATTTTGGATAAAAATGGAGGGACTAGGGAGTGCATAGGTGGGGGAGATATGTTTTTAAATTTTGTTAAGGTGTAAGGATGTATATTGTTGTAGTTAGGTAAGTAAATACTTAAAGATAAAAGATTTAAGGATTATTTGATAACATGTTAAGACTTATAGTTTCATGCATGAAAAATTAAAAAAATAATAATTAAATAACGTAAACAGTGAAAAGTAAAATAGACACGCATTGTTATCGTGTATATTTTTTTTGAACGGCAACTTTATTAAAAAAACTAGCAAGATGCTAGAACAATTAGAAAGAAATCAAAGAAGGATGATTAAACCAACTATCACGACTAAAAAGACTTCTACACCTAGAATTACACCAAAGAAATGACCGCTCAACAATTTCATCAAAAAGCATGTCTTTACGAGGCTTCTTGTCCGCAAAAAGAGTTTCATTTCCGAAATTCCAAATGCACCACCAAGATATGTAACAAACGCCCTCCAACAACCCTTTTAATCTGGAACCCAATCCAATAGAACTAAACCAAGAAAGCCAATCGAAATATGAGTTTAAAAGAGAGCAACCCACATCCCACCACCTGCACACGAGGAGAAAGACATCTGAAGCCATGGCACAACTGAAAAGCAGGTGAGAAATGTCTTCCTGGACATGATCACAGTTAGGACATGACAATGAAGAATATTTATACCTCGACTAAGCAAGTTATGTCTAGTGGGCAATCGATCTAAATATACCTTCCAAGCAAACACGTTGATTTTAATAGAGACAACTTTAACCCATCTCGTAGCATTGTTATCGTATATATCAATAGTTTAACGTTAAACCTTTTTTATTCACGTTTAATTACCAATGTACATTCTTATAAAACAAAATATGCACGTAAACTCCGTGACAAATAATGTTTAACTTTACACAGCCATGTGTCAGTACTTGTCCGAACATGTTTATGTAAATCACGGGTTGATTACCCCACATTATATCACATAATTTACCTCCATGGTAAACATTAAAAATATAGGTCAGTAAATAATAATAACTAAGAGTGAAAGATTACTGATTGTTACAAAGTTTACTAGTGATGCTTCAAGAAGATATTCTATTAAGAAAAAGCAATCTCTAATCTCCTTTTTATCTCAAAGCTTTCTCCCCTCTACTCGATGGAACAAAGTCTTGCCCCTACAATAAACAACAACACGTGACATGGCTTAAATGGTAGGATGGCTACTCGGGTCAACCTTGATCAAAGGGGTATAGAGTTAAACTCAGTTAGATGTCTCATATGTGACGATGACATTGAAACACAAGATCGCGTGTTTGTACATTACGAGATAGTTAGACACGCGTGGAAAGATGTTTTAAAACTGTGGCACATTCCTAAAACGTCTCTTCAAAATTTTTAAAATGTAATCTATCTGGTGGACCACTCTCCTCTTCCATCAATATTTTCAAGATTCTTCGATGTTGTGGTACAAACGGCAATCTGGTCCTTAGGAACAATACTATTTTTTCTTCAAAGCGGCCATCAAAAGTTTTCATCTTCATCGATATTAAGACCTTGTCTTATCATTGGGTCACAAGTAGATATAGGAACTCGTCTGTTAAATGGATTGAATGGTTCGATAATACTTGTAGAGCTATTTTTTTAACAACTTAAATTTTATAAAGAAACATTATCCAGCAAGAAGATATAGCTAAATGAAGTTAAAAACACATACCTCATGCAATTATAGAATTATACACCTACTTAATCCAACATGGGTTGATTTTCTAAATTTATGACTAATTAATCCAAGTGTGTGATGGAATTTTGATATCGTGCTAAGTAAATCATTTCGAGGTGGTTTTGATTCGAAACAAACATGGTTTCGATATTTCCAAATGATCCGCGTGTTTAAACAACCGTATCAAAGAAAACTTTGATAAGAATTGCGAGATTAAGAGAGTTCGCCCATGCTAACAAAACGTCAAGATCCTTTAGGTAATCTTTGAAGCCCCAACACGATGCAACCATATACCATAAAGATTTTGCAATGATACAATCAATGAATACGTTTTGAGTGACTTCAATTGCATCATTATAAATTGAGCACCGAATCGAATCCATAGCCAAATCTTGAGCATCAAGGTTATAACGTGTACGTAACCGCTCTCTACTCAATAGCCACGACACTTTGATTGGCCGAGTTTTGTTCCATCTCGTTCCATAGTTTTTTGTTTCCTGCATAACAGCTTCACTGCATTTCCTTGTAAAGCTATTTGTGACCCTCCTAATTCTATCTAGTTCTTTGTTAGTTCTTTTTCTTGAATATTATTTTCTTTTTTTTAAACCCCACATATAGGGTTTCCGCAACATACTCTGTTTTCTCTTGTAAATATATACCTCGTATATTCTTAAAACTACATGTTTTTACTTTTATTTGTGTTTATTAAATAGTATTCACTTCGTCTCGAAATTATTATTCAGTGTTGACTTTTAAAGCCTTTATTTTACAACTTTAACCTTAATTATTATCTATTGTCTTATGTAAAACTTGATACAAAATATATAAATGGATTGGATTTTAAACGTATCTTCATTTGTATAATTTTCATCAAATAATATGTAATACAAAAACAAGTATTTAAGATAAAAGTTTCAGTATAAAGAATTAAAAAGTCAACACAAGATAATAATTATGAGACGGATGAAGTAGCAAATCTTGCGATTTGCTAATATTTATTATTCTAAACCTATAAGTTAGGAGATCAACGAGCACGAACGTGTCCGCGCGTTGCGACAGATGACCAACTTATGCACGTGATTAACTGAGCATTTTTCGTTTGGGCGAGTGTTTAAAATAGAGGTGGCAATTTTTGACCCATTGTTAATTTTTGGGTCAACATGGTTAAATTGAAAAAAAAGGGGTCTAGTTAGGTTTTCCTTAATATTTTAGATGGGTCTACATGGGTCAAACAAGCTCCTTCTTAAAATTATAAATAGGTCTACTTGGGTCACCTCAAATGTTACATGGGTCTAGATGGGTTTCCCTTAATATTAGAAATGGGTCTAGATGGGTCACCCAATAGGTTTAATAATATCAAAAGAGTTTTTTTCCCCACTCTTTTTCACAAGCTTGTCAAATATTCACACTTGTTAGTTTTTTTACGTCTTCGTCGTATTTATTACGTTTTCATCATTAATTTTACGTTTTATTCAGAAATTTCACGTTTTCATCAAAAATTCTACGTTTTCGTCACTAAATTTACGTTTTCGTCATGAATTTTACGTTTTCATCAGAAATTTTACGTTTTCGTCAGAATTTTTACGTTTTCGTCAGAAATTTTACGTTTTCGTCAGTAATTTTGCGTTTTTATCAAAAAAATTTACGTTTTCATCCGTATTTTTACGCTTTCTTCAGAAATTCTACGTTTTCGTCAGAAATTTTACGTTTTCCTCAGTAATTTTAAGTTTTCATCAGAAATTTTACGTTTTCTTCAGAAATTTTACGTTTTCGTAAGTAAATTTACGTTTTCGTCAGAAATTTTAAGTTTTCGTCAAAAAATTTACGTTTTCGTCAGTAAACTTTATGTTTTCGTCAGAAATTTTATGTTTTCGTAAGTAGTTTTATGTGTTCGTCAGAAATTTTACATTCTCTCCAGAAATTTTACGTTTTTGTCAGTAAATTTACGTTTTCGTCAGAAATTTTACGTTTTCGTCAGAAATTTTACGTTTTCGTCTGTAAATTTACGTTTTCGTCAGTAAATTTACTTTTTCGTCAGAAATTTTACGTTTTCGTAAAAAATTCTGCGTTTTAGTCAGTAAATTTTATGTTTTCGTTAGAAATTTTACGTTTTCATCAGTAATTTTATGTGTTCGTCAAAAATTTTACATTCTCTTCAGAAATTTTACGTATTCGTCAGTAAATTTACGTTTTCGTCAGAAATTTTACGTTTTCATAAGAAATTTTACGTTTTTGCCAGAAATTTACGTTTTCGTCAGTAAATTTTATGTTTCCGTTTGTAAATTTAAGTTTTCGTCAGAAATTTTACGTTTTCATGTAATTTGTTGATGAAAACGTACAACTTCTGAAGAAAACGTAAATTTTTTAATGAAAAATAAAAATTTCTGATGAAAATGTGAAAATACGGATGAAAACTTTAAATTTTTGACGAAAACGTAAGTTTACTGACGAAAACGTAAATTTACTGACGAAAACGTAAAATTACTGACAAAACGTAAAATTACTGATGAAAACGTAAATTTTCTGACAAAAACGTAAATTTACTGACGAAAACGAAAATTTACTGACGAAAACGTAAATTTTCTGACGAAAACGTAAATTTTCTGTCGAAAACGTAAAATTTCTGACGAAAACGTAAAATTTCTGACGAAACATAAAATTACTGATGAAAACGTAAAATTTCTGACGAAAACGTAAAATATACTGATGAAAACGTAAAACTTCTGACGAAAACGTAAAATTTACGACGAAAACGTAAAATTTCTTAGGAAAATGTAAATTTTCTGACGAAAACGTAAATTTGCTGACGAAAACTTAAATTCTCTGACAAAAACATAAATTTACTGACGAAAACGTAAATTTTCTGACGAAAACGTAAATTTTCCGACGAAAACGTAAAATATCTGACGAAAACGTAAAATTTCTGACGAAAACGTAAAATTTCTGACGAAAACGTAAATTTACTGACGAAAACGTCAAATTTCTGACAAAAACGTAAATTTACTGACGAAAATGTAAAATTTCTGACGAAAACGTAAAATTTCTAATGAAAACCTAAAACTTCTGACGAAAACGTAAATTTTTTGATGTAAACGTAAAATTTCTGACGAAAACGTAAATTTACTGACAAAAACGTAAATTTACTGACGAAAACGTAAAATTACTGACGAAAACGTAAAATTACTGATGAAAACGTAAATTTTCTGAGGAAAATGTACATTTTCTTACAAAAACGTAAATTTACTGACGAAAACGTAAATTTTCTAACAAAAACGTAAATCTACTGACGAAAACGGAAATTTTCTGACGAAAACGTAAATTTTCTGACGAAAACGTAAATTTTCTGACGAAAACGTAAAATTTCTGACGAAAACGTAAAATTTCTGACGAAAACGTAAAAATTCAGACGAAAACGTAAAATTTCTGACGAAAACGTAAAATTTATGATGAAAACGTAAAATTACTAGCGAAAACGTCAAATTACTGATATAAACGGCAACCTGCTGACGAAAATGTAAATTTATTGATGAAAAGTAAAAATACTGACGGAAACGTAAATTTACTGACGAAAACGTAAAATTACTGATGAAAACTTAAATTAAAAAAAAGTAATGTTAAAAAATCGTTTAAAAAATGTTTAATTAAAAATTGTTAAAAATATAATTTACAATTAAAAAAAATAATAAGAGAATTTATAAAGGAATGTCATGATCATAAAAAAGTGATTAAAAAACTCAAGCTTCTCCTAAACACATATTAAAACCTAAAAAAAACAAAAAACCCAACCTTTTTTCTAAAGACCCATTTATAACCAAACTCATCTAGACCCAAACCCATATAAACTCAAACCCATCTAGACCCATCCTCCTAAAAACCCATATAAACCCGAACCCATATAAACCCAAACCCATCTAAGACTCATGACCCAACCCAACCCAACCCAACCCAACTATTTTGCCACCTCTAGTTTAAAATTAAGCTTTGTATGTCTAATAATATTCCAACGTGTTTTGATGTTCTTTTGCAACTTTAAAGGGACTACTTTTGCAAAGTATCTAAAATGGAGGGATAATTATGTAATCTTTCATTATACAAAAAGTTTTTTAGATTTAACATAGAAGACATGGAAAGTTTATGCTAAACCCAAATTTATGATACTTTTGATATTATTCATTTCGGGAAAAATATTGATACAAATTTAGACCAGGAAACATCTAATTAAAGAGTTGATCTTTTTAGGATGAGCGCTCTGACTTGAATCCTGGAACTGTCTTAGAAAGGAATCAAAACCATGTCGAAACTGTACGGATTCTAGGTATACAACACGGTACTGGGACTACGAAATAAGATAGGAAAAAAACGAGATCATTTATTCGGTACCGAAACAGTACTAAATCAAGAAATTCTCAAAAATAAGAAAAAACACGATTTTCTAGAACCGATGTCGGTATCCGAATCTTGTTCGATATGGTACTGATACCACTAATTATACTCGGGAAAAAGTTGATATCATTAATTCGGAACGAGATTAGTATGAGACCAGTACCGTGCTCGTCCTTAGAGCTTTCCAACTATTTATATACTTGGGCTCATAAGCTGAAAACTGGCCCAATAAATATTTGTCTGGTTATATGATTTTTTTAGGGGCAGTTTGGTTAGTGGGTTTTTGTGAGTTTAGGCTCAAATGATTTGAAATCAGGTGTTTGGTATAAAGCTAGTAGCCATCCGTACAAGATTTAGAACCGAAAATCTAACTTTTGTAAATCTCACGAGGTTGGTTTTGATTGGGTTTCCTGACAATATGTAATTACAATCTTACATAATAACAAAAAGAATCCATACCACATGTTCTTTTATATTTTATTGATAAATTATTAATTCTTATTATTTTTATTTTATTTAAAATTGAAAATAATATTATAAAATTGTATTAATAAAGACAATATTTATTTTCTTTATCTCAGCTCATTTAATAAATATTACATCAAATTCAAATTTTACTCAATCTTAGGGTCTGTTTGGTTTAAAATCGGGTTTTATTTTGGATGTAGGTTTATAAAATAGAGGGTTTAAAAGTGAATAGTACTAAAGGAAAAGTAATGTTTAGTTTGAATTTTAAGTTTAAATTTTGATTTGATGTAAGAGAAAGAATATATATTATTAAATATATTAATAAGTATTTAGTATTAAATAAAATATTTTTTATTTTAAAATGAGTTTAAAAGTATTTTATGTAAATTACATATAAAGAAAGACAAAAAAAAGAATAACCTGGCCTACAATTAACCCACAACCCCCCATCCCCCCTTAATTTTACAACAACAAGAATATTAGGGGCAGTTTGGTATATGACTTTTCATGTCTTTAGGCTCATATCCTTCAAAATCCAATGTTTGTTACGAATTGAAAGAATCTTCGTACAGGTTTTTAGCCCAATATCCCACCTTTTGTAAATTCCACATTGGGTCACTGGTTTTAGTGGGGTTTACTGACAAATAAATGTAGGTCACATGTTTCTCATATTTTATTAATAAATTATTATTTTTATTTTATTTAAATTTTAAAATAGTATTAAAAAATATTATTAAAATAAATAATTTTTATTTTCTCTCTCATACATTATTTAATAAATCTCACTTCAAATCCAAATCTTACTCAATCCTAAAACCTTTACTTTATAAACCTACATCCAAAGTAAAACCCGGCTTCAAACCAAACGGACCCTTAGTCATTACATCCAAATATTTGGACTTGAGATTTCAACCAAACGAATGTTTCATGTCACTTTAACTAAAAACCAAGCCACTGTGGGCAACTAAACGGGCCCTTAAACCCTCAACTTTATAAACCCACATTTAAAGTAAAACTCATGTTCAAACCAAACGGACCCTTAGTATTATGTGTAATTGTTGATGAGTAGTTATGCGCTGATGGGCTAGAACTAAGCAGAGTTGATAAACCATATATGTTGTTGGGCTGTAGTGGACTGGGATTCATTTTGGACACGAATTTGACGATAAAATCAGCTTAACTCGTTTGTTCATCTTGAAATATATAAGCCTCCGTGTAAAGTGTAAACATAATCTTTTGGTGTTACGACAAATTTACTTTCGTACCAATAATAAAAACAGTCTATTAAAAAGTTTACAATCCATTAAAAAATATTATGCAAACCAGTAAATTTTACACTTGAGTTAATTGGACTAAATTAAAACTTACTTATTTTTCTTTAAAGTTTTAGACTTAATTTAATCTTACTGCACAATCATAATATATATTTTTTATTTACATGTCAAGTATAAGAGAGAAAAAACAAACTACAATTACTCAACGATTGTTTAATAGTGTATTAACCGTCAATATTTTATTTTGGTCAGTAAAATTGAGCAATAAATAAGACCGACTATGTGAAGAAAGATTGAGGGTATCTTTAGTTGGAGACTTTTTCTTACAGAAACATAGTAAATTATTTATTTTAATATAAATTTAGTTATAAGTCTTGTATACGCATGAGACTTATACATACATAGCGGCGGAATTTAATATAAATTTACTAGACAAGTACCCGCGCATAGCGGCGGAATTTGGTTAGTGGTAAATAATTTATAGTATGCGTTATTGTTGTAAGTGTTTCGTGTACGTTCAAAATAAAGCATGAAAAGATCAAATTGAAATTATAGAATGTTTTAATATATGACAATTCAATGCTAGAAAACCGGGTTAATCCGAGTTTACCCGATGACTCGACTAGGTCGATTTAAAAACCGGGTTTCAAAACATTGAAAATGGCATCGTTTATAACTTCATAAGTTTATTTATTTTCGTTGCACGTCAATAATTCATCTCCAAATGACTTAAGTGTGTTCACATAATATAGTTTATATATGCATTAAAATGTTTGAATTATAAATGTAGTATAGATTAGTGGGACCCACATTTTTCAACCATTCAACATTTTCAACTTTCAACCAAATGGATACACCCTTTATAATGTAGTATAGATAAATTTAGTTATAAGTCTTGTATACGCATGAGACTTATACATACATAAAAACTCATTTTAATATTTTAGTCTAATATATAGATATATGAAAATTTTCTCGTGTTTTATATTTTATAATTTTGATATTAGTAGAGTTGTTAGTTATAAATATACTTTTTTTAACGACACCTTTATTAAAAGAACTAGCAAAAAGTTAGAACAAACATTATAAGAAAATTAAATTAGGGTTTTTTTATCCAACTCACCTAAGAAAAAGAACATTTACATCGATTGGGAATCCAAGTAAACGATCGTGACACTATGTCATCAAAGAGCACCGCATGTCTCAAAGAAGAAGACCCAAAAGTCGCATGTATGCCACCGAGCAACAAAAAACACACCTTCCAAAATAAACTTGATCTTTGAGGAGAGCCTAATGGATGCATACCAAACGCTCTAATCTTGAAAGGATGAAATGTCTTGCCAATCTAAGTCCCACCATTTACAAATCTTACAAAATATAATACGGGCCGATTCGCACCTAAACGTAACATGCTAGAATGTTCTCAGGGACCGATCCACAAAGAGGACAATCATAAGAGTCTAAGGTAATACCTCTAGTCGCCAGATTATTCTTAGTCGGAAGTCGATCTAGTCTAGCATGCCAAGCAAAGACATTAATCTTGATAGGAATATGCTTCCCCCATCGGGCATTAACATCATCATGAGGAAGAAACATTTCATCCAAAATATTCTGAATATCTTTAACGCGGAACTCACCATCTCCATTGAGGTCACAAACCGATATATCCTTAGAAAGAGCTAAAGTAACCGTATTAGAAGCCAAAGATAGTTCGTTCCACTGTTGCCTTTAAACTTTGTCACAAACGAGTCTTCAAAAGGAAGATTAAAGAGAAGGGGCTCCCATTTTATCAGCGACTGAAACCTCCTTGACCAATTCCAAAGCAAAGTGACGAGGAAATCTGCTACTCAATGGTTGGTCACACAACCAAGGATCAATCCAAAATTTAGTGTTATGTCCGTCTCCTACTCGTTTCTTACAATGCACAACTAAGTTAAAACCTCTGGAGCTTAATCTTTGCAACTCACGTAAAATAGAGCACCAATTTGAGGATAGATTGCAAATGTGTCTTTCAATAGAAGGACCATATAAAGCTTGCATAACGCGATGCCAAAGAGATCTATCATGTGAGATGAACCGCCACTCCCATTTTAGAAGCAAAGCGCGGTTTAACGCAAAGTAACTAGACACTCCAAGGCCAACATTCTTTTTGGAATATCCCAAGCTACCCATGTTATCCTTCGTTCCAATGGAGAAGCTCCATTAAAAAAATTACTACGAATTGATTCCATCTCCTTCAAAACGCCTTTAGGAACTTTGTTAATCGACATATTATACAACGAAGAAGCACCAAGGATTAACTTCAAGAGAGTCATCCTGCCACCAATGGAAAGAGTTTTTACCTTCCACTTAGAGAGACGTGAATGAAGTTTCTACATCATATCAGCCCAAGCAGAAATATGAGACATACTTTCACCAACCATCACTCCGAGATACTTAAATGGAGACTACATGATATCACACCCAATCAATGAAGCACCCTGAGTAACAAGGCTACGAGGCACCCCCACTCCCAAAATCTGACTTTTTTGGAGATTAATTTTAAGACCAGAAGCAAGGAAAAAACAATGAAGAATTATTACCAAGTTCTCTAAATTCGATTCTGACCATTCCCCTATACGGCATCATCGGTGTAAAAAATATGAAAAATACATAACGACTCGTGAAGTTAAATCCCTCTAAAGATGCCATCAACAGTTGTTCCAGTAATGGAAATATGCTGGGATTCCATAACCAGAATGAATAAAAATTGAGCCAAAGGATCGCCTTGTTTTAACCTACAAAAGAAAGGGAACTCATGTGAAGGACTCCCATGAACAAATATCGAAGCCATAACCGAGCTAAAAATACCTTGAATCTACTTACACCAATTTGGAGCAAATCCAAACGGTTGTAAAACATCAAGAAGATATTCCCACCGAATCGAGTCATACGCTTTTGCAAAATCAGCTGTAAAGATTAACGCTTGCTTCTTTTTTCTTTTACACCAGGCAAGGATTTCATTAAGAATAAAAGGCACATCGTGGATTTGTCTATAAGCAACGAACACGGATTGAGTGTTTGAAACAAGATCCTTAATAACCATAGCTAAACGATTTGCAAGGATCTTCGTGACCACTTTATAGACGCATCCAATTAAACTTATAGGTCTATAATCTGTAACGAATTTAGCGTCTATAACTTTTGGAATCAAAGGTAGAAAAAAGAGTTACAAACCATTGGAAAAGAACCCTTTGCAAAAAAATACTCCACAGCCGCACAGAAATTAGGCCCAATAAAACTCCAGTATCTCCTAAAGAATTAAAACGTATACCTGTTTGTCCCAGGAGATTTGTTCACGCCACAACACCAAATAGCATCACGAATCTCGTCACGATTTATCTCTCGATCCATATCAGACACTTGATCAACAAATAGGCATTTAGGGAACGAGAAATTGAGCTTTAAACAGTCCGAAGTAGAAAGCTTAAAACGAGACACAAAGTGATCTTTGAAAGCCTCTTTGACAGCCACCAGATCTGTTTTCCAATCTCCATCAATAAAAACACCATAAATCGAAAATTGAGACCGTTTCTTATTTATAATACCATAAAAGTTTTTGGAGTTTTCGTCCCCTTCTATTTCCCACTTAATTTTTGATTTTTAATGAACTCATTTCTTTCCATCTGTTTAATATCATCGTATTGTCGCATCAACTCCATACGTCTAAACAACTTCTCGTCAGAAACAATCCCACTATCTAAGTCTTTGTTAGTTGTTATCAGCTTATCTTTAATGGAATTACAAACTCCACTTTGATGGAACTTTCTGTCTTTGAACCACAGGCGAATAATCTTTTTCAAATCTTGAAGCTTTTTCTAGAACCGAATCAATCTATTAGAATCCGAATAAGAAAACAAGTTCCATGCTTGCTCCACCATAGAAACGAACCCGTCCAGTTTAAACCAAGAATGCTATAAACGAAACAAAGTCGGTCCAAAATCAGTAGGTATCTCTCTAAGAAGAATAGGTCTATGATCCGATAAATGCCGCTCAAGACTAATAGTTGCAAGAGAGGGAAATAAAGACAAAATACCTTCCGAGACAAGAAAACGATCCAATTTGCTCATTTTGAAGCCGAAGGATGGGACCACGTAAAAGAGTATCCTTCCATCTTGATATCCACAAGCCCTAGAGACACAATAAAACGATTGAATGAAGACGCCCCATACCAATTAAAACACGACCTAAATCTTTAATCAACGGTCCAAACTTCATTATAATCTCCTATAACAATCGTCTCATTACTCCAACGCGTTATCAAAGAAGAGATATACGCCCACAGAACACATTTAAGAGTAAGGGATTGAGGAGCATATATAACCACAATAAGAAACTTGGAATTGTTAGGAATCCAAGACCCATATATAGCTAATCATAACATGATCTTTCTTAAACACAGTAGCCTCCCAAACGTATAAGATACCACCTGAGTTACCTATCGATTCACTAAACTCGAATTGATAATTAGAATTGCCCTACATGAACTTAACATCCATGTGAGTAACTTGGTCCATCTTTGTCTCCTGTAAAGCTAAGAACTTTATATTATTTTTGATGTTCAAATCCTTTACACACTCCTTTTTTGTCTTGTGACCAAGACCTTGAATATTCAAGGATAGAATATTCACTAACGAACTATATCAGCTCATTAATTCCCTATAATGTTCTCGATATCCTTCAAACACCTATTCATATCATACCACATGGACTGCCCTACCCTAATCATCTCATCCAAAACATTCAAAATAGACCCTTCATTATACGTTCTATGAGAATAATTATAAGTGGACTTACCATTAAAGACCTCGTTAACATGAACCTCCTGTGAATTATTAAGAACCTTAGAATGATCCAAAGGTGAATATTCTTTTTCTGCATCTAAACTATTAACATCTCCTTTATGATAGTTATCCGTCCCCATACTCTCCGGTTATAGCCAGGTCAGGTGGGTGTGGTAAAGAAGAACATGAAGCTTTTTTTTACCTCCTTACGATTATTCAATAATCCGTAAATGTTAAAAGGGTCTTTTGAGTGTTTTATTTCCACCTTTTCTTGTTTGTTACTCTCACTCTTATTAGCGGGAGAAAGATTGTCTCCAAATATAGTTTCAGATGCTCCTTCTAATTCACTACCATCTACTGGCTCCTCATCACCATGATGCACCCCTTCAGAATTGTTTAATCCCACATGTAGAGACTCGTCATCTGGAATGAATTCCGGCTCTTTATAATCAAGAAAAGTAGGTGTCCAAACAAATAGTTCTTTCACTCTTACCATGTATACCTTTTCTTTGAAAGTATTTTTGAAATTCTCCAAAATATTATCTACATGTTTAGTTATAACACACAGGCGCTTCCTAGCAAACGATGCAACGAAATTCTCTTTAATGTCCATAATCTCCCCTTATTTCTTGCCAATCTTCAAAAACGTTTCCCGAGTCCATAAATTCAGTGGGACCCCTTCAATATCAACCCAGAAAACATGTTCATCGCTAACAAAATCATGCACGGCACTATGAAGAACCTGGAACCATGAATTTACGCCAATATGCTTCATCATTTTTGATTTTGTAGCCATGTTATCCAACTGTAACATGACCCATAATCCACCAAGGTAAGATAAAGTAACCTTTGGAAATCCTTCTTTGGTAAGAAGCGTCTTTAAATTTGGTATGGAATTGAAATCCTTAACTTTCCCCATGACGTACCGGGAGAGATCACGTACAGTAACACATGAATCATCCAAAACCAATGATGGTGAAATAAGAACAGAATTAGCAGGAACATTAGATCGAGAATTACCATTCACATCACTACCATATGAACCATGACCAGAAAACCCATTATGGTGAGAAACCTTATTAGAATTAGGATATCTTCTCGGTGTTCAAAGAGAACAACATTAACATGGAGATGATAACGACCAACCCATAGAGTACAAAGATTCCCAATCAACCGATCCATATCGTCAACCCCAATGAAACGAACAAAAGCGAACCGCTTACCAGCCTTAGAAATACGATTAGGGATGAACACATCAACGACTTTGCCATATGATTCACAAAGTCTCCACAAATCACGCTATCCAAAATCGTCCGAAAAATTAGTAACGAAAACCGATTTAGAGTTATTTTAAACCTTATCCTCCCTAGATCGGAAAGAAGACATAATGATGAATAACCACCAGAAACCCTAATTGCCAAATAAAACCCAAAAAAACACGAGACCTTAAGAACTCAACAGATCCTACAACCAATAAAAACACGTCGAACCAAATAAAAGAAGATTTAAAGATTTAATAACAATGACGAATCTACTATCCTTCGGGACTAACCGATCACATCAATATAGGGAATAACCAAAGTTATAAGCCTACACCAAATCACAAGAAATCCGTGAAAGATAAAACACAATCAAGGGATAAACCATATAAATCAACCGTTATTCGATGAATTGTAAATCAAAGGTCGGATCTGACGATAAAAAGGTTAAAAAATAAAATTGCAAGACATAAAGATTTACCTAAAACAGAACACGATCCCTATGGCTAATTGAATTCGTAACATTAAACAAGCTCGTTCTTGGATATCAAATCGCGAGGATGACATTACAAGACGACAGGTTGTTACAAGTATGAACATAAAAAGGGTAGTCGATCATGAACGATTAAAAAAATCAAGATTGGTTGCCGCCATTGTTAGGGTTTTGTGGGTTGCCTCCATTGTTAGGGATTAGGGCTTTTTTCGATTCCATAAAATATTTTTTAATTATTAATATACTTAATTGCTTATATATATATATATATATATATATATATATATATATATATATATATATATATATATATATATATATATATAGTGTAAGGTTATTTTCAGAACCAAATAAATGTACAGAACTGCGAGAACCACCTTTATACTATTAATAATGCATATGTATCTTCATTATTATGTTTAATTTAAAATTTAATAATTGTTTTATTGCTTATAGATCCAAGTATGATGAGCGATATGAAGAGTGCATATGTGTTTTTATATGATCCTAAGAAAAGATAGTTATAATACATACAAAACAAATACATGTGCATGATCCTATGATACGTGTTCCTAGTGACCTACGATAATGAAAATTCATGTATTTCTACCTAACGAACTAACCCGATGAATATACATGTGCATTTTAAGAGTAAAAATGTGGTTCTCGCAGTTCTGTACATTTATTTGGTTCTGAAAATAACCTCACCCTATATATATATATATATATATATATAAATTATTATGCACTAATATAAGTGTTTAATAGATTTTATAAATTATGTAAGTTTAAGATATGAAGTAAATATGATATAAAGTTTAAGGAGTATTTGCTTATTTTCTAAATTTGTTGTAAAAATATAAGAAACTATAAGTTTTACTTAACACTATTTAATTTATTTAAAATTAAATTATTTATAAGTTTTATTAATTACTTTATTTTTGTTAATTTTTATTTCTAATAAATTTAACATATACTTTATGTTATTTTTTCATCAAATTTTCATATATTTTTTCTAATTTCTAGCGAAATTTAGAAGTAATTTTACTTTTTTCAATTTTATAAATCTTAGAAAATATTTAATATTAAAAATACTACTACTTCCGTCCCAAAATTATTGTCCATCTTTCCTTCTTCGTCTGTCCCAAAATTATTGTCTACTTCTAAAAATAATATTTGCTTTTTTATGTTTACTATATTACCCTTAGTCTAAATTATTATTTACAGAAATTAAAGAACCTCTAAAAATAATATTTGCTTTTTTATGTTTACTATATTACCCTTAGTCTAAATTATTATTTACAGAAATTAAAGAACCAATAATTAACTATCAAAAGTCAAAACTGTTTTTTTTTGTGCTTTCGTAGAAATAAAAATTGTAAGTAATACATTTTTTTTAACTGTGTATTTCTTGTTTTGGACAATAATTTTGGAATGGATATAATATTAATAAGAAAAATTAATTTTTAAAACATACTCCGTACAAAATATCAAAAAGAAATTTGTTTCACTAAACAAAAGAAATATATTCTTAGAAATTTGTGAGAGATTTGTAGGTTGAGAAGCGCAAGTAACTTTTTTTAAGAGTATGTTTGGTAATATTAGAGCATGGAGAGTGGTTGAGGCTTAAACTTAGTGTCAAATGTGCTACGTAGGTCTGACGTAAAAATGCTTTGGCACCACATTTTATGATGGTGTGGTGAGCCAAAAAAAATGGTGCAAAATGGTAAAGCGTGATATTATGGGCCCACAATACATCACTTTATTTCAAAAAACAAAAAAGATAAGAAAAAAAACCAGAAAACATTTTGCTGTAAGGTGGTGATTTTGGCGCGCGAAAGTTTAGCGTCATGTACGGTGTGGTAAGCCAACAAAATTTTGGTGCCAACGGCTTAGCAACCGAGTTACTAGCTATTGTTTCTCATGCTCTTAGTGAAAACTGGGATGGATTGTTGGAATTGGTTGCTAGAGTATGAATTGAATTGAAGCTTTTTTTGTATAAAGGTTTTTTTATAAATATTATTATTTTAGAAAATAGTTAAGTATAAAAAATGTAGGTGAACTCTAAATTTCTGCTCGTTACATAAGTAAACAACTTCTAAAAGAAACACATATCTAATACAAAGTCACATAGAACATAAATAAAACTGATATTTCTTGCTTTCACAAACTTCTTTTAGAAAGACAACAAAATATATAAAATGGTAAAACGAAGATTACAATGCACGACATCCCTCTTCAATTAAACAAGATAATTAAAAGAAGAAGAAACGCAAAACAAAAAAAACAACAACAAAATACAACTTATATATGAGCAATACCACACTCACAAAGCTATATAGTAAAGCTAGAAAGTACACTAACTTTACACATTAGCTTTCACGGACTTCGATTTTAAGATAATCGGCAATAATTTAGACGTCGTCCAGAATATCCTAATCATCATACATATAATCATTATATGGGTCATAGTCATCGACATCATCCTTGTAAGAATCATTTCATTATTCCCACAAACTATTAGTCTTATATTTCATATCTGACGTTTTAGAAGACAAAAAAATTGTCATCTCATTATCTAGAGGTTGAACTACTTTTTCCTCATATAGCTCACCTAAAATATCACCTATTTTTTAAGAACCGGGTTCCTTAATTATCCACTAAAGTAACTTTCCTTCAACAATCTTCTTTTTAATACTGTCATTTTTCTCAATAATCGGGGTATTACTAGCATCCGGACGATAAGTACCATCCTCAGACAGGAATCCCTTCGAAGAATTATAGGTTCCACAATTCGTATCCAAATCATCATTATTCTTAACAGATTTAAGTGCCACAAAACAATCTCTCCGAAAAATTATTTGAAGCTTTTTCTAAACGCTAGTTTTAGAAGCATTTCATTTAGTAGCATATTTTAACTTATTTTTGTCACTTATTTTTTCTATTTGTTATTATAAATTATGTCAACAAAGCAAAACTTATTTTTAAAAATATTTTGTATTTACAAAAAATAGACTTATGTCTTGATAAATTTTCGTAAGCTTGCACGCAAACATATCTAAAATTTAAGTTAGAATTTGAAGCTTGAAATTTTCATTTCTCAGAACATATTCAAAAGTTCATGATTAAACAAGCAAAGAAAAAAAAAACAAGCCAAGTAAGGTTATCAAAAAAGCATATTCACGTAACTTGACTTAACCCGTAGCTGTAGACATTTATCCAGGTCGGGGTAAAATATTATTATTCGCTTATTCAAGTTATTAGGGTAGCGTGATTAACCTTAACGCTTACTAGGGTTAGGTAACGGATATGATTGTAAGGCTTATTTGAGTTAACCCACGTAACAACCCAATCAAATTTTGTTTACTTCCTTATACTTATCTGATGTAGGTCTTTGAGTTTCTAGTTTCGTCACTTAGGTGGTGTTTGTTTCGGTAAGATGTTTTGGGTCTGAATTCGATTACCGCCTTTTATTGGTAAGAGGCGGACTTAAAGTCTGAATCTGAATGTAATAATGTTGTTTGTTTTTTTTATAATTGTCTGAATGGTTTTTATTATACGTTTTTAAATATATGTTCACAAACACACGCTTTCGGTTCACCCTAGTCAACAAACATGTTACCATTATCACTTTAATTCCACGATTTCATAGAAACTAGCTCGAATTTTAATCCAACAAACTCGAAATGTTAATTGCATGAGAAGTGGCTCAATTTATATATAATCCCAAGCTTAAAAAAAAATTCAAGCTACTAATACAATTAACTCACAAATTCAACCTAACTAATGCTATACAAAATTTTAATTTCCTGAATTGGGTTTTATATTCGGCCCAAACAAGTTATAACCTTGGCCCAAAGATACACAAGTAATGTATGTATGCCCTAATTTTATTTTCATCTTAATTCTCACACTTTTAGCCGACACATTTTCATCACCATCTTTACTGAGAATATACCTTCGTACCTACTAGCTTTTCTGTCTTTCTCTTTTCTTGTGTTTCTTTCATTAAAATTACCAAGAGATCCACAAGTTTCATTTACTACCTAATCAAAACCCTTTGGTTTTATCTCTTTTGAATCATGGAAGAACAACAGACAAATCATGTATATGGCTTTTGTTACCAAAAATTTTGTTTTTCTTGTAATTCAAAGCCAGGTAGTGAGAGAAAATTGTTAAGAGCGAGTCAGACCCAAACTCCACATCTGATCGAGTCAGATCTTTCTCTGACCGCGTCTGACTCGCTTTCGAAAAACAAACAAGCTTTATGTCTGACCGTGTCTGACTGGCAAGATGTCAGAGGCAGTCAGACGTTTTTTGGTGAAAACAAACATGCCCGCATCTCATTTGAAGTCCGAGTCAAGTTGAGGTAGAAGTGTGTGTTTATTACTTTCAGTAAGTTCAGCCAATAAGACTTAGGTGGTGTTTGTTCAGTAAGATGTTTTGTGTCTGAATTTGACTACCGCCTCTTACTGGTAAGAGGCGGACATAAAGTCTGAATCTGAATGTAATAATGTTGTTTGTTTTTTATAATTGTTTGAATGGTTTTTAATATACGTTTTTAAATATATGTTCACAAACACATGCTTTCGGTTCACCCCAGTCAACAAACATGTTACCATCATCACTTCAATTCCGCGATTTCACAGACACTAGCTCGAATTTTATTCCAACAAACTCGAAATTTTAATTGCATGAGAAGTGGTTCAATTTATATATAATCCTGAACTTAAAAAAATTCAAGCTACTAATACAATTAACTCACACATTCAACGTAACTAATGCTATACAAAATTTTAATTTCCTGAAATGGGTTTTATATTCGGCCCAAACAAGTTATAACATTGGCTCAAAGATACACAAGTAATATATGTATGCCCTAATATTATTTTCAACCTAATTCTCACACTTTTAGCCAACACATTTTCATCACCATCTTTAATGAGAACATACACCTTCGTACCTACTATCTTTTCAGTCTTTCTCTTTTCCTGTGTTTCTTTCATTAAAATTACCAAGAGATCCACAGGTTTCATTTACTACCTAATAAAAACCCTTTGGTTTTATCTATTTTTTTAACGACGAGTTAGGACAGTTAATGATACTACCCTCTCGGGTAGTATCGGGATAAGGCACCACTTTTAGCGTATGCTGGCTCCTTAAGAACTAGAGAAGAGAAGAACTAGACATTTGTTGAACTTTAACTTTGATTGATTGATTATAGAATTACATAATGAAACCTTAAATACTAGTTGTGTGATAAACACAAAGATAAATGATAAACATAAAAGATACTAGAGATAAACACAAAGCACAAACATATATCCTAAGTAAATACAAGATATTCATGCGTAACATTCCTCACTACTTCGAATTCACCTTGCCCTCAAGGTGAGGTCTTGAAAAAAACACTCTCGATTCTCCGGTCCCAAATTTTGAGACGTTTCCTAAGCATTTACACACTCTCTTTCAACATGTTATGTGGCTTGAGTAGTAACGATTTCTGATTTGCTACTCTACACTCCTTCCATTCGAATTGAACAAATGACGTGGCACTCTCGGAAGATTCATCAACAACAAGCCATGATTCACTAATCTCAATTTGAGATTCCCCAACCATAAGCGACTTCGATTCACCAACAATAGGTTGCGATTCACCAATAATAAGTTGTGATTCAACAACAATAAGCTCTGATTCACCAATAATTGGTTGTGGTTCACCAGTAATAGGTTGCTTATCATTTGACCATGATAAAACTACATCTAATTTTTCTTCAATGTTAAGATTCTTTCCTTTAATCTCCGCAATACGAGCCTCCATTATACGGGTTTAGGAAAAAACTTCTCCTAAATTTGTAGGTGCTGACCTTGAGAGTGCACATTGTAGGACAGGTTTAATCCACATATATAAAAATACATAAGTAAATCCTCAGACATCCCCGTAACTCGATCCGCAAGTTTCATGAACTTACTCTCATAATCGGCCACCGTACCCTTATGTAAGAGTGTAGATAGAGCGTCCCAATCGTTGTTGCCCGATGCCATAGCAACCGAAAAAAAATCAAAAGATATATTTTTATTAATTTTTTTCGGATGAACAGTACACGATGAACAGTAACGTCAGATGAACAGTAGCGCGATGAACATTACCCCCTCTCTGATGAATAGTGCGTCGAATGAACAGTAGTTTTCTTTTATTGGAACCCTAAATCAAAAACCCCCCAACGAATTGAGGGCTCTCAATGAAAGCAGCAATTGATACGACCATCTCGGGTAGTATCGGGATAAGGCACCACTTTTAGTGTGTGATGGCTCCTTAAGAACTAGAGAAGAGAAGAACTAGACATTTGTTGAACTTTAATTTTGATTGATTGATTATAGAATTACATAATGAAACCTTAAATACTGGTTGTGTGATAAACACAAAGATAAATGATAAAAATAAAAGATACCAGAGATAAACACAAAGCACAAACATATATCCTACGTAAATACAAGATATTCATGCGTAACAGTTAATAAGTTAGTTATTCGATTTCACAGTACTTACCCAGAAGGTAGTCCCTGCCAGCCTCGAATAATAATTAGTGATTCGATTCCACAGTACTTACCCAGAAGGTAGTCCCTGCCAGCCTCGAATCGAAGCATCTATGGGGCAAAACTCCATAAATTCCCACCTTGAAGAAAAACCCCCATGGAGAGACTCGAACTTGAGACCTCACGCATGTGATAACAACCTCCCCAAGGACACCCTTGGTGACCAAATGAGCTAACCCAGTTGGTCGGTTTTATCTCCTTTGAATCATGGAAGAACAATAGGCATATCATGTACATGAGATTTTGTTACCAAACATTTTGTTTTTCTTGTAATTCAAAGCCTGGTAAGTTTAAAAAGTGTGAGAGAAAATTGTTAAGAGTGAGTCAGATCCAAACTCCACATTTGATCGAGTTAGATCTTATTCCTCTGACCGCGTCTGACTCGTTTTTGAAAAACAAATAAGCTTTATGTCAGACCGCGTCTTACTGACAAAATGTTAAAGGCAGTCATACGTTTTTTTTTTTTTTTGAAAAAAACATGCCCTTACTAAATTTAAGTTACAATCAATTCAGGGGGGCTTAAAAACGTTGACATTAGTTTCTTTTTATCGAGATGAAGTTTAGTAAAGAGAGAAAAGTGTGCTAGATCCTAGATGTTGTCTTTTTAAATGCTTTAAGTTTTGAAGAAAATGATTTTCTTTTGTTTTCTATATGATACACGTTTCTTTCGTTTTTTGGAGAAAAAGTGTAGAATCCATTAGAAAACGTCCAGTAACAAAATGTCCCATCTCAAGATCTGCCATATCACATTATGAAATACTTTATTATTAAACAAACCTAGCTATTCTAAGACGTTACTACAATGCAACAAGTTTCCATATATAAATATGACCATATTCCCACATTCTTCAATTATAAATAAAATGAATATTAAAAAAAAATGATCTATCCTGATAAAATTACTGTTTATTCTCTTACATACAAAATTTGCAATTTCGAAGCTATAATATCAACGCTTGTTTGACAAAAAAAGATATTTATTTATTTATTTATTTTTTTTAAACGGCAAATGTTAGTGGTTAGTGGGTCGAGTCATGCAATGACATTCAAGCGGAAGAATATCTTTCACGAACCATTGCCTAGTTATGTTAGACTCCTTAACCGTTTAGTTTGAAATACTCTTGGCAGGTCTTGAACCCAAGACCTTCAGAAATCCTCCAAAAAAAAAAACCAATTAGTGAAACCTTAATGACAAAAAATATTTAATACTTATGTTTTAAAATTATAATCTATTTTCTAATTGTTTATTAAAATTAAATAGAAAATTTAGATATAAATTATTATATTGTCCTCACATGAAGTTATAATTACAAATGTTAAAAGGGTTTTTAAATTAATTATTAGTTAAAGGTAAAATTATTTTTATTTATAAATTAAAAAAAATATTATACTTATTATGTTTTTTTTAAATTGTGTATTTTTGTTAATAGATAATAATTTTAGAATGAAAAAAGTAGCATTGAAGATCTGATTAAAATACTTTTTTCATCATATTATACTTGAGAATCTTAAATTAGAATATTTGAAAGAGATTAATATAATGCGTCTATTTATTATTTAATGAGGATTGTATATGTTTATGTCATTTTGCCATTAATAATTACCGCTAATGTTATGCAATCAAACAGTTTTATATGACAAACTTCTTCTGCTAACTGCAATTTTCTTTTTAAAAACTTAGTTAATTATATAAGGAGTTAAATACAAAAATCGTCATTGTGATCGGGGGATTGTGGATTATTTGTTTTTGTCGGGTCTAGGTGGTGAGGCGAATTTTTTTTGCGTGTTTTGAAGAGTTTCTATACCATTTTGTATTGTGTTGCATGCATAGTGTTTGATTTTGAAATAGCATAGATTACGGGATGAATTATGTTTAATTTAGGGTGGTCTAGCTTTATTACGTAGTGTCAAAGTATCCAAATTTTGGATTCAAAATATGAAAAGGAAAAATGTAGCGAATATTCTGTTGGTAAACTATTTTAGTTAATCGTGATTTAATAGAGATCAATGAGATTTCATATTTCGCTCTGAGGCACGAGTTAAGGGAAGTGCGGAGTGCACACTCGTTAAGCTAATATGTTATCACTCACGACGAAAATGAAGGGGTCAAGGGGGTTGCGCCCCCTTGCGGGGTCAAGGGGAAGAGCCCCTTGCTGGGGTCCCGCTGCCAGGTCAGCGGGCGGGGGTCGAGGGGGGGACGCCCCTCGCGGGGCTTATCTTAATTTTCCTGTCAAACCCGAACCAACAGGTCTGTTGGTGAACAGCTGTAACTGTTCATATGTAACTGTTTGCAACCGTCTTTTCATATGTTCATTAACAGATATTGTATCTCACAGAACATAACGAAAAATACACAATTCTTTATGTTCCTGCTTTGATCTCTTGTGCCTAAAATAAAAGTGTTTCTGCTTGAATTATCCGGATAAGGATTTCGTGTAACCCAGGCACGAATAGGGTCGAAATACTTTATACAAAAAGTGAAGTTAACACGATTCAAGTTAGATATCCATGATTATCACATCGTCGTACAGACACCCTATTTTACTTACATATTCATAAATCCTCATTAGATTTGACGGATCCAAAAGTTTTTAAAGATGAAAAATTTATCAAAGATGGCACTTGGTTGCCAGAAATCGTGGTCGAAATATGGGTTTTTAAGTTGAGGAGGATGAAGATGTATATCATAAGGAAAAGGTAAATTATATAAAATATCTATATGATTTGCCACCCAACGAAAAATGTTAAAACTGTCCCTAAAACACTATTAGGGACCATAATGATTCAAATGTTTTGCTACTGAGAAACTACATGCAGTTAAAGAAAATCAGAGAAGACTTCTATAATTTTGACAAATCACAAGAATGATTTTTACATTTTTCTTTTATATGAATATATATAAGCTGAAACAGTTCTTCAACAAAGCAATAAATAGATAAGAAAGTAAGATTGTGAACAAGAAAAACCCAGGATATTCTAAACGCATTAAGTTTTGTCAATAAAAACAAGACCACTAAATGTTCGAAGACGACGACAATGATAAGTACACAATGTTGGAAAATATTGTTGGCAAAATAACTTTTGACCAACTTTGGACACAATTATGTATATGTATGTGTCATATATATTAGTGATACTTTATAGGTTCGCGTTCTCCTTGAAGAGAGCTTCGCAATGAGCCTTTATGTGTCCAAAATGAAGGTGATGTGAATGAGATATCGTGTCTCAAAGTTAGGCATTTGGTACCATGCTTAAAGAGGAAAATAGTTTATTTTTTGTCCCACATCGGTGGGATGAGTAAACTGGAAGGGGGTCTATTGTGTATAAATAGAGGCCTAATTCCATAGTTTTCTAACACACATCAAATCAATAAGTATCATTATTGATTTCCAACATATGGAGTACGCATCTGTAAAGATGTAATTCCGGGCACTTTGGTTAAGTCCGACAGTACAACTTACTGTTTCGGCTGTTGTACCCTGGGAAACAGACGACGAATCTGTTTTAAGGGAAGCGTGTCAAACACGTGCCTCAGCTCTTTAGTTCTAAGCGTTTCTTACGCGTGCCTCGACTTGCTGGTGATTTAGTAAGTCTTTTTATTATTTTAGTGTTTTATTTAATTATCGTTTATAGTTATGTCTGTATTTATTTTTCTGTTATTTATATTCTGTTATTTGTTTTATGTTAATTTAATTAATTTAATTTATTTGATTTATAAATAAAAGTGTTATAGTTTCCCTACAGTCTTAAAACAGATTCTGTGTAACAGAATTAAACACTTTTTTTTGTTAAAATCATATTAATTTAATTAACTTATTTTTATACAAACTGTATTCTCCCGAAACCAAGATTGTGTTTCTTTAGGAAATCAGTTTTTAAGTAAACAGAATTTTAATTAACAGATCTGGTGTTACAGATCTATAAACGATTTTTTAAAACAGTTTATCGTATCAGTTTGTTTTGAAACCATGATGAGTTTGCGTTCAAACTGATCGTTTAGTTTGTTTATTACATATGTTATAGTTTTAACCTAGATTTACTGAAGCCATGATTGAGTTTCTTTGAATCAGATTTGGTACAAGTTTATATAAACCATGTTGAGTTTATTAGATACCAAATTGTTTTAATAGTTCTTAACTGTATTCCGTTAGAATATTGACAAATTTACTTGTGGTAACACAATTGTGACCCTAATGAATCTTGTAAATGTAATTGGTGCGCCAGTTACAGCATGATTGGAATCATGATGAATTTAGATTCATTGAAACCAAGTGGAGTTTCTTTGACACAAATCTCATAAAAGATAAGTTGCTATTTTATGAGATTATTAGAACGTATTCATTGATCTCATAAAGTGCAAGATCTTATTTTATTAGACTTTTGAAACATGTTCAATGAAATCAAGAAGAATTTCTTTGAAACAAGATGTTGACAATGGTATGAGTTATCATTAAATATCAGATTACATACACTATTTTTATTAAATTAGTGGAAGAGTTTTTGACTTGTGTAATTCATTGTAAATTGGGCCGAGTCTAATTATAAACCATATATATTCTTGAAACCTTGTTGAGTTTATAAATATACCTATTAAAACCTTGTTGAGTTTCTTTTAAAGAATGGATCTACTGAAACCTTGTTGAGTTTCATTGTAGAAATTGATCATATGAAATTGATTTATTAAGATCTTCGTGATGAAGATTGATAACATATGTGGTTTTGTTAGAAAGATTATGTCATAAGAGACATTCTTTAATTGTTTAGTCGAAAGACTTTCTTTAAAGTGGTTTTGTGTAACGGATCGTACAAAACATTAGTGGTTTGAAACAAAATCCGATTTAATTCGTTTTGGATAAGAAACACTATGTGATTTAGAACATTGTTAATAGTAACAAAAAATTAGTTTCAAACTAATTATGAGACATCGGATTAACAAATTATTTGGAATGTCACGAGTGACATCTAAAGGATCTGCTCCTTTACTTGTAAAATGGGAGACCGATACTCGAGTTATGTGTACGGTAGATGCTTTAAAGCATTCAGAAACTTTTTGTGCCGTAACTATGTGTTAAATGGCTAGAATGACATGAAAACTGAGGTCATGAGTGAATCCAACCATAGATAATGGTGCATCAGCACTTCAGTATCATGTCATGTATATTGTGATAAGAGTTCGATTAACTCTTATAATGCAGTTGAGAATGGAGAGAACGAGTTTGAGCAACTCTCCTATTACGAATATCAAGGAAAAAGATGTGATTTACATCTAGAAAAGAAACTAAGTTAACCAACGTTGTGTGTCCCGGAGATTCGTAGGAATCTAATGTCCGGATGGTTGCTTAATGAAATTTGGCTTTCATATGTGTTTGAACCAAATAAAAATCGATTTAACGAATAACATAAATTTAGTGCATACGGGTTATGCCTTTAAAGTGGGTAAGTTGATTATATTTTATAATGGTCATTTTTAAATGTATGTTATGACTCACTTTGACATGTTTTAAATTTTTACTCAACATGTTGTCCAATTAAACCAAATCGGATACCCATTTTTGTATTGACACGGATTACAAAATCAAAACTTAGGTTAAAGCCAAATTGATAAGTCTTTTCTCTTGGTTGAACAGAAATAACCAAAAACCTTGATATGATTCACATGGTTTTATGTGATTTAAAATTGATACCTACTAAGGTATAAAGTATCGTGTACTTCACCATATTGGCTAAATGCGGTACAAAATATTGCTATTTACACTTACTTGAGAGTAAGGATATAGACAAGCTTGATCTATATACATAAGTTGGGAACCAACTTATTATCGATAATAAGGTGATTCGAAGTTATTGGAGGTGAATATGTGTCTCTATTTTTAAATTTTTATGCTAAACTTAGAATAAGACACAAATTCATTGCTCTTGATATAGAAAAGAATCATGCCTTAGAAGAAATGGTTAATGCCATGTTCTTAAATCCAGGTTTAAGCCATGGCATGTGGGGGAAAGCGATTATATCGATTGCTTATCTTTTAGATAAGATCCCTTGTAAATGAAATAAGATACTTCTTACGAACTATGGGTGAGAAGAAAACTATCTTATAAGTACTTACAAATGTGGGGGGTATCTAGCTAAGATATCCGTATGAAATTCATGGTTCGAAAGATTGGACCTAAACCTATGGATTGTATGTTCACAGGATTTGCTATGAATAGCAGTGCTTATCGTTTCATTGTACATGAATCGAAAATAGACATAGTAATGGAATTAAGGAATGATTCATTCTTCAGAAATATACTCCTTGTTTACGAAGGAAATTGAAAGATCATCTAGAATAGATGACGAGGTTGTCCAAGGTCAGAGACAACGAGATGATATTGATCTCTTTGATGAGAGACAAGATTGACCCAAGGAGAGGTTGAACCTAGAAGAAACAAAATGACATGAACCGAGAGATTGGTTGGATTTGATTTTTGTTTCTTTTATGGTAGAAAAATGAGTCTACTTCTTACTGAGAGGCAGTAACTTTCTTTGAAAGGGTATCAATAGAAAGAAGCCATTAAAAGTGAAATAGATTCTATTTTACAAAAGTAAAATTAGAAGCTCGTGGATGTACCTTAAGTTGTAAACCACTAGGCTATAAATGGATCTTCAAAAAGCAGATAAAAGTCGATGTCACCATTGACATGTGCAAAGAAAGATTGGTAATCAAAGAATTTAAAAAAAAACGAGAAGGTCTATCTTCCTTTGATGCTTATTCGCATGTTAAACGAATAACCTCAATTATGATGGTACTTTATTGCCGCATTAAGAAATTTTGGAAGTTTCTTATGTGGATGTGAAAACGATATTTCTAAACAGGGATTTAGAAAAAGGAACTATACATGAACCAACCTGAGGGTTTCATAGTTCCTATGCTAGAGAGAAAAGTTTGTAGGCTAATTAAGTTATTATATGCTTTAAGGCAAGCTACCAAACAATGACATCAAACTTTTTGACCATATCATGTCAGAATGTGGATTCAAAATTGATGTATGTATGTGTAATCAACAGTAAATATGTACTCTTGTGTTTATACATGAATATATTTATCACTAGAAGTGATAACAAGATGAATAATCCACTAATGATCTGTTGGAGTCAATATTTGACATGAATTTCATTAGTTGTTGGGTTTGTTGAACCCATATGGATTTGTTTTGAAGTCAAACATTAAGAACAACAATATTATTGAGAGGTTCAATGTGGGGGATTCCGGCCTAGCTAGAGTCCAATGACATCTTTTTAAATCTATTTAAAATAGAGGTAAAATTGTTTCCCATTTTGAATACTCAAAGAATATTGAGTATCTTATGTGTCTAATGACGTGTGTATGATCTGATTTAGAACTTATAATCAGGCAAGCAGATATATTAGTAATTCAAGTGGGGACCATTTGAATAAATATTACTTGAGTACTATGATACTAATAATATTGCATTATGGAAGATATCCTACTACTATCAAGTGATAGAGTAATGCAAATATAGATTCTTACATATAAGAATCTAAATCCACTAGAGGGGATGTATTTATCCTAAGTGGAAAGCTATGTCCTAGAAATCTTGAAAGTATTTCAAAGAGACAATTATAGCTAAATCTATGATGAAATATGAATTTATTATTTGAGGTAAATTTATAAAATATGCAGGATAGTTTACGTTAATTCGTAAAGGACATACCAAGATGGCGTATACCGGTAACGACCATGTTTATAAAGTGTGATAGTCAATAGAATTTGACAGAGCTCATATCACAAATGTAAACGGTAAGTCGAGACATATCCATCATAGATTGTGATTGTTGCGACAACTACTCTCAACTAGAGTTATCACGATTGACTACGTAACGTCAAAGGATAACATCGCGGATCCGCTTACGAAAGGCTTAAGCAGAGAGTTAGTTAGTGAGTCGTCTAAAGGAATGGGACTAAAGCCCTTGAAAGAATGAGTTTCTATGAAGGAAAACCTAACCCATTTGACTGGAGATCCCAAGATCTGGGTTCAATAGGACAACCTAATCATAGAAATGTGGGGGAAGTCACGTCAATGTGGGGGAGTTACTTAATACAGTAACTTTCCTAGTCCATTCCTAGAACAATGTGACTTATTGAGAGGTTAAACATATGGCTTAAATGATTCATGATGAAATCATAAAGCATGATGATTCAATATGAAATCATAAAACATATGTTTTTAATGATTCAAGATGAAATCACCTATGTGAGAGAGAAGTAGGGGTCGCTTCGAAAGAAATTGTGGGGGCGTAATTTCTAAGAGCTCTTGCAGAACCAGGCTAGTGTTCATGACCATAACGAACACGACTATGAGGACTTGACAATGTCAGGGAGAGTCTTGTGTGAGTGTGTATTGTCGTCTACGTAAACAGAGGCTAAGTTCAAAGACATCGCGTCTACTTAGATCTAGGAGACTAAGTGCATCTCACAAGGGAAGGTTCAAAGGGTCACACCTACCTATCCTATGCAAGATTCAACTGTTGGAATTTTATTGAAACTTTTGTGTATTACAACCGATCTCTATTCATGTGGGGGATTGTTGGAAAATATTGTTGGCAAAATAACTTTTGACCAACTTTGGACACAATTATGTATATGTATGTGTCATATATATTAGTGATACTTTATAGGTTCGCGTTCTCCTTGAAGAGAGCTTCGCAATGAGCCTTTATGTGTCCAAAATGAAGGTGATGTGAATGAGATATCGTGTCTCAAAGTTAGGCATTTGGTACCATGCTTAAAGAGGAAAATAGTTTATTTTTTGTCCCACATCGGTGGGATGAGTAAACTGGAAGGGGGTCTATTGTGTATAAATAGAGGCCTAATTCCATAGTTTTCTAACACACATCAAATCAATAAGTATCATTATTGATTTCCAACATATGGAGTACGCATCTGTAAAGATGTAATTCCGGGCACTTTGGTTAAGTCCGACAGTACAACTTACTGTTTCGGCTGTTGTACCCTGGGAAACAGACGACGAATCTGTTTTAAGGGAAGCGTGTCAAACACGTGCCTCAGCTCTTTAGTTCTAAGCGTTTCTTACGCGTGCCTCGACTTGCTGGTGATTTAGTAAGTCTTTTTATTATTTTAGTGTTTTATTTAATTATCGTTTATAGTTATGTCTGTATTTATTTTTCTGTTATTTATATTCTGTTATTTGTTTTATGTTAATTTAATTAATTTAATTTATTTGATTTATAAATAAAAGTGTTATAGTTTCCCTACACACAAAAAACTGTAAAGTCAGTTATCATGTGAGTCGTTCTTATGTGAGGTATATAATGACGTGTTCTGTTTTTTAAACTTAACTATTATATACGACTAGGTTAAGCAAATACAAAAAGGGAAAAATGAAAAAAGAGTGATCTAAGTGAGTTGATTCGACTAGGCATTTGTTGTCGCCACCCTCACGTCACCGCACCGGCCGCTAAAAACAATAGCCCGTTGTTGATACAAAAGTTGGATGGACCGCGTTTGACCCGAATTAGGCTTAATTCGGGTGGTTGAGGACTCCGTTCTTGCACCAAGTGAACTTGTTTGAAGACCCTACACATTAAATAACAAACACCGTTAGGCTTACCATGGGAATGTATCCCACGATTAGACTCCACCCTGAGAGTAAGTAAGCGGTTTGATTGAGTAATCGATGAGGGTTTAGAGTATTCTGTGAATCTTATCTTTGTGGAACCTCTGGGGTTCCTTTTATACCCGGTGAAACCCTAATTGGGTTTCCATATTCTTACAACCTAAGGAAGAGATAATTACCATATACAACAAGATCCTTATCACGTAAATAAGGAGAGTGTATATCCTCTTAGCTTAGGTGAATCATAATCCTAATTAGATTATGATTCCGTCTGACCCTTTCCGCGTGCGGCCAGGACGATAACGGCTTATTGGGCCACATGGGCTTCGACGCTATCTGTATGTGATCCATACATAATGGATACTGGTAGTTCCCGTGGGTCGGACTTTATAGCCCGACTAGGGACTATACGTCATCATGTCCCCCTAATCTAGTAGTCGCATGGCATGCCGCGGCTACTAGACTATAAAAGTAACTTCTATCGCACTTGAAACTAAGGTGGTAAGAATAAATGTAAAGAGTACTAAAGAAGTTTCAAACATTCCCACTCAAAACCTATACCAAGCCACTTTGGAAATCGTGAAAAATGTATGACACATCTGCTAAACTATTCATCTTCTACCGTTGAATTCACCCAAGTAGATGACACGTGACACGCATTCCTTTGCATAAACAGTAAAACCTAGAGGTATTAATACCCCCAACCTTCATTTCACTGTAATTCACTATTTAAGAACCCGCTTCCGCCATTAACAAACCTTAATATCTATCGATGTACCATACCAAACATCTTTGACGATATTTGTACCGCATAATACCAACATGGTAAAGCATTTATTTGACGTAACCTCATGAATCTCAGAGCAAGAGTTACATCATTTTCCACAAAATATCACATCCCTGAGAACCTGCACCCTGAAGTTCTAGAACCGCAGTCCCACATAGGGAGCTTTCCCTGGAAAAGTAGGAGTCTACACAAGATTTTTCGAGTTTGCGATTAATTGTATACCCTTGTCACGATTTCTTATAGACATCCTAAGTTTTTACGGTATCCATATATCACAACTTCATTGTATTGGCGCGACGAAAATATCAAACTTTGAAGTCAACTGCTGTATTCTAGATATAGACCCGACCATAAACCTTTTTTCGTGCGTTCTATCGCCCATCCTGGGTAAATGGTTTGTAGAAACTAGAAGGGGGGGGGGGGGGGGGGTTGAATAGTTTCTTAAATTTACTTGTTAAAAGTTGATTTATAAAAATTCTTTTTCAAAAACTTAAGCTTGAGTATTTATGTGAAACCTTCTTATACATAATATGAACAAGGTATAGTGAAACTAAACTAATAATCACAAGTTTAAAGAATAATGAATGTATAATGCAACTAAACTAATAATCACAAGTATAAAGAATAATGAATGTAAAGAGGTAAGGGAAGGAAATATCAAACCAACACCAAGGATTTATAGTGGTTCGGAAACGAAGCTCACTTCTCGTTCCTACTCCACTCATCGAGTACACCTTACTCAAGAGTTCACTAATCAACAAGCTCCTTAAGGTGGAGAAACCGTACACAACGTCGCTTAACCAATTTCCGACTCTAAGCTAAAAGTCGAGCCCTAATCTTAGCTAGGACCAATCTACACCAATATACTTTAAGGACTAAGTATTAACCTTAATGCATACACAACTTCTAAATAGACACAACTACTTGAATCTTCACAACAATGACACAACAATGAATGAGTAAGTTTGGATCTTCAATGGATCTTTGAGGTAGACACAACACTTGAAGAATGATAGTGTTCTTCTCTTTGCACTTTGAGAGGAAAAGATGAGAGGAGAAAGATTCACTTCTAAACAAGTAGTAATCAAACAAATGATCAAGGATTTGAGTGATTTAAGAAGTATGAAAGAATCTGGAAATGTATGTGCAAAAGAGGTGAATTGAAAGTCTAAGAATGGTCCACTATATATAAGACAAACATCCAACAGCTATATCTGCCCGCGGTTCCTTATTGGAGCTCGCGGTTCCTTATCGACAAGGAACCTCTATAGGGGCTAAAGAACCGCCTGCATAGACTCCGCTCCCTTTTGTATTTTAGTGGATTGGTTCGAATCTCGGGATTAGAATATCCTGAAAGGATATTCCAAACCAAGATAGAATATGCCATTTTTTAATTTCAAATTTTCAAATAATTAATTTAATAAAACATTTTCTTAAAAAGAAAGTTTAATATAAAAACATTGTCACACTTACTAAAAAGTGAGTTTTAAGAAAATATTAAATCCTCTATCACTTAATTAGGATAAGTACTTGTTTGTTCATACCTTAAGTGGTAATGGTTGAAATGAAAAATACTTGAACTCAAGAATTCGTTTTTCGTTGTTTTCGTAAATGCTTGTTTTTACATATTGTCGTAATCAAAACAAAGCGAGACCGAAAGATGCAAGTAACGTTTTTAGGCATCATTGCATTAACAAACTCCTCCTTTTTTATTCCGACAATACATAAACTCAATCATCTAATAAAACAAGATTTTCGAAGACGAGTTTATCATTTCTCCCCCTTTTGTCGAAGCAAAAAGGTTGCAAAAGTCTTTTTAGAAGAAAAGAACCGGACTTTGCAAATTCTCCCCCTTGGTGCTTACTCTCCCTTGCTTGGGGCACCAAGGAATCGATATATGGTGATAAGCTACATAGAAGGGTTAGTAGTAGAGAAGAGACACCCAACAATATATATATATAGCAAAGGTCACAAAAAAATTAGAAGAGACAAAGATCCAAGATAAGTCATGTTAAAAGAAAACATGATAAAAGATACAAGGAAATAAAACATACAAAGATGCATGAGAAATAAAATAAGCCAAAAGAAAAGCATAAATCTTATCATAGCTAAACTAGAACCCTAAGATTTGCTTGAACTAGATGTCTTGAAGATAAGCAACCAATGCTTAGATAAAAGACAAGGTAGTGGCGGAAGGAGGTGGTGGTGGCTTGGTAGAGATCTCATAGTTATACTAAAGAGGAGGTTTGACTAAGGACTCTTGATGTAATTCAACTCTTCATAGATATGAGCCATAGCAAGATGTTGATATTGACAACAATGACAATATGTTCCATGATGCATGACATTATCATGTGAAGGAGGTAGAACACTAAAGGCTAGTGGTGGAAGATAAGAAGTTCCACAATCAACATTCTTAGAAGGAGAAGATATGTGATTTTGAGTGTTCTTGGGTGAATTGGGATTGAAAGCAATTGGAGAGAATTGAGGAGAATCAAAGCTTTCATTTGGGGAATAAGACATTTTGATTTGAGAAAAGATGAAAAATGATTAAGGTTAAATAGAGAAAGCCCAAGATAATTTGGGGGTGGTCAAAGGGTTGAAACAAAGATTCAAAAAAGTGTTGGAACAAATTTGGAGTTTCAGGAATACCCGAAAAAGAAAGTACTGGGCGCGGTTCCTTACCTCAGCCGGCGGTTCCTTATCATTGGGGAACCGCGGTATCAATAAAGAACCGTCCACAGTGGGTTGAATTTGGTGATGAGGGGGGATTTTATAATTCAAAAAATCCTATTTTTATAGTCTAACTAATCATAGAGATATGCTAAGAAGCAAAGATAGACAAAGAAAACACACAAGAGCTCACCAAACAAGGGTTTGACCCAAAATACATGGATTTTTTTAATAAAATCGATGTAGGAGGTGTGTAGAACTAGACACAAAGTCATGACACAATGATCCTCCATAATTTCATTTTGTTCTTGATATATTTGAGAGACCCATACATATGAATTATGTATGCTCATTATGAATAGCAAGAATCTATAAAAAACGTTTTTAGATTGAATTAATAATGCAAAAAAAATTCTCAACCATTTTCGAAAGAACTTTGAGAATTTTGAAAAAAAAGGAAGAGAAGTGTTTTCCAAAAAGAGTTTATGATATTCAAAAGCTCAAAGAAAGAAAAGACTCAAAAGAGAAAAAGACTCGATTAATTAAAATGCACAATTAAGGAATATGTTCCATTAAACCTAGACCTAGACGCAAGTAATTAAAAGTTTCCCTCTTAAGTGGCTTAGTGAAGATGTCAGCTAAGTTTTCTACCGAGGGTACCTTCTCAATCGAAATGTTCCCCTTTTGAATATTATCCTTAATAAAATGGTGGCGAATCTCTATGTGCTTAGTTCGCGAATGTTGCACGGGATTCTTGCTAAGGTCTATTGCACCCTTTTTGTCGCACATGATGGGAACATTATTTAGAGAAATCTCGTAATCAACAAGCACTTGCTTCATCCATAGAGCTTGTTGACAAGATTTACCGGCACTCACATACTCGGCTTCCGTGGTGGATATAGCAAGAGCGGTTTGTTTCTTGGAGAACCAAGAAGTTAAACAACAACCCATGAAGGTACGAACTCCACTAGTGGTTTTCCAGTCCACATAGTCTCCCGCATGATCCGAGTCCGCGTAGACAATGGTTTCTACGCCGGTCCCTTTAGGATACCATAATCCTAAATGTCTAGTACCCTTAATGTATCGGAAGATACGCTTAACCGCTTCAAGGTGAGAGGTTTTGGGATCCTCTTGGAAGCGAGCACAAAGGCAAACACTAAACATGATATCCGGTCGACTTGCCGTTAGGTACAACAAACTACCAATCATACCTCTATATTTGGTGTTGTCTACCGACTCACAATCATCATCTACGGTGAGTTTAGTATCCGAGGCCATAGGGGACTTCATTGGTCTAGAGTCTTCTAATCCAAATTTCTTTAGCATTTCTTTAACATACTTGGATTGATTAAAGAAAATACCATCGTCCATTTGTTTAATTTGGAGTCCTAAAAAGAAGTTAAGTTCTCCCATCATACTCATTTCAAACTCGTCATGCATGATTTTGGCAAAGTCATCACACAATGATTGACAAGTTGAACCAAATATAATGTCATCAACATATATTTGTACGATAATGAGGTGATAACCTTTCTTCTTTGTAAATAGCGTATTGTCTATCATCCCCATGGTATACTCATGTTTTACAAGAAACACTTTAAGTCTATCATACCAAGCTTTGGGTGCTTGTTTAAGACCATAAAGAGATTTCTTAAGCTTCTAAACATGATCCGGTTTCTCAAAATCAATGAAGCCAGGAGGTTGAGCCACATATACCTCCTCATTGATCAAACCATTAAGAAATGCACTCTTTACATCCATTTGTTGAAGCTTAAAGTTTAAAGCACAAGCGTAAGCTAAAAGGATTCTAATGGATTCTAATCTAGCTGCGGGTGCGTATGTCTCGTCATAATCAATACCTTCTTGTTGATTATAGCCTTGAGCTACAAGTCTAGCCTTGTTACGAGACACAACACCATTCTCGTTTAACTTATTCCTATATACCCATTTCGTTCCCATGATGGTCGAACTTCTAGGTGGAGGAACAAGTTCCCAAACGTCATTAGCAATGAATTGATTCAATTCTTCTTGCATAGCGATGACCCAACTCTCATTCATCAAAGCTTCTTTAACATTCTTTGGTTCAATCAAGGAGACGAAACAAAAGAAGTTACTTTGATTTTGGATTTGAGGTCTTAGGGTCCTATGATTTAATTCTCCTATGACGTTATCGAGAGCATGATCCTTAGACTCCTTAATGTTTACTCCCTTTTCAACACTAAGGTCTTCAATTCCTACGTTTCTAACATCTTTGGCATTAACTATGTCTATTTCATCTAAGTAATCATCTACCAAAGGAGGTGTCTTAGATGAAGGAGGGGTTTCATCAAATGTCACATTAAGTGATTCTTCAATTACACCCGAGGTTCTATTGATTACTATGTAGGCTTTGCTAGTTTGAGAATAACCTAAAAAGATACCTTCGTAAGACTTTGGGTCAAACTTAGTAAGGTAATCTTTGGTGTTGAGAATGAAGCACTTGCTTCCAAACACCCTAAAGTATTCCAATGAGGGCTTATTACCTTTAAGAATCTCATAGGGGGTCATTCCTAGAAAAGGTCGAATAAGAATTCGGTTGAGAATGTAGGTCGATGTGTCCACGGCATTACACCAAAATTTTTGAGGCAAAGATTGCTCATTTAACATCGTCCTACTCATCTCTTGGATGGTCCTATTCTTCCTTTCAACTAACCCATTTGATTGTGGAGTGCGAGGAGCCGAGAAGTTATGGGTAATACCATGAGCTTCACAAAAGGCACCGAATTACACATTATTAAATTCCCTACCATGATCCGTCCTAATAGAGACAATTGAACATCCTAGTTGATTTTGAATTCTTCGACTAAAGGTTTCAAAGTGATCGAAAGCTTCATTCTTAGACGCCAAAAATCTAGTCCAAGTGAATCTAGAGTAGTCATCAACTATGACTAGGGTATAAAGGTTACCTCCATAACTCCGTATGGCGGAAGGTCCAAAGAGATCCATATGTAAGAGCTCTAAGCACCGAGAGGTCAAAACCAAATTCTTGGCTTTGTGACTTGAGTGAACTTGCTTCCCAATTTTGCAAGCATCACAAAAGTGACTATCATACTTCATCTTGAGGAGATGTCTTACCAACTCCTCAGAGACTAAAGATTGAATTAAACGCATATTAGCGTGACATAATCTCCTATGCCAGAGAGTAGAACTATCATCTAAAGTCGCTAGACATAAGTTGTCCTTTGACTTCCTATTGACCTTCATGACATAAAGCCCATGCTTTCTAACACCTTTTCCAATGACTTTTCCATCTTTTACGATTTCACTATCATATTCCAAAAAGATGACCTTACACTTATTGTCACAAATTTGACCTATACTTAGAAGGTTAAAACCTAAGTTATCTACGTGCTCTACGCTTTCTATAGTCATAGAGTCAAGAGAGACCGTACCTTTGCCAATGATATTACCTCGTCGATTACTTGCGAATGTAACGTTACCTCCGTTATATGCTTTGTAGTGCGAGAATAAACTTCGATTACCCGTCATGTGTTTAGAACAACCACTATCCTTAATCCACTCGTCGGGCTCTAAATCGATTCCCAAGCATATCTAGGTAACAACACACAAGATCAAACATTTGGTCCCCAATATCTCATGGGTCCAAAATTGTTAGTTCCAAACATCCCTTGCATTTGGTTGGGATGCATGAATGAAGGAGACATTCCCCATGGGGAAAAGTATTGTTGTTGAAAATTATTCCAATTCATATGGCCATTTTGTTGTCTATAGTTTCTCCTAGGTGTCTTTGATCTTGATCTAGAATTATTGTTATTCCTCCTAGGTGTTGGAGTTTTACTTCTAGGTCGTGATTTAGCTTGATCATCTCTTTTTGGCGTAGGTGTTCTACTTCTAGGTTTAGATTCATTTCGTACTCTTGGAGGAGTAGATGTTTGTCTAGATAAGTTTCTAGTTCCCATTAGAGGTTTACTCAAGGGCTTGTAGAATTTATCTAGAGTAGGCTTTTCAATTATAGGTACTTTGACCTTGTTAATAAGAATGTGTTTTGGTCCTTCACCTAAAATAGATTTTTCAGAAAGTTCAGGATTTTCACACAAAACTTCTTCTGATCGCGGTTCTTTAGCTCCACCCGCGGTTCCATAGCAATAAAGAACCGCCCCATATATTGGAGAACCGCGTACAGGGGAGTGTTTTTCTGAAAGCCTAACTTGTTTTGGTTCACTAGTTTTTTTTTTGGTTCACTAGTTGATGCTTCATTAGTGTTATATCCCAACCTAAGTCTTTCCTTAGAATGAATTTATTTATTTAACATATCATCAAGAGCATTAGTACCTCTCATGAACTTTTAAAGTCTAATGGAGGTGCTCTTGAGGTTTTCATTTTCTTGTATAAGATTTTCACATTTTAAGCATGCTAGATCTACTTCTTTGTTTTTCTCAAGCTTAGCTAATTTCTCTTTTAGCTCACTAATCTCATTCTCAAGCTTAGTTCTAGTTGGTTTTAGCACTTTGTTCTTTTTAGTGAATTTTAGACTAAGCTTATACAAGTTATTGTATTGGCCTTCTAATTCACTATCATCTTGAGAAGAACTATTATTGCTATAATAGTCGGTTTTGGAATGTACATCTTTAGAAGTGTGAGCCATGATACATTTATCATCTTTGGGGTTATCATCAACATCTTCACCGCTATCGCTCCATGAACCTCCAACAAACGCCGTGTGGTTCTTGTCGCGTGAAGGCTTAAGACAATCACCGATGAAATGATTCGGATCACCACATCTAAAAAATTTCCTATCACCTTAGTCATCGTTAGCAAATCGGTTTTTGGAGAAGGATTTCTTGTTGTTGTTTGGTTGCCTCACGTATTGACCTCGTCTTTTGAAGAACTTCTTAAAGTCTCTAACCGCCAAGGCATATTCCTCATCATCACTATCTGAGGAGCTTTCATGGTCACTTTGTGCCTTCTTGGCTTTGAGTGCAAGAGACTTTCTTTCCCTCTTAGTTTTCACCATTTCCGAGCCCTTCAAAATTATCATCTCATGAACCTTCAAGTTACTAATGAGTTCATCGAGTGATAATTTGGCGAGATCCTTTGATTCTTCAATCACCGTGACTTTAGCTATCCATTTGAGATGCAACGCCCTAAGAAACTTCTTAACATTGTTCTTGCTAGAAAAACCTTCATCAAGTGCTTTTAGACTAGTAATAATAGTGTTAAATCTAGCAAATACACTATCAATAGTTTCATCTTCTAAGATGACAAATTCAACATATTGTTGAACAAGAAGATCGATTTTACTTTCTTTGACTTGGATATTACCTTGGTGGGTTACTAAAAGAGTGTTCCAAATGTCTTTAGCGGTTTCACACATAAAAATCCTTTCGTACTCTTTCTTTGGTTAAGCATTATAAATCACCATTTTAGCCTCATTATTTTTAGCAAGTTTTCTTTTAGTATCATCATTAGCTTTGTCAAAAGTGACTATCTCTTTAATTTTAGAAACTTCATTATATTGGAATGGTAAAAAATTACCATTGGTAATAACATGCCAAAGATCTAAATCTTTTGATTTCACATAAGTCTCAAACCTATTTTTCGAATAAATAAAACTATCGATTTCAAAAAGAGGTGGTCTTTGCATGGATTGCCCTTCTAGATACTTGTTGGAATCCATAGACCGATTCAAGTTTTAAAATACATTATATTTTAAAAAATCTTGAGCAACCACACTCTGATACCAATTGTAGAAATTAGAAGGGAGGGGGGGGGGTTGAATAGTTTCTTAAATTTACTTGTTAAAAGTTGATTTATAAAATTCTTTTTCAAAAACTTAAGCTTGAGTATTTATGTGAAACCTTCTTATAAACAATATGAACAAGGTATAGTGAAACTAAACTAATAATCACAAGTATAAATAATAACGAATGTATAGTGTAACTAAACTAATAATCACAAGTATAAAGAATAATGAATGTAAAGAGGTAAGGGAAGGAAAGATCAAACCAAACACCAAGGATTTATAGTGGTTCGGCAACGAAGCTCACTCCTCGTTCCTAATCCACTCCTCGAGTGCACCTTACTCGAGAGTTCACTAATCAACAAGCTCTTTAAGGTGGATAAACCGTACACAGCGTCGCTTAACCAATTTCCGAATCTAAGCTAAAAGTCGAACCCTAATCTTAGCTAGGACCAATCTACACCAATATACTTTAAGGACTAAGTATTAACCTTAATACATACACAACTTCCAAATAGACACAACTACTTGGATCTTCACAACAATGACACAACAATGAATGAATAAGTTTGGATCTTCAATGGATCTTTAAGGTAGACACAACACTTCAAGAATGATAATGTTCTTCTCTTTGCACTTTGAGAGGAAAAGATGAGAAGAGAAAGATTCACTTATAAAAAAGTAGTAATCAAACAAATGATCAAGGATTTGAGTGATTTAAGAAGTATGAAAGAATCTGGAAATTTATGTGTAAAAGAGGTGAATTGAAAGTCTGAGAATGGTCCACTATTTATGAGACAAACATCCAACGGCTATATCTGCCCACGGTTCCTTATTGGAGCCCGCGGTTCCTTATCGATAAGGAACCGCTATAGGGGATAAGGAACCGCCTGCATAGACTCCGCTCCCTTTTGTCTTTTAGTGGATTGGTTCGAATCTAGGAATTAATATATCCTGAAAGAATATTCCAAACCAAGATAGAATATGCCATTTTCAAATTTCAAATATTCAAATAATAAATTTAATAAAACATTTTCTTAAAAAGAAGTTTAATAAAAAAACTTTGTCACACTTAATAAAAAGTGAGTTTTAAGAAAAGATTAAATTCTTGATCACTTAATTAGGATAAGTACTTGTTTGTTCATACCTTAAGTGATAATGGTTGAAATGCAAAATACTTGAACTCAAGAATTCGTTTTTTGTTGTTTTCGTAAATGCTTGTTTTTACATATTGTCGTAATCAAAACTAAGCGAGACCAAAAAATACAAGTAACGTTTTTAGGCATCATTGCATTAACATGGTTGAATATCCTTCTACAAACGATCGGGTCCACTTCAGTGTTACGAGACAAAACTTGATTCGTTGAAGAACTAAAACAACAAATTATTCTGGATAGACAATGCCATTTCCCCTTTGAATATGAATTCATAACCCAATAGACTATGATAAAGGATGAGCGCCCTGAACCTGGAATGTACAAACTGTATTCCTATACAGGAGTATCCTGAAGCGTTCTTGTATGCCATTGGACTTAGCCATAATATTATTATGCGCGACGACCATCTACCCTAATTTTATGACGATTTTGGTCATGGTAAGTACTATGTACCGAATTGTCTGCCATATGCGTAATTATATTAAAAAACCACACCTCATACTTTACATGTTTCATATAAATGAGCCTATCCCAACTAGTGAGACGTCAACACCCTCACACAACAACTATGTGACGCCGCCTCGAACAGCAGAAGAGCTTCCTCTAAGAATTACTGTTGGTGGGCGTACCATGCCTGCAGAGGTACAGGATCCAGCTCATCACAAGATATCATGGGGCGCTAGTAATAAACGCAACTCATATTCGCATCGTTCCGAGATACATGGAGACGTCCTCCTCAGAAGAGGATGAAAATATAAGTAAAAACCAAATGAAGTCGCCTGATGAGGAAACCACATTAGGGATGCGCGAGTCTGAGAACATGACAGACGTGCACCAAACTTACAAGAGACCCAGTTGAATTCCCCTTGCTATACCAAACAAAATTGCTCGAACAGAGATTGGAGAATCATCCTCCGCTAGACATATTACAACAAACCACTCCTCAACGCAAATCCCGCTGATTCCTTTGTTGAAGTTGTGATGCAGGTCGAAGAGCAAAGGTAAAGCATTTTGTACTCTACGCTTCGTATCTGACCGATCTGTCATAGTATTGTAGAAAGGTCCTAACAACCTTTGATGTTTATATTATAGAGTCAGTGCTGAGAAGATGCCCACGACTGATGGTGCGACCACTTCCATACCTGTTACGTAGAACACCATCATAAGCATGCGCCCGTTGTAAGAGGATAAACTTACTTCGAACATAGCCGAGTCAACAGCTCACTCAGATGTCTTCATCCCTCAATGGCGAGTACCATCATCATGCCGTTTAACTGAAACCCATGAGTGCAAAAACTTTTTAGACCACATCATTCCCCCAGGACGCTCTCAAAACCTAGACTTTCTTTCTGATGATTTGCTATAAAGGAGGCGACCATGACTGCGACTCACGAAGTATCGCTAATGTCCCATTTAAAGAAGAGATATCTATAACTATCTCCGCGAACTGAAGCCACAACCGCAGAACATGCCCGGGTACTGGAAGAGAATAACATTGAACTAGCCCGCATGAAAGTGAGACTAGCACTGATTGAGGCTACAACTAGAATGAACGTGAACACCATCCAGTACTTACAAGATAAGAAGATCAAACTCTTGGACTTGTTATCCAAAGAAAGCGCGAAGCTGAAAAAGCAGGATTCCGAAAATAGGTGGGCGATGCAACAACTGGATGAGTGTAAAGAAAAATTCTTTGCCAACGCTTCTTATTCACCATTAAGTGACATCAACAACTAAGTGAGCACAGAAAGAAACTTCAATGCCTCAGTGTAGAATTCGATGAAGAACTCTACCCACATCTAATGATGGTTAATTCAGTACGGCCTCCCTTTAGTCGCTAAAGGTGCAATGGAATCTCCTAACATCCGAGAAGCATACAAACGTGCAATACTCGCAGCTATGGTTGAAGGTCAAAGTACCGCCATGAAGCGCACATCTGAAGGAGGATTACTAAAAGAGAGCTTGGAGCAAGTACCCTTCTATGACCCCAAGGCGCAAGATAAACAAGATGATGCTCTCGCAGATTTGAAAAAATGCGACCTTCCACTAGTAAAAATGATAGAGCAAGATCAAGATTGGCCCATTAGTGTGATAATGGAGGGGCTTACCCTGGCGAGGCACAAGATGGAGGGTGCGGAAGAGGTGTACGACTGCCATTTGAAGTCGGATGTCGCCCAGCTAAAAGTACCCGTTCGCACTTATACTCTCAACAATGTTGTAGACGTACAGTCGGTTAAGGGCCCTGCCCGACAAGCCCGCGGCCCACACACACCTTACTTATCCTACAAGAAACCCTAAGCCTATATAAACAGGGGTAGGGGTCTCATTCTACATCAGGTTCTCTCTCTTAACCACACCTCTTATAAAATATATCGATCAATACTAACTTGACCGTCGGAGGTGGACCCCGGGGCTCCGGCCTCGGGTCCACGTCTAACCGGTTTACCTTTGTTTGCAGCATTACTCAGGACCCGGGAAGACGACGAACGACCCAGGAGAGTCGTCAGACCGGTCTAGCCAAATTATGCTCCAACAAGTTGGCGCCATCCGTCGGACCCTGACAAAAATATGTTTCGTGGTCTCATACTATCAAAAATCAAAGATCAATGCGAAGAACTGGTAATCCTAAACCTTTTCTATTCGTGTAATATACGGTGGTAGGTTGGTATAACATAGATGAAAAAAAAGATGTTATGTCAAAATTCCGATTGAACATACATGAAGGATAGATGCATTAAAACTATCTTTACTATCTAATCGCAATATATTTTTCATTCTATGCTCGTATATGATCGATATCGCATACAGTCATAGTTTAACTATGTTGACCTTTGTAATTATTAAAAATCAAGTTTTACATAACTTGTTCTTATGATATTCTCATTCGTGAAATAAGAAACATGCAAATATTTTTTAAAAACTGGAAGGAAGATACACATATCTTTTCTAATTTGTTACATATATCTTTCGTAAAAAGATATCACTCATATATCTTTAAAGTGGCTAAGAGGGTATTTGTATATCTTTTAACTTATAAATTTTTTTTCTATATATTGTCTAACTCGGAGAGCTTACAAGTCTCACTGCCTCTTTGATTCTACCTTTTTATTTTCTGGCATAAAAATAACGTGCTGATGAGATGAAATCTGGTCTAAAACATTCGTATAGCTTTTTTCATTAAAGTCCTTCTCTATTTACTACTCCGACTTACGAACAAAAACTATCGAGCAGAGGACGTGTTACCATCACGGTAGACTATCCGGGTTCTACAACCTTGTACCGTCTCGCTAGCCAAATGAGAGTTTGTTTTTTTTTGTTTTTGGCATGGATATGTCGTAAGTAGCTCAATGTGTGAATATGATTTCATCATTAATAAAAGCTTTCCAAACCATCAACCCACTATGCAAAGACAATATTAGTTTTTTTACAATGTCAAATCTAGTCTTTCACATAAACGGTACTGAGTGCTTAAATTGGTATTTGGTCTTTGACGCCCATGCATATTAAATTCATATTATGATTTGGCTCATGATGAGCGGACATATATTTTTTTTATTTTTTTTATTAACTGCGGTCGTAAGCCGCGCCCTTCCCCAATAATCTGTACGTCCGTACATATTTTATTTTTTATCCGCGCTTATGGCATGTCCATCCGCATGTTCAATCATATTTTCTTTTTTAAGCTACAATCATGAGCCGTGTCCTTTAATCCGCACGTTTGAACATATTTTTCATATTAATAAAAGATATTTCACATATCTTTTAAATTAATAAAGATATTTTATATATCTTTTAAATCGGTAAGATATATTACATTGTTTTTGGATAATATATTTTTATTTGTCATTCGCGGTCATGGTACGTCCATCCGCGCTAGTCCGTACACTCGGATACCTTCTGCCTACGGGCGTACATGTACACATCGTTCCCAGGTAGAATAAGAGGATTGAGTGAACCTAATAATTCAACTTGTCGTGTAAGAGGGATGCAACCCCAACGACCATGGATCATGTATCCTTGTTAGACACCTTGCTATCAAGACGTTGTAGTAAGTAAGCGAACCACATGACTCATGATGGACTTTCAAAAGACACATTGTGCACGTCTAACAAAATTTTGTCAAAACTTTGACCGTCCTTATGGTAGTAACGGTATGCCGCACGTAATGGTATAGCTCATCCCATAAGTTAGTTAAGATACGTCTTATACTATGTGACAATTCGCGGTTATGGCAAGACCCATCCGCGTTGGTTCGCATGTTCGAACCCAATTTCTATCTTTCGTACGCGGCTATGGTACGTCCATTCGCGCCGGTCTACGTGATCATAATTTTTTGAATACTTGATTAAGTTTAATATCACTAATCGAGTTTAGCACCATTAAACTTGGGGGGCTACCAGGGTATAATAATACCACTATTTATGTATACGTCACACAAATATCTTTGGATATATTCCTTTGCTGCAGAAGTCCGCCTTCTGCCGGTTTATTCCTTTGCCGCAGAAGTCCGCCTTCTCCCTGTTTATTCCTTTGCCGCAGAAGTCCGCCTTCTGCCGATTTATTCCTTTGCCATAGAAGTCCGCCTTCTGCCGGTTTATTCCTGTGCCATGGAAGTATCTCTTCCATTGGCTTATTCCTTCGCCGCGGAAGTACTCCTTCCGCGCGCTTGTTTCTGCGTCGTGGAAGTATCTCTTCCATTGGCTTATTCCTTCGCCGCGGAAATACTCCTTCCGCGCGCTTGTTTCTGCGCCATGGAAGTATCTCTTCCATTGGCTTATGCCGTTGCCACGGAAGTATCTCTTCTGGTGGCTTATTCATGCGCCGTGGAAGTATCTCTTCCATGTGCTTATTATCTTCGCCGTGGAAGTATCTCTTCCACGTGCTCATTATTTTTGCCGTGGAAGTATCTCTTCCACGCGCTTGTTATTTTTGCCGTGAAAGTATTTCTTCCACGTGCTTGTTATTTTCGCCGTGGAAGTATCTCTTCCACCTGCTTCTTATCTTCGCCGTGGAAGTATATCTTCCACGTGCTCATTATTTTCGCCGTGGAAGTATCTCTTCCACGTGCTTCTTATCTTCGCCGTGGAAGTGTCTCTTCCACGTGCTCATTATCTTCGTCGTGGAAGTATCTCTTCCACGTGCTTGTTATCTTTGCCTTGGAAGTATCTCTTCCACGTGCTCATTATCTTCGCCGTGGAAGTATCCCTTTCACGTGCTCATTATTTTCGCCGTGGAAGTATCTCTTCCACGTGCTTGTTATCTTCACCGTGGAAGTATCTCTTCCACGTGCTTGTTATCTTCGCCATGGAAGTATCTCTTCCACGCGCTTATTATCTTCACCGTGAAAGTGTCTCTTTCACGTGCTCATTATCTTCGCCGTGGAAGTATCTCTTCCACGTGCTTGTTATCTTCGCCGTGGAAGTATCTCTTCCACGTGCTCATTATTTTCGCCGTGGAAGTATCTCTTCCATGTGCTTGTTATCTTCGCCGTGGAAGTATCTCTTCCACGTGCTTGTTATCTTAGCGGTGGAAGTATCTCTTCCACGTGCTCATTATTTTCGCCGTGGAAGTATCTCTTCCACGTGCTCATTATTTTCGCCGTGGAAGTATCTCTTCCACGTGCTTATTATCTTCGCTGTGGAAGTATCTCTTCCACGTGCTCATTATTTTCGCCGTGGAAGTATCTCTTCCACGCGCTTGTTATTTTTACCGTGGAAGTATTTCTTCCACGTGCTTGTTATTTTCGCCGTGGAAGTATCTCTTCCACGTGCTTCTTATCTTCGCCGTGGAAGTATCTCTTCCACGTGCTCATTATTTTCGCCGTGGAAGTATCTCTTCCACCTGCTTCTTATCTTCGCCGTGGAAGTGTCTCTTCCACGTGCTCATTATCTTCGCCATGGAAGTATCTCTTCCACGTGCTTGTTATCTTCGCCGTGGAAGTATCTCTTCCACGTGCTCATTATCTTCGCCGTGGAAGTATCCCTTTCACGTGCTCATTATTTTCGCCGTGGAAGTATCTCTTCCACGTGCTTGTTATCTTCGCCGTGGAAGTATCTCTTCCACGTGCTTGTTATCTTCTCCGTGGAAGTATCTCTTCCACGCGCTTATTATCTTCACCGTGGAAGTGTCTCTTCCACGTGCTCATTATCTTCGCCGTGGAAGTATCTCTTCCACGTGCTTGTTATCTTCGCCCTGGAAGTATCTCTTCCACGTGCTCATTATTTTCGTCGTAAAAGTATCTCTTCCACGTGCTTGTTATCTTCGCTGTAGAAGTATCTCTTCCACGTGCTTGTTATCTTAGCCGTGGAAGTATCTCTTCCACGTGCTCATTATTTTCGCCGTGGAAGTATCTCTTCCACGTGCTCATTATTTTCGCCGTGGAAGAATCTCTTCCACGTGCTTATTATCTTCGCCGTGGAAGTATCTCTTCCACGTGCATATTATTTTCGCCGTGGAAGTATCTCTTCCACGCGCTTGTTATTTTTGCCGTGGAAGTATTTCTTCCACGTGCTTGTTATTTTCGCCGTGGAAGTATCTCTTCCACGTGCTTCTTATCTTCGTCGTGGAAGTATCTCTTCCACGTGCTCATTATTTTCGCCGTGGAAGTATCTCTTACACGTGCTTCTTATCTTCGCCGTGGAAGTGTCTCTTCCACGCACTCATTATCATCGCCGTGGAAGTATCTCTTCCACGTGCTTGTTATCTTCGTCGTGGAAGTATCTCTTCCACGTGCTCCTTATCTTCGCCGTGGAAGTATCCCTTTCACGTGCTCATTATTTTCGCCGTGGAAGTATCTCTTCCACGTGCTTGTTGTCTTCGCCGTGGAAGTATCTCTTCCACGTGCTTGTTATCTTCGCCGTGGAAGTATCTCTTCCACGCGCTTATTATCTTCACCGTGGAAGTGTATCTTCCACGTGCTCATTATCTTCGCCGTAGAAGTATCTCTTCCACGTGCTTGTTATCTTCGCCGTGGAAGTATCTCTTCCACGTGCTCATTATTTTCGCCGTGGAAGTATCTCTTCCACGTGCTCATTATTTGCCGTGGAAGTATCTATTCCACGTGCTTGTTATCTTTGCCGTGGAAGTATCTCTTCCACGTGCTTGTTATCTTCGCCGTGGAAGTATCTCTTCCACGGGCTTATTATCTTCGCCGTGGAAGTATCTCTTCCACGTGATCATTATATTCGATGTGGAAGCATTTCTTCCATGTGCTGTTTATCTTTCGCCGTGGAAGTATCTCTTCCACGTGCCCCTTATTTTCGCCGTGGAAGTACCTTTTCCACGTGCTCATTATTTTCGCCATGAAAGTATCTCTTCCACGCGCTTGTTGTTTTCGCCGTGGAAGTATCTCTTCCACGTGCTTATTATCTTCGCCGTGGAAGTGTCTCTTCCACGTGCTCATTATATTCGATGTGGAAGCATTTCTTCCATGTGCTGATTATCTTTCGCCGTGGAAGTATTCTTACACGGTCTCATTATCGTTCGCCGTGGAAGTATTCTTCCACGTGCTCATTATCTTTCGCCGTGTAAGTATTATTACACGTGCCCCTTATCGTTCACCGTGGAAGTATTCCTTCCACGTGCTCATTATCATTTGCCGTGGGAGTACTCTTCTACGGGCTCATTATCTTTCGCCGTGGAAGTATTCTTCCACGTGCTCCTTATCGTTCGCCGTGGAAGTATTCTTCCACGCGCTCTTTATCGTTCGCCATGGAAGTATTCTTCCACGTGCTCATTATCTTTCGCCGTGGAAGTATTATTCCACGTGCTCCTTATCGTTCTCCGTGGAAGTATTCCTTCCGCGTGCTCATTATCATTCGTCGTGGAAGTACTCTTCCACGGGCTCATTATCTTTCGCCGTGGAAGTATTCTTCCACGTGCTCTTTATCGTTCGCCGTGGAAGTATTCTTCCACGCGCTCCTTATTTTAGCCGTGGAAGTATTCTTCCATGGGCTCGTTGTCTTCGTCGTGGAAATACGTCTTCCACTCTCTTGTTACCTTTGCCGTGGAAGTACGCCTTCCACTGGCTCATTCTGCCACAGAAGTACGTCTTCTATTGGTTCATATCTTTGTTACGGAAGTACGTCTTCCGCGACTAATTACTTTCCCCGGTCACGAAGTGATTTCTTTAAAGTTTGCATTGTTTGACCTTTTTAGGCGAAGCCTAATCAACTACGCCTAGTTCAGAAAAAACCGTGACAAAATTTTTAAGTCATTTTCGTGTGTCGTGGCCACAAGACGGATGTACCATCCGCATCACCTTGCCACAGAAGTACGTCTTCTGTTTGTCTTAAGACGAATGAGATATTCGCATTATGTTGCATCATCAGTGGGTACAAGAAGTACGCCTTCAAAATATTCACAATGCAACATACGGGTTCCACCTCCATCTTCACAAAATCTTCTTATCATTCTCACGTTAGAGATGAATAAGAACGATACCTTGACAATGCCAGTGTTACCCCGGCTATAGAACACGTTTTCTTCTTACGGGGTCCTTACCGTCTAATCACGGGAAACCAAGCATTCGAGCACAACCACCCGTCTTACGTATACATGTTTTCCCATTTCTTTCGACGTGGATATGCTTACAGGTAGCGGATATGGTGTAAAGTCTAGTAACCTCGGTGACAACCTCGCATACTAGACTGGGGGGACATGATGGCGTATAGTGGCTATGCTCACTATTCACAATCCTAACCCATCATCTTTTTGCTAAAAGGTAGCCCATTTACGAGTGAAGCCATATGTTACGAACGACCCACGAGGATGTCCTAGCAGCAAGCCGCACGCGGTTGTTAGTGAGCATGATACACGAATGAGTCTAGCATAACATGATCATGAACCATATCATACTAGACTGGGGGACATGTAGACGTACAGTCGGTTAAGGGCCCAGCCCGACAGGCCCGCGGCCCACACACACCTTACTTATCCTACAAGAAACCCTAAGCCTATATAAACAGGGGTAGGGGTCTCATTCTACATCAGGATCTCTCTCTTAACCACACCTCTTATAAAATATATCGATCAATACTAACTTGACCGTCGGAGGTGGACCCCAGGGCTCCGGCCTCGGGTCCACGTCTAACCGATTTACCTTTGTTTGCAGCATTACTCAGGACCCGGGAAGACGACGAACGGTCCAGGAGAGTCGTCAGACCGGTCTATCCAAATTATGCTCCAACAAATGTAGACCCTATTATGGCACCAAAAGAAGTTTCCTTAGAGAAAGTGTTGGGTCAACAAGCGAAGCGTGTTGCTAAAAAGAAAGTTCTTGAGGCAAGGAACGCTATAATTGGTTTTGGTACAACACACCCATCTCGATCTGATGGTGTAGCTGTCAGTATGCCTACTATCTCTGCCCGAGATGCCCGGATACTTCGTGATATGAAGAGGGCGCTGGCAGAACATACTATTTCTTCCTCTAGTTCCCTTCCACATAATCTTAAAAGGTCTCGTTCAATCGGGGATTTATTATAAATACCCGTCCTTGCAATATAACCAGTTGTATGTACTACCCATAGATTGTATGACCAATAGCCATAGCTCATGTTATGTATCCATTCGAGTATGAAAATTTATTTATCTTTGTCGCTAATTGTTATGCACAATGCCTGTGTTTTATATTCCCCCCCCCCTTTAGTAACTATGCAACATAGTCATGATACTGTAAACTCTTAAATCCCGGTTTTCGCGTGCAAAATAACGGACGTAAGCGTATAGCCCGAGTACCTTTCATGAAGTGTATCTCTGCGTACTTATGGATGAGTGAAATATCATTACGTGTGGCGTGCCACTACTACCATAAGCAATGTCATCGAGTTGACAGAATGTTGTTAGACGTGTACAGTGTGTATTCCGTATGTCCATCATGGAATGTGTGGCATGCATAACTTATTACAACGTTTTGATTAGTAAAATGTCTAACAAGGATACCTGATATGTGGTAGATAGGTTTTCATCCCTCTTATACGACAAGTTAATTAGTAGGTTCACTCAATCCTCTCATTTCACGTGGAAATGAAAAGTACATGTACGCCGGAGGGCCGAATATGAGCATTAATTTTTATGACATTATTCATTGCAGACAGTAATTATATAATAGAGGAAAAAAGTAGTGTGCCGCGGGACTAGCTAGGAGCCGCGTCGTTTTATTAATACTTGAAAGTTTTTTTAGTAGAAAGAAATAAAACCTAATGTGATATTGAAAAAAGAAAAAAATATATGGATGTTTTACTAGGAGCTGACTACAACTAAGAGAGAATTCATGCGTAGGCAATAACCTTCAAAGGAAGCACTTCAGAAGCTCGTGGTCGCTCCACAAACGTCCCGAGTCGCCACCACCCTGGTCGCATGTCTTGTATGTACCCTGGTCTGTTACCTTTGTAACTTTGTAAGGTCGCACCCACCTTGGTCCAGTTGTGTGTTATACGGATATCCTGACTCGCCGATGTGGTATACTAGTTCTCCTTTTTCAAAAAGAGCGCGTTGGGGTACCGTGCCAAGACTTTTCCTTTCTTGCTCCTCTAGTGGCTGACCTGAGCCTGAACCTTCTGCTACGGTAAGTTGCTTTGCCATAGTAGGTGATGCATTCCCCTCCTTGGACATGACATCATTACCCGTATTCCCTACAAGCCTACTTACTGGTTGGCTCATGGTTACTGGGAGTACCATGTTTTGACCCACCAGACAAAATAGTCTACGACTCTTGTCAAGGGACGCATTCTATGCAACAGGGAAGAAAAAGTGCCTTGTTCAGTCGGCACCTTCTGCGATGTGTCGGGTAACGACTCCTAGTGCTGATGCTTTGACACTGATATATAGTTCTGGTAATGCTAACATCTTAGTGATAGGCTTCATGCATCTTTGTGTATGGTTGGCCAGTAATACCCAGAGCGCGAGGCCTCCCTAACCATGAATTTAGGACCAGTTTGGGCTTGACACAACTTGTCACGTATGCTTTTTAAGATACGATGCGCGTGCCACGATCCCACACACTGTAGCCATAGTTCTGAAGATGAACGCTTGTACAAGATTTCGCTCTGGATTTTGAACTGGCTTATGTTCCTCCGTATTCGCCTGGCGCATTTCCCACCATGTGGGAGTGTTTTATTGATTAGATAGTAGATGATCGGGGTCATCTAGGTAGGCCCTTCATCCTCCGTAGCCGAGGAAGGATCCATTCTTGTGATGGAATTGTTTTCAACAAACTCTACCCATACCTGCTTAGGTGGTTGTGCCCAGCTAACTGATGCAATGCAGATTAGAGCATCCGCCATGTCGCTCTCTTCTTCTAAGACCTCACGTATTGTAAACTTGCCAAAGTCTCTAGTCATTAACCTGATTTTCTGTGTATACTTGATCAGGTTATCCCCCCTTGGGTTCACATTTTCCTAAAACACGATTTGCTAACAAAGGGGAGACTAAGCCTGCCACCAAGTTCTTTATACCCATTCGAGATGCCACCCTTAACCCTGCCATTAGTACTTCATAATCAGCTTCGCTACATGTGGCGGCGAAACCAAAGCGCACGACAAATGTAAAACCTGCATTAAAATACCATGAACAGTAAACATGAACAGTAAATACACGAAAATACGATAAAATTTAAAACTTTCCATTTATAATATATTACACGTGTCACGACATTAAATAACATGTATTTACGTATATTATAAATGTGACGTATTCACGATATATTAATTCACGATAATTAAAACACGAACGTACACGAATATTTAACTTAACATAAAAAGGCTTCGGTTTGCTTGTGGGCTCCATGTTAGCCGCGGCTAGAGAGCAAGAAAGGAAAGGATGGGCCTTTTGGCCCATGACCCATTACCAATCCATGTTTAAGAAAAACACCAGGAGAGTTTTTATCATATTTTAGGTTTACAAAAAAATCAAGAAATCCTTTGCCTCCTTCTCTCTCTTACCGCCGGTTACCATCAACACCAAGGGGTGTTCGGGTCGGAGTTTGGTATTTGATTTTGTGTGTACGTGTTCGTGTTCATTAGTTTTAATCATCCACGCATTCGGTAATCATCATACCCTTTTCTTTTTAATTCTTTTATTGAATTCATGATTTTCATAATAATTAATCTTAAAAACAACCAAGTAAAACATGTTAAGATTAATTAAGCCAAGATTTAAGGGTGTTAGTGTTTGTTATGTTCGGTCGAGACACCACCGAGAGCCACAAGGCTCTCGGCTTGGTCCTTGCGCCACCACCGAGACCACCAAGTCTCGGCTTGGTGGTTCGTGGGTCGATCGCACACGAAGGGGAACCCCGACGCAAGGTTGGGGTGTGTGTTTGGTTTGTACCGTGAGTCAACCGACACCATATATGTCTCGGTGGGGGCTGTGGCCGCAGCAGTGGGAACCCCGGCTTGAGCCGAGGTGTACTTTGTGTGATCAGTGGCTAGCCGAGCCACATCGAGTGGCAACCACCGGCTACAGCCGGTGGTAAAAAGGTTCGAACAGTGGAAACCGGCTAGGCCGGGTAGCCACTGTCAAGGAGTGTTTGTTTCGGCTTATATGTAGAACACTGGTACGGGCTCGGGCTAATTTTTAAATCACGGGTTTGGGTTCGGGAAATTATTAAAAATCAGAAAACTTATTTAATTAAATTATTTTCATGACCCTTTAATTTAATTAAATACATGACTTAGGTTAAAATATTAAAATTAATATTTCATGGCTAACCTAAGTATTTACTTAGTTTAATTTAATTAAACATGATATTTTAAGTAAATTCTTATAATGTATAGTTTATTAAATTAACCAAGTTACTTGTTTAATAAGCTATAATACTTAATCCATGACTTTTATTTTTACTAATAAACTTTACCTTATATTTTAATCTAGCTTATTTCTAATTATGGAAACTTACTACTTTTGAAAACTTTCTATTTTTAGAAACTTACTATTTTAGGAAACCCGCTATTTTTAGAAAGTTACTTAGTATTACAATATAAGTATTATAATACCTTGTTACATGAATAATAAACGATAGAATACAAGAATAAGTACAAATTAACACTTAAAACAGTTAAAACATGACAAAACATGAATAATAAGCTAAGAACACACAGAACCAGTAAAACACATGTATCTCAGACAATTCATACACGTTCCTATTGTTATGTAGTATTATCCGTCAAGGCGGAGTAGGTTCTTCAGCGTTTCCGTTAGCTTCTACTGGACACAAGGTACAGATTTCCCGTCCTTCAGTAAGGACAATCTCTTCCTTTATTAGAATTTCCCGTATGCAGCCAATTGTTTTCCCAGAAGTTACAGATTTAAATGCTTATGTTTTATTAGTCACCTTAGCCTTATACATGCATGCCGGTTTCACCTAGTTATGGAGGTACAATGACCATAAAACTAGAGGTACTAGTGTTATGACTTCACCACGGCGGAGTGATAGCTCGTGGCGCCCATTTCAGTTTATTTGGCCTTTATTATTATTTATTATCATGTGGGGCGTATGGGTGCATCCTAGTTACAGTGTCAGTCAGGATTATATGGTGAATGTGGTGTGTGCCTTGCATCCTTCACAAGGAGCTGATCCCTCCTACCCAAACCTTATTAATTAGAGGCATCCTCTCTAATTGCATGACGAGGTCACCCCTCCAAGTATTCATGCACGTTGTTGACCTTATGACCTATATTGGCTTTTGGTATATTAAACTAATACAGATTTTCATAAGTAAACATAGGCTATGTTTTCAGAACTAAAACCAGTAAACATGTTATACATCTAGGTTTCCCAGGACTTATTCATTTCCGCTGACTTTCATGCTTTATATGCTCTTATTATGCTTTCATTATTCTATGCTTTCCATGCTTTATTGTATATCCGTGCACTGGGTGTTATGCTAAGCCGTTTTCCATCTCCATGTTCCCAAACAGCAGGTACCTAAGGTCGCAAGTAGGATCTCAAGAGTATGTGAATTCGGATGGAAGCTATACAGTATTCTATATCTTATGCATTTATAATACTTTATCTTACTTTATTTCATGTTGGACATCGTTTAGTCCTTTCCCTTTACAGTACTTATATTTGCTTGTGTTGAGTTACTTGGACTACCGATGTTTGATTCCGGTATTTCCTTTTATGGTCATGAATGTTTAGACATTTACCTTGCATGCTTTGATGACACGCCATATATTTATATGATATTCTAATTTACCAAATGGGGTGTTACAATTATGGTATTAGAGCCTGGTTTCGACCTGTAGCTCTATAAAACATGACTTGTGACTTACGGGTAGTCACCAGCGTCGACAGTTGGTTTTCATGCATTCATTTCATTTTCATTTCATGTATTCATTTCATGCATTCATCTCATAGTCGCAGGAATTTTGACTAAGTAATGGTTGGTATAGGACTGGCCCTATTTAGTCGCATGTGTTTTAACAAAACATTTTGTTGTTTAGTAGACCGACCCGTAGGCATCCACACTTGCCTTTTTGTTTTGTGAACCGACCCATAGACGTTCACTCATGGACATATCATCATATTTAAATTGATCATGCATCTTAAAACTGTTTTATGCATCATAAATAAATTCATGTTTTATACATTGTTCATGCATTTTTCTATTCATGTCATATTTTATCAAACTCATTATTTATGTTGCATTTTGTTTTAAACTATCAAATGGTGAACACACGCAATGCTCAAGAGTTGGATGCAACTGTCAATGCAGCTTTGCAAGCCCTCCTTCCCCAACTTCACAATGAAATCAGGGACGAAGTTCATGCTAAAGTTCAAGCTCAGGGCGTTCAGTTCGACCCTCATCAGCAGCACAACAACAATCCTCCACCTACCCTTATGACTTGGTTGGAGCGATTCAACAAACAGAGACCCCATTCGTTTGAACAGACTGACAGCCCCTCTGAGGATGAAGCTTGGATTTCTCACATTGAGAAGATATTTGATGCGATGAGTTGTGACGGTGTCTTCAAGGCAAGGCTGGCTTGCTATAAGTTTGAAGGTGATGTACTGCAGTGGTGGAAGTCAATCAAGCAGTCCAACGGTGGTGATGATTGGGTTGCACTGCTAACATAGGACCAGTTCAAGGAGCTCTTCCTTAATCAGTACTTTCCACATACTGAGCATGAGAAACTTAAGAGAGACTATCATAATATCCGACAGGTTGCTGCGGAGAACAACAATGAACTCATGCAAAGGTTTCTCCGTTTGGCTGTATTCTTGGGTGCATCAGCTGGTACGGCTGAGGAGCAAGCTGAGAAGTTTCGCTGGGCTCTTCGCACTTCGGTTGCCAACAGTTTGGTTTGTGCTACATTCACTACACTTGCACATGTGGCCAAAGCATCCCGTAAGCTTGAGATGCTTCAGGAACGAGAGGTGTTTGGTGATGATCGATCAGTGAAGAGGTATCTTCAATCACCAATTGTAAACCATTCATTTATTTCAGTATTTTCATTTTCATATCATCCTCTGTTCAACTTTATATTTCAGACAGAAAAATGACAACCAGAAACCTGCGGTCGCTCAGCAGCAATCATCTAAGGGAAACGGTCTGACCAACGACCGTTCTGGTTCATATAGGCGTGGCGGTAATGATAATTATCGTAACAATGCCAATAACTCGAACAATAGAAGGTCCCTACATTTACCTTATTTCATGTTAAACTGTCTTATGTTATGGTATTCTGACACTCCAGCGACTCATATTCAGGAACAATAGCAACGGCAGGGATCAGGACCGTATAGGTTCGCAGCCTAACCGTTCTACTTCATCTGGTAATTATTTAAACGTTCTATGTAATCAAGCTTATGTTCCATGATCATGTCTCATGTATGTAATCCTGAAACAGACTCTCAGCTAGCTAGGACGCCTGTTGGAGGGTTCACGCATCCTATCTGTCCTACTTGTTCGCGCAGACATTCTAGTGTTCACCGTCGAGGTACTGGTGGTTGTTTCAAGTGTGGCCAACAAGGTTATCAGCTGAAGGATTGTCGCCAAGGTGAGATAGAAGGCACCTCTGGACATGCCGACTCTAAGCCACCTCCTACTTCAGGTCGCGTGTTCACTACTACTAGAGACCAGGCGAATAAGAATTCAGGTACCATCACTGGGAATCTCTTTATGAATGGTTTGGCAACATGCGTTCTGTTTGATACTAGAGCGACTCATTCGGTCATATCCACTACTTTTTATACACGTGTTAGGATTTCCCCTATGCCATTAGAAAATGCCTTAGGCATTTCCACGCCACTTAGGGACTCTATACGAATCACCCAGGTGTACAGAGATCTTCCCCTAGAATTTGAGATAAAATCAGTAGAGTTGACGCACTTCCTTTGGACTTGTGCGATTTTGACTTGATATTGGGCATGGACTGGTTATCCAAACACCAGGCTACGATAGACTGCCACACTTATGGGGTTATCTTCGGTGATGTTAAATCTCCAGAGTACATACACCATGGTTTCCTACCAGGGAGGTCTGTACAAATTATTTCATCCATGGAGGCGCGTGCATTACTAACACACGTCCGTCAGGGCTTCATAGCCAATATTCATGACATTACTGTCGAGTCTTCATCGATTCAAGATCAGCCTATTGTGTTAGAATTTCCTAACGTATTTCCTGATGAACTTCCGGGCATACCAGTTGTTCGTGAAGTCTAGTTTGGAATTGAGCTCATTCATAAAGCAGAGCCAATTTCCAAGGCTCCTTACCGCATGGCTCCCATAGAGCTTAAGGAGTTAAAAGATCAGCTGCATGAACTTTTGGAGTGAGGTTTCATACGTCCTAGTGCATCACCATGGGGTGCACCGGTATTATTTGTGAAGAAGAAAGACGGCATCATGCGTTTGTGTATAGACTATCGTGAGCTGAACAAGATCACGATCAGGAATCGTTATCCTTTGCCGCGTATTGATGACCTTTTCGATCAGCTTCAGGGCGCCAAGTATTTCTCCAAGATTGATCTGAGGTCCGGCTACCCTCAGTTACGGGTTAAAGAGCCGGATATTTCTAATACTACTTTTCGTACACGTTATGGGCACTATGAGTTCGTAGTCATGCCATCCGGACTCACAAATGCTCAGCAGTCTTCATGGATTTGATGAACCGTGTCTTCCATGAGTTTCTGGACAAGTTCGTTATCGTTTTCATTCATGACATCCTGATTTTCTCCAAATCCAAGGAGGAACATGAGGAACACCTTCGTACAGTCTTGCAGATTCTTCGTCAGAAGCAGTTGTATGCCAAGTTCTCCAACTGTGAGTTCTGGTTAAGCAAGGTGGCATTTATGGGCCATATTGTATCTGCAGAGGGGATCACCATGGATCCTACAAAGGTTGAAGCTATCACTAAATGGCCAAGACCTACATCTGCAACAAAGGTCAGAATTTTTTTGGGTTTAGCTAGCTACTACCGCAGGTTTGTAGAGAACTTTTCACGGTTAGCCTTACCTTTGACTAAGCTGATGAGGAAAGGAGAGAAGTTCCTCTGGATTGAGGAACGAGAGAAGATCTTTGAAGACCTTAAGCAGAAATTAGTGACTGCACCGATTCTTACTCTCCCATCTGGTACATGTGGATTTCAGATCTATAGTGACGCTTTAAGAAAGGGTCTAGGTTGTTTTCTCATGCAACATGGGAAGGTTATCGCATAAGCATCACGACAGCTTAAACCGTATGAAGAAAACTATCCTACTCATGATTTAGAGCTTGCGGCAGCTGTTTTCGCATTGAAGATCTAGAGGCATTATTTGTATGGTGATTCATGTCACGTCTTCACAGATCACAAGAGTCTCAAGTACATCTTCACCCAGAAGGAACTAAACATGAGACAGAGAAGATGGTTAGAGCTACTGAAGGATAACGACACCAACATTCAGTACTATCCTGGTAAGGAGAATGTGGTAGCAGATGCTCTAAGCAGAAGGTCGGGTGTGATTAATGTCATCTGGATTGCAAAGGAGATCATCCATGACCTGGAGATGACTGATATCGAGTTTTGGGTACGAGGACAGCATGGGTACTGGGCGAATCTTAGAGTGGAACCATACTTACATTCTAGGATCAAGGAAGCTCAGAAGGACGATGGTGAAATTTAGGCTATCATTCAGAACCTTGATTAGCAGACGGAGTTTCGTGTTGATGATGACGGTATCTTATGGCAGGGCACTAGACTAGTTGTTCCTAATGACGCTACACTCAGGGAAGCTGCGTTGGAAATACGTTTTACGTATTAGAAAGGATCGATCACTTCAACAATAGTCTAAGTAGTAGCTCGTAGTTTAGTTATCTTAATAGTAAACAAACAAGGCCAAGCCAATCCTACAACATGTGTAGGCCGGCGGCCTAATGTAAGCCCAAGCCCATCCCATGGGCTTGGGTATATAAACCCTCTCCTTAGTGGGAGGGTGTTGGTTCACATTATTTTCACATAGTAGAAAGTGTTTTCTTCATACTTTCTCTCTCCAAGTGTGTGTGTTCTTACCATCTTTCTATCCCTTTCTCTCTCTAGACTAAGAATAGATTTACAATATCTTACAAATGGTATCAAGAGCCATAGGATGATTATATTGTTTATGTCTTTGTGTTCTTAATTTTTCGTGCCTAATTTGATCTATATCATTCGAACCAATTTTATTTTTGTGTTTTTATGGTTTAATCTTGTTACAGATCATCTACATACTTGTGGTAGTGATTTAGTATCCTTACTTTGGTTAAAAACACAAAAAATTGGGTGTTTGATTCATTTTTTGGCTAAAAATCTCAACTTAGTTGTGTACTATCCGAGAACAGTTGAACTTGTGCTCACGTATTGCGACAGACTCCATCGCAAAAACCTAAGGGTTTCTACATTGTGATCACACATTGCGATCAAGGATTGCGATCACATTGCGAGCAAGGATTGCGATCACATTGTGATCAAGGATTTCGATCACATCGCGATCAAGGATTGCGATCACATTGAGATCAAGGATTGCGATCACATTGCGATAACTATTGCGATCACATTGCGATCAGTATTGTGATCATATTGCGATCAGTATTGCGATCACATTGCGATAACTATTGCGATCATATTGCGATCAATATTGCGATCAATATTGCTATCACTTTGCGACAAGGTCATTCCGATCACATTCCGACGGGATTAAATTTTGGCATTGCGATACAGTGACAAATATTCCAAGATTTTTTCAAAAACGTGTTTTTGATGTGTAATTTTGTCTTGGAATTTTTGGTTTATCGAGAAGAATTTTTAGGGGATTTCAACATTATTTCTCGAATTTAACACACAACAACAAACACATTTACTTTCTCTCATTTTTTGATCAACGTTTGTAAATCTTAACTTATCGAAATGGAGTACACATCACTTACGGATAAGTCCATCCTCTCGGGTACGGATAATCGTCCACCAATGTTGGTGAACACTATGTACTCAATGGACCTGTAGATTATGGTATTGTGACAGAAGGTACAGTTACTCGTCCTCGCACAACAGGTGAATTAACTGGAGATGCTAAGATTCAAGATAAGTGTGATAAACAAGCAACTAACATCATTCTCCAAGCCCTTCCTCCAGATGTCTACAAACTTGTGAGTAAACATAAAGTTGCCAAAGAGTTATGGGATAGAATTCGTGTTCTAATGCAAGGCACCTCATTAACTAAACAAGAACAAGAGTGTAAGCTTTATGATACATTTGATAAGTTTGCCTATGTTCCCGGGGAGACTCTCAATGACTACTATTTGAGATTTACTCTATTGTTGAATGAGCTCAATATCTATGGCATGGCAATTCCTACGTTTCAATTAAACACCAAGTATTTGAACACTCTTCCATTTGAATGGCGTAAGTACGTGACGGCTGCTAAATTGGATAAGGGCTTGCATAACACCAATGTGGATCAACTTAAATCTTTTCTTCAACAACACGAATGCCATGTGATCGAGGCTCGGTTGTCAACACCACCAGTTCGTGATCCACTTGCCATGTATGCTTCTCAACAAATGACCCCCAACCAAACATGGCTTACACTTATCAACAACCATCATACTTGCAGCAGTCACCACAACACACCTATCAGCAACCACAATAACCATCTTATCAACCACTAATGATGCCACAACAAGCATTTCAACAAAGTGTTCTTCAACAGCCTTATCCACAGCAACCAACACATCAGGCATCACCCTCACAAGCTAACTGTAACACCCCCAAATTGCCACGCAGCGGAATGTCCATATTGGGTGTTACTCATAGCACATCACACACAATCATAGAAAACAATCCCAAAAGAGACGTTAAAATGTATAAATATAACATTGTCTAAAATATTTTCCATCCCAAAAGATACCATCAGAGTAGCGTTTTAGTCCCAAAAACCGTTACCAACATAACATGTCCCTCAAAATACTTAAATGAAATGGTTAATTTAAAAAGGATGAAAAATAAACAAAATTTAGACAAGTAAGCACCAACTCTCTCCTTGCATACTCCGCTGCTACCCATCTTGATTACCTGAAACACATGCTTAAAAGGATCAACACAAAGGTTGAGCGAATCTATAGGTTTTGCAAATCATCATTTGAACACAAGTATATAAAAAGCAATTTCATTTATGGTTCCTTTGTGTGACCCTACGTTGGTATACGAGTCCACACCAATTCATTGTACTCAACGTACCAATCCATTGTACTCAACGTACCAATCCATTGTACTCAACATACCAATTCCATTGTACTCAACGTACCAATTCCATTGTACTCAACGTACCAATTCCATTGTACTCAACGTACCAATCCATTGTACTCAACGTACCAATTCCATTGTACTCAACGTACCAATTCCATTGTACTCAACGTACTTGTTACAATCAAAACAACATTTAAGTTTAAGCAATCATTCAAAAGACTTGTGTTCTATTTGTTTCAAATAGCATGTATTCCCCCTCGCGGGTTAAAATCATTTAAAACCAGTATAAAAGCGAGGCTATAGACTCACCTTAGATGATACACGAAGCTAGTAGTAGTAGTGATCGCCGAAGTGAAGATGCCTCCCAAATATATACACATCAAAAGCCGCCACCTAACAAATAAGGTGCGCGCTTAACAACATACTCAAGTACCTCAAAACATACTTAGTATAATAAAATCAATGACTCAAAATAGTATGTACATAGACATGACCAATCAATGCAAGTGAATTCCTTCTAACTCCACGACAAGTACTAGCTTTCCAAGACTAGCACCTTCGATATTGATCCATCTCAAGATGCCAAATCAATACGGCTCAAGTACCCTAAATGGGTCTCCAATCTCAGAATATACACTCTTACATAAGACTTATATCCTTTTAAAACTTTGAGAAGCTAATAGATTAGCCTCTCGCCTCAAACTATGACGCGAGGTTAAGTACCTCCCAAAAATACTCAGCCGGTACTTACCAAAAGTACACGCTGTTTTACCATACCTAAACAACTCCGTTTTTGACGAAACTTGGTGACAAACTCACTCAATATCTGTAGAAGACTCAGTTAAAATTTCATCAAATGATTCACATTTTAGACCCACTTTCTCGACACATCTTTTGACCTTAAAAACCGGACTGTTTTGCACACTTGTATCGTAAAACCGTTTTGACCTCCTTAACCAAAACCATTTACAAATCCGACTCTTGATTATGAAAATAGACTCAAAATGCTAAGTATAGGGCCTGAGAACAGCCCTTGACCATTTTTGAAACTCAAGTTATAGTCCCCGGGATTTGACCCAATATCGACAACAATTTCGGATTGCGTCGATACTCGCCTCCCGGTACACGAATATTCAAACCTATGTAACTTTTGACTCGTTATGAGTTAGAAGCTCTACCTTATACCGAAACGAGCGTCTCGGCGACTACTACAACAATATCCAATAATACCAACACTTATCCAACATCTACTGTACGAAAATAGGGCCTAAACCTACTGATCTAAAATGACATCTTCAAAACCATACTAAATCCTATTTTGACCCATTTCCAAGTTTACCAATAACTCAAATAACCCATACCTATCATCTACAACAACTCCCAATATCCTAATCACTTGCATGACCATCATGCACTTTATCAAAATAATAAACAAATGCATGCAATTAAAATAAAAGATGATTATAATATTAATAACATATGAGTGGAACCTTACAATGATTAATTAAGATCAAATGATCAAGAACACCCAAGAACCGCATAAATTTCGTGGGTTTTGGGTCAAAGAACACCAAGATGAAGTCTTTTCCAAGCTTGTATAACACAAATTTCTTGATCCTAACACAAAATAACACACATGCAACCAACAAAATGGATCAAATCAACATTTTATAAAATAGATCTTGAAAATAAAATGTGTTGCATGTTGGATTTTTTTTTGGTGTTAAACACTTACAAGATGATTATAAACATGGGGTATTGCTTAGATTTATCAAAAATCAAATTGTGGTGGTGGATCATGGTGGTGGTGGGTGTGCCGTGAGCTAGAGAGGGAAAAGGGGAGGAGAGACAAAATTTTTGTTGCAAGAAATGAAGTGTGTGTGTTTGTTTGAAGCTTATATATAGTGGAGTGGGGTAGAAAGTGTAAATAAGGCTATATTTTGGCCTTTGTTGCAAATTAACTTATAAAGAGCGGGAATGACACCTAGTCGGTTTTAAAAATATTTACGAGAGTCGGGTTTCGTCCCGGATTCATAAAAATTTAAGTCTCGTTCAATAAAATACTTTTTCAAAGATTTAAACGCACACGAAAAACAATAGTAAGGTTCCGACTCAACTTAATACGTAATGAAACAAAAATTTCAAAAATCTTCAATATCGAGATAATCAATACTAAAATATAAAATTTGGGCATCCATCGGCATCACGATCACTATTAGTACTCTTCAGCCATCAAAACAATTAAATATGTGTACCCATTATCGGTTTCAACGTAAACCATCAAACATAACAATACTCACCATTACTTAGAAACTCAAAATACGTTACATAGTTAGGGTATAATGATGACGTTAAGTACGGGATGTTACATTCTCAATTCCTTAAAGGAGCGACGTCCCGGCGCTCGCCTCGCCTCATACTCGTATCGCGCTCTCCTAGGAAAAACGAGGGCACTTCCTATAAAGAAATCCTCACGTTCCCACGTGAATCTCGTTCCACGTCTCGAAATACATCGTACCTTCGTAACGAGAATCTTACTCGGTCTCAAACGCTTAACCTCTCGATCGAAGATCTCTACTGGTTCTTCTACAAAATGCAACTTGTCACCAAGTTGTATCTCACCAAAAGGGGATGAATGAGTCCTTACCCGACAAGAACTTCTTCAAGCTCGACACACGAAAATTTACACAAATTACAAGAGCTCATCCAACGATTTTAACTTATAAACAACCGGTCCCATCCGCTGGGTGATCTTAAACGGTCCAACGCACCTTGGACTTAACTTTTCTCCATTTACAAAACGGATTACACCTTTCCAAGGTGATACCTTAATAATTGCCATGCCTCCAACTTCAGATTTCCAACGGCTCCCTACGGTTATTGGCAAAGTTCTTCTGACGACTCCTCACGGTTTACAAGCAATTATCAATCCGTACGATCTTTTCGTAGTCTCCCAAATAGTCTCAGTTCTAGTTTGTCCTTCATCTACTTTATTCCAACAATCTGGCGATCTAAACCACCGTTCATGATCCTCACAAAAACAATCACTCACGAAAGATAGTCGCATGGGTCGCATAAAACTCCATCAAAAACATTCTAGAAAAGAATTGAGACGAGGTAATTAGTATTAGTCGTACAAAATCACCTTATTGTGTATTCTCGAACATGCCAACCTACTTCGTCAAACGCGAGTTCGTCGATACGGAAACCCTTCAGCGTATACATTGCGCTATCGGACGCATTACAGTTTAAACCCAAACACGAAAGCCACCACTAGGCATATAAGGTCAAGTTACGGCATGTTTACCAAAAGACAAACCACGCCAAGTCAATAAATTCAATCGAGTTAGCTCATGCTTGCTAAACAGTCAAGCCATGATGAAATAAGAATACTTGACAAGACTTTCGAGTAAGTCAGTCAATCGCAAGGTTATAAGTTAAAGGATATCCAATGGCCGGATAGTCGTGGACACGTATCAAAAGGAATAACAAGGAAATATTTCGTCATCAGAGGGTGCTCACACGCGGATCCATACCGAAAAGATAATACAAAGACACCATCTCACTTCCGCCCACGCGCATTCAAAGTCTCAATAAGCATCGTCGTTGAAGGTCAAAAAGATACTACAAGGTACGTGTTCTCCATGATCGGACGTCATTGGACAATGCCGCCTCAAGTTCTCACAACTTACGATCACTCAACTAGATCACATACCACATAAGTACCTAAAAGCAAAGGTCAAACATAAACATCAAATGTAAATCTCCGTCGTTGATCATCGATAAAACCTTGGACTAGCCCTTGATAATACAACTCGATCTCTAAAGTCTTTCCACTTGCGGTGTCGGCAACAACATACTCTTCGAAGTGAAAACGAATTTGTTAATTCCAGTCATTAAGAAATTCGGTCCATTGGCGAGAATTCACAACATATCGGGCATACCATTAAGTTCTACTCCAGTGTTCAACGTACAAAAGCGTCCCACTAGTTTTTGCTTCAGCGTTCATCGTACAAAGGCGTCCCAATAATTTCGACTTCAGTGCTCAAGGTGATGCATCATATTCCTCGTTTTTAGTTTGTCATACTAGCCCCAAAAGTTTCGTCATCAAGAAAAGTCTTCAGTGACCCTTCGACAGTAGCAAGTAAAATTACAAAATCTTCACATCCACAATAAGTTGTCGTTGATAACTTGATCCTCAGTCAATCCGCAAGTACACACATAAATCCTAGTGACGCTTAAGCGAGTCGCCTACTCTCGAAACGGTCAACGGTTCTTAACAACCCGCTTATAAAGCTCGCGATCATCGAGACACATTAGAAATGGTCCATCGGAATAAATCATAACTCGAGAGAAGTACAACGGGTTATTCGTACATAGACGATAATCGACGATCATCATAATGACGACAACATCGAACGATTCTTACCAACGAAATACGAGTCGAAGGAAGACGTACGCACACCAAAAATCCACAAATCGAGCCAGACATACTTGGGCCCACTCATTTATAACTCCTTGTCTACATCAAAAGGCGTCCCCCTCCATGTATACAAGAGTTTATAAATTTACGGTTCGGGAACTTATAACTTTGTTGTTCAAATGAAAAGGCGTCCCAATCCATTTCAACAAGATGATTATAAGTCATCCTACTCAAGTATTACTATCTCTCAACACGATATCATATCCAAATACCATAGTAAATATAAGGTGTCAAATAAACTTACATCATGATTTCCGTATTCAAATGTCCCATTCCATTTGAATAAGGAGATCATAACGATCTAAGGTCCAGTGGTTTAAAACCTTCTTATTCAAATGTCCCAATCCATTTCAATAAGACAACCTTAAACAACTCATAGTTGGGCGAGTTAAAATCTCTATATCTAAATGTCCCATTCCAATTAGATACAAGGCATTAAGTCACTCAACCGAATGACTACTACGAGCATATCTTTGTTGTACCCAAACTATATATATTTGATTAGGATATATATATCTTAGGTCCAACATTGGCATCCTCCTTTTCGCCAGTAAAACGTAGTCATATAAAAACCAAATCACACGTCGCATTACGTAGAAGATGTCGCCTTGGATAAATGATTCTTCAAAATCATAAGGAGTAACGGAAATAAAAATATCACGTTAATCAATTACGTTTCAATATGAGATGTCCTAAAATAGCACATCACGATGTGACGACAACGACCGAACTTAAACAAGTCGATATGCGATAGATTACGAAACAATATACACGTACCCAAAGTATCAAACGAGTTTCACACTCGTATTCATAATACATAATTATCAAGATCGGTGATTGGCGATGAGGCCGAATCCTATTCAAAACCGAATTATAAAATGTACAACAATCATTCAAGGAACATTGTTTCGCGTACAATGCCTTTAAATATCATAGTATATTCATACATATACATACTACCATTCCTATATACACATAGGTTCACATAATCATAGTCAAATATAAAGTAATACAAGAATAGCCTTACCGGAGCCATGCGGAGTAATTGCGTGCTTAAAACTTTTACGACACACCAAAAGTTATAGTTTAGGACATTTTCAAAAAAAAAAAATCGACCTAGTTCTCTATAACTTGTGGCTTTGATACCAATCTGTAACACCCCCAAATTTCCACGCAGCGGAATGTCCATATTGGGTGTTACTCATAGCACATCACACACAATCATAGAAAACAATCCCAAAAGAGACGTTAAAATGTATAAATATAACATTGTCTAAAATATTTTCCATCCCAAAAGATACCATCAGAGTAGCGTTTTAGTCCCAAAAACCGTTACCAACATAACATGTCCCTCAAAATACTTAAATGAAATGGTTAATTTAAAAAGGATGAAAAATAAACAAAATTTAGACAAGTAAGCACCAACTCTCTCCTTGCATACTCCGCTGCTACCCATCTTGATTACCTGAAACACATGCTTAAAAGGATCAACACAAAGGTTGAGCGAATCTATAGGTTTTGCAAATCATCATTTGAACACAAGTATATAAAAAGCAATTTCATTTATGGTTCCTTTGTGTGACCCTACGTTGGTATACGAGTCCACACCAATTCATTGTACTCAACGTACCAATCCATTGTACTCAACGTACCAATCCATTGTACTCAACATACCAATTCCATTGTACTCAACGTACCAATTCCATTGTACTCAACGTACCAATTCCATTGTACTCAACGTACCAATCCATTGTACTCAACGTACCAATTCCATTGTACTCAACGTACCAATTCCATTGTACTCAACGTACTTGTTACAATCAAAACAACATTTAAGTTTAAGCAATCATTCAAAAGACTTGTGTTCTATTTGTTTCAAATAGCATGTATTCCCCCTCGCGGGTTAAAATCATTTAAAACCAGTATAAAAGCGAGGCTATAGACTCACCTTAGATGATACACGAAGCTAGTAGTAGTAGTGATCGCCGAAGTGAAGATGCCTCCCAAATATATACACATCAAAAGCCGCCACCTAACAAATAAGGTGCGCGCTTAACAACATACTCAAGTACCTCAAAACATACTTAGTATAATAAAATCAATGACTCAAAATAGTATGTACATAGACATGACCAATCAATGCAAGTGAATTCCTTCTAACTCCACGACAAGTACTAGCTTTCCAAGACTAGCACATTTGATATTGATCCATCTCAAGATGCCAAATCAATACGGCTCAAGTACCCTAAATGGGTCTCCAATCTCAGAATATACTCTCTTACATAAGACTTATATCCTTTTAAAACTTTGAGAAGCTAATAGATTAGCCTCTCGCCTCAAACTATGACGCGAGGTTAAGTACCTCCCAAAAATACTCAGCCGGTACTTACCAAAAGTACACGCTGTTTTACCATACCTAAACAACTCCGTTTTTGACGAAACTTGGTGACAAACTCACTCAATATCTTTAGAAGACTCAGTTAAAATTTCATCAAATGATTCACATTTTAGACCCACTTTCTCGACATATCTTTTGACCTTAAAAACCGGACTGTTTTGCACACTTGTATCGTAAAACCGTTTTGACCTCCTTAACCAAAACCATTTACAAATCCGACTCTTGATTATGAAAATAGACTCAAAATGCTAAGTATAGGGCCTGAGAACAGCCCTTGACCATTTTTGAAACTCAAGTTATAGTCCCCGGGATTTGACCCAATATCGACAACAATTTCGGATTGCGTCGATACTCGCCTCCCGGTACACGAATATTCAAACCTATGTAACTTTTGACTCGTTATGAGTTAGAAGCTCTACCTTATACCGAAACGAGCGTCTCGGCGACTACTACAACAATATCCAATAATACCAACACTTATCCAACATCTACTGTACGAAAATAGGGCCTAAACCTACTGATCTAAAATGACATCTTCAAAACCATACTAAATCCTATTTTGACCCATTTCCAAGTTTACCAATAACTCAAATAACCCATACCTATCATCTACAACAACTCCCAATATCCTAATCACTTGCATGACCATCATGCACTTTATCAAAAATAATAAACAAATGCATGCAATTAAAATAAAAGATGATTATAATATTAATAACATATGAGTGGAACCTTACAATGATTAATTAAGATCAAATGATCAAGAACACCCAAGAACCCCATAAATTTCGTGGGTTTTGGGTCAAAGAACACCAAGATGAAGTCTTTTCCAAGCTTGTATAACACAAATTTCTTGATCCTAACACAAAATAACACACATGCAACCAACAAAATGGATCAAATCAACATTTTATAAAATAGATCTTGAAAATAAAATGTGTTGCATGTTGGATTTTTTTTTGGTGTTAAACACTTACAAGATGATTATAAACATGGGGTATTGCTTAGATTTATCAAAAATCAAATTGTGGTGGTGGATCATGGTGGTGGTGGGTGTGCCGTGAGCTAGAGAGGGAAAAGGGGAGGAGAGACAAAATTTTTGTTGCAAGAAATGAAGTGTGTGTGTTTGTTTGAAGCTTATATATAGTGGAGTGGGGTAGAAAGTGTAAATAAGGCTATATTTTGGCCTTTGTTGCAAATTAACTTATAAAGAGCGGGAATGACACCTAGTCGGTTTTAAAAATATTTACGAGAGTCGGGTTTCGTCCCGGATTCATAAAAATTTAAGTCTCGTTCAATAAAATACTTTTTCAAAGATTTAAACGCACACGAAAAGCAATAGTAAGGTTCCGACTCAACTTAATACGTAATGAAACAAAAATTTCAAAAATCTTCAATATCGAGATAATCAATACTAAAATATAAAATTTGGGCATCCATCGGCATCACGATCACTATTAGTACTCTTCAGCCATCAAAACAATTAAATATGTGTACCCATTATCGGTTTCAACGTAAACCATCAAACATAACAATACTCACCATTACTTAGAAACTCAAAATACGTTACATAGTTAGGGTATAATGATGACGTTAAGTACGGGATGTTACACTAACACTTCTTCAATGGGCTATACTCCTCAGCAAGGATATTTTCCAATTAAGCACCACCAGCACAAGCCTTCTACTCTAATGAACTTCCACCAATTCAAGCACCGGTCTTTACTCCAAATGATACACCTACTGATGTCTTAAACAATCTCACTGCCTACTTGTCAAAACTTGTTGCAACTAGAGGATTTCCACCAACAAACAATCAGATCCGCACTTATCCAAATCCTCGATAACAAGCCACTATTCAAGATGGTCAAGTGACGGTGCAAACCATTCAGGGAAGGCAAAATTCATATGGACCTCCTACAAGGACCGTGAATGCTCAAGCTGTGAATTCTCAAGCTAGTGGTAGAAGCACTATTGGTCCTCAAAAGGTTGTGACTTGCTACAATTGTCGAGGACAAGGTCATATGGCTAGGGAATGCACTCAGCCAAAAAGGAGAAGGGATGCAACGTGGTTTCGTGAGAAGATGTATTTGGTCGATGCTCAATCAAAGGGAAAGATCTTGGATTCAGAGGAATTAGCATTTCTTGTAGACCCAGGGGCAACAGATAATGAAGGAATTGCATTCGTCTCTACTTCTAATGCAGCATATCAAGCAGATGATCTTGACACATATGATTCAGATTGTGATGACATTCACTCAGCCTAAGCTGCTCTTGTTGCTAATCTCTCTCACTACGGTTCTGATGTCGTCAGTGAGGTACCAACCACATCTAATAATTTTCATGATAATCCACATCATTTTGAGCATGAAAATGACAACCTCGAACAGCATTCGGAAACTAGTAACTCAAATGATACGGTATCCAATCCAACATATTTGAGTGAACCTCAACCAATTGCTACGACGGGTATGAAATCTTATGATCAACGTGATTTGGTAATGGTGCCTAAACATATTCTTGATAACATGAATGTGGCTATTCGACAAACCGTAGATATGAATGCCAACCTAACCGCTGAGCTTGCGCTGTATAAGGAAAAGGTCAAAACTTTTGAAATGGTCCCTCAAGTAGAAAAAATAACTTATTCTGAATTTGACCAATTTTGTTTTGAAAAGATTGAACACTTAAAAGAAATAGAATCGTTAAAAGCTAATCTTTCCAATGAATTAAAAGAAAAAGAGTCGGTTCTAAATGATTTTCAGAAACTTAAAATGGATTTCGAAACTCTCGAGTCTAAAAAGTTTGAATCGGAAATTAATGCTACCAAACTTCTTAAATTCAAGGAACAACAGCTTTTAAAATAATACGCTTCCACAGAAAAGGTCCATCTTTTAACTAAATCGTTTAAAGAACTCGAACTTAAGCGTCTTCAAGATTTACCACCTAATCCTGTTTATGAAAAACAAGCTTAGGAATATATTCCTTGTCTTTATGATGTGACCCTAATTGGCAAATCGAAAGAAACACCTTATGTTTGTAGTACTGAGGAGACAATGTCACTTGCAGAAGAAACTCGATCTAAAATGCTTTCAAAAATCCATAAGCTTGATTATGATAAGCATAATAAATATCAATTTTCTAAAAAGACCCGTATTCGCTTACAAAAGGAATTAGCTCAATTATCAGCTTTTGTGCCCCAAAGTTTGTCACTAGGAAACCTTCCTAGTACGTATCCTACACTTATCAAAAAGGATTTAACTAGGTTAATTCCACCGGTAAGTAAGGTGTCAGATAGCTTAAATGCGGTGTACCGACATTTTCCGATTTTGACAAGGTCATTATGGAACGTGTGACGGCTACGGGCATAACGGAAGGTGAATGGAATTTTGAGCACACTAGAGCTGCGTTTTGAGACGAAATTGTTCCATTTGTAAACAATATTAAAGATTGTCTTTGCAATATTGATCAAGATTTTCTTTTGGAAAGAAAAAAAGTTAGACGTGTTTTCAATGAAATGGATGATGCTTATGAAAACAGTTTACTTGAAATAGAACGAATTTCACGCCAAAATGATCAGCTTCTGAAGCAAGTGATGTCTCATGATATTGTTTCTGTCAGTGTGAATAAAAGTGTTGATAATGATTCTATTGTGCATAATGTTGAATCTGTGGATAATGTGGTAGATAGTACTTGTCACTAATCTAACGCTGAATTTTTAAAGCTTCAAGATTCTTATTCTTCGCTTTCAAAACGTTTTGATGAGATTCAAAAACATTGTATTTCGTTTGAATGCACAAAAGAATTTTTTCAAGAGCTTTTTGAAACGTCATTCGAAGGTGTTAATATAGATGATTCAAATTTTCAAAAGAATTTTCGATTGAATTTACAATCAAAACAGCGTCAGCCAAGTGACAAGGGTGCTAATTCATTGCCAATAGACATAGAGAAATCTAAGGAGATTAATTGTGTAAACGTACTTGAGGCCGCTGAGAATTTTAAACTTGATCTAGATAATCGAGTTTCCAAGATTTTGTCCAAAGTTGATAACTTAAAACAGAAAAATACACAACTCTTCGATTCAGTAAAGCCCGCATGTGCTAATACCGCTGTACATAATCAATCATTGATTGAACGATTGAATTGAAAGTCGGTGGAAATATCTGATTTGAGGGAACAAATTTGTGATAAAAATCTGGCTTTGGCTGAGTTAAAGGAAACACTCCGTACCCTAAAAGGTAAGAATGTTATGGATAACGCAGCCACTGTCTCAGCATCGTCCTCTAGTGCAATAAAAAAGAACCTCATCGCCGTCATACCATTTAACAAGGGCCCTAGGAGTAAACCATCTCAAACATTGTCACTAAAGATAAGGCAAAATCAAAACCTGCTTCTAATATTCCCGTGTTGCCTTCTATATGAGTAAGCGCCACTACTAAGGCTCAAAGATCTAAGCTTAAAAGAAACAAGAAGAATGATAGGATCTTGCCCCTATCTAGTAGTCAAGTGAAGAAGAAAGTAGAAGCCCACCTTAGGAATGTTATTTATGTTTTCAATAAAAAGAATCTTATAGCTAAACTTAAAGGTTCTGCGGTTGTGTAGCGTTCTAAGCCTACTATGAATTCTAATTTGAAATGTTGGAATTGCAATGAGTGTATGTTTTCTAGTTGTCATGATTCTTGCCTTATTGACCATGTGAATGAGTTGAATGCCCGAAAAAATGGATTAGAATAGAAACCGACTGGGAAAGTGTTAACCCAAGTTGGTTGGATGTGGCACCCCACTGGTAGAACTTTCACTATAGTAGGAAATGTGTGCCCTTTAACTAGGATCACTCCCACTAAAGCGCAGAAAGCGTGCCCTTTAACTAGGAGTACCAAGGCTACCAAAACACAAGCGTGTCCTTTAACTAGGAACACCAACATTACTATAGGAAACAAGTTCCCTTTAAAAAGGTCTACTCCCACTGTAGTTCCCGCTAATACTCCAAAACTTCAGAAAGTTGGAACAATAAAAACCTGTTAGTGGTAAAACTCACATTAGAAAACGCCGGAAATCTAAGGGTAACACGAATGTTAGCAATTCTGATAATATCATATCTGTATCTGCTAACACTCCGGAACCAATAGTTTCTAATGCATTGTCTACTGTTGTTGTTGAAAACAGGTGGTCCAATTTGTTCTCTGGTATTTGGACTCTGGTTGCTCCAAGCATATGACCGGAGATCGCTCTCAGCTCAGAAATTTCGTCAGCAAGTTTCTTGGTACGGTTCGATTTAGAAATGATCATATTGCAAAGATAATGGGTTATGGTGAATATCATATTGGGAATGTTATAATTTCAAGAGTGTATTATGTGGAAGGTCTCGGTCACAATTTATTTTTTGTGAGACAATTTTGTGATGCAAACCTAGAAGTTGCTTTTCGAGAGCATACCTGCTTCATTCGTAATTTGGAAGGGGTTGATTTATTGAAAGGTACTGGAGAGAATAATTTGTACACTTTGTCTCTACAAGATATGATGGCCGCTTCTCCCGTATGTCTTCTCTCCAAAGCATCGAAGACTAAGTCATGGTTATGGCATCGATGGTTATCTTATCTTAACTTTGACGCTATTAATCATTTGGCGAAAAACGAACTTGTTCGTGGTCTTCCTAAACTTACATTTCACAAGGATCATTTATGTTCCGCGTGTAAAATGGGGAAAAGCACTAAGAAATCATACAAACCTAAGACTGAAGACACCAACCAAGAGAAACTTTATTTGTTGCATATGGATCTTTGTGGGCCAATGCGTGTTGAAATTTCTGGTGGTAAAAAGTACATCCTCGTCATGGTGGATGATTACTCTCGGTTTACATGGGTGAAATTTCTTGCAACAAAAGATGAGGCACCTAAAATCATCATCGATTTTCTCAAGATGATTCAAGTGTGTCTCAACACTACTGTCCGACGCATTCGTACCGATAATGGAACCAAATTTGTGAATCAAACTTTGCGTAAGTATTATGAAGAAGTTGGCATATCTCATGAAACATCCGTTGCTCGCACTCCACAACAAAATGGTGTCGTTGAAAGGCGAAATCGCACACTTATGGAAGCAACTCGAACGATGTTAATTTACGGAAAGGCTCCATTATTTTTATCGACAGAAGCAGTATCTACAGCAGTGTACACCCAAAACCGGTCACTAATTCGAAAACGCTGGAAAAGTAACAGATTTATCATATCTTCATGTATTTGGTTCTCTTTGCTATCCAAAAAATGATGGTCCCAATTTCGGAAAACTTCGACCAAAATCTGATATTGGTTTTTTCATTGGTTATGCACCCACAAAGAAGGCATACCGAATCTACAATCGTAATTCTCGTAAGATCCTCGAAACTATGAATGTTGATTTTGATGAGCTGATAGCTATGCTTTCTGAGCAAACCAGCTCTAAACCCGCACTTCATGAAATGGGACCCAGTAACATTAGTTCTGGTCTTGTCCCAAACAACCCTACTTCATCATCATTTACACCACCTTCTAGGAATGAATGGGATACGTTTTTTCAACCGTTCTTTGATGAATTCTTTACTCCTCCAAGTATTTTTGCTCCAGAACCTGAAGTAATAGCTCCGGTTACCGAAGTTGTCGCTCCAGCAACCGCAACACAATCAGATACGTCTACACCAACAATTAAGCAAGAGGCATCTTCAACGAGTATTTCTCAACCAATACATGTTCCAACTACCCATGTCATGCCTATTGATGATGAAGAGGATGATGATGATCACGATTTGGAATTCACTCAAATGCGTGAACTACCATTCTTTGGTGTACCAATTCCCGACTCTAATCAAGCTGGGTCATCCACCTCAGAGGAAGCTCCTACTACGGTCTACTCCAATCCAATGATTCGTGAACATGCCAGCAAGTGGACAAAGGATCATCCAATAGATTCTAATATTGGTGACCCTAATCGTCCGGTATCCACACGAATTCAGTTACAAGAAAGTGCAATGTTTTATCATTTTTATGCTTTTCTCAGTGAATTTGAACCTAAGACGTGGCAACAAGCATTTACCCAATCTTGTTGGATAGAAGCCATGCAAGAAGAACTTAATGAATTTGTACGTCTTGAAGTATGAGAACTTGTTCCCTGCCTGGATCAAGTGCAGTTACTCACTTTGAAATGGGTTTACAAGGTGAAACTCGATGAGTTAGGCGGAATATTGAAGAACAAAGCTCGACTAGTAGCTCGTGGATACAAGAAATTATTAGGCATCGACTTTATGGAATCCTTTGCACCTGTTGCCCGTTTGGATGCTATTAGACTATTTCTTGCTTATGCAGCCCACATGAATATGATCGTATATCAGATGGATGTGAAGACGGCATTTCTCAATGGTGAAATCAAGGAAGAGGTCTATGTTCAACAACCGGATGGTTTTGTGAATTCTAAATATCCTAATCATGTGTACAAGCTTAAGAAGGCTCTCTATAGGTTGAAGCAAGCTCCACGCGCATGGTATGATCTATTGTCACAATTCCTCATTACACAAGGCTTCGCTAAAGGCAAGGTGGATCCCACGTTGTTCATTCAGAAACGAGGTAAAGATATGATTATGGTACAAATATATGTTGAGGATATTATATTTGCTGCCTCGACCCAAACCTCATCCGATGTGTTTGGGATGCTCATGTCTTCCAAGTTTAAGATGTCAATGATGGGCAAGGTATCATTCTTCTTAGGTCTTCAGATATCTCAGAGTCCTAGAGGCATCTTTATCAATCAATCCAAGTATGCCCTTGAATCTCTTAAGAAATATAAGATGGAATCTTGCGACCCCGTAGATACTCCAATGGTGGAACGAACTAAGCTTGATGAAGATTAATAACTGGTTTTTACCAAGTATGAAATAAATTCGTTCCAAGTCTTTTCGAATTGATTATTGGTAGAAGGTGCGACTCAATTGTTCTTGGTGGAAAGTAAAAGAAAGGGGTTTGTTTGATTATATATTTTAAACTAAAAGCAAATAATTGTCGTTGAGTAATGACTAAAGCTTTTAAAAGATAAACACTTAAAACATAAAACCTTGTAAAACTTTAAAACTTAAAAACATGATCTATCAGAATGTAAGACTGAATTCAATCGGAATGTGACTAAAACTAGGCCATCGGAATATCCATCTAAACAACCATCGGAATATTAAAGTCAATGTAGTCGGAAAGTTGTTCAATCGCAAAGTCCAGATCAGAATGACCAGATCGGAATGTTTCTTTTGCAATATAATTCTATCGGAATAATGTCCAACCTATCGGAATGATGTAATCTATCGGAATCCAGTTGACAAAAAATTGGTAGAGTTTCGATTCAAAGTGACCTTATCATCCGTCGGAATATGCGATTGCAATTAGCGATCGCAATCCCAGATCGGAATAAGGGGGAAATAACCAAACTATCGCAAAGTAAAACCCCAATGGGTGATTGCGATAAACAAGAGCAGCCGTCGGAATGTCTGAATCCCCAATATTGCGATGGAATGCAATAGTAGTCCGAAATTGGTGGCAAGCTGATAACTCAATAAGCACGTATAATAAGTTCACTTAATCGAATCTTAAATAACTAAATAAGCTTAAATTTGACAACTTTCAAAACATAAAATCATAAACTTTATAAAAGAACTTTGAAAAGACTTAAACCTTTTAATAATCCGAAAAGTAATAAGATAGAACATGAAATAAGCCAATAAGCATAAATGGCTTATAGCTTAAACCGCAAGAGAGCTTATGTAGGAATGAAAAGTTTAACCTTTTAAACGCGAAATCATCAAATCAAACGTATGAAGTATAAATTTCGGATCAAAAGTTAAAGTAAACCAAGAAATGTAGAAAGAGATTAAAGAACAAAATACTTAAACTTGAATTGTGATTAATGAAATCCAAATACAAAAAGCTTAAACTTGAAAGATTAAAAGAAAGAAAAGATGAAAAACTTAGTGAGAGAAAGTTTGGAACTTTCTCTCTCTAAAAACTAGAAAGGAAAAATTAAAAGTGAAACTAGCTAACCACCCTCCTAATGTGATTAGGAGGGTATTTATAGGCTAAGTGGGAGGTGCATGTGTGGTGTGCGTCGTTCTTTCTTTTCTTCTCGGCTCGATTTAATTCTTTGTCTTTTCTCGACGTCGTCTCGGGATTTGAACTTTGTCTTAGTAATTTCTTCTATAATTTAGACTTGAGTTCTTCGACTTCATTAAACTTCCGTCTTTAGACTTTTTCTTCGATAAATCTTCAGAATAGGTCTTGGACATCCGTTCTTTAAGCACTCTTGATCTCTTGACTTCGTCTTTTCTCGTTTTCTTCGATAAAAGCCCGTGAAAGCCCGTGTTTTCTTCCTTTTTCATCTTTTGGTCCTAAAACACAATAAACACACAAACCACGCATAATTCCGACTTTTATGACATAAAATACACGTTTTGGTCTTGTTATTATTGGAAATAAGTGGTAAAAGGATAAGTGTTTTCACACTTATTAAATCCCCCACACTTGACCATTGCAATGCCCTCATGCAATGCATTAATTTTAAAGCACGGTTTACATTTTCCATCATAAATAACCCACCTTGTCCTTTATTAACTACTAAACATTTAGGGAAAATAAAAAGATAAAAATAAGTAAAGAAATCAAAGACTTACATTGGTTTTAGGCTGCCATGAACGTTTATCATCCTCAAGTTTCACGTTCCCCATACCAAGCTTAAAAACAAGATCATTGTTATTATAAGTTAGCAGACTAACACGAATTCATGTGGGCCAATTATTTACTTAAACTCCCTTATTCCTAGGTGTATCTCTTATATTTTATTATTGTCTTGAATGATCACGAGGATGCATTGTTTGACTTATTTCGATAGTTTATTTAGGCTGAAAATAAAGTAGGACGATTTAATCAATAGTTAGCTAAAGGACAAAATCTTTTAAAACTGCTTCTCGGGACCTCTTAAAGTTCATATCTTGGCATAACTCGCTTCACGATTTGAGACCTTTCTCGGACCAATATTTGGCAGTGACTTTATACTTCGAATCTTGAGAGACGTTCTTGAAATTATGGTCTTCTCTTCAAAATAGGAATGTCTTCACTTGAAGTTTTGAGAGATTCTTCATCTTTGGACCACGACTTCTTCATTTTTCTCCAATCTTTATTTTGGACTTTGATATACAACGATCCGCCTCCTTTTAGGACTTGGATCTATTTATCCTCATACCTTTCTAGGGTCTTTTCGGATAGATTTCTCCATGATCTTTAGGGGAGTATTTGCTTTTCGTCGTGTGTCTCAATCCTTCATATTGATTTTTGTTAAATGATTCTTCACATCACTTTTAGATCTTTAGCAACAAAATGTAGCCCTCATGTCTTGTTAGGACCTTTTCGGACTCGCCAATCTTCGCATCCCGCTTCAATAAGTTATGCCTTGGCTATGAACTCTAATTAATACCGAGCAACTTTTAAACGATCTTGGGCTAGAAGCTAAGTAACTTTTCAAATCGTACAACCTTATTTATTGCAGATATATTTATTAACAAGCGATGGGAGAATAGGCTTATAACCAACTCACATAAATTCACAAAAGAATACCAAACTTATAATTGACTCTATCATCTCTCGTCCTCCACAGTTTAAAATCTCAAGGAATGAGACTCGTGGATGCTTAGCCAATTTAAATCAAAGTTTTGGGTTTTCGAGTCGCCTATAGGATCTTGCATATTCTTAGACTCTTTCAAGTTTAGAATTTGCGTTTTAAAGTTCCCTTGATAAACGACTCTCTAGGATCAATTATAGGAACTTGCGAAAAATTCTTGTTCTTAACCCGTGAGAGTTAAGACTTTCGCGTTTTAAAGCTCCCTATATAAAAGCCTAGCAAAACTTGACTTAAACACGTTAAGGATACTAGCTAGAGTAAACTTAGATAAGTAAACTCGGGTTGAGTCAAAATGTTCACGACTTTGAAAGATTTAAAACCACTTTATTAAACTTTTATTCTAGCAAGGAAAGAAAATAACCATAACAAAGGAAAATACAACAATACAACTAGGCCAAAATAGATTAAAAATTTTGAAAAATGTCAAAAAATCAAAATTTCCGATTAAAATGAGGACAAATTCATGGAAAAGACCACTTACTTTGATAGAAGTCCCCCTACACTTGATATAAAAATTGTCCTCAATGTTTAAGCATGTGGGAGTAAACTCCCCTATACTTATGACATTGTGCACTTTGTTTAAATCTTGCTAAGGAAAGGACAAATATAGTGATTTCAGTGTGAACATATAAGATATGAAATATTGAATCACGACAGTTTAGGATAGAACCGGGAAGATGGGAACACGGGATCACGGTTCGTCAAAAGTCATCAAAAGTACTCTTTGAAGCTTTAATCCCTGTACAAAATAAGAAACAAGACAACGAACACATATGGGGCTCCCCCTACACTTATTATGAAAAAGGTAAAGGATAGATCACGGGTTGCCTCCCGAGAAGCGCTTGTTTTTTATAACCGAGTCACGAGCCTAACTCGACCCAAAACTAGTTCATGGGAAACGTGGTGAGGGATGGAATCATCTCATGAGAGATGTCCTCACCAAAGTACAACTTCAAACGCTGGCCATTCACCTTGAAATTGGGCCCATTTGGCTGAGAAAGCTCAATGGTTCCATATGGAAAGACTTTGGCGACGGTGAATGGACCAGACCAGCGGCTCTTCAACTTGCCAGAGAAGATCTTTAACCGAGAGTTAAAGAGTAAAACTTGATCACCAACGTGGAATTCTCGGTTCTTAATCCTTGCGTCATGGATGATCTTGGTCTTCTCCTTGTAGATCAGTGAGTTCTCGTAAGCTTCATTCCTCAGTTCATTAAGCTCGTTGAGTTGAATCTTCCGAAGATCACTGGCATTGTTAATGTCGAAGTTATCCCACTTCAAGGCCCAGTATGCCTTATGTTCCAGCTCGATAGGGAGGTGGCATGCTTTCCCGTACACAAGACGATAAGGTGTACAACCGATCGGCGTCTTATAGGCGGTACGGAAAGCCCACAGAGCATCATCTAACTTATCGGCCCACGCGGCACGATGCTCTCCCACAGTACGTTCCAGAATTTGCTTCAATCCACGGTTGGAAATCTCGGCTTGACCATTGGTTTAGGGATGATAGGCGGTGGAAAGACGATGATTAACACCATACTTAGCCATGACTCTTGCAAATTGATCATTGCAAAAATGAGTCCCGCGGTCACTGATTATAGTACGAGGAACAACGAATCGAGCAAAAAGCTGCTTCAAAAAGTTCACAACCACCCTCGCATCGTTCGTGGGGAGAGCCTTGGCTTCAACCCATTTAGAAACGTAGTCAACGACTACGAGGATGTACTTGTTCCCTTTAGATGATGGAAATGGCCCCATAAAGTCGATGCCCCATACATCAAATATTTCACATTCTTGTATGAAAGTTTGAGGCATCTCATCTTTATGTGTGATCTTGCCTTGTCTTTGGCAAGCATCACAACGTTTAACCATTTCATGAGCGTCATGATAAATGGTGGGCCAATAGAATCCAGAGTCGAATACTTTCTTCGCGGTGTAATTGGGACCACAGTGACCACCGGTGGGTCCTTTATGGCAAGCATCAAGGATTTGTAAAGCTGCCGGCCCATCAACACATCGACGAATGACAAGATCCACACATTGTTTGAAGAGGTAAGGGTCGTCCCATAAATAATGTTCAATATCTTTAAAGAACTTTTTCCTTTATTGGGACGTTAACCCTTCCTTGAGAATTCCATCCGCTAAGTAGTTTGCAATGTCCGCAAACCACAGGGTGTCATCAAGATTGGAGTGAATAGACATTAAGGCCTCAAGGGGAAAAGAGCCATTGATCTCTTGATTCGGATGATCCCCTTGATAAGGATCCTCAAGTTTACTTAGATGATCCGCCGCTAGGTTTTCGGCTCCCTTTTTGTCACGAATTTCGATGTTGAATTCTTGAAGGATCAAAACCCAACGAAGAAGTCTTGGCTTAGAATCTTGCTTAGTCAACAAGTACTTCAACGCGGAATGATCAGTATACACGATGGTGGTGGAAAGAACAAGATAGGGGCGGAATTTCTCAAAAGCATACACTACAGCTAAAAGCTCTTTTTCGGTAGTGGTATAATGCAATTGAGCCCCCATCATTGTCTTGCTAGCGTAATGGATTGGTTGGAAGTGTTTGTTCACTCTTTGGCCCAAAACCGCTCCAATAGCAAAGTCGCTAGCATCACACATCAATTCAAAAGGTAGCTCCCAATTAGGGGTAACCAAGACCGGTGCCTTAGTTAGCTTATCCTTAAGAAGATTGAAGGATTCAATACACTCTTTGGAAAAGATGAAAGGAGTATTTTTTTCCAAGAGGTGGATCATCGGGCGAGCGATTTTAGAAAAATCTTGAATGAATCGACGTTAGAAGCCCGCATGACCAAGGAAACTTCTCACACCCTTCACGGTTGAAGGTTGAGGTAATTTGGCTATGACACCCACTTTAGCACGTTCCACTTCAAGACCGGCTTTTGAGATTTTATGTCCAAGCACAATACCTTCTTTTACCATGAAATGGCATTTTTCCCAATTTAGAACAAGGCGAGTGTCTTCACACCGCTTAAGCATGCGTTCTAAATTGGCACGGCAATGAGAGAAAGAATCACCATAGACCGAGAAATCATCCATGAAGACTTCCATAGTTTCTTCAACCATGTCATGGAAGATAGCCATCATACACCTTTGGAATGTCCCAGGAGCATTGCATAAGCCGAAAGGCATTCTTTTGTAAGCAAATGTGCCGTAGGGACAAGTGAATGTGGTTTTCTCTTGGTCTTGGGGATCGATGGGTATTTGAAAATAACCCGAGAAACCGTCTAAGAAGCAGTAATAGTCATTACCCGCTAGACATTCAAGCATTTGGTCCATGAAAGGAAGGGGAAAATGATCCTCTCTCGTAGCATCATTGAGTTTGCGATAGTCGATACAAACTCTCCACCCTGTAACGAGACGAGTAGGAATCAACTCGTTGTTTTCGTTGGGTACAACGGTGATTCCGCCTTTCTTAGGCACACAATGGACGGGACTAACCCATGGTGAATCCGAGATAGGATAGATCATGCCTGCATCAAGAAGTTTGATAACCTCTTTTTTTGATAACGTCATAGATCCTGGGATTCACCCTTCTTTGGCTTTGAATAGTGGGTTTAAAGTCGTCCTCCATGAGAATTTTATGTGTGCAAAAGTGAGGATCAATTCCACGATCGGAGATTTTCCAAGCAATCGCTTTCTTATGATTCTTCAGCACGGCGATAAGTCTGGATTTTTCTTCTTCTTTCAGGTTCTTTGCGATGATGATCGGTAACTTCTTGTTGTCTTCAAGGAAAACGTACTCGAGATGAGACGGAAGATCCTTAAGCTCTAAATCCGGAGGATTTTCGATGGACGGCGTATTCAAATTCGGATCATCGGTAGAGATAGCCTTAGGGGACTGTGGAGAAATATGGTCCTCATTGAGAAGTTTCTCAATGGTACGAATGTCTTCATTCCAATTAGAGGGAGAATCGTCATATTGCAAGTCCACATCTCCCAAAGTTGCTTCAAATTCTTTCAAGATGAAATCACTTTCTCCAAATGGAGTTAGTGATGGAGCAATAGAGGCAACGGTCTCAACAGTGGGAAGAGAAGAAGAACTACTTTTACAAGCGTCTTTGAAATGTTCTTCACAAGCCTCATCAAGAACGTCAATGAAATTAACGCTCTCATTTTCAGAAGGCTGCTTAGAAAGTTTACCCATGTTGAAGACGATTTTATCGTCACCAACTCTCATGATTAATTCGCCAGCGGCTACATCAATGAGAGTGTGACCGGTCCTCAGGAATGGACATCCAACGATTAATGGAACACGGGGGTCCATCTCGGAATCAACATCAACAAAATCCGCCGGAAAGGTGAATTTGTCGACACCGACGAAGACATCTTCGGCTATCCCCACTGGATAAGCAACCGTACGGTTAGCTAATTCCAAGGTCATTCGGGTGGGGACTAGCTCGGGTAGAGACAATTGTTTCCAAACGCTTAATGGCGTTAAGTTAATACTAGCACCTAGATCGGCTAGGGCCATGCAATTCTCTACTCCCGGGAAGTTGCAAGGAATCAAGAAACGACCCGGATCACCAAGTTTGGTTGGTAATTTCCTTAAGAGCACTGCGGAGCAATTCTCATTAAGTTGGGTCTGAGCAATATCGAGAAGTTTCTCCTTATCACTGAGAAGATCTTTAAACATTTTATCATATTTGGGCATGTGAGCGAGAGCCTCAGCAAAGGAGATATTGAAATTCAGTTGTTTAAACATCTTGAGAAAGTTAGAAACCTGAATATCATCCTTGTTCTTCAAGTTCTCTTTCCTCAACCTTGAAGGATAAGGTATATTGGGTTGAGATGAAGGCTTTGGAATAGAATTCTCACTCACATCCTTGGGTGGTGGAGGGGTAGAAGTAGAAGGTGGTGGAATTGGAGAAGTAGAAGGTGGAGGAGTAGAAGTTGGAGGAATTGGAGAAGGAGACTCGTTTTCCTTTGTCACTATCACCGGTGTAGGTGTAGGAAGCTCGGGTTCCTTTAAACCTTTTCCACTGCGAGTGGTGATTGCTTTCATCTCCCCTCTTGGATTAGCAACGGTGTTACTCGGAAGAGAACCCGATCTAGAGGCTTGATTACTTGGGAAGAAACTAGCCATCATGTTCCTCAAGTCATTCGTTTGACTTGCCAAAGTGTTTCGCATATCAGCTCGAAGATCATTCCCTTGCTTCACCATATCTGCTTTCATGTTGGCCATTTCCCGCTGAAGATTTTGCACTATCGCATCATTAGTCCTCATGTAGGTTTCAACCACTTGGTGTAATGCAGTGGGTTGGTTGGGAGGAGCATGGTAGGCAGGTGGTTGATAAGCAGGTTATTGGTAAACTTGGTTGTTTCTTTGAGGTGGATATGGGTTTCTTTGGTTTTGATATGGAGTTGGAGCACGAGGTTGGTTTTGATTATTGTGATTGAGGTTGTTTGGGTTTTGTGGGGGGGGGGGGGAAACTGGGTGGTGAAAGAAAGTTGTTTGAGCGATAGCTGAGCAAGTTGCGGTCACCTTGAGGACGTGCTTGATAGCCTCCTGTAGAATAGGTACCGTTGGCGGCATACACATTTTCCGGATTGTCGTGAGTCGAAGGAAAACCGGTGTATGAGTGAGATCCCCCGCATATATCACATATTGAGTCAAAGCACTAGCTTGGGCAGTGATAGCTTTGGTATTATTGGCGGCTTGGAGAGCAAGTGATTCAACAAGCAAAGTAAGCTTATCAATTCTCTTGTCGCTCTCATTAGTGCTAGCACTAGCCACATTGGTCTGAACACTCTTGGTTTGCACTCTAGACTTGTTCTCAATAATATCCCAAGCGGCATTAGAAGACTTAACCAAAAGATTACCCCCCGAGGCACTATTTAGTGAATCTTGGTCATTCATGCTTAAACCATTGTAAAAAGTATTAATTTGATGTACTTTTGTTAAACCATGTTGTGGACACTTTCGTAAAAGTTCCTTAAAACGGTCCCAAAATTCACTAAATGTCTCACCGTACTTTTGTTCAAAAGTAATGATTTCATTCCGCAAAGCGGTAGTACGTGAGGGTGGGAAAAAGTAGTTGATGAATTTTGTCTCTAAATCCGTCCACGTAAGAATACTTTGTGGCGGTTCCTTATCAAGCCAACGCCGGGCTTGTCCCTCTAAGGAGAAAGGAAAAAGTTGCAAGCGAATTACCTCTTGTGAAACCCCATTATACTTAACCGTATTAGTGAGTTGAAGAAACCTCTTAATATGGTCATGAGGATCATCAATTGAACGCCCCAAGAATGGTTGAGCAGAGACCATTTGAATGAAGCCGAATTTGAGCTCAAAGTGGTTGGCTCCAATCGCGGGTATGACAATAGCATCGTTGTTGCCCTCTACATGTGCTTGCAAAAGTTCGATCATTGGACGATTGTCCGGTAGAGGTTCATTGTTGTTATTATTCATGTTGGGTTGAGGTAGATTATTATTATTCTTGTGTACACCGGCCATGTCTAAGTTATCGAGAGTCTCGGGCTCGGGATAAGACGTTGATCGAGTGCGCATACACCTGCAAAAGAAATAACAAAGCAGAAATATTTTTGGTTTTTTATGTTTTTTAATTTTTTTGTATTTTTGAAAATTTTATATTTTTTAGGATTTTTGAAAATTTTAAAGCAAGGAAAATAACGTTCAAGGATGAACGGATCTCAAAATCCAACGCGTCTCTCACTAAAAACCGCTAATCTTAACCAAAAGAGCCGGCAGCGGCGCCATTTAATAACTGGTTTTTACCAAGTATGAAATAAATTCGTTCCAAGTCTTTTCGAATTGATTATTGGTATAAAGTGCGACTCAATTGTTCTTGGTGGAAAGTAAAAGAAAGGGGTTTGTTTGATTATCTATTTTAAACTAAAAGCAAATAATTGTCGTTGAGTAATGACTAAAGCTTTTAAAAGATAAACACTTTAAACATAAAACCTTGTAAAACTTAAAAACTTAAAAACATGATCTATCAGAATGTAAGACTGAATTCAATCGGAATGTGATTAAAACTAGGCCATCGGAATATCCATCTAAACAACCATCGGAATATTAAAGTCAATGCAGTCGAAAAGTTGTTCCATCGCAAAGTCCAGATCAGAATGACCAGATCGGAATGTTTCTGTCGCAATATAATTCTATCGGAATAATGTCCAACCTATCGGAATGATGCAATCTATCGGAATCCAGTTGACAAAAAATTGGCAGAGTTTCGATTCAAAGTGACCTTATCACCCGTCGGAATATGCGATCGCAATGAGCGATCGCAATCCCAGATCAGAATAAGGGGGAAATAACCAAACTATCGCAAAGTAAAACCCCAATGGGTGATTGCGATAAACAAGAGCAGCCGTCGGAATGTCTGAATCCCCAATATTGCGATGGAATGCAATAGTAATCCGAAATTGGTGGCAAGCTGAAAACTCAATAAGCACGTATAATAAGCTCACTTAATCGAATCTTAAATAACTAAATAAGCTTAAATTTGACAACTTTCAAAACATAAAATCATAAACTTTATAAAAGAACTTTGAAAAGACTTAAACCTTTTAATAATCCGAAAAGTAATAAGCTAGAACATGAAATAAGCCAATAAGCATAAAGGGCTTATAGCTTAAACCGCAAGAGAGCTTATGTAGGAATGAAAAGTTTAATCTTTTAAACGCGAAATCATCAAATCAAACGTATTACAGTATAAATTTCGGATCAAAAGTTAAAGTAAACCAAGAAATGTAGAAAGAGATTAAAGAAAAAAATACTTAAACTTGAATTGTGATTAATGAAATCCAAATACAAAAAGCTTAAACTTGAAAGATTAAAAGAAAGAAAAGATGAAAAACTTAGTGAGAGAAAGTTTGGAACTTTCTCTCTCTAAAAACTAGAAAGGAAAAAATAAAAGTGAAACTAGCTAACCACCCTCCTAATGTGATTAGGAGGGTATTTATAGGCTAAGTGGGAGGTGGTTCACTAGCTAACCACCCTCCTAATGTGATTAGGAGGGTATTTATAGGCTAAGTGGGAGGTGCATGTGTGGTGTGCTTCCTTCTTTCTTTTCTTCTCGGCTCGATTTAATTCTTTGTCTTTTCTCGACGTCGTCTCGGGATTTGAACTTTGTCTTAGTAATTTTCTTCTATAATTTAGACTTGAGTTCTTCGACTTCATTAAACTTCCGTCTTTAGACTTTTTCTTCGATAAATCTTCAGAATAGGTCTTGAACATCCGTTCTTTAAGCACTCTTGATCTCTTGACTTCGTCTTTTCTCGTTTTCTTCGATAAAAGCCCGTGAAAGCCCGTGTTTTCTTCCATTTTCATCATTTGGTCCTAAAGCACAATAAAAACACAAACCACGCATAATTCCGACTTTTACGACATAAAATAGACGTTTTGGTCTTGTTATTATTGGAAATAAGTGGTAAAAGGATAAGTGTTTTCACACTTATTAAAGATCCACATGGAGTTGCCGTTGATCCGACACTTTATCGTGGAATATAGGTACCCTTCTGTATATCACAGCTACTCGACCTGATCTTCAGTTTGCTATATGTATGTGTGCTCGGTATCAAACTCGGCCTACTGAGTTACACTTAGCTATTGTTAAACGGATCTCTTGGTATCTTAAAGGAACCATTAATCGGGGACTTTGGTATTCGAAGGACTCTTCGATTGCACTTATGACATATGCAGATGCGGATCATGTGGGTTGTCAAGATACAAGGTGTAGCACGAGTGGAACTTTGCAACTACTAGGAGATCGACTAATCAGTTGCGCATCAAAAAGGCAGAAAAGCGCTGCAATTTCAAGTAAGGAAGCAGAATACATAGCTATGTCCGGTTGCTGTGCTCAAATTCTTTGGATGAGATCGCAATTAATCGACTATGGTCTAGGTTTCAACAAAATTCTAATGTACTGTGGCAACAAAAGTGCTATTGCCTTATGCTACAACAATGTTCAATTCTCCCGGTCAAAGCATATTGACATTCGCTACCACTTCATCAAGGAGGAAGTGGAAAATGGAGTGATCGAGCTTTACTTTGTCCGATATGAGTATCAACTGGCGGATATTTTCGCAAAGGCTTTAGATCACGCTCGAATGGAATTTTTGGCCGACAAGATAGGTTTGAGAACATTCTCGCCCGAGACTCTAAACGAATTGGCAGATGAAGCGAAAGAATAGTGGTGGTAAACTATTCTCCATATCCTTGGTGATCATTTGTATATATTGTTTATATTTTTATCCACAAAAGCAAAATACAAAAATATAAAACAATATAAAAACCATAAAAATTGAAAAATTATAAAAATCCAAAAATATTTTTACTTTATTTTTCAAAAGGCATGTCTTTTGGTGTGATAATATTTACGGCCTTAGAAATGTTGATTAATATAGACACGGCGCCATAAATAGAGTTCGTACAAAAGTTGTAAATATTTCATAAAACATGCCTATATGGCTTGTAGTTATTTCAGACCGCAACCCGTTTTTCATATTAAAGTCAAGTATTTCTTCTGAAAACTTTGGCTCAAAACGGGAATTAATTTTCTTGGGCATGGTTTACTTTATAACCATGTAAGGGATTGTGTTTACATTATAACACAATCTAACACGGATATATGTACGCATCAGCACATTTATTTATTAAAACAAGAGAAATCTTGTTTTTATGAAGCTATCATCTCTACAACCATTGCAATCTACAATTGGTATCTACATACTCGACGATGCTACTACTCAAACGAAAACTACAACTCTTTCGATAGAACACGGGTCAACAATTGAGGGGGAGCAATTGTCAAGCATTCAGAATCTTCGATGCCGAAAGTGCCAAGTTCACTAATTGGTGTCAAGACAACAATACTAATCGTAAATGTGGTGTCAAGAGATGACTTCAGATGTGACTAGGAGACCAACATTTGCCCACAAGAACCATTTGATCTTATCATATGATGTTCTCATCAAACAGGTACAACCTTGTCAATTTATTCTTATATGGTGCATATGTGATTATTTTACAAATCGGTATCATTTCTCACACATTTGAATCATGAAGGTAAAATAAACTTGCATTTTTCTTCCCAAAAACTTTCTTAAAAATTTATTAAATCAATTGATATTAAAAACATCGATTGGGTTAATATTTTTAATATGGGGGAGAAAATGTGATTTAATATGGGACATGATTATTCAAAAATGGGTTGACTTAACGTGATGACTCATCCAGATATGTGTGAAATGTTTTCGAATATCGTGGCATATGTTAAGGGGGAGCAAAATGGATTTGCTATACCAAAATGGATTTCATGGTGACGTATACTTACCCTAAACCCATTTATTTCACGACGGTGAAGATTATGGTGACATAAGGATGGTAGGATAGGTTAAAGTCCAATGATTCGTCTAGAACCGGAGCAATCTTCCCAAGGACATTTCATAGCTAGAAATAGTAGTCCTTAGGAAAGATGGAGAAAGAATGTGAACGTAGCTGAATGCCGACCAAGTACTTAAGTTAGCACCGGAACAATCACAACAAGGTGCTAGTAATGACGTATTGGTAAGAATTGAAGGGGTTGAATAATGAAAAAGAATTGTAAAGATTAAAGGTGTAAAGAAAGAAGCCCTCCTTACAACCTTAGGCAGAAACTGGGTCAACACATATGCTATTGAGATCATTTTAATGATGCTCGATATTGAAGATAGACATCATGGACTCAGTGATGCAATGCACAACCCATCCCAGCTGACTCAGATATCTCTCAAAAGGTATTTGTTTTATTCACACGGAGACAACGCATTATCTATCGATTTATTCACTCCGAATATATTGATATTAAAAAGGTGGCACTCCTCTCCAGCCTACGATCACTAAAATCCAAAATGCACGATCGAGTCTAGAGCCATTTGAGATCATCAAATATCTCATTAGGACACACTTCCATATTTCCTTGCTTATTCACACACTGTGAAAAGTAAGAAACATATTAAGAGTCCTACGCAAAATCTTCATGATTTGCCTGAACATCCAAGTAATATGCAAGTATTTACAATGAAGATGGAAATCCTTCTTGAGCGAATATCAAAAAAATCTCATGGTAGGTGACTTGTGCGATTCTTTATGAATCAAACTTGTGATAACTGGAAAGCAACAGTTGTTTAATTCTTATTGAATTAAAACACGTTCCAGGCCTCTACGCAATATCTTAGTGATCTTGTCAGAACACTCAGAGTGACACATTAGTGTTCACAGTGATGAGTAGAAATCCTTCTAGTGTTAACCTCAAACAGCACTTGGTAGGTAACTTGCAAGATTCTATGTGAATCAAGCTCGTGACAACTAGAAAGCAACGATGGTGCGATTCTTTAATGAATCAAACTTGTTATAGGAATCAGAATTCACGGCTTCATTCATGCGGATAATTTTATCCAAATGATTCACTCTTTACGTTCGTAGTCAGCTTTGGACGGTCGAGTAAAGAGAACGGGTTTACCCGCGAAATCTTGTCAAGGATATTTTTAATTAAATCTACCTGCCACGAGTACGATATTTTATATCGTCTAACGGTCTTCACCGACCGAAGGTAAAATGCTACTGAATTAGAATGAAATGTTCAAAGCCATTTCGTTCGTGTCTACATATGTTACGACATTTGAAGACGGTGGCGTTGCGGAATCCGAGAAGAAGTCGTCCCCGCATGCTTATACTTTATGCACTTAATACTTCATTTAATTCTAGAAAGCCTAAAAGTCAAGTATTCCGTTGTATCAAACTCTGAAGCTTTCAAGAATTACAAAGGAATAAGTATGTGGGACGTGAAGTCACGAAGAGGAGAAGATCACAAGTGATGGATGCACAAGATCAAGGCAAGAGATTAATGCTTAAGATTGATATCAAAGATCACATCAGCATGTTCACCTAAAAAGAAAAAGAAGAAAGACGAAGACTACGAGCTCAAGACAAGCATAGAATGCTAGGTTTATTTTATTATTGTAACTCGGGTAACGCCCTTGTTTGGAGTGACCTCCCTTAGGGGGAGATTGTTGGAAATATGTTTTACGTATTAGAAGGAATCGATCACTCCAACAATAGTCTAAGTAGTAGCTCGTAGTTTAGTTATCTTAATAGTAAACAAACAAGGCCAAGCCAAGCCTACAACATGTGTAGGCCGGCGGCCCAATGTAAGCCCAAGCCAATCTCATGGGCTTGGGTATATAAACCCTCTCCTTAGTTAGTGAGGGTGTTGGTTCACATTATTTTCACATAGTAGAAAGTGTTTTCTTCATACTTTCTCTCTCTAAGTGTATGTGTACTTACCATCTTTCTATCCATTTCTCTCTCTAGACTAAGCATAGATTTACAATATCTGACAAGCTGTGCTGACTGAAGCTCACAACTCTCCATTTACCATACATCCTGGTTCTACCAAGATGTACCACGACATTAAGCAACATTTCTGGTGGAGTGGTATGAAGCATGATGATGCCACTTTCGTTTCTAAATGTATGATCTGCCAGCAGGTTAAGATCGAACACCAGAGAGCTAGTGGGTTAATGCAACCACTGGATATTCCAGAATGGAAGTGGGATAAAATTTCCATGGATTTTGTTACTGGTCTTCCGGTGACTCAAAGGAAACACGACGCCATCTGGGTTATTGTGGATAGATTAACCAAATTTGCTCATTTTCTGCCAATCCGCAAGGAGCATCTGGTCAGCAAATTGGCATCAGTTGTTGGAGGAATACTGGGTTCACCCTGTGGGGTGATTGGCCTCTCATTCGGAGGCGCATTCGGTGCTCTTTGTGAGGCTGAGGTTTCTCCATTCGTGGCCATCATAGGGGGTATGAATGGAGAGATTGGCACCTGTGGTGACTTAGATCCATCCATTAATAGTATTACTATTGGTGAGCACGAGCTCATCATTGTATTTCACTTTCTTACTTCCGATCTTCAGGTTTGCCTAGTTCATTCCGCCCTTCGTCATATTGAGAGCTTAGTTTAGTGTAGGGTCTCACGGATGGCGCCAACTTGTTGATACAAAAGTTAGATGAACCGCGCTCGACCTAAATTAGGCTTAATTCGGGTGGTTGAGGACTATGGTTCTTGCACCAAGTGAACTTGTTTGAAGACCCTACAAACTAAATAACAAACACCGTTAGGATTACCGTGGTAATGTATCCCACAATTAGACTCCAACGTGAGAGTAAGTAATCGGTTTGATTGAGTAATCGGTGAGGGTTTAGAGTATTCTGTGAATCGTACATTTGTGGAACCTCTTGGGTTCCTTTTATACCCGGTGAAACCCTAATTGGGCTTCCCTATTCTTGCAGCCTAAGCAAAAGATAATTACCATATACAACAAGACCCTTATCGCGTAAATAAGGAGAGTATATATCCTATTAGCTTAGGTGAATCATAAGCCTAATTAGATTATTATTCTGTCTGACCCTGTCCGCGTATGGCCAGGACATGGCTGAGATGGAACCGTGTGCGACAGCGACTTATTGGGCCACATGGGTTTCGACGCAATCTGTATATGATCCATATGTAATAGATACGGGTAGTTCCCGTGGGTCGAACATTATAGATCGACTAAGGACTATACTTCATGACCCGTCTCACTTAATAAGCATAAAACTTGCGAAAGAAAAGGACGAAATAATAAAAAACCTTTTATTCATGACTGTATTTTCAAAAAAAGACTTTAATTTTAATTTACCCTTTTAATGTAACACCTCATTTTGGTAAATGAAATGTCACGCGTGATTATGGCGTGTCATCAAAGCATACAAGGTAAATGTCTTAAAAACATTAAATGACCATGAAAGGAAATACCAGAAACAAACATCGGTACCCCAAGTATAAGCTCATTACACACAAACATATGTACTATAAAGAAAAAGGACTAAACAATGTCCAAAAAAATAAGTAGCAAAATGTATGATGAAATGCATAAAGTAGAGAAGGCTAGATAGCTTCCAATCCATATGCACGTACGCTTAAAGTCTACGAGCGCCCTTGAGTACCTGCCGTTTGGGAACATGAAATGAAAACGGCTGAGCATACCGCGAGTGCACAGATATACAAGTATGACATGGAATAATGTAAGCATAAAAGACTAATAGCAGCGGAATAATACGAGTTCTAAGTAATCTGGATTTATGTTCATAAAACAAGTTTTATAGTTTGAAAAGACTTATGTTTCTATGAAAATTTGTTTTAATTAGCCAAATAGCCCATATAGGTCATGAGGTTCCACCGTGCATGAATACTTGGAGGGGATACCTCGTCATGCAATTAGAGGGGTTGCCTCTAATTAATTAGTCTTGGTAGGAGGGATCAACTCCTAGTGAAGGATGCAAGGCACACATCGCATTCACTCTGATAATACTAGTAAACATGTAACTATGATGCACCTATATGCCCCACATGATAATATAATAATAATGGCCAAAGCTGAAAAGGGACGCCATGAGCAATCACTTCGCCGTGGGGAAGTCATAACACTGGTGCCTCTAGTGTTATGGTTATGGTACCTCCATAACTAGGTGACACTGGTCATGCATGTATATGGCTTAGGCTCTTATTCTAACATAAGTAATCAAACATATAAAACAAATACTGGGAAAACAGTTGGCTTCAAACGGGGAATCCTAATAAGGAAAGAATGTCCATACTGAAGGGACGGGAAATCCGTACTTTATGTCCAGTGAACGAAGAAGACGAAAGAATGGAAGTCCTACTTCGATCTCACTAATAGTACATAAATAGGGTACGTGTATAAGTATTCTGATTACTGAGTACTTAACTGATTTTATATCGTGTCTTAGCTTGTTTTATATGTTCATGTCTTGTTTTACTGATTTTAAGGTTATGTTGTGCTTATCATGTATTCTACGTATCTGATTAAGTATTCCTTGTATTTCTTTTATTATTATACTTGTTGTGTAATAATAAGTAACTTTCTAAAAATAGCAGGTTTCCTAAAATAGAAAGTTTCCAAAAAATAGAATGTTCCCAAAAATAGAAAGTTTTCAAAAATAGATTAACTTCTTAAAATAGATCAGTTTCTAAAAATAAAAAGTTTCCAAAAATAGCAAGTTTCCTGAATTAGAAAGTTTCCATACTTAGAATTAAGTTGAATTAATAAGCTAAGTATATAAGCTTAAGTTTACTGGTTAAATATCATAAATCATGTGGTTATAGTATAGTTTATTAATAATAACATGTTAATTAAATAAACTATAGGTTATACGATATATTAAATATAAGCATGATTGAATTAAAGTGTATAAAATACTTAGGTTAAAACATGTATTAATATTATATTAATTATAACCTAAGTCATGTTTATTAATTAATTATATTTCATGTATTAATAATTAATTAATACTATAGTCTAAATTAAATAATTAAATACTTAGGTTAAAACATGTATTATTTACTAAATAATAATTTACCTAAGTTCATGATTAATGAAATTAATTACATTTCATGTTTAATTAATTTGATATCTTGTTAAAAATAAATACTTGTAAAAATAAAATACTTGTACATTTTTAGTCATGAACCGGACCCGTGTATTTAATTTAGATATGTCGTGAACCGGACCCGGAACCCCTTGAACCAGTCTGAACCAAACATCCCTTAAAAGTGGCAAACCAGCTCGGCCAGTTGCCACTGTTCTTGTTTAGACTGCCACCGGCTTAAGCCGGAGGTCACCTCTCGGCCAGCCGCTGCCCAACAGTGGGTTCCCACCGGCTGTGTGCCGGTGGTTACCACTGCTGCACCGCGTCCCCCTGATTGACCCATGCTTGCCACCGGCTGTGTGCCGGTGGTGTGGCTGCTTGCCGCCAAGACCCAACCGAACCACAAGGACACCCCGACGCGAGTCGGGGTTCCTTGTTCCTGCTGCCGACCGAACCAAACACCACCGAGATCATAGATCTCGGTTGGTGGCGTGATCAAAGACACGTCGAGAGCCTTGGCTCTCGGTTTGTGTGTCGGTCGAGCAAACCAAACCCAAAACAAACCCTTAATTTTACCCCCATGATCACGTGACATGTTTTAATCCTTGTTTTTATTTAATCCATGTTCATGTGGTAATAATTAAATAAAAAGATTAAAAATAAAAGCGTTTACGGATTACCGAATACGTGTAATGATTGAGGAATAATAACACGAACACGATCTTGAATTAAATTAACCAAAAATCAAACAAACACCTCTTGGTGTTTGTGGTTGCCGCCGACCAAGAGAGAGAAAAAGAGAGTAGGGTTTTTGATTTCTTGGAAAAACTCTGTGAATGAAATAATGTTTCATCTTTTGTTATTTTAATAAAAACAAAGTTGGGCTTGGCCCCTTTTCCTCTCTTGGTGTCGCGGCTAGTAGGGCCCACAAAGGAAAACCCAAAGTTTTCCCATGTTTTAAATTACGTGTTCGTATGTTCGTATATTCGTGTAATAATTGTTCGTGTTATATTTAAATACTTGTACATAACGATATTAATCGTATTATATTAATTAAGTACGTAATTACATGTTCGTGATTTTTACGTTCATGTTTTCATGTTCGTGATTATAATTATTATTGTTAATAATTATCGTGTACTATCACGTACTTAATAGTTATCGTGTAATTATACGTAAATAACTTCTATAATTACAAATCGTGACACGTGTTCATGCTATAAAAGGAATTTTTTTATATGTACATACGTTTACTAAGTGTACTGTTCATGATAAAAGCATGCAAGTTTTACATTTAAGCACTAGATATTTATCACACTTTAACTAATTCTAACATAACTTTCCCTGTAAAATCACATACTCTTTATAAAACACACGAGTGACTCATCTTTTTTCGATACGTCCAATCTCGATGATCAAAGTAACATCGAGTTGACTTTGAAAGTTGTGTTATATGATCGATCCTTGCAACAACAAGCCAAAATTTCATGTACCCGTACTCCGATCTACCATGAACGTTATATTTTTGAAGTACATTTGATGACCAATTATTTTTGTGATAACCCAATTTATTGGAATTTCTTTTTATATGTCGATATCGTATGAGCCGCAAACAACTATTAGAAATAGTCCAAGGTATCGTAACTTATATACAATCTGTCCATCCAATTCGCGTGCATTTTTAATTCTTTGTGACGCCACTAGATTGTATGGGCCAAATAAAATTGTAAGTATCATTATGAAATGCACATCCGTTATAAGTTACTTGGCTTACGACACAACACCTAATGCGTTAAATGAATATTTACAAATGGGTAAACATACCACAAACGATTATCTATATCATTTTTCTATTTTCATTATTCAATTGCATATGTCCTTAGTTTCTAAGAACACGTGAGTTCAATAGCATTACAAAAGTTATACACCGCATGTAGCACGCCATGGGTCTTAAATGAGTCTTTCTCAAATGGAGAACCACAAGACTCTTGCTAGGTTATGTATCACAATAATGTGAATGCATGTCTTATACTGGATAATAAAAGAAGAAAAAAAAATTCAAATTCAAATTAACAATTTTAATTAGATCTATCTTTTTTATGCTTTATTAATCGGTAACATATAAGGATTTAGTTTAATTTATTATTTATGACAATAATACATGGTTGTTGTCATAAATTTATAAATAAAACAATAAATTTAAATTATATGTAGGGGATCTAGCGTCTTAATGGTGTGTAACCTCTAACATCAAACGAGTTGACTCATGATGTCACTGTTGATATTTAACAACTAGTATATCATTTAATACAAGTGTGCATTTTGATATTATGAATTAACATATAAAATCAATAACTTTTTGTTTATTGAACTAAAAAATAAAGTGTAAAGATCTTGAATCTTGACACTGTTTGTGATTAAAGTAATCATCTCAATTGTATGATCACACGTCACACGAGCATGTTATGATGCTAATGCTTGTATCATGAATAATGAAAAAAACAAGTATTGTTGATCTTGTCATGAAAACTAATTTGAATCCTTAATTAGATGCCTTCAAACTTGGTTACCAAAAGAGAAAGGAAGATTAATCAGTTAAATACCTATAAATATTGCATAAACAATGTATTCAATATATTAATACATGTGAGGTGAGATCCTTATAAAATATGCATCAAAAAAAGAAGGAAGGAAACAATCTCAACCATCCATTCAAGTTCCATCTAATGGTTTAGATTTAATCTTTTTAAATTTAATTTAAAAACCCATTTTCATCCTATTTCTTAAAAATTAAATATATCTCAAACCGTTAATCGTTACGAAAAACTAATTATACCATCGCGACGGGAATTAAGTTATCTTTCTATAGATAGGCACTTCTATACACTTTCGGCAAACTTTTTTTTTAAAATTTACGCATAAAAAATTACATGTGATTCTCGAAAAATTACATGTAATTTTCGAAAATTACGTGTAATTTTTTTGGCGAGAATTTTTAACACTGTAAATCGTTAACTTTTGTGTGAATTACATGTAATTATGTGTGAATTACATGTAATTTTTGTAATAAAATAGTTTATTAGTGTTAAATGCAAATCACATGTAATTATGTGTGAATTACATGTGATTTTTGTAATAAAGTGGTTAGTTAGTGTTGAATGAAAATTACATGTAATTTTGTGTGAATTACATGTAATTTTGCTCAAATCACATGTGATTTTATAAATAATTACATGTAATTTTGCTCAAATTACATGTGATTTTATACAAAATTACATGTAATTTTGCTTTAAATCACATGTGATTTTATAAATAATTACATGTAATTTTGCTTTAAATCACATGTGATTCATGTAGACTCACATAACTTTACATCTAACTTTCGTCCCATTTGACGCGTTAGTCTTTTTTTTAAGTTACATGTTTTCATAGATTTTTATTTTCAACTTTAATACCAATAATCTAGAAACCAAGTAAATCACATGCTATTCGTGATAAATCACATGTAATTCGTGGTAAATCACATGTGGTTCGTGGTAAATAATATTTTCTCTCCATTCCTCACATCATCCATCCTTCCGAAGTGGTCTTGTGATCCATGTATGCTATCTAAAGTGGTCTTGTGATCCATGTATGCTATCTTGTGATCCATGTATGATAATTACATGTGAATTTGCTTGCATTACATGTAATTCGTGGTAAATTACATGTGATTCAAACAAAAGCACATGTGATTCATCTAAAGTGGGTTTGTTAGAAGAAGTTAAAGTTTTGAAATGTTTGAATCATATGTAATGCAAGCAAATTCACATGTGATTATCATCGAATTACATATGATCCAATGCAAGCAAAATCACATGTAATTATCATCGAATTACATGTAATTCAAGCAGACAATTTAATATATTAACAAGATTACATGTGATTAAAAAAATCACATGTGATTCATCTAAAGTGGGTTTGTTAGAAAAAGTTAAAGTTTCGGAATGCTTGAATCACATTTAATGCAAGAAAAATTATATGTAATTATCACCGAATCACATGCAATTCAAGCAGAATTACATGTGATTCAAACAAAATCACATGTAATTTAGAAGCCAATTTGTTTTATATATTTTACATAAATGAAAACATAATAAGTGATTAAAAAAATCACATGTGATTCATCTAATGTGGGTTTGTTAGAAAAAGTTACGGTTTCGGTATGCTTGAATCATATGTAATGCAAGCAAAATCACATGTAATTATCACCGAATCACATGTAATTCAGAAGCCAATTTGTTTTACATATATTTTTTTTGGGTAAAGGGGACTCCACCCTAGTAAAATGAACATATTTTATATTAATGGCAACAAACATTTTAACATATTAACAAAATTACATGTGATTCAAACATTTTAATGTAATTCACATAAATCACGTGTGGTTTTAAAATAATAACGAAAATATTTTTGTTATTTAATAGACGGTTATTTTCATATACTTTTAACGATTTTACAATGTTGAAATTCTCGTCAAAAAAATACACGTGATTTCACAAATCGCATGTGACGTTACAAATTCAAATGTGATTTTTAAAATAATTAATCAAACATGAGTTTTCGAGAATTACATGTAATTTTTCGAGAATTACATGTGATTTTTTTACGAAATTTTTTAAAAAAAGTTCGCCGAAAGTATATAGAAGTGCATATCTATGGAAAGATAATTTAATTCCCGTCGTGACGGTATAATTATTTTTTCATAACGATTAACAGTTTGAGAGATATTTAATTTTTAAGAAATAGGATAAAAATGTGTTTTTTTAATTAAATTTAAAAAGATTAATATTGGATGGTGGAGATTGCTTCCTTTGTTCTTTTTTGGATGCATGTTCCTTATAGAACTTTTCTCTAATACATGTATGCAAAAATCAGCGAACAAAAGAGGAGAACGGAGGATTCGATTTTTGACATTAAAGTCCTTCTCCCTTTCATAGTGAAGGGATATATTAAGTTAGTTAAGTGTTTAAATATATTTTATGAAACATATTATATATTTAATTACTATAAACAAGCTACCTATATTAAATATATAATAAACGTATTATTCGTGTATTCATGTGTGCCATCGATAGATTTACGTATTTTTTAGTCATATAAACATACAGGGAACAATTTACATGCCACATCTACCCGTACTTGGCTAGTTAAAAAATTGAAATATGTCCCATATTTTTCTTCTGAAATACATTTCAAATGACGAGGCTTGAAGTTTTAATTAGATAGACAAGTATCATTTAACTCTTGAAAGTCAATCTAATAACTTCGCATGTGAAAGCTTAACGTATGCATGCGATTTACAAGTTAGTGTTTTGTAATTAGTCATTAATTAAAGTTGTATTATAGAGCGTATTTGTTAAAATAAGCATAGTAGTAACTAGTAGCAGTAATCAATAGTTGTGAGCAATAGCGATAAGTAACTCTGAGTAGTAATTCTCACAATTCTTCGTTCATTTGCCACAATTTCTTAAAAAAAGTATTAGAAAAAATAGCATTTTTAAAAAATTAGCATCTTCACTACTCTTTTTATCAAACAACCTTAAAAAATCAAAATGATCACCACTTTAAATATGAAACATACACTCAAAACCAAAATACTCTTATTGATCGATCTAAAAACCTCTACCAACACTTCATGCCAAAGGCACTCATAATTCACACTCACGTCCACGTGAATGCTCATGAAACAATACCACTAACAAAATTTATAATGTCGTTAAAAGTTTATGGACATAAATTTAATAGTCGTATGTTAGGATCGAACTCGAGATTACGGGATTGCACACAATACGTAAAGAGTTAATTTATTTAATAAATATATTTATATGTCCATTAAATTAAATCGAGCAATAACTTTAACCGTCGATAAATTTAAGAGTTATGGACTTAACGGTTAATATGGAATAATTAACAAGAGTTAAAGAAAGATCTGGAATACCCTTTGTGGGTTGGGCCGGCGGTGGAGAAAAGAAGAAAAAAGGAAGAAAGATTTTCTTGCCTTATTTAGTTTATCTTGGACTACAAGTTTTGTAAGCCTATAGAAACACATCAAAACCTTCATTATTTTTTCACCTCACTTTCTCTTATCTCTCTCCTTTTGGCCGATCAACTCCCACGAAACCCTAAGGGATTCGTTTGGTTTTGGTTTGGCTTTTGGGTTCTAATTGCAATCAACACCAAAGGAAAAACACCTTTTTAGGGTTCCTTTTATCCTTTGATTTTGGATTAGCAATAATCTAGTCATAGCCCCTCTCTAGGGTTGTTGGGTAGATTTTCCACAAGCATAGAAGCTCGGTTTACACGTGCTAGAATCACGGTTAGCTCATTGTATTACGTGTGTACAAGAACGTAATGTAGTCTTCATTTAGACTATATCTTGGTAGTATTCGTCATAAACCCTAATTGGTGATTCGTTGGTGATCTTGTGGATCTTCGCTAGGATAAAGGTATGTAACCCTAATTCGATTAATTATAATTGTGTTATTAATTATTCTTGTTAAATCGCTTCCGCTATGTGTGCTTTGATCTTATTTAGGGTTTTGTATAATTGTTATGAACTTTATAAACCTTCAGTGGCATCGAGAGCCGTTTTAACATGTTATAATTATCGAAAATCTAAAGTTTTTTAACTAATAATTGTTTTGAGTTAAAACTACATGTTTTTTTAGGTTTTCATAAAATTAGAGTTTTGTTTTTAAAAATTAGGGTTTTGGCCGAATTTTAATAAAAAAAGAATTGTTTTGAAACCCTAAATTACATGTGGGATAATTTTAGATTAAATTACATGATTAATTGTTATGTCATGTATGGTTACGATCCGTAGATATTTAATTGTTAAGATTTGAGGGGGAATCCATGATAACGTGCATGTTTTCATGGATCGTAAAATTATATGTTTATATGATTTTATGTGCTACATGATTATTTGATTCAATAAATCTTGAATTAGGGAAGACTTTTATATGAATATAAAAACCTAGATTTGATGTTTTATTGAATAAATCGTATGCATGTGGCTATTTGATTTATTGCACATATAAATTGTTATTATGTGTTTATGATTTCGTTGTTTTTTACTTGTTTATATTAAAATTGTTGAATTGTTGTAAACAAGGGTTTTTTTGAAAAGAAATAATATCGACTAAATCATATTAAAATAAAGATTTGTTAGAGATCAAATTACACAAGATTACGTTGATTGGTAAATTGCATATATAAATATAAGGACCTACTCCTTTTAACAAACTATAAAGTGGGTATAACGCACCGCTGGTCATGTACCCAGATAAGGAAGGAGGTGTTATGCCATTAGTCACTGACCAAATTCCCGACTCACATGTGTGTCAAATTGAAATTACCTACGATTATTATTTGCATCATACCTTACGGGTGATTTACCGCAAATTCACATCCGAAACACAACGAATAAGGGTATTGCTTTGTGCTTTAGCCGAGTTCTAGAAAAAGTACGTTGTGAATAGTTGCGGGGTAAATTCTTTGATTGGTTTAAACCAATACCTCAACATAATTTATGTAGAAATTTAGTTTCGTGAAAAAATTTTACTAAATGTTTTATTAAACTTATGCTATGAAGTTGTATGCATGCTTCACCATACATTGATTTTGACATCAAAAAAATTTATACCCTAAATTTAAGTCATATGCCATCTAATTGACGAACGCTTGAAGTTACAATGTCGTCATGTGAGATCTTGGACGATGTTATAATGGAGAGAAAACTTCATGACTGAATGAGATTTCACATGAAGGTTTTACGTTCTTTAGATTAGTCGACTTAATTAAGTTACTCAATGAGATCTAGAAACTTAAGGCATAAATTAGGGATGAAACATGTATACAATGCAAAATGACTTTTGGAAATGTAAGTCTCTAAAGAATCTAGAAATTGCAAATTATTTTGTCAATCATTGTTCGACAAGTTACCATCTTGAATACTTTCATTGGTAGCAGATCAACTGATGTGATGAAATTATGTCAATTTGGATTCTAGTTTTCAAAGAAAATACTATGGTTATTATTACCGGGGTAATTTTATTTTCTTGAATGGTATTATCGAAAATACTAAAACTGAATTTGTAAATTCTTTTACAATATAGAAAGAATCTTGAGTAATTAATGAAAAAAATATTGTAGAATCAAAAGTGGCTCTAGTTTACGGTCAGATAATGCAACGTTACACCGTAAAAGTGGTTTATTCATTCATTGATCTACAAACTGTATGGCTAAGGATAGAGTCAATTTACAATGAAAAGATACCTAAACTCTTTTCCATGAGTGAAGAAGAAGTTATAAGAATTTTAGAAATGTCTAAATCTAAATACATAACTCACAGCAAACTTTAATAGTTAAGAAAAGTGCATATTTTGAGTTTTTAAATTTTAAGAATGGTTATCGCTAATTGGTTAAAAGGCAAACTAGCATAATTTGTCTATTAGTTGTGCTTTGACCATTTATAGGCACTACATACCATTGTGGGGTTGGTAGACCTATTAAGGAAGAAATTGCATGCCAAATCTTTCAAGTTAAAAAGCAATTGATGGATAAGTTATCATTTACGAGGTAGAGTACACTCTTAAACACTACAAGTAATTGTTACAAATGTGTTTTTCAAATGAGTAAGAAATTAAACAACACACTAATATGTTTCACCGATTATGAAACATTTACAATGTTGTATTACTGATTTTGAGTCTATTAAAACATTCTTTAATTCAGTGGGAGTTACAAGCTTTGTTGTCTTGGTAATAACCCATGTTATCTTTAGTATGTCCAAAGATAATTACTTTCGAATTGTTGACACTATTATCTTCAAAGGATAGTCATGTATTGATTCTTGTTGATTACGTGGTTCTACATCTATTTGTAAAAGCTAATATATATGACACAATCATATTGTGTATAGACGAACGTTAGACGTGATGTTTATCTAATATATGAGGTTGTTCCATGCACAAGTGGGAGAAATGAATATTTTGTACAAGAAAAAACTCATAAAGATATGATTCTCTTGACTTCAAGATTAAAAACTAACAATCTAATTAATATTAGATGAAAGTTAGATCACATGTCAATATGATTAAAAGACTATTTAAAAGTATATATATCATTCACATTAAGAAATACTTGTTTTTTTGATTTAGTCATGTGAGATCTTGGACTAAATTGTATATATAAAGGTAAAATATCCACATGTCGTGAGATCGAGCGTGGATTATTTTGTAGTTTCTTAAGATGAATTATTCCTGGAATGACATAAATACATAGGATAATCTTATACTACTAAAGTAAAATATTTATGTATTATTGGAATGACATAAATAGACATAGTAGTGAATAACTTGAAAAGATTGTTGAAACCTAGTGGCGTTCATAATTACTTTAGTTATACATGTTTATGATTTATTATATACAGTCACAAACATAAAGTCTTGAAAGACGTATAATATAAAGTAAGACGTTAATGTATTGTCTCTATTTCACTAAATACATATACATGAAGTCATGGTCAAATGACTTAAAACAAATAATGAAATTATAACTTTTATGTTTTTAAGACATGAAATGAAATGACTTTGTATTAGAAGTACTTGAGTTATAAAGCATGCAAAATGGTTAGGAAATCTATTATACCATTGAGATGATTTTGTTGGTATACAAGTAAGCCTAAAGATATGTATGTTTATCTTAAATATTGTTAGAATGAATTACAATATTAACCCTAATGAAATACAACATTGTGATGGTATGTTCATTAAGAGAATCAAGCTCTCAATATGATGGTGATGATTGATTCAAGATAACTATATCTTCCTTTCTTCCAAAAGATATCAAGGTTAAAAGGTTGAGTATGACTTGAGCTAAGAATATTAATGAGATGCCATTATGTATGTGTTGTATTGAATCACGTATGATCTTAAAAATGAAGTTCAGATTTTGCTAAACTACTTATGAAGTGGGTTTTTAGAAAATAAAGAGTTAGGAACTGTCATTGTGTTTTGTAATGTCCCAATAGATAACGTTGAAGTGTTGATCTATTTGCTATGTATTTAAAGATTAACTTTAAGTTACTAAAAGTAAGTGGGAGTTTTGATCTTAAAAGATAAAATTACAAGATACATAATCTTCTAAAATACACTAGTAATTATTATGAGGTAGGCGTGTAAATGCTAACTCTCAAGATAAAGGAATTTGAGTCATAGGTCCGCAAGGAATCTCGGATATACGAGTAATATGCTGAGAATTATGAGTTACAAATAATCGTTATGATTTATTACCAAATATTGACTTGGGCAAACTACTCATACCATGAATGTTATAGTTGTTGTCCAAACAAGATAATCAATTTTAGATTCGGTTTATCTTAAATAGTTTGACTAGAAATTGAAGATGAGTTTCGTCAATAAAAGGGAAAAAACGCCCATAGTGGTGGTTAAAATCCATGTGTCGAAATTATATGGACGAGATTGTACACATATTTAGTGTATGTATTATGAATAGATTATTAATCATACTTAAGTAATTAATTGTGATTAAGTATTCTTTCCTAAATGCATTAAATATATAAAGATTTTGGTTGTCATATTTTAATTGACAAAATTGAATATGTATGAACTCTTTCTTGAGTGACTACTTGAGCATGGACTTAAGTAATCGAAAGGAGTTTATTAATTCGAAAATAAATTTTTGAAAAGTACAAAGTGCAATTATTCATGAATGAATAAATGCAGGGATCTAAGAGATTATTCATATGTTTAAATTGAAATCCAAAATTAGATTGAAATTGAAATAAGATAAATTCTGAGTATTCCTAAAAGCTAGTGGGAGTATTATGATTATTTTCTTAAATTATATGTGTCGAATATACATGTAAGAAAGTAAGTTTTCCTTCAAATTAAATGTTGATTTGGTTTAGATTTGAAGTGAAATTTTACTTTGAAGATTTAGAAAATAAGATATAAATAACCTTGAAAACAAAATAAATTTATTTATTTATGCGGTGGAAATACAATATAATATGCCATGTAGTAAGTTTATATGCATATTTAGAACATGAAGAAATCTAAATCTGGTTTGATAAATTTTCATGTGTATCACGTTGTATTTATATCATGGTTAAAATGCAAGATGATTTGTATATATTAATCTATTTGAAAGTTATTAAATAACTCGTGTAATGAATATTTTGCGGGAATATGTTTGGATATAGAATAACATCCTAGTCTTGGATCAGCTTCCATATTCTATAGATAAGTAATCTTTCAATACTTTTGCAAATTATCATAGCCAACAAACTTGGATGTTTGGTTGGAGTCAAACATTACATAATAGATATTACAGATAACGTATTTAAATATTTAAATGACAAGTTATCAAAAACTTGAAAAGGTATAATTGAGGTAACACTCAATATTAGTCATGGGATCTTTGGAGATGACATGTTGATTAAAGTTGCATTATACATTAAAGAATTAGAATACTTTGAATTTCAAATGTGTTTTTGGAAGTTTAGTATAATAAATTGGTGATCAAGGATGTTTCAAAATTTTGAACCATGTGGCAATATCAAACTATTTGAATCCACGTGTGCAAAACTTCAATAATTGAATTATTGAAGAAAGTATTCTCAAAATTCAAATAGGTCAAGATTGGTTGTTTTATGCTTTGCCAAACTAGTGTGAAGGTCACTACTAGAGACATGCTGCATCAACCATGTTTTTCATGCATTTGATCTATTTAGTATTTGGATAAAGGATGTTAAGACATTATTATTTAATGGAATAAATGTTGGATTTCGTTTATTCTTGTTATTTAATTTTGTATCCTATTTTACATGTTTTAATCCATGAATAATTTGTTATGCTAAATGTCCGTTGTCGATAATAATATGGAATATTATTAAACTAAGACAATTCGAAATTGCGATAGAGTATACTTGAAAGTATATTGATCGATTTTGGATGATATTCGATGAGTCGAATATTGGACTTATCCCAACTATATGATTATACTTTATGGATCTTTATCGTTAAGTATATCATAAATAGTTATCCTCAGACCTGAGATACCAGGAAACTGATGTGAATCTAGTGCATTTGTGTGGAATAATCTAACGTTAAACGTAACTGGTAGCTATAAGGGTTATTTTCAGAAATGTTGCAAAATTCATAAGTTTTGCTTGTAGTCAATATGAAATTTGTTTCCTTCAAATTTATTTTGAAGTTTAATATAGTTGGGCCCCTCGTGGGATTAGTAAGATGTTTGTATGGTCGTACCCAAAGTCTTTCTAAACTATGTTTAGAAGTTTTGGCAATCTTGCTTGAATCCGATGAACGAGAAACAAAATGGTTAATGAATGGAATGACTGAGATCCATATCCTTATTAACGTTGTATTAGAAATGAAAGGATAATAATAATGATGAATCATTAAAAGGTTTTATCCAAGAAACCTTACTAAAGCTGTACTAGAGACATTGCTAGTGTAACTAGACGCTAGTCAATGTAATCACGATATTCGAAATTTGTCCAAGCGGGAGCTGAAAGTTTATGGACATAAATTTAATAGTCGTGTGTTAGGATTGAACTCGAGATTACGGGATTGCACACAATACGTAAAGAGTTAGTTTATTTAATAAATATATTTATATGTTTATTAAATTAAATTGAGCAATAACTTAACCGTCGTTAATTTAAGAGTTAAGGACTTAATGGTTAATGTGGAATAATTAACAAGAGTTCAAGAAAGATCTGTAATACCCTTTGTGGGTTGGGATGATGGTAGAGAAAAGAAAAAAAAGGAAGAAAGATTTTCTTGCCTTATTTTGTTTATCTTGGACTACATGTTTTGTAAGCCTATATAAACACATCAAAACCTTCATTATTTTTTCACCTCACTTTCTCTTGTCTCTCTCCTTTTGGCCGATCAACTCCCACGAAACCCTAAGGGATTCGTTTGGTTTTGGTTTGGCTTTTGGGTTCTAATTGCGATCAACACCAAAGGAAAAACATATTTTATAGGGTTCCTTTTATCCTTTGGTTTTGGACTAGCAATAATCTAGTCTTAGCTAGGGGTGTCAAAAAAGTTGACCCGACCCGAACCTGACCCGAATCCGAACCCGAATAATCATATTCGGGTCGGGTCACTCGGGTTAAAAAGTGTATTCGGGTCAATTCGGGTTGACCCGAATTGACCCGAGTTCTAATTAGGCTCGGGTTCAGGTTATATATTTTTTACCCTTGAACCGACTTGACCCGACCCGACTTGACCCGAACCCGACCAACCCGACTTGACCCGACTAAAATTATACTTTTTACATTGTATTAGTACTTAATTGAGCCACTTTTTACACATTTTTCTTAAACTCGGGTTGACCCGAACCCGAGTTGACCCGACCCGAGTTGACCCGACCCGAATTGACCCGAACCCGAGTGACCCGAGTTATAATTTGGCTCGGGTTATATATTTTTTACCCTTGACCCGACTTGACCCGAACCGAGTTGACCCGAACCCGACCGGGTCAACCCGAATCACACCCCTAGTCCTAGCCCCTCTCTAGGGTTGTTGAGTAGATTTTCCACAAGCGTAGAAGCTCGGTTTACACGTGCTAGAATCACGGTTAGCTCGTTGTATTACGTGTGTACAAGAATGTAATGTAGTCTTACTTTAGACTATATCTTGATAGTATTCGTCATAAACCCTAATTGGTGATTCGCTGGTGATCTTGTGGATTTTCACTAGGATAAAAATATGTAACCCTTATTCGATTATTTATAATTGTGTTATTAATTATTATTTTGTTAAATCGCTTCCGCTATATATACTTTGATTTTATTTAGGATTTTGTATAATTGTTATGAACTTTATGAACCTTTACTTGTATGCTAGATAAAAGTAGTCTTTGTATGCTAATAAAAAAGAAGAATGTTGTTTAAAAATAAAGTTTTTATAACATATCATTTATCAACTGTATCGTAGTCCAGGCCTTACATTCACATAAATGCTCATAAAACCATACCACTAAGGGCGTGTTTTTTTTCGTGTTTAAAAAATGTCTCTTCCTACATAATGGTTTCTTTTTATAGTTGGGTCCTACTTGCACAAATTGTGTTTCTTTTGTTTCTCAATGACAAATCTTAATTAAAAATATATATTTTAACCTTTATTTAACTTAATGACAAATTACACCATCAAAGAGTCTGAGTTTCTATTTCTAGGTGGATAATAAAAGACAAAAATCTTGAATAATCTGTTTAACAAATAAGAAAAGAAACCCAGTTAGGTTTTCATATATAATAATCCATGGAGAAATATCTAAACAACATCATCTTGTCCAAAAAATACACATTATAAAAATCAATTATTGCAGATCTTATCTTTGTTGCTAACTACTAACCTAACCACTCAAAAAAAATACATTGGTAATTGACAAAAATCTTTTATTTTGAATGATTGACAAAGAAGCAAACAATAAAGCCTTGAGGATAGTGATATCCAAGTGAAGTAAAGATTGATATGAAATTTAGGCTACATACAACAACGATGGCCTAAATCATTTTTTTTCTCTTTATAAATACCACCTTTTTATATACAAAATTTTTACACACAACTTTTAATATTTTTTCACATAACTGTCTGTATTTTCACACACATTCAGAAATAAAAAGTGGCATGTTTTTTTCTACACACTGATGACGAGATTAAGGCTATGATTCAGAAACAAATAATTCAACAACAACGTCGTTACGATGCGCTTACAACGTTAGCTGATGATTTTGATGCCGTGTACGAAGAAAATACGAAATTGCGCACAACATGTGAGAAATGTCGTGATCTTTCCCCACATAAACGTCATTTAATCGACACATTTCTAAGTAATCAATCTGATATCGATTTCAACATCCGAAGATCTTTGTTTAGAAAGTCGGTAAAGTTGGAGGCTCGAATTGAAAAAAATACTGAATGGCTGAATAACTTGGGTTCTTCATCCTAAACTCATATCGGTTCTTCATCCCGAACTCAAACAACCCATATCGGTTCTTCATCACAACAACACCGACGCCAGAATGTGTCTCCCGATCTACCCTTTTCAATTGGAAACGACTCAAATGGCTTACTTACTAACAAAGAGGTGTATCAACTATACCTAGATCAAAAACTATTGAGAGAAACACTGCAAGAAGAAGAAAGGACACAAAGGGAGTTGGAGGCGGAAATTATGGTCGAAGAAGATGAACAAGAAACAATGCATTGGGAGTTACCTGGTCAGTTATCAGATTCGGATCCAGGAACTGACTAATCGTAATTTTTATTTTATTTATCTAGTAGTGTATTTCCTTTCCTATTGTATTCAAATTCTAGTATTTTCATGTTTTACGTATGAAATAAATGTTTTAATTTTCAAATAAAAATTGTTTACGTTTACGTTTTTATTTAAGTTTTTAATTCACGAATATAAATAATTAAAAAGAAAATAAAATAGGGTATGATTTGACGGGGACTTTCTGACAACGAGTAACGGTATAGGTTTTAAATTTTAAATTTTATAATTTTTTTTAATATTAACACACAAATCACAAACACAAACACAGTACAAACCATTTCCAACGATAACAAATAAGGTCGCTTGGGGGGTCGAATAGGGACGACCGTTTAGGGAGAATCGGTCCCCGCAACGGGTCGACCGATCGACGATTCGGTCACGACCGATATTTTCTCACCCCGTTGTGGGTAGCCTTAAGGACCACTGTTAAAATCTTGAACATTGATATATTAGAAAGAAAAGAAATAGGAAAGTGTATTGTGAGACCCCCAAAAATCAGGTAAGGAAACACGTAGGCAGCAAGGGGGTACCACGTCATGGTACAAGAAACAATGATATACTGTTGACACAAAGTTGACGTAATAAAAACATATACATCGCATCATAAAAGATCAGAGTTTTAAACAAAGGTCCCAGAGTTTTATAATCGGAAAAATATATTATTTAATTATGGTTTTGTAACATATAGTTACGAAGAATATAGAATAACTTCTTACAGCTTTTATCAAAACCAAACTTTAAAAAGTAACACCGAATTCTCCAAGCTGCGATAATATCCTGCGGGCTCCCATCCAAGCATAGCTAAGAATTATTACCTGAGATTAAACATGAAAAATCGTCAACACAAATTTGAGTGATATTCATAGGTTTAGCAGTAAAGTTGTGGAACACAAGCATTCATTTGTAAAACAAGAAATAGGGAAAATGGTTATGTACATTAACCATAGTCCGAAACCATTATTATTGCTATTTAGTTCATGAACCGAAGCTTAACAGCAATGTAAGTTCCTCTAGAGAGTATTCAGCCCTAATACTCAAGTAACAAATCAAATGTTAAGTTCGTCAATGGTTAAACAACCGCAACATGAGACGGGGATAGTCAATCCCGATGAATCCACCCACAACATTCGCGCTTAGCAACACAAGTAAATTAACGGTTCATGATCAAGAGATGAAACTTAAGGGCTATAGACTAAAAGCCACTACAAGAAAATGAGCCTAATGTAACACTTATCAAGCAACACTTGTAAAATATTTTGCCTATTTGATAACCTTTGTGATAAAGCAACATTTTATAAATAAGTGTTGCATATTTCAATATAAAGCAACACTTTTTAAAACTGTCGCAATTTTGACAAAGTTGCACATTTGATATTGATGTTTAAAACAAAAAATGATGCGTTTCCTTAGAATTTTTTTCTTCAAAAATCAAATTAACCCTCCAAAATTTTACCCAAAAATTAAATTAACCCTCTAATATTTTTCCCCAAAAATCAAATTAACCCTCCATTATTTTTTCCAAAAAATCAAATTAATCCTCCAATATTTTTTTCTGAAAATTCATTAACCCTCCAAATCCAATTTCTTCTCCTTCTCATGATTTACACTAAAAACCAGATCTGATAAAGGACATCCTTTGTAACCCTCTTCATCGGGCATCCATACTCCGATCTCATCCTCGACTCTATTCTGTCATGACCTCGCATTACTATTTCATTTCATTTTGGTTTGCACAAACATATTTTTATGTCGAGCGAGTCGAATATATTTTTAATAGTAATATATCATTAATAATTATAATTTACATATTATGAGAAGGCAAACGGGCAACAAGCTGCGCCGCTAGCCTTTTTTGTATAGCCAAACCAAGTCTATTAAATACAACGTTTGTGGATTTAGGAGTCAAAACATTACTATCCATAACACGTTGTATTCTCGTAAGTAGCTCCACCGCCTCAGGTGCAAGGAAACCAAATGTATCAAACGCGAAAGGAATAAACACATGTTGATTTTCAACACATGCTTTCTCGTGTTTAGTCACTTTGCACGAGGCGGCTTTTATAGCAGCCTGACCCGCTGTAAAATCTCGACTGCCTAGCCCTACGAGAGGAGAAACCCCTGTCAAATCAACGCACACATGTTTACCTCAAACCCATCCAAAAATCAAAATATCAGCGGGTCTCAGTGTGGATCTTCCATCTGACGGGTCGGTCAAGAAATTCACAGGTGCCTCTTTTTTGGCGGAGATCCCAGCACGCCTACATATGTCGTAAAGAACGTCCCTAACAAAATAATGTCGATACTTGAAGCCCGGAAGTTCTTTACAATGAACCGCATGTTCCCCAAAAGAATCCAAACATGCCTTGCGACAAATAGGGCATATAGCATCAACCGGAAATAATGGAATCATAAGGCGATACTTAAGGATAGTGCGGTATTCCACCGGCGACATATGTTGACCGAGCCCGTCTATGGGGATAGCTTGTAGGAAATCTTGGGCATGTGGTTCGCGAAGACACTCGAAAACTGCTTTCTGTCTAACCGTCATGTCAAAGTGGGATTTGTGTCATGGCAAGCGGCAAAGTGGATGATGGATGCAAATAATAAGCAGGTAGAAATGGTTTTTTTTATCTTCATATGTTAGTATGTGCACATTCCCACTCAATGGGTATGAGACATAATGTAATTTTATCAGTTGGTGTGTTATAAACTTGTGTTCTATGCTTGATTGCACACTTTGTTAACTTTACAAGATTAATTTTAATGATGAGCTCATTTAGGTCTTCGTGGGTTGGTGTTACTTAGCATGATTTTAGTCAATATATAATTATGGTAGATTGCGTTGTTCGTATTACATTTATGGTTTGTTACTTTTAGTTTGATATATGTGTTTTATTATAACACTGGGTAGGTGCTCGTAAGCTGTTTTCAAAGGAGGATATGGTGAATAGGCGGACTTCAGATTTGACAATTGCCACATCAGTAAGTTTCTTATTCAATGTTATTAAGAAAATTAGTTAATCTTGCTAGTAATGTTGTTAACATTTTCATTCACCAACTATATTTGAAATAGAGAAAAATAAGCAATGTTATTAATACAATCCAATTTCACCAATCTAATCTTCAACTAAGAGTACAAGATAATGAGCAAATAAAAAAAATTACAAGAAAAGTTTCTACAAATTCAATCACAATTCTTACAAGTCATCCTAAAGGAAATTGGAGTAATTAGAGGTGGAAACTTTAAACTATTTACTGATGAATGGGTCATTGTGGGGTTGTATTCATCTCACATGTGTCAATTGTTTCAGATTAAAAGGATTGATTATTATAATTTAGCATCCAGTTTAGTACCCCTTGGATTAAGAAAGGAACAAGTATGGTATTTGGCTGGTGTGATTTATTAAATAAAAGACACTATTATGGGTTCAATATTACCCGTAATTAAATTATATGTCTCATTTTATTAGGGTGACGCCAAGGGATCTGGAAAGGGCGATGAAGGATCTCCCAAGAAAGATGGGCTAAAAACCAGTCATAATAATCCACAGGTGAACTCGAACAACCCTCTTAGTTATTTATAATCTGATTATCGAGGTGTTTGGATTGCATTTTGAACGAGTGTGTGATACTAAATAAAGGCATACATAACCATCAGTTAGAAAATGCCATTTATAAGACGATGCTTGGATGTGATTCTTCTATTTGAAATTGCAAAGTTGCTGCAACATTCATGCAATATCAAATTAATGTGTACATTGTAAAAACGAACGCTTTAGAGTTTATAGTTTAACTGATCATTTCACAAGTAAAGCCACAAATGTCTAAGTTGCTGTTGTGTCATTAGTGAAGGGAATTTGAAGATCCTTTTGCAAGTTCCACTCTTTTTTATTAGATTGACCTTCCCCATTGGTTGAACCTAGAAGTACAATTGAATGTCAAATGGCTATATGAGATTAGTAGCCTGTTAAATTTGTAACATTGGATCATATGTTATTAAGAATTTAAAAGAACACCAAAGAAGCTTGCGGAGAAACCATCCCGCCTCACCTAAATGTATTTGCTCCATCTTTAGAGATACAACCCATTTTTTACATGAACATGCTCTGGCCTATGACATGACCAAACCCAACATGTATATTTATTTATCTCAACTTTTAGAAACAAAAAAGTGCTCGCTTGTCTGATAAGATTGGTACAGTTAAAAAATAACAACAGTATAAACTTTTTTAAAATGTTATAACCTAGTTATAACTTAATGCGTATTCCTCGTGATATTAAGCCTCAATAGTACATGTTCTCGTTTTGTGTTTTGATCTTATATTTGGACTAATAATGGTTAATTTAATCGTTTAGACTTGATATCATAGTTGTTGAAAAGGGGTTTATTTAATAGTATTTTTTTGGCAAAAGTAGCAATGAGCATTACTTGTAAACAATCGGAGTAGTAATTATATAATGTGCAACACTTTTTGTGTAGGCCGGTAAAAAACAAGTAACTTTTTGCTTGCTCAACGAGCATTAAAACTCACAACGCCCACCGTTGCTAAATGCTCATAAAGATCTGCGTCAAACATACCCTGATGTGACTAATATAGTACTAATACCAGTGAATATTGTTCTAATCCAGTAAAACCCTTTACCAAAAAAATATAATTATTCTAATTGTGGTATCTTATTTTATTTTTGTACATAATGTACAAAAAAACTAACTTTATTTTTTATTGTATCCATGTATGTCCGACTACAATATTTTTTGGCGTAAATCAAGTTGCTAGTGAAGATTTGCAAAGGAAGATGGCAAGATAATTTTTAGGATTGTAATTCGATTACTCCTTTTGCTATAGGTAAGACATATTATTTTAGTTATTTTACATGTACATTCATGTACAATATATATTGTGCTATTATGTATGGAATTTTATTACTGCTATGATATGTATTAGCCTTTTTGTAAAAATATGAAATATTCCGTATTTGTATTGCGTAAAAAAGTGTTACAAATCATAAGAAAGTGTTGCAACTATGTGCCAGAAACAACAAAAAGTGTTGCATTTGATAGATTATAGTGTTGCTTACTTAGTGATGTCAAATAAAGAAGTGTCACGGTTTCATCAAAGAGTGTTGCACTTTTGTGTTTCAATATTGCAATTTTAATTCCAAAAAGTGTTGCTATATGCAAAGAAGTGTTGTGTTTAAGTTTAAAAGTGTTGCATTTAAGTTTAAAAGTGTTGCGTTTAAGTTTAAAAAGTGTTGCATTACAAAGTAATCTATTTTCTAAACATGAGCAAGTGTTCCTTATTCCGGTAATAAGTGTTGCATATACCTAAGACGACGTCGCATAAAGTAGCACTTGATAAAGTGTTACATTAGGCATAATGCAAAATTTTAAAGACATAACATAGCACTTTCTTGGTATTGCTTTAGATTAAATTTGTAGTAGTGAGCAATAATATCAATGAAAATTGTTGGAAAGCATACAAATTCTGGATAGCATACAAGTTCTGGATAACATATAGTTTTTTAACTGGATGTGTTCCACCATGTAAAATCTCACCTCGCGTTTAGAAATAATGTGCAAGTAGTAAAAAGGGGCTATGAACTCACCTTAGCCACGAGGTAAGTGAATCACGGAAATCGAAAGCTGATTGGAAACAGTAGTGGTAAGACGATCGGCGATGATATGGATGCCCGGTAAACATGAAAGCTACAACCTATCAAATAAGACGCGCACTTTATTAATAACTGACCCAAGTATAAACCATACTTAATAACATAAAACTCAACATTACAAAACCATGACAAACCTGAAAGAACAACAATGCAAGTGGTACTACAATACCCTTCTATATGTTTACTTTATTAAACTACTTTCTCGATAAAAATATGCTGGCACATACCAAATGTACAAGCTCATTTCCCTTACTTAGAAAACTCGGATTTTTATGAAACTTTGGTGAAAAAATCAATCATAACCTGAATAAAACTTAGTTTATATTTCATCAAAATATTTACATTTTAGAACCACCTGCTCAACACATTTCTAAACTTGAAAAACTGGACAGATTTGAATACTTGACTCGTGAAACCATTTTGACCTCTCTAAACAACTTCGTTCACAAAAATGATACTTTGGTTTGAAAATAGACTCACAACCATAGGTTTAGAAACTTAGAACATCCCTTGACTCTTTTAAAACTCATTGTATAGTCCCCGAGATTCGATCCAAATATCGATGACAACTTCGAATTGTGTCGATACTCATCTCCTGGTACACGAATAATCAAAAAATCGTAACTTCCTCTCGTTTTGAGTTAGAAGCTCTAATTTATATCAAAACGAAGCTACTGAAAATGTCTACAAAACTATCTCATTGGTACAACAATAATTCAAACTTAAGACACCTAAAATTTACCTTAAACCTACTGCCCTAAACCACCTCATCAAAACTCATATCAAATCACTTTCTCAACTCATTTTACCCATTTTTCTCTAACATCCTATAATTACCCATTTTCAATCCTATCACTTGCATGTTACTTAGAACAAGATCAAAATAAAAAACTCAAACTTTTCATCATCAAAACATCATGATCTAGTGAAGATCATCACATGCATGATCTTTAAAACATTTCACCAACCTTAAATCATAAGAAAACTTAAACCTCAATGCATGTGGGTAAAATTTGTACCAAAACATTCACCTTTGAATTTTAAGAATAGGTCTTGAATTTATTTTAGCTAGAACAAGATCAAAATCAATGATCTATGGTGTTTTTGGGTGGTGTTTCTCACGGCAAGAAAAGAAAGGGAGGAAGAGAAAAGAGTTTTAGTGACTATGTTTTTTTATGAAAGAAATGAAGAATGGTTGGTGGAAATTATTTATATAGTGGGTTGGAGGGTTAGTCTTGCCAATTTTGCAATCTTTTAGACTAAAATGCAATTAAATAGTTTAAAGGGTAGAAAATGACTATTAGTAAATTTTGAAAATATTTACGGGACTCGGGTTTCGTAAAAATACTTTTTTAAAAGTTAAAATGCATCAAAAATATGATAATATGGTTTCCCGACACGACTTAACACGTCACTAAAAAGAAGACATTGAAAACGTCAAACATCGAAACAGTCGCCAACGAAATGTAAAATATCGGACATCCGTCGGCATCACGATCAGTAGCGGTTCTCGTTACTCATTGATTTGAGTAAACTTTTGTAAAATGCACGCGGGTGCTTTTAAATCAAAAACTTTGATTCAAATAAATATGGAAAAATAAAATAAGAAATTTTATAATCCCAAATAAAGTATTATCAATGATCAAAAAATACTAAGAGTATAATTTATTAAAAATATCAAGATCTCAGAATTTACGTATGAAGAATACAAGAAAATATAACACGTTGGAAAATTCAAGAAGCATGAATAAAAGAATAAAATAATACCGGGAAAATACGAGTTCTCGCAGTCGACCCCCTAAAGGAACTCTGGTCCCTCAGAGTTCAACTGGAGACGGAAGAAGATGCGTACAAATGAAGATATAAAGTGTAGAACAAATTATCCGCTTTCCCAGGTAATTTTTACACTATGGCGAACCATAACAATTTGAATGCAATTACGCTTCAACTTCTTCACTCCTTTTCGAATTTATTTCAAACTCGGAATAAAATAATAACCTTCCAATGCTAGGAAATATTAAGGGTAGAATGAACACAATGATGGCTTGCACGGACAAGGTGCGCTAAAACGAGTTAAGATAGATAATCGACAAGGAATCGCAAATCGCGCAAACTGTAAGACCTGACAATCTATTTTACTTGAGAAATAGAGGGGAAATATGAGTTACATATAAACATTTGAATTACAAGTTGTCAGAACGATCTGTCTAGGATTTGGTATTACTTTCAAACTTAGCTTAAGTATTTTCTTGATAAGAAATTCAAAGTAAAAGTAACTCAGTTCAAATAATTATTTCAATCAGCTTAAGAGCTTTTGGATGACTATATGAAGTTATTGTAAAAAAAAACTCAGGTTTATCGTTAACATCAGAGAAAATTAAATTTCCAAGTTATATAGAATCATTGTTAGAAATTATAAATTAAATCGATAATTTCATTAGATTGAAAGTAAAGTATGATACAACCAAATAGTTTAAAAGATAAAGCTTGACATCCTTTTAAACACTAGTTATAAATCTACCAAAGAGGATGTATAGATCCGACATTAAACTTGAAACAGGTATAAGGGCCATATGTGTATGTCACGAACTGGTGCTACTAGCATAAGATGTAAAAGTTTTCAAAACTTTATTTTATCTAACTTTTTAAGGAACACAATTAAAAAGTTGGTTCTTGCAAAAATATTTGAGGTGACTACTATTCGGCCTCACATGGCTCCTTCTAAATTACGCATAGGTGATGAGGCCATGCATAATTTAGGACTAGCAATGCGATGCTTAGCTTCGTCAAACCAGTATTACATGTCATATGATTTAAAATATGTATATAATGCGATTTATAAAACAGGATTTAAAATGATTTATGAAACTTTTCACAAGTAAGTAATTGGCTAAATATTTAAATCGACAATTTCAATGTCACAAGGATTCTTTATAAGACCAAAGTTGAACAATTTGTGAAAATACGTCGTAAAACAATGACCAATGTAGAACATTTAATAAAATGTTTCGCAAACAATACCAGTTTAAATTTATATGATGACATGAGGATAGCTAAAAAATAGCGTATGGTTAACACGAGAGTAATAAAGAGTAATCGATAAGACAATCTGCGAAATGGTTACAAGATGATAGAATTTCAAAAGGTTTAGTCGGGAATATCATGAGACACGTGTCAAAATGATAACGAAAGATATGAAAACAAGAACTTCAAACCTCGTCCCAAATCAGTTTTACGTTAGAAGTAGAAGAAAGATAAGATAAATTGACAAATAAGTCATGTATAAAATAAAAGATAAAGGAAATCCGTAGGCGTTTACATCGTAATTTAATTGACATAAATATGCTTTTAAGAAAGCTAGAATATCAGTTTTCAAATAATACAACTAACCCGAAAAGTTTCTATATTTAAACGATTTCAAACGCAATCAATGTTTGGTAGTTGTAAAATCTCATTTGTTAAAGTTTTACGAGTTCAAACAAACTCAAAAACGCTTCAAACCATATATTTTTTTATCAGCTTTGACTTTTAAGTTTGACTTTTGGAGTCTGACCGGACCAATTGACTTGCTAATGACATTTTTAAGACTCGAAGTCTAAAGCAATTTGGTGTAAAACGATGTTTTGGACAACTTTCTAGTTTTACTCGATACTTGAAACGGATAAAAAATGGACGAAAATGCCCTCGCATCAAATCTGTCAACAAAATGACATTTTAGAAATACGTAGAAATAAGTTCTTAAATTTTACAATTTCAAATGAGCGTAACTTGCTCGTTTTTAAGATTTACGGGTCGAATTTTATGTCCTAAACGAACGTCTCAATAAGTAGAATCATATTTTTATGTCTAAGGTTTATAAAAATATTTTACCGACATCGTTAAATTACATAACTTTTCTGCAGAATGTATATATTTCGACACACCTTGAAATTTAATCAAACTTCATATCGACCAGTAATTTATGTACACACATGACTTGTGGATTCCATAAGACGAAAGAGAATAGATTGTATAATTAAGCATGTAAAGAAAAACATAGTATATAAAAGTGGTTTAAGAATACCAATGATAATCTAAGAAACCAAAAAACGGCGCATGACATCCGTGTCTTAGATTTCAAGATGCAAAGTAGGAAGGTCTCTTAGCGGCGTGATTTTCCAAAAACACAAGGCATACTGAGAAAGAAATGAAACATTCACGAGTCGCACTCTCGGAGCGAGGGGTTAAATAAAAGGGAAGGATACAAGTTTATAGAAGTAGAATCGTAGTCCAACAATCGCCACATAATAGAAGATGAATTATAAGATGAAAATGGTACTTCCAAGGTACAAACGAATGTTGTAATTCGTAGTCGAAACGTAAAATGGTCAATGAAATAATATTTAATCGATATACGAGTGTCGCGTGAAACGGTGACGTAATGGTCAATCAAGGTTACGAAAACCCATGATATTATTCAACACGGATTCAAGGAATGCTTCAAGATGTGTGACTCACACGATGTCCTTTAGTCTTTTTCGGAGACACATTGAGCTACACAATGGTATACAGACTAGACATCCAATCACGAATGGTCGGAAAACAATTTGGATATCTAAATAGATATCTTAAAGAGGTTTAACAATGGAAGTAACACGCACGGTAGTAAAATGAAAATCAGAAGTTTCATCGAAAGCAACACTTCTTAATCCCAAACAATGGTATCACGAGAGTATGCACAACATATAAAAGTGAGTCGAGAAAAACAAGCGGTTCAAAACGAACGAGTATATGAGGTCAGTCGCATCACGCATAGACGAAATAGCAATAGTACTCACAAAAGTGAGTATGAAAAATCGACAACATACGCGCTCTGAATACAAGTATGTAATGTCATAACTTAAATATAAAATCATTGCAACAAGATCAATTCACAAGAACAAGAATTCAAGAAATAGAGTACGGGCAAATGTAACCACAGTAATATCCAATGATAATTCATGAAGCACAAGAGATTTAGAAAGAGATAGTAATTATCGTCATGAGGGTATTGTAATATTTCAAAATGAAATCAAGAAACGAAATACTACAACGATAATTAAAAGTAAATAATAAGGATTAGAGAGTTACCCGCGCAGATATCAAACAACAATGGCAGATTCTGTGTTTGACACTTAAAACATGAAATATTTGAACTTTTTGTTATAGACTAAGTTTTGAAAACGACTTAGTTCTCTATAACCATAGCTCTGATACCAATCTGTGAGACCCCCAACATCAGGTAAGGAAACACGTAGGCAGAAAGGGGGTGCCACATCATGGTACAAGAAACACTGAAATATTGTTGACACAAAGTTAACGTAATAAAAACGTATGCATCACATCATAAAAGATCAGAGTTTTAAACAAAGGTCCCAAAGTTTTTTAAGTGGATAAATCTATTATTTAATTATGGTTTTGTAACATATAGTTACCAAGAATATAGAATAACTTCTGACAGCTTTTACCAAAACCAAACTTTAAAAAGTAACACAAAAATCTCCAAGCTGCGATAATATCCTGCGGGCTCCCATCCAAGCATAGCTAAGAATTATTACCTGAGATTAAACATGAAAAATCGTCAATACAAAGTTGAGTGATATTCATAGGTTTAGTAGTAAAGGTGTGGAACACAAGCATTCATTTGTAAAACAAGAAATAGGGAAAATAGTTATGTACACTAACCATAGTCCGAAACCATTATTATTGCTATTTAGTTCATGAACCGAAGCTTAAAATCAATTCAAGTTCCTCTAGGGAGTTTTCAGCCCTAATACTCAAGTCACAAATAAAATGTTAAGTGCGTCAATGGTTAAACAACCGCAACATGGGACGGGGATAGTCAATCCCGATGGATCCACCCACAACATTCGCGCTTAGCAACACAAGTAAATTAACGGTTCATGATCAAGAGAGGAAACTTAAGGGCTATAGACTAAAAGCAATAATATCAATTAAAACTGTTGGAAAGCATACAACTTCTGGATACGATACAAGTTCTGGATAGCATACAGTTTTTTAAATGGATGTGTTCCACCATGTAAAATCTCACCCCGCGGTTAGAAACAATGTGCAAGTAGTAAAAAGGGGCTATGAACTCACCTTAGCCACGAGGTAAGTGGATCACGGAACTCGGAAGCTGAGCAGAAACAGTAGTTGTAAGACAATCGCCGACGATATGGATGCACACTAAACACGAAAGATGCAACCTACCAAATAAGGCGCGCACTTTGTTAATAATTGACTCAAGTATAAACCATACTTAATAACATAAAACTTAAATTACAAAACCATGACAAACCTGAAAGAACAACAATGTAAGTGGTACTACAATACCCTTCTATATGTTCACTTTATTAAACTATTTTCTCGATAAAAATCTGCCGGCACATACCAAATGTACAAGTTCATTTCCCTTACTTAGACAAATCGGATTTTTATGAGACTTGGTGAAAAACTCAATCATAACCTAAATAAAACTCAGTTTAAATTTTATCCAAAGATTTACATTTTAGAACCACCTGCTCAACACATTTCTAAACTTGAAAAATCGGACAGATTTGAATACTTGACTCGTGAAACCATTTTGACCTCTCTAAACAACTTCGTTCACAAAACCGACACTTGGGTTTAAAAATAGACTCACAACCCTAGGTTTAGAAACTTATAACATCTCTTGACTCTTTTTAAAACTCATTTTATGAGATTCGATCCAAATATCGATAACAACTTTTAATTGTGTCGATACTCGTCTCCCGGTACATGAATAATCAAACTATCGTAACTTCCTCCTCGTTTTGAGTTAGAAGCTCTAATTTATATCAAAACGAATCTAGTGAAAATCTCTACAACACTATCTCATTGGTACAACAATAATTCAAACTTAAGATACCCAAAATTTACCTTAAACCTACTGCCCTAAACCACCTCATCAAAACTCATATCATATCACTTTTTCAACTTATTCTACCCAATTTTCTACCATTACTAACATCCTATAATTACCCAATTTCAATCCTATCACTTGCATGTTACTTATAACAAGATCAAATAAAAAACTCAAACTTTTTATCATGAAAACATCTTGATCTAGTGAAGATCATCACATGCATGATCTTTAAAACATTTCACCATCCCTAAATCATAAGAAAACTTAAAACTCGATGCATGTAGGTAAAATTTGTACCAAAACATTCACATTTGAATTTTAAGAATGGGTCTTGAATTTATTTTATCTAGAACAAGATCAAAATCAATGATCTATGGTGTTTTTGGGTGGTGTTTCTCACGGCAAGAAAAGAAAGGGAGGAAGAGAAAAGAGTTTTAGTGTGTGTGTTTTTTATGAAAGAAATGAAGAATGGTTGGTGGAAATTATATATATAATGGGTTGGAGGGCTAGTTTTGTCAAATTTGTAATCTTTTGGACTAAAATGTAATTAAATAGTTTAAAAGGTAGAAAATGACTATTAGTAAATTTTGAAAATATTTACGGGACTTGGGTTTCGTAAAAATACTTTTTTAAAAGTTAAAATACATTAAAAATATGATAATATAGTTTCCCGACACGACTTAACACGTCATTAAAAAGAAGACATCAAAAACGTCAAACATCAAAACAATCGCCAATGAAATGTAAAATATTGGCCATCCGTCGACATCGCGATCACTAGTGTTTCTCGTTACTCGTTGATTTGAGTAAACTTTTGTTAAATGCACGCGGGTGCTTTTAAATAAAAAACTTTGATTTAAATAAATATGGAATAATAAAATAAGAAATTTTATAATTTCAAATAAAGTATTATCAATGATCAGAAAATACTTACAAGTATAATTTATTAAAAATATCAAGATCTCAGGATTTACGTATAAAGAATACAAGAAATGTAACACGTTGGAAAAACCAAGAAGCACAAATAAAAGAATAAAATAATACCGGAGAAATACCAGTTCTCACGTGTATAAAATGTTTGAAAGAAAGATATCCTGATTGTGAAGGAGATGGAATTTTACACCCATCTACTAAAAGGATTTCACTCTATAAGGCTGCTCATAACTAGTAAAGGTCGATCAAGACTCGATCGACTCGCAGTCAGTCACAACCGTTGCAACGATTGAGTTGGTTCGGTCGACCGACAATCGATCCAATGCTCGACCCTTTCTGAAAATCAAAAAATCAAAATGATTTAATAAAATCTGACCGTTTTTATTTAAAAAAAAAACTTTTTAAAAAATGTAAAATTTAAACTTTATAATGTTATAAATAATCAACCTATTTTACCAATTTTATCACACATTCAAATTCAAATTTCTAAACCAAAACATTAACCATCCAACATGTTTAGCAAAAGAACCCCCAAAAATAAAACCACGAGATCCCGAGTTCCTGGAGAAAGTGTTCCCCATGTGACGCTGAATTCGACATTCTGATTATTCGGTGTGACACCAAACATGCGATTTAGACCCGCCGAATTTGAATATCGCTCACCCAAACCATCCACCTAAACATGTACTATGCAAACCGTCTGTTCTCTCCTCCGTACCGTGATAACAACCAACAACCTATCTTTGAATCTCCAACGGGTTTGTACTATGAATTTGTGCACTTCTTCGCATGCTAATCCGTCGTATTCTCTGGTTAATCATTTTGATATTGATGCTGATTTTGATTAAATGATGTATAATAAAGAGTACTTTAAAGGTCAAGGTTCGGATCATGGTCCGAGTCAAGATCAATCAGTGGGCCAAGGTTTTGGTCACGGATCCTATAACCTTGACGATGACTGATCTTCGGACGAAGATATTTCACCCGCCAAACCTAATAAGCTCTCTAAACGTTCTTCAAAAGGCAAGCAGGTTGGGCCCAAGGAACCGCCAAAAGAATGGGAAACAGAGGAAGAGGTCGTCTTGTGTAAAGGTTGGTGTCATGTGTCAGAAAATAACAAGAAAGGAAATAGCCAAAAAAAACAAGGAGTTTTGGGGAGATGTACTTAAGTACTTTGAAGTCGAGACTGGTTCAACTAGAGGGTACGACGCGCTATGAAGAAGTCATCTACATCGTCAACAAGGAAGTCTTCATTTGTTGACGTTGTAACCAACAAATGGGAGAAAATGAAAGAATTCAACTAGGGAAAAAAGAAGGAGCAAAAAGACTCATACTTTACCTTGACGCAATGGGAGTTGGATTTGCAGGAGGCAGCAAAACGGGAAGGAGCGACCTTGAAAATAGAAAAACTCAAATTACAGCGTCGAGCAATTGAACTTACTGAAAAAACGAGACAAGGACCTAATGTTCTACAACACTAAGATCAACCCAAATTTGCCCCCACCAACAAGCCTTGCAGGAGATGAAAAACGAAATCAAGAAAACTTACATTTTAAATTACTAGTATTAGTTTTTAATTATTGTTGTAATGTTTTTATTTTATTTGAATTATTATGTAATGTTTTTTATTTAATGTAATATTTTTTATTTAATGTAATATTTTTATTTATTAACTAAAAAGATTTGAACTTGGTCGCCTTGTTGTGGAAACTAGGTCGCTTATAAGTCGCCAGAGAAAAAAACTGATGTGGCAAAAAATGTAGATCGTTTGTGATCGTTGTCGTATGCAACCTCATAAGTAAAAAAGAAACAAAAAGAATCCCTGACTAAAAAGAGAATTGTTAGCTAAAGGCCCATTAAGCCAAAAAGAAACAACCTTTACATCAATAACAAAGTGTTTTTAGAACGGGAAATGTTAGTGGTTAATGGGAGTCATGCAATGACATCCAAGCGGCAGGATGTTATTTTGTGGAATCTTCTATATGTTTATTACCTTGTTACGTTTGTTGTATTCTTTCAGGTTTATTGTTTTTGGGCCTTGCATGCTTGGTGGGCTTAATATCTCTTGATGGGCTTTGCTACCGTTGGGGCCTATTTTGTCTTTGGTGGATGTATTACCCTAGCTCTAACTAGGGTTTTCTCTTATCATTTCATAACACACACGTACACATCTGTGTATGCGCAGCTCTCTCATCTATCTCTCACTAAAACTATGAAGGTTGACCTGGGATTTTGATTATTTCGTCTTGTATAGTTGTGTGATTGAGTGATCTTTGTATGTGAGGGAGAACGGATCAACCTAGTTGGGACGTTCTCATCTTTTCTTTTGTAATCTTTCGATTAGCATTCGTTTGGGGACTAATCTTTATCTGTTTTGTTTTAGTACTTTGATTTATAATAAAATACACCAAGGGTGGTTGATTGGGTGTAAGATCTCTCTTGGTCTATGATATTATGTTTTTTAACACAGTATCAGAGAGCTGGTTGTAGATCTTTCAGCCTATCGAAGCTCTCTCGTGTTTCTTTTTATTATAATCAATATTTTTTGATTAAAGTGAAACCCTAATTTATTTTTTTAGGGTTTTTATTTTTGGGTGGTGATCTTTGCTCTCTTGGCGTCTTTGGAAGCTTGTATTGGTGGTGCCGTTCTTTTTCTTGAAAAATATTATTAGGGTTTTCACAAACCCTAATTTTATTTTTTGGGGGTTTTGACTCTATGGTGCCCAGGAATCTTTAATTGGTGGTGCCGTTACTTATTTTGATGGTGTCGTTAAAAATCTTGAAGATTGGATTGGGTTTCTTGAAACCCTAATTTAATTTTTTTGGGGGTTTTTCTCTATTTGGTATCCTGGTATCACCTTTGGTGGTGCCGTTACCTTTTTTGGCTAGCTCGCACAGGTATATCTTTGCTAGTGTTTGCTAACCCTAGTTTGTTACTCTTGTTTTTGGGGGTTTCCTGTTGGTGGCTCACCCATCCTCTAGACTAAATGAATCTAGAGATTGGGTGTTTTTTGATAGATACTGGTTGCTAATTTCCGCTGTAAGTCTTCTTTCATTTCCTTTCTTATCTCTCTCTTGGTTACTTTATGAGCTACTATTGTTAAGTTTGTGGAAAACAGAATCGGTTAACACCTTGACCCTCCAGCCTTGACTGGTGTGGATACCTGCTCTGGCCAATCCCAGTCCGCTGCTTAACATTTATGGTGCTCATTTTCTGAGTGTTTAATGTGATTATTTTTTGGTTTGCTTTACTTGGCTCTTGTGCTTGTCCTATTTTACTGTTTTTTTGTTTACCTGCTTTGCTCTCTCTTTAGTATGAATCATGAGTGCTGGTGGTCCACCTCCTACACCCAATGGTGGTGGAGGTAATGGTGGTGGTAGGGATCCCCCTGAAACCACTACCAATCCAGTTTCTCTCATTAGCAACTTGGATGCTGGAAACCCACTTCGTATTCATAATAGTGACAACAGTAGTTCTGTCCTTGTCCCTTTCATATTATTGGGGACTGAGAACTATAGAATGTGGAACAATACTATGAGACTTGCTTTACAAGCTAGGAACAAGTTTGCTTTTGTTGATGGTTCTTGTTTAAGGGAGTCTTATGCCGATGATGTCTTGTGTGCTCAATGGGATATATGCAATGCTATGGTTCTTACCTGGATTATGAATGTTGTCTCTAGTAATGCGTATATGGGGCTTGTTTTTTCTGAAAATGCTGCTAATGTTTGGAAAGAGCTTAATGAAACTTATGACAAGGTTGATGGTTCTATTGTCTATAACTTACTTCAAAAAATTGGGTCTGTTAAACAAGGGGGTAGCTCTATATCTGATTACTATCACAGGTTAAACTCTCTTTGGAGAGAGTTTGATGTTGTCTCTAAGATTCCTAAACGTGTTTGTGCTGTTAAATGCTCTTATTCTGCTAGCACTGAATTAGCTTTGCATAAGCAAATCATGAGGCTTATGCCGTTTCTTATGGGGCTTGATGACTGTTAGCAACCTGTTAGAACTGCACTTCTCACCAGGGATCCAATTTCTGATGTTAAGGAAGCTTATGTCACGGTATCTAGAGAGGAATGCCATAGGGGTGTTCCTGATAACTCAGACCATACAAAGGCTAATTTGAATGCTACTTCTTTTGCTGCTAAGACCTTTAATCAAAATAGGAGAAGCACTTCCAATGCTTCTAATAGAACCCCCAACAAAGGCAATGGGCCCAAAAGTTTTAGGGGTCCTAACCCTAACCTTTTGTGCACTCATTGCAATCAAATTGGTCATACTGTTGATAGATGATTTGAATTGATTGGTTATCCTGTTGGTTATATCAAAAAGGGGGGGTAATAGTCAAAGGCAAACTGGTTTTAAATCTAATTTTAATGTTAATTGTGACATTAAAACTGGAGAGAAACATGTTTCCACTTGTAACTCTCCAAACTCTTTCACCACTGAACAAATGCAGAAGCTTCTTAATCTGATCAGTGACACCTTTGGCAATGCTCAGTCCAATATGGCAAGTAGAATTTCCTTCTTTAATGCTAATGTTTGGTTCAATGTTAACTTTTCCATGTTTTTTTGTGGGAACTCTAAATTCCTTGTTAAAACTATTACTTTGGGTTGGATTATTGATTCTGGGGCTAACCAACACCTTACCACTTCCATAGTTGGTATGTTTAATGTTGTTGATATTTCCAACCTCAACATTTCTGTTGGTCACCCTAATGGGACTGTTGCCAGTATTAGTCACATTGGTGACCTCAGACTTTCTAATAATGTTGTTCTCCATGATGTGTTGATTGTGCCTAGTTACTGTGTTAGCTTGATGTCTGTTAACAAGCTTATTAAGGATATTAAGTTGTTTGTTGGTTTTGATGAGGATAAATGTTATATTCAGGACTTGGCCAAGGGGACTACTCTGGGGACTAGTAGTGAATCTGGGGGGTTTTACCTGTTTGATGACCTTAAGACTAAGAGCTTAGGTACTATTAACTCTGCCATGACTTTTAATACCTCCAAAGATATCTGGCATTACAGACTTGGTCATCCCTCTGACCAAGTGCTCAATGCTCTTAAGACTGACCTCAAACTTTCCAAAAACACCAATATTTCTATTTGTGAAACCTGTCATAGGGCCAAACAAACAAGGGAACCCTTTCCCTTGATTGATCATAAATCCAGTCAACTTGGTGACCTAGTTCACTTGGATTTGTGGGGTCCTTACAAGGTTCCTAGTAAGGAAGGGTATAAATACTTCCTTACCCTTGTGGATGATTACTCTAGAGCTGTGAGGACTTATCTTTTGAAATCTAAGGATGAAGTTTTTGATTGGTTAACTCAATTTATTAATCTTGTTAAAAATCAATTTTATTCCAAAATCAAAATCTTTAGATCTGATAATGGGACTGAGTTTGTTAACAACAAAGTACACACATTGCTCTCTTCTTTGGGTATTATCCATCAGACCTCTTGTCCTCATACCCCTCAGCAAAATAGGATTGCTGAAAGGAAACATAGACACATGCTGAATGTAGCCAGGAGTCTTATGTTTCAGGGTGGGATTCCTATCAATTTTTGGTCTGAATGTATTTTGACTGCTGTTTATTTGATTAACAGGCTCCCATCTTCTGTCTTAAATGGTAGGTCCCCCTATGAATTTATATATGGCAAAAAAACACAATCTCTCTCATTTAAAGTGTTTTGGATGTCTGTGTTTTTCTACTTGTCTGAATAACAGTGACAAACTCACATCTAGGTCTGAGAAGTGTGTTCTAATTGGTTATTCTTATTTTAAAAAGGCTTACAAATTGTTTAGCTTGGATAATAGAAGAACTTTGTTTTCTAGAGATGTGAAGTTCTATGAAACTGTTTTTCCTTTTAAAATGAATTTTTTTTGGGAAAAGATTCAACAGATGTAGTCATTACAAGTGATGCTGAACTCTTGACCTTTTTTGATAATCAAACACCTCCAAGTCCCAATGATGATGAGAGAGAAACACCTAATGTGGATGGTAGGGTTCACCCCATTATTGATGATGCCTCAGTGCATCATCACGAGGAGAACTCTACAACCACTATAGGTGAAAATGTGCAATCCTGCTCTCAGGGAAATTTTGAAAACGAAAATTCTTCTAACTCTTTTATTAAACATAGTAGGGACCACCCTCAAAATGAGGAGCAGCTTGTTAGAAAGTCTAGTAGACCCACTAACCTGCCTGCTAAACTTAATGATTTTGTTCTTGATAGCAAGCTTATGTATGGTATAGAGAAGCCTGTTAATTACTCTAAGTTGAACACTACTAATTTTTGCTTTGCTACCACTCTTAATCAATCTATTGAACCATCCACCTACTATGAAGCTGTGAAGGATAGTAGGTGGGTTGAGGCTATGAACAATGAAATTGAGGCTCTTTTAAGGAACAATACTTGGACCTTATGTGATTTACCTGTTGATAGAAAGGCTATTAACAATAAATGGATCTATAAGATTAAATACAAGTCCTTTGGCTTTGTTGACAAGTTTAAAGCTAGGGTTGTTGTTAAAGGTTATAGTCAAAGGGAACGCATTGATTTTGATGAGACTTTCAGTCCTGTTATTAAAATGGTTATTGTTAGGTGTCTTGTTAGCATAGTTGTTTCTAATGACTGACCTCTTTTCTAACTTGATGTTAACAATGCCTTATTGTATGGTGATCTTGATGAGGACATTTATATGACTCTTCCTTTGGGATTCAATTGCAAGGGTAAAGGTAAGGTTTGTAAGCTTAATAAAGCTTTGTATGGTCTCAAGCAAGCCCCAAGGCAGTGGAATGCTAAACTTACCACTGTCTTGGTTGAGCATGGCTTTAACCAAAGTAAATTTGATTACTCTATTTACACTAAATAGAATGGTAACATGTTCATTGCTCTTCTTGTTTATGTTGATGATTTTATCATCATTGGTAACTACATTGAGGAAATTGAATATTTTAAAAGCTTTCTAATAACTAAATTCATGATCAAATACCTTGGCTGAGGTTCTTGAAAACTCTAATTGGATATGCATGACCCAAAGAAAATACTGCCTTGAACTTATTCATGAATTTGGTTTACTTGCTGCTAAACCAGCAGCAACCCCATTACCTGAAAATTATGTTTTAGCTGTTGATGAAAGCAAAGATGATAAATTTCTCTTAAACATTTTTGAGTATCAAAGATTACTTGGGAGACTCATTTACTTGACTCATACCAGACCTGATATTTCTTATGTTGTTCATTGTCTTAGCTAGCACATGCATGCCCCCTGCAATCTCAGCTTAAAATTGCTTTGAGGGTTATTAGATACCTCAAAAACTCTCCTAGGACTGGTATCCAGTTCTATAAAGATACCTCTTTAAGGGTGTCTTGTTTTACTGATGTTGATTGGGCCAAATGTCTTAAAACCAGAAAGTCTGTATCTGGATACTGTGTCTTTCTTGGGAGGTCTCTTGTCACTTGGAAGAGCAAGAAGCAGCCCACAGTATCCAGATCTTCAGCTGAGGCTGAGTATAGATGTATGACAAGTGCTACATGTGAAGTTATTTGGATCACTAACCTTCTTAGTGATCTAAGAGTGAAAAACTTGTTTCCTGTGAATCTCTATAGTGATAGCAGTTCTGCTATGTAGATTGCTGCTAACCCTGTTTTTCATGAGAGAACCAAACATTTTGAAGTTGATGTTCATTTGGTTAGGGAAAAGGTTCAAGATGGTGTGATTAACACTATCAAGGTTGCTTCACTTGATCAAACTGCTGATATTTTTATTAAGGCTCATAGCATTAACCAACACATGAAATTATGTAAACAGCTGAGGCTTGTGAACATGTTTGGTAGATGATTTATAGCTCTCTCATATGTCATATTGAGGAAGGGTGTTGTTTTGTGCAATCTTCCATATGTTTATTACCTTGTTACGTTTGTTGTATTCTTTCAGGTTTATGGTTTTTGGGCCTTGCATGCTTGGTGGGCTTAAAATCTCTTGATGGGCTTTGCTACCGTTGGGGCCTATTTTGTCTTTGGTGGATGTATATTACCCTAGCTCTAGCTAGGGTTTTCTCTTATCATTTCATAACACACACACACACATCTGTGTGCGCGCAGCTCTCTCATCTCTCTCTCACTAAAACTATGAAGGTTGACTTGGGAGTTTGATTATTTCGTCTTGTATAGCTGTGTGATTGAGTGATATTTGTATGTGAGGGAGAACGGATCAACCTAGTTGGGACGTTCTCATCTTTTCTTTTGTAATCGTTCGATTAGCATCCGTTTGGGGACTAATCTTTATCTGTTTTGTTTTAGTACTTTGATTTTTAATAAAATACACCAAGGAGTGGTTGGTTGGGTGTAAGATCTCTCTTGGTCTATGATATTATGTTTTTTAACACAGGATGTCTTCTTCGAACCCTCTTCTAGTTATATTAGAGTTGTAAATATTGTATGCTAGATAAGGCTATGCGCATTGATAGGAAGAAAATGTCCCATTGTCCTAGTAAGTCACACCAATGCAACAATCGAATTGTAACGTGGTTGTAGGAGGGAAGTGGTCGTAAAGGCGACAATGTTGTGTAATCATTTCGATGTGTTTAATTTAAATAAAAAAGGTGGGGTATGTTTTTTTAGTGTAAGTCGTCTTGTATAAAAAAATTATTTTAAATTGTTAGAGAAAAAAAAAATAACAGTGTTTGATCGAACCAGATCTCTATTTGTGACCGGCGAAGTCTTTTACAATAATAAAAAGAAGGGATTTTTGTTCAAAAATTAAAGATTTTTTATCATGTCATTATAGTTTATATCAGCCAAAGATTTTTTAACATGTCATTATAGTTATCAGCTATATCGGGTTGACCAATAATAGCCTGATTAAATATTAAGAAAAATCCTAACCAAACTATATTAGCTTATTGGGTCCTTTAAGCGCTTATCAAGTTAGGGTCAGATGAGTCCATTTGACACCCCTACTATAAATACCATTCAATGCAACAACTAGGAAAAGAACAAGCATTCAGACTTTCCATATATACATGGCTTCAAGTGAAAATGAAATTATTCGACCCACAGCGAATTATCATCCTAGCCTTTGGGGAGATCAATTTCTCGTTTATGAAGAGGTACCGCAGCAGCAAGGAAAAAGCAACTAAACCCTGCATGTGAAATTGATCAGTATTATCTTTCATCTTTGCAAATAAAGCGTTTCTAGCTAAAAGCTACTGTACAGTTGTGTGTGTATTATAGTTCAGATGTAATCGATCAGTTACATCTAGTGAACTTATTACATTGGTGATTATCTGATTATTCATTTGTAAATGCAGCCAGATCAGGTTGAGGCAGAAAAAAGGGTTGAGGGTTTAAGAGAAGAAGTGAGGAAACAACTAGTTGTGGCTTTGGATGATCCGTCAAAGCATACCGATTTGTTGATACTAGTTAATGAAGTCCAGCGCCTTGGCATAGCCTACTATTTCGAAGAGCAGATTGAGCGAGCCTTGAAGCATATTTATGATGCATACGGTGATCATTGGAAGGGTGGTAGCGCATCACTTTGGTTTCGACTCCTTCGACAACAAGGCTTCTATGTTTCATGTGGTTAGTGCGTCTATTTGTGATTTGTGAATTTAATCAATTTATCCTAGTAAGAAAAAGTTAACACTAATTTACAACCCATAAAACAGATATATTCAATCAGTACAAGGATAACACAGGATCTTTTAACGAATCCTTAACCAATGATGTTCATGGCATGCTTGAATTGTATGAGGCGGCATATCTGAGGGTTGATGGTGAAGTAATATTAGATGATGCTCTTGTTTTTACGAAAACTCATCTTCATAAGATATCAAAGGACTGTCTTCGGTGCGACTCAACTCTTTCTAAGTACATTCAAGATTCACTAGAGCGGCCTTTACGTAAAAGGTTAACGAGACTAGATGCATTGCTCTACATACCTTTCTATGAGCAACAAGTATCTCATAATAAGTCGTTAATAAGGCTTTCGAAGTTAGGGTTCAACTTGCTACAATCCATGCACAAGAAAGAGCTTAGCCAACTATCCAAGTATATAATCTTAGCCCTTTCTTTTGATGTTAAATTTATCTAGATGTCATATTAATTTAATACTTGTTTCTAATTGTTACTGAAATATCACTTATTCCATTTCAAATCTTAACTAGGTGGTGGAAACTTTTTGATGTTCCAAAAAATATACCTTACATGAGAGATAGATTGGTCGAGCTTTACTTTTGGGCATTGTGTGCATACTTCGAGCCACAATATTCTCGTGCTAGGATCTTCTTAACAAAGGTGTTAGCAATTTCAACAATTCTAGATGACACTTACGACGCGTACGGTGTTTACGAAGAACTTGAGATCTTTACCCAAGCAGTTGAAAGGTATATATATACTAGTTCTATTTAAACAATTTAGTTGACCAAATTATACTCTTCTACATACATCAACTATAGGTGGTCACTTACCTGCTTGGATGCACTCCCCCATTACATGAAACTAATATACAAAGGCCTCTTGGATTTGTATGAAGAAATGGATGAAATTATGGCAAAAGAGGCAAAACAATATCGTGTTAACTATGCTAGAGAGTCGGTAAGTTTCAACGCCATCAATTTTGTCAGAATATCTTGTAAGATGTATGTGAAAACATTTATTTTCATATACACAGATGAAAGAGTATATTGGAAGTTATATGCAAGAAGCAAGGTGGAGACAAGAAGGATATGTACCAACTATAGAGGAGCACAAATCAGTGGCATTTGTTAGTTGTGGGTACAAAATGATTACAATTGCTAGCTTTCTTGGCATGGGTGGTATAGTATCAGAAGATTCATGCAAGTGGGCTCTTTCTAATCCTCCATTAATCAAAGCCTCAACTTCCATTTGTCGAATGATGGATGATGTTGTTGGTCACAAGGTACGTATATAATTCAAAGGTTTAATTATATGGAACGGGTAAAATCATAGATTTAAGACTTTTATAGGAGGAGAGCAAAAGGGAGCATGTTGCATCCTCTGTAGAATGCTACATGAAGCAACATGATCTGACACAGGAGCGTGTTTATGATTTGCTCAACACACTAGTTGAAGATGCATGGAAGCAGTTGAATCGGGAGTCACTCATATGCAAAGACATTCCAATGCCTCTCAAAATGCGTGTGATCAACTTGACACGTTTCATAGAAGCCGTGTATAAATATGAAGACACTTTCACAACGGTCGGACCAGAATTCATACATTATATCAAATCTCATTTCGTTCATGCTATGAGTATATGATTCGTGCATCAATCGATCGAAGGCAAAGTGTCAAGAGGTTACCTCGTCTCTGTTGGGAAGTTTTAGTCTATGACTAATTCTTCAATTTCCTTTTCAATAATCCCTGTGACTTGCAGGGAAAGCGTGTTGTGAATTTTTCTTTGCCACGTTATTGGTTTTGCCAATGTATTCAGTTGCACTTCTATGTATATAATAGCCCCCAATTTCTATTGAGGGTATGTTTGGAAAATGCAAAAGTGGTAGTGTGTTGCAACTTTGAGCAGTATTTGTATTTTCTCATAAAAATATTTGGCAAAGTAAATTGTATTAAAGCTCTCAAATGACAAATTATGGAGAGTAAAACATCATGTGAATGATTAAAGCTCTCAAATGACAAATTATGGAGAGTTGAAAAAAAGTATTCATAAAAAATACATATTGCTCTTAAATGTTTGTCAAACAAATATTAAAATTCACAACACTCGGTGTTCATAGCTAAATGCTCTTCACCAAACACGCCCGAAAGCTAAATAAAACAAATTACACACTGTTCTACTTCAACGCGTGCATTCACATAATGACCGGCGATATTGAATGCAACACGAATGAATCTCAATCCAAAAACACTATCGGATATGAGTATTTAGGGGTACGAAGAATTTTTCTAGCTTAAGCGATGATTAAAAGTCTACCACGTACATATCCTTCACAAATTAAAGCTAAAGGAAGTTAACAAAGCACACATGATAAATTAAAGAGACCCTAGAACATGAACCGTGTCAATTCTCCTTCTTCTCCACAAGTTTCTCTTCATCATTTTTGTGAAGCTTTTCTTTGATCTTCTCTAAAAGCCCCTTCTTCTCTTTCGTCTTGTTTTCTTGAAAATCTTCATTGTTTGTTTCATGTGTAGCTTCAGGAGTCATAACGCCTTCTTCTGTCTTCTTGTGATGTCCAGGAAGGTGTGCTTTTATGTTCTCCAAAAACCCTTTCTTCTCTTCTACATCCACCACTTTGATATCTTTTCCATCATCTTCGTTCTTGCTGTCCTCTACAGTCGTCTTGTTCTTCTTTCGTTCGCCTTCAAACTCGTCTTCGCTAGACTAGAGAGAATTACATAATTTAACAAAGCTGTTATGTAATTTCACTACAACAATAATGAGTTTAGGGTCGCCCTTTTTCTAGGGTCGACTTAGTCGTCCCTAGATTAAGGGGGGACCCACCACTTTTACGTAAAAATCTTGGTCAAAAGGGCTATGGAGACAAAGTGGGAACCACAAACCCTAGGGACGACTAAGTCGATGACGAGGGGAATGACGAGGGGAGTGACGAGGGGGTGACGAGGAGGGTGACGAGGAGGAAGGTGACTTTTCACCTAACGAGGATGCGGAGTAGAGGTTGTGGTAGTATTTTTCTTATTATGCATGTTTAATAAAGTTTGAGACTTGTAGCGTTTGAAACATTTGATTTAGGATTGAATAAGTGTATTTGATGAATATTGTATCGTGACGTTGGATAATTTATCGTAATATGGTATTGTAACGTTTATTGATTTGTTATTATTCTGTATTTGTCGAATTCTGCCATTTTGAATTGAGGATTTTGTCCGGAAAAAGTTCCGGAAAAAATCTGGAAACTGCAAAACAGCCCAGTTTTTTTTAGCCCCCAGGTACACCTAGGGACGACTTAGTCGTCCCTAGGTTAATAAATTTGCTCCAGGTTATAAACCTAGGGACGACTTAGTCGTCCCTAGGTTTCAAAAATGCCCAGGTGTCAAAACCTGGGGACGACTTAGTCGTCCCTAGGTTTTGAAAACCTGAGAATTTTTGAAACGTCATCCCTAGGTTAATAAATAATATTTTTTTTTTTATTTTCTGAATATGTTTTTATTAATATTTATAAAAAAGATTTTATTAAAAATAATAAAAAAAAGAATTTTTAAGAAAAATTTTGAAAAAGATTATTTTTATTAATAACCTAGGGACGACTTTGTCGACCCTAGGTTTCAAAGCAAGTCGTCCCTAGGTTAGTCAATTTTTTCAACGTAGTGGGTTGTGGGACCCACTAAGTCGTCCCTAGGTTACAAAGGATAGTTCGTCCCTAGGATCCTAGAGACGATTTTTTAGGCACTACCTCCTAGGGTCGACTTAGTCGTCCTTAGGAGTTTAGGGTCGAATAATGGCGTCCCTAGGGACGAATAAGTCGTCCTAGGGTTGAAAATTGTTGTAGTGAAATTTGACAAACCAACAAAGCTGTTATATAAATTATATAATTTGACAAAGTAGCAAATCTGTCAGATCTTACTGAGCTTGTTTGGCTATGTAAGCGAGTGAGGTCTTCTTTGTTCTCCTTTCGTGTATCCATGACCACATCGTGCTCGGTTTTTTCATCATTTTTACCAAGGAAATCGAAGCAACCATGTTCCTTGGTTTCAACCGAATGTTCTGAACCATTTACCCCATGGTCTTTACCGTTTGATTCAGCCATTGTATCAAGTTATCAACTTAAAATATAACAAAAATGAAAGAAGCTAAACAAGTGTACTACTCCAGTCTCGGGTTCTAACAAGGTCTATTAATACTTGAAAATGTATTGAACCTAGTGCGAAAAGCAAGAGCTTATCTAATAAAAATAAGGTCATTCACGTGAGCTTGGATTAACGAGGTTAATGTTGTACGAGACAAATAGAAAGGGCTGGCCGGCTACATCTCACGATGCAAAGAACATAGTTAGTTAATGTTTTTGGACCAGTTACATTGGTTCTTGTAGCCAACCAACCTTGGTTTCAAATGTTTACATAAAGAAAAACGAGTAAATTGCATAAATCGTCCTTAAAGTATAGCCAAATGCATGTTTTGTCCTAAACGTTATGAAAGTGCAAGAATCATCCTTATTTGAAAACTTTAATGCAAGTATCGTCCTTAATGGGGATATTGCTTGGGACGAAACACGCAAAATAGCCAAAACATTTGAGACGAAACATTCAAGATAGCAAAACTTCAAGGATGAAATTTGCAAAAAGTTTGATTTTGGGACGATATCAGCACTTTCAAAATATTTAGGACAAAACCTGCAAAATGACCAAACTTCAGGGACGATTTATGCAATTCTCTAAAAAAACGGTAAAGTGATGGTATTGGATAATATAGTTATTGATTTATAGAGTTATAGATATATAACCGAGATTATAAGGCCGGTCAGTATGGTTATGGTCGACCGACGACTAATCGACTATTGTCCTCGTTGGTCGACTTGTAGGATGGTGGTTGTCAGACGGCTGAGAGTATAAATGGTTTGTGTATTCGACCGACTGTCAAATCCACATAAAACTTCCCCGTTTGTCATTCTTAAATAAAAATAAGTTTAATTTTTAAAATTTATACACTCTGACACTATAAGTATTTAATTCATTTTATCATTTTATTCACATTCAAACTACAATTAACAATACTACATAATATCTCGCTATCTACTCTTTTAGAACTCTTATGATGATTAAGATGAAGTTAATAACGAATTTGCATTATTTATGGATGCGTGTCAAGCGGTTTGTGAATTGTCAAATCCAAAATCCCACAAGACCGAATACAGAGGGATCGTTATGATTCTCATGATCGTTTAGTGGTAGCTTACTTATGTGAACACCTACAGTATGACGAAGCAAAATTTCGTATGCGGTTCTGAATGAGCTGAAAACTATTCACACAAATTGTTGAAGTAACCGATTATTCCCCGTAAATGAACTACTCATCGTGCGGGAAGAGTTGTTATTTTAATCACTCATGAAGAGTACTTTCACAATGGTATACACAGCCGTTTCTGATGCTCTGTACGAATATCTACAAATAGGTGCGACAACAGCCCGTAAGTTTTTCTATATGTTTTGTAAGACGATCATGGTGTTATATGGTGAAGGGTTTTCCGAAAATCCACATATAGTGACATGAAAAATTGTATGCTCGTCACCAGGAAAAGCATGGGTTTCCTAGGATGATAGAAAGCATTAATTGTACATATTGGTCGTGAGGAATTGCCCAATTGCATATAGAACTCAATTTTCTAAAGCTAATAACGGGTCAACTTTATTCATTTTAATGGAAGCGCTAGCCTCTCAAGACTAGTGAATTTTTCACGCGTTCTTTGGTGTCGCTAGGATAAATAGCAACATGAGTTTTACATCAATCTCCTATTTTTAATGATCTCAAAGCAGGGCAAGCACCTGTATTTCCATTCGTAGCTAATAATGGGGCTTATAGATGGGGATATTATCTTACTAACGGGATATATTCGAAATGGTTCATTATTATTAAGTCCATTAAATATCTGTGTGCGAATGATCCCAAACAAATCGAAGTACGCAACAACAAGGAAAGATATTGAATGGCACTATCAGATGTATATGTCAAGACAACCAGATGCGATATCTTCCATATTTTTTGAGAGGAAACATACCATGATGAAGATCTCGTTAAAAAATAGTTTTAACTCATGTTTTTCTAATTAGGTCGAATATGTGCGTACATGAGTAAATTTCATGGTTGGATATAAAGAGTGCGATAGATGTTTGCACGGGGCCACCACCGAAAAAGGACCTTCAAAAGTTGAAATTTATTACCTATTATATATGTATTATTTTGTCATTATTAAAATACCATCGTACTAATTCCTATAAGAAATGAAGTAGGTCAATAGGCTAATGCCTAATAATTAATTTTGATGATTTTAACTCGATTAAATATTTTTTTCGTATCTTTGTTTTAATATTTTTTGAATATTAATAATACTTTTTACTTATCTCTACCCCTTTATAAAAGAAAAACCACCTTTTTTTTCAACCACCTTATTTTCGGAAATATCACCTTATTTTCGGAAATGTTGAAACTAAATAAGGAATTATAGGAATCTTAAAGTTGACATAGGCTAATCAAGTCAAATGCCAGAAGATATGTTAATCCAGTTGTAACCCACCCTCAACCCCTCATTAACCCTAATCCCTCTCCATAAAAAACGCCTAAACCCTTTTATCATCTCTCTCTAAACCTGCTCTCTCCAACCAACCATACAACACTGCCGCCGCCATTTTTTCCGCCGTCTACCAAACCAATGACCATGGTTTCGGTGGACTAGGTGGTTTCAGTGTGCTTGATGGCTTTGGTGTTTTGTGTTGGTTCTCTTTCTTTCTCTAAAAATCACAGCCGCCACCATAGCCACCAGATCCACCATTGCCACCATCTTCGCCATCAACGATGGTTGATTGATGTTTCAGGTTGATGGTTTAGGATACCTAGGAGGCTCATCGTGCGGTTGTTTTTGTTTGAGAACAAATGAGGTTTTTCTCTCTAAAAGAGACAATTATCCAAAGAGGGTGGTGTGGCAACTATTCCGGTGAGTTAAAGAAAAGGGGTACACCCTATATCTGGTGGGGAGTGCCCTGTTTCAAGAACGGGATATGAATAAAAAATTGGGTTTTTCTTCTTTCCATTTTTTGGGTTTATATGCAGTTAAGATGATTATATGATGCAATATTAATTCGTTTTTTGTAATTAGGTGGAGGATGATTTGAGGCGCGACTGATATGAACAAACAAGATGGCTAGAAAAACCGTGAGAGTTGCAATTGAACCTTCCACTGTGGCCTTCACTTCAACCACCATTAGTAAGTCCCATCATATGTTTTCTAATGGTGTATAAGATTTGTTATTAAGAGTGCCAATGGTTATAGTTTAAAATGGTTCGTTTCTGAGTGTTTTTAAACACATAAACTGCTATTAGAAAGTCAAATGCTTAACAGTCTAATTAAAAAGCTTGGAATGGTCATTCTAACTGATTTTTATATTTTTGTAGTATCCGATAAATTGACATGGTATCCTTGCTTATGAGAATTTCTTGAATACGTAATTTTTGTGCTTTGATAAACTTTGGGTTTCTTTGTAGGTCGTAAATTACTGAATTGGGCATACTAGGTTCTGCTCTTTTAGAATATATATTTGTGTAACGACACTAAATTTGATTTATTTTGGCCGTAAAACTTATGGATTTTTCTTAGACTGGGTATATCCTTCTCATATGTCAATCCGGATGTACTCATAATTTTCAACAAGAAATCCTTTAGGATAGACTACGTTTTATATATCAATAAATCAATTCCTTTCCTCTTTCTTGCATATTTTCTTTTCATCTTGACGTAAAGATGTGTAATCTATTGTAGGATTGTAAACATATATAATCCGTATTATAAAAACGCAAACGCTTCCTGAAATATGCTGCAAAATAACTCAAATAAACGTAGTTGGCATCAAACTATAGGAATACCAAAGTCCGTCTTCCTTTTTTGGCTATCAGCTTGGATTTGGGGGTGTTTGGATGTGCTTTATTAAGTAATTATGCATATCGAATCATTAAAGTCACACAATCATCTCTAAACTAATACACTGTGTGAACACCTTTCCGTGGACGTGCTTTGGCCGTTTGAAAATGTAAGAATAAGAATCCACATATTCAAGTGTTTTTGCAAGTTCTAAATGTGTAAGAAAAGTGAGTTAAAATAAACAAGGCATCCATGACATACATTTTTTTTTTTGCAAAAAAGGAAACATATTATGTTAAGTGTAAGTATAAGTACTTCATATTAAAGTTAAAATAAGTGATTAGCTAACTTTGGCTCAACTTAAAGGATGACTTTATTATTTGTCCGAATTTTTAGAAGTTTATTTTGTGTCAGGGACTGAAATAGTTTGAGCAAGTAACCAGAAAGATATTCAATTATTTCTGTTATTGGCTGATTTCCGCTTACTGTAAACTGATTATTATTGAAGGTACTAGCCATGAAGCAGAGTGTCGTCCCTAACTCATCTGCAGTAACCGCTCCAAGAAAAGTTCAACATAAGAAGTAAGAATAGCAGGTGAACAATGTCCCACGCAAAACGCATCAGCCATTGAAGCTGCAACATCTAATGTTGATGCTATTGAAAATGGTATTCATGAGGAAGAAGGTATGCTTACTTTCACTGATATCCTATACATTTGTCATACTCAACCTACACAGTTACTAAACATGACCAAAATCAGTTGTTTTTATAAGAGTCAAGTCTGGTTGAAAGTCAATACACTTTTGTCCGAAATAAACATGTGAACTACAGGAGACGCCCCTCACGGGATGGGAGTAATAATCAAATTTGAAACGCAAACCCAAACACTCTATAACTAAAACCAGCCTATACAGACTTACCAATTGTAAACTTGTGAAACCTAAGCATGTCCATAACACCAACAAGAGCAAGTCAGCAACGGAAGAGATCAAGTGACCCGTCCTCATGCCATTATTCACTATATTGACCACCACCACGAATGTTAGCCAGGCAGAACACTACACCTACAATAAAGATCACGCCTGAGAACCACATGTTTTCTTTCTGCAACATCCGCAGCTCATCAATATTTTAAACCCAATGTTAGCCATGATCTATATCATGTCAGGTAGCGCTGGTTGTAGTTAGCGTCTCTGGATTTAGTGGTCGCGACGCCATAATGTCTTCGGTGAGTTGGTTAAAATATGTTGTGTTCCAAAGTTAGTACCAATGTTGTTTTCTGAAGACAGTCATGCTTTGTATTTCGCGAGTTTACAACCTCAACTACTGACGTGTCCTACATTTTTGTATAAATTTGAGCATCATTTATTAAAATTATCGAACCTAACATGGTCTAATGCACGCACAGGTTGTTGATGAGCTAATGAAGAGGCGAAAAGAGACTAGATGGTAAGAGCATCCACTATGGGAGGTTCAAGAATAGGTTTAAAAAACTTTGAAGAGGTTTATGTTTATCTCAACCATAGTGGGATATTAGTTTATATCTAGGTGGCATGAAGAGGTCCTAAATCTTAGACCTCTTCAAAATTAAATGCAAGTGTTATGTGAAAAAGTTTTAAAGCTTTAAAAGGTTTTTACCATAGTAGAATTAGGTCCAAAAAAATTAAAAGGCTTACAAAATGTGGAGGTGGCATGAAAAAATTAATTTTTAAACCTTAACAAAAGTTTATCATAGTGGATGCCCTAAGTTTCATCATTTTTTTGTAGTTTCAATTGAAACAGATTCAAACATCAATAATTATAACTAATTATTGGTGCTATATTAGGCAAGGTTTATTGAAGGAGACCTTGCTGCATATGTCAAAGGATTTAAAAAACGTTTGTAGGAGAACCCAGGTTGCTGATAGCTTCTCATGTTCTTAAGTGAGTTTTCCACATCATATCTATCATGCACTATGCATATTCTGCTTTTCGTGTCTGTATCCATACGCAATCCATTTATGTGTTGGACATCATGTAGTAATTAGACCCTTAATTAAATAGTTTAAGGGTCCATCACCAAATAAGAAATAAGACAGTTATGTAAGCCAGAAACAAACACGAGTGGGTGACTGTTTTGGGGATTAAAATGTGTGAAAACGTGTTAATGCAAGTGGACTATGTTATCAGGGGGCGTGTTTGAATTTTGTGGTAATATGAAAAGTGAGTTAGGATATAAGAGAAATCTCTATCTGTTGCGCTGCTGATTACCTTTGTAAAGCAACTACGAAACCAGTCACTATCTGTGTTCATGTATGTGGAGCCTACTCTTTGAACAACAGCACACCTAAGTAGCCAAGAAAAGGCCAACCAAACCAACAACAGACGGCCAATATCTTGACGTTTCCCTTCATGATAGCTAGAATTGACACAGTAGTAGAATTCCTAAGTGTTAGACAACCATGGACATGATTTGATGAAAAAAAAGAACTTTTTTAAGAAGTAATTTTTTTGCTCCACTTGCTAGATTGTTGAGAGTGTGGGACGAGAGTAACCGAAATGACCAATAACCCGAGTGGTTGGCAGATGTTGCTCTTACAAGAAACACATTGCTTGCAAGGTTTTTACTTATCTTTCATTACAATAGAATTAAATTTTTGTTATTCAATTATAGTTTGTTTTTAATGTAGATTCATTGAGTTGGCGGCGCGGTTCCTTACCGTCCAGCAGAAGACCTTGCATTTTCCATGGCTAAATTCATTCAAACGGGTCAAGTAGTGAAGTAGAAGCGGTAAGAGCCGCGAATGTCAGGGAATCGAGCAATAAAGTTGCAGCAAAAGCTAGACCACAAGAGTTGAGAGTGTTGGATGGTCGAGCAATAACATTGTAGCAAAAGCTGGACCACAAAGTATGCACATGAATGCTTCATTCAAGACCTTAAGAACTATAATCCTGATGGTGTATGAGACTGCTGCAAAAGAAAGCAAGACAAGAATGCCTCTTATGCTTTTTCACTTAACTTTGTATAGAATGAAAATTTATAGTTGCCTAAATTTGGTATGCTCAAATGTTACATATTAATTTAAAATGACTTATCAGTATGCCGTTAATTGATGTTTGATTTGCATACATGTAAATATGTCATGCAAGTTTCATTTGAAATATAATATTTGTTCATCCAGGTTCAAATGTGTATTTGAGTTGTCTACTGGTGTGTTTTACCTTCGTCAAGTTTATAACAATGCTTTCATTTTTTATTATCAAAAATCATTTTGGTTCAAAATCAAAGTTAACGAGGAGTTTGTTATGTCATTTTTCATATTCTAATAATATCAGACTTAGACTTATTTGTGTTGCTGAGATGATTGAAATTTTTTAGTGGACGGTGGGACTTACCTGTGTCTATACTGACCTCATGTGGGTTACACAAAGAAATCAAATAAACCCAAAGGGGATAACAAAGAAATCGATTTCGATCCAAACCCGAACAGCATCAAACCCAACTAATAACTGAAACGAATTTCCAAAGTCGGATCGAATTTGCCAAAACCGAACTGAACTAAACTACATTCGGTTTTCGGGTAAGATGTGAGTTTGAAAATGGAATCGAAAACCGAATATAAATAAATATATATTTTTTAAATATATTTATATATATAAAGCGATCACTAAATTATAATCTTAATATAAAAAAATTATATAATTTTTTTTCTAAATATCGATATAAATATAACTTTTTTTAAAAATAAATAGTGTACTCCGGGTTAGTGTATGTCTTTTTAAGTTATTGATAGAATTACTATAGATTTGTGTATTTATGATTTTCGAATTCTGATACTTATTGTTTTATTCGACTAATTTGGTTCAAAGATGCTACTTATCACCAAGTGATGTTTATTCTTTCTATTGTTTTTCTTTTCTGTTTATGAAGGGGGAAAAATATTATAGACTTGAGCCTAAAGCTGTTATTTTGAACATTTATGAGTTTTGTTAATCCATTTCATTATGGGAATAGAATATTAATTGGAAGCATATATATATGCTTTAAATGGCTAATATTTGTATCTAAGTCAATCATCTATGACACATATAATACATTTCATAACGACCAGATGACACATAGAGAAAGATAGCTTGCACGATACTATAAAACCATTGTGAATGTTGACATAATATTTACTTTTTTGACAAACACGAGTTACATTGTAGAAAGCTTAAAGAAAACACGCCGCAACGATGAGCGCGTTTTCATACCTTTTAAAGTTCTAAACTTTATTCATGTCTGAATTAAAGTGTCATTCTCGTTTTAATTTTTAATCTTTTGTGTGTGTGCAGAAGTAATGGTGGGTCTCTTCATTAAAAAACCTGACAAATGACAATGAGTTGATGTCTCGCTCCAACTTGTAACAAACTCATATAACAAAATCTCAAGTTTTCCATGTAATGTGAACCTCTTTATTGTCCTTCTATTGTGAGTTATTGAATGGAAAAAGAGAACAGAAAAAACATGTAAGAAACTATGAACCCATCTTTTTTTGTTGCTTGAGCAATGTGGGTTGTCTTTATTTGTTTTTGAACGAATATCGTCATTTTACTGCTTTGAGATATGATATACCTACTTTCTTAGCTTCTCCAATCACGTCTTCCAGTTTTTTTCCTAGAACGATCACGATGACGAGTCTCGAGTTTATGAGCATTGGCTTAAAAAGTTTGATGTCGGTTTTAGCACTAAAACAGAAGTATAATCAATTGTGTATCAGTCTTTTTATATACTATGTCCGTAATACATTTATAACCGTTTGTTGCTTGAGCTAATTTTAGTGTTTTGGATTACCACGTTGGTCTGTTTTGTGTTTTGGATTACCATGTTCTTTCACGCCCAAAAATTGATAGGTGGACAAATTTGTACATATAACCGAATAGTATCTATCTTAAATTGAATTATCGTTATGTTACGACACTTTGCAATTACAATGTGATCTTACCACGATATATCGTATCGTTAATTTTTTGTCGCCAGAAAATTCCAGCGCTATGCGCGGGTAATCGCCTAGTAAATAAATAGATATCTTTGTTTATACGTGTATATTTAGTATTTAATAAGGCCCCCTACAATCATGACGTAAAGCTACTAAATTTCACAACACCGTCCTAGTAAATCCACAAATAAGTACATGAGTAAATATTTCACAATATGTGTGCCGCATTAGAAAAGATAACTAAAGTCGTAGATTTTTATTTGATTAACTACTAGCAGGGTACCCGCGCGTTGCGGTTACCCTGAAACTAAAATTCTGCAAGCTCGATATTTTATGATTATATATTTATTAATAATGACGATAACTTTAAGTTGGGATAACTGTGAGCAATAATAAACCATTTCATATAAAAATAGTATTACGGGTTGTGATGATTGATAGTGAAAAATATTTATAAATCAGTGTAACTTTTTTCGCAATATTATATAACATATAAATGTAGACATTTTTATTAATTTATACGTTTACACGTTTTTATACATCATAATAACCTTAGAATCTTCCTACTTTGGTGTGTACGATTTAATCGAATTCTCTAGCAAAATAATCAATATTTCACTAAATTTGTACTAAAATGCATACATAGACGATATATGTTTTCAAAAATGTAAATTTATAAAGAAAAAAATTGCATGGTTCAAATCAAACATAAAAATTTGATATTAGACTTACATTAGTGAATAATTTAAATAATTGTATCCAAAAAGATGTAATTTATAGCAATAATCATTTGTACATGTTGCATATTAATTTGTATTAATTTTTTATTAATGTTATTGCCCACCAATTAATATAAAAATAAATTTATGAATTTTTTTGTTGTAAAGGTTTGTACCAAAACCTTGTAATGTTGTACTACTTAAAGTTTTGGAGATAAAGAGAGTACAATCTTTTATGTAAGTAGTAGATATTTATGTGTTGTTAAAAAAATACTACAAATTAACTTAACGGTATCGTTTTTATTAGTTTTGTTGGGTCTTCTCTGGTTCATCTTCTGACGTTTTTTTTGCTAGTTGAACCGACCGTGACTTCGGTTCCTGGTTGAACCTTATCATTTTAGGTAGAAAACATGTACGATTTTGTAGATATATATGTTTTAGATTATTGTATAATGTGAAAATATAATAGTATTTTTAAGTAATGGGTGTATTAATTATTTTTTTTAAGTGTGTATTAATTAATATGTATTAATTAGTTTTAATATGAATGTTAAATTATGTATTAATTAGTTTTAATATTGTTTATTGATTAGTTTTAATAAAGAGTATTGAATAATATTTACTATTTCCATTTTCAATTTTGAAGCTATTTTGATTTGTACATGAAGCATTACAAAGAGTAAGTTGATTTTGTAACATTTCTTTAAATAAAAGATGTTTTCTTTTAATATATAGTAGATTGCCTTAAAGTTATTTCCAAGTTTTTTATATGATATTAATTCACTAGTCGATCAACAATCCACAATTATCATGTAAAAGTCAACAAAAAGGAACACATAATTATATTGATGAAATTTGGCTAACTAGCTATATTACAAAGACAATATTGTAAGGCTGAATTTATTAGTTACACACCAAAAACACCTCTTACACTTTTTATGTCAGCGTCACCTCAGCTTTTTTTCTTCTACATTTCACTCTCACCCTTACTAACACTTTACTCTTATCAGTTATACCAAAAATACTCTGACACCAAAATAATAATTTTTAACTAAAATAAAGACAATATATTAAAAACATTAAAGAAATAAAAAAACGTATAGTTACGGAATTAAAAACGTTACGAAAATAAAAACGTACATTAATAAAAAAATACATTTTAACTTAATCGAATAGCCTCTTTCGAAGCACAACCTTCAACTCTTCATTAGTAGTCGTCAAGTATGTTTGTTCTTCTCTTTGTCGCTAACCATCAATTTTTCCAATTCTTCCATATCAACGCTTCCAAACGACGACCCTAATTTCCCTTTCCTTTTTGCCATGTCCCTACCCATTGGACGAAGGCGTGGAACTGCCTCCACTTCCTCTTCAGCAGACTCAATATTCAAATTGATACTGCCTTCACCAGATTCTCTTGTGGAAAAAGAACTTGACCCCCTACACTTATACTTTTGTTCTTTTTCTCATCCACTTCCTCCTGAAATGCCGTCATTTCTCCGCTAATCAATTTCTCACAATCTTTTAACTCCTTCCAACAATGAATTAGTTTAAACGGGAAACAATACTCAATATTATAATATGCCAATGCTCGTTCGATATAATCACTATCATTGGCTCCATGGCTCTATGTCCAAAAAGAATAATCATAAACACCACATAATTGACATAACTTTGGATGCACGGTCTTCCACTTTTCGTTAATCATGTCGTAAGTCCGACGCTCACTGATAGGACAAATATTGTGCATGTCATAAGTCCTACGCTCACTGATGTCCTAAAAAATACGCACCCAAGCTTGACATAATGAAACATCTTCTTCAATGGTCCATGGAATACAACGATGGTTACCGTGTTGTGGCTTCTTCACGGCATGTTGTCTTCTTACACTTGGTTTCCTTCTTGGCTTCGCCTTAGGCGCCAGTATCTCCTCGTCTATGTCTTTGGCATTCTCGGAAAATTCATGAGGATTTGTTTCTGAAAACGGAGGGGAGTACATGTCCTCGTCTAATAAATTAAAACGATTGATCGGAGATGAAGAACCACCAATATTAGGTTGAGATGAAGAACCGTCGATGCCAAAGTTAGATTTAGTTGAAGATTCGCCGATGCCGTATTGGCCATAGACGTTCAAGTAAGCAATTTATGGTGGTGCAAATGTCATGTTATTGTATGGCTAGTTATAAAATTGGTTAAGGTAAACTAATTCGGGTGGTGCGGAGTTGATTCATTGTTTTTCATTCATTAATGGTGAAGTATTACCGAGATCGAAGGTTTCGGCCGGTGTCGGGGTGAGCTGCGGATTGTTCTTGATTGTTGACGGTTCGGGTTACGGGGAGTATAGGAGTTAGACATTTTGTGATTAAGAGTGGTGTTAGTGTGTAGAAGTTGTATTTTTTATTGTGTGAAAATTAGTTTGGTTTAAAATGTATTTATAGGGGATAAATGAGGTTTGAAAAAGTTTTTTTAAAATAAAACATAACCGTTGGACATGGGGGCCATTTTTACACAATAAACGAAATGTCACAACCTCACCGAATTGAGGTATTTTTTTGGTCACTCACGCGCGAAGGATAAACCTCCCAGCAGTGTTCAAGCGTGACGGATGGTTTTTTGGCTCACGATTTGTGTCTCACGACACTAATAAAAACAGCCTAAGTATTAAACAAAAAAAACATAATTTTACTAGTCACGTAGCCCTGAATCATAATTCTATAGGCTTTATTAGTTAGGCTAGAGGAATGGCAAAAAAAAACACACCGCAACATCAGCTTTCTCTCACCTTTTACTAACTCATCAAAAACTCACCTTTCAAAGGTACTAAGATAAATAAACTCACCTACACCTCACATTTCCACTATCACTTTTATTTAATTTATTCATAAAATAAATACTTTTATTCCATCAAATTTTAAAAATGTTACACGCGGGTAAATAGAAACATTAAAAACCTTAAAATAAAATCGAAAGTTAAACATTATTATTAGCTAAGTGCTGGATTAAATCAGATCAAATGTTATGATTCACTTGAGATGATCTGATGTATCCCATAACAGCATGAATTTGTTACTGGCTTCGTAAGAGATCGTCCGGTTGATGTGCTTCTCCTGTGTACCATCTGGGATTTATCGTATATCCTTTGTGTTTACGAATCATATTATGCATTATGATGCATGCATATATTAGTTATTTTTTCTTTCCTCATCGCACGTGCGGGATTGGCGATTATGGCTCATTTCTTTTTTAGAACACCAAACGCGCGTTCCACATCTTTCCTTGTCTATTCCTGATTCTTCTTATAAAATATTTGGTTGTGTTCATCGTCAGAGGGTTCCGGAATCATCTGAACGAGTGGAACTAATTTAGGATATATCTCATCAACAACATAGTATCCAAATGGATAAGTAATGTGTTAGCCGTAATAAGAATCTATGGCGCTCCTCCTGTTTTCAAGACGTTAAATAAAGAGGATTGATGTAAGACATTGATGTCGTTGTTAGACCTAAAAACACCAAAGAAAGCATGTCATATCCACAAGTCTTGCGACGCAATAACTTCTAACAAAGTGAACGAATTCGGTCCATGATCACGCATAACATATTGCCCTTTATGGGCGTACGGACAACCAAACCACTCCCAATCCGTGCAGTCTAAACTTCCTAGCATCCTCGGGAAACCGTGTTTCTCTTCGTGATGTTGATATAGTAATTCAACATCACTCATCGTGGGCTCTTTTAGCCATTTGCTGACATTCAACTAAAAAACTTTGAACAATGTCGTATGCTAATTGACGAATTGCAGAAGTGCATTTCACTAAAGTAAGGATCATGAGCAGTTACAAGTGCAACTATATCATTGAAAAGTGGATGAGCCATTCAGAATGTCTTCCAGAATTCACGTTCGTTGTCGATTGGGTTGTCACTAAAAAAACGCGGCAACTAAACGAACATGGACACCATAATGATCTTGATTACGGGTTTCTAGGCACTGTTGGTTGTCGTCTATTTTGAAAAAAACATCGCTCTTGCAAGAAACCGGACACAAGTGGTATTCACCAAACTTTCTTCATCGCTGATCATTAAATCGGGAAACATAAACGGACACTCATCCATGTTTTCCATGTTGAAAATTTTGAAAGAATGGAGAATATATATAAGAATGGAGAAGATGTATATAAATTTGATTTTGGTGTTATTTAAAATGGGTTAAATGGGGATATTTATAAATAAATGATAGTGAACTAGGGCCCACATAGGGTGTTTTACGAAAAGTAAGTAAGCTACCTGTAGTGGGTTTTTTTGCCTGTGATTCTTAACCCACATGTGGGGTTCAGGTGGGTTTTCCATGAGGTTTATGGCTACCCCGCGCGTGGATTTTTTTGGAATTTAACAACCCTAATGTATCTAACATACATGCATCAAGAGTAAGCGCAACGGATAGGATCGATTATCTATGTATACAATGTAATTAACATAAAGATAAAGAATGTGTACCTTTAGTCTAAGAACGGATAATCAAGAACACAATTAATCAACCAACCAAACACAAAACCCTAATTTGTGTACCAAAAATCGATTCACCAATAAAAAAAGATCAAGATAGATCTTCTCTAAGAGAGTCCACACGAAACTTCAATCAACCACCTTCGATTGCTAGATCTTGATTAAGTTATACTTTATAAAAATCAAACCCTAAAACCCATTAGGGTTTACTTGCGTCGACAACACCAAAGAAACAAGAGGAGAAAGTTTGGGTTTTTTTTTGCTATGAAACAATAAATCAAATCCCTTGTTTATATAGTTGAGTTCTAGGTTTATTGATGAGAAAAATTACAACTTATCCTCCAAGTAATAAATCCTTCTATAACCAAAAATATTTCTTTCCTTTCTCTTGGATATAATCGGCCGAATACACCCCTATGGTGTATTTGGTTTGACTTTTTGACTTTCTATATACTTAGTTATGTAATCACAATAATTACCTTAAAGTGTTAAGCCTTATTAAGTAATCCTTGTTAAACCTTTCAACTTATTAATTAATTACCCTTAAGTATAAACTTTTATCAAATTAAATATGCACAATAAATATAGCCATATTTTATTGTATACTTAATAAAAGATGATCTCAACAGCTCCCACTTGCGGAAGTCTCCACCATAGTGTATTTTAATACTAAAATTGATTGATAGTCTAGTAACACCATCAATGCTCCCGAAAGTACATGACTTTAGATTTTGGAAAACAATCTCAGCCCTTATGGTGTAAATTACTACATCCCTTTTGTTTATAATACTTGTTAATCATGAATATGGATCATATTATGTCATTTCATTTATTAACAATTATGTTTTTTCATTTCCGTAATTGATCAAGATTACTAAATGTAAAAAGAAACTTCTTAAGTACACTGTGGGTACGGTCACACAAACATCCAATCAATCCTACAAGGGGCCTAGTATGTATCATCCTCCATTCACGGAGGAACAAAATCCTATTTTAACTATAAGTACCTTTCACACATGTAATAAACACTTCTGAAACAAGTTTTATAACTGCCCACGTAAATGAGGTAGCGTTTACACAAAATCAAGAAATGTTATTCACTCATGCAAAGACCCACTTGCATCTAAAGTTTGAGGATAACAATACTTACCATATGTGTAGATTCTTAATGACGTTGGTTCATAAAGAATACTAAAATGTTTGTGGTAGTCTAATTATTCAACCACATTGAATAACCTATGAGTTTGGAAGATTAATCTTCACGTCTTTCCAAAATACAACCAACCCTCATAATTGTGTTAGTTCAACAATATTCCCATATTAATGATCGACAACGGATATTTAGAATGTACATAATACATATAAATATATAGATACTACATCCATGGATTAAACATGCAAATACAGGACACAATAATATTTAATGAAAACGGTCATACCTCGTATGTCAATTCATTATTAAATAAAAATGATTAAACTTACATTATCCATACACCAATTATGATCACTACATGATAATTCTAGTTTGAATACTATCGTCTTAGTCACAACAATCCAATTTTCGATAAGTCATATATTCCTACAAACTAGATTATTGATCTTGTGGAACTTTGAGAATACTTATTAATAATCACAAGTTGTGATATTATTTGAATATTATGATGACAAGTTGATATGTACCCATGACTATGATATAAAATATCATATTAATTGTCACACTACATTCCATAAGATGCATAAAACATTTATTGGAAATGTTCATCATAATAGGAACCAAAACTATAAAGTATTCTAACTCTTTAATATATAATGAAACTATGCTTTTAAACCAAGCATGTTAGTTTCTAGCAATGATATAACAAACATTTGCTAAAACTAGAATTGAGTATCATCTCAACTGAAACAAGTACTAGTGTATACCATATAACTATGCTACAATTTTGTAAACCTTGAACAATCCTTAAATGGTTTAGATAATTAAACAAACTCTAAGTTTGTCAATAATAATGATATTACTATGATTATCATAAAGTATATTCGTAGTATTTCCATTATTCTTACTAAGAATAAATTCCTAATCCAACATTCATTTGAATGTTACTACTAATGTCTTTCAATTAGATTTCATTTTTTCAACATTCCTTCTAATATCTTTCATTTAGACTTTTAATGTTACTAACATTATTTCTAATATCTTCAATTAGAACTTAAAGTTGTCAAATCAACTTGCATTCATGCCAAAGATACAACTTATCCCATGCACAATATAATGCCCTTAATGAATCCTTTAGTGGGTCTAAGCATTCATTCATACGTTTTATCTTACCATGTAAGATCCATCATTTGAGATTCTCTCAATAATTACTTATATTGTCTCTAGACTTAATTCACCACATATATTAAATCATAACATATTTTCTAAGGTTGCAAATTTCATTCTAAAATACTTATAAGAGACTTTATTTCACTTTTAAGAACAATTTTTAAAATGAAATACAGTTTCTAATATGTTCAATAACATATTCAATTACGAGAAATAAAACTAAGAACTCCCACTGGCATTGAGATTTACTCATGAGTAATCTTACTTATAACTATAAATCAAATCCCACTACTGATTGACTTTACAATTAAACATAAGACATAGCTCATTTAATTGCATGCTTTTAATCCATGTGTGAATTCTAGCATTTAGTATATCTTGTTAAGATTATGTACAGATTCATAAAATCTTCTTATGATTACATATTGTCATCACAAGGTAATCATTCATCAAATAGTTTTTCTAATCCAATTTGTCATAACTTTAACATTTAAAGCAAATATGACAATTAAAACATCTTTACATATTTATTGTTTATAAATGTAGAAGTTTTAATCATAGTTAATTACTTAAGCATGATTTAAACATCTAAAATTTATCTAAAAATGAATATATACATTTTTGTCATAATGAATCTTCAACAAGTGTGTTTAGAAGGCTCGTGTATTATGTCCTTGAAATAATTCAAGACTCCCAGTTGCTTCGAGCAAGCATGGGACTCCCTCTCGCTTCTTGTAAAGCGAGACTTATTCTTAGAGAACTTAGCTTATCTAGCAACAACTAATTTGTTCTAGTCGTGGATTTATGTACGAGTATTATCTATATTTTCCTTTGGGCCTCCTACAAAATACACTAAGTAGTACAAGACTTTTGTTAATATAATCTCCGAGATTTTAACAAATTCTAACCTCTAATTAATAATCTATGGGACTCATTCCATCTTATTATTCTAACAATAATATCTTAATTTACCTTCTACATCGGAGTTATATTGAGTATATTCCAAATGCAGTCAATACCTTAACCTTGATAACATTAGGAGTAGTAACTTAATTTCATCAATAACCAAAATATATTAACTTATATATTTCGGTTCTTATTGGACATACCATACATGGTATTTCAACAAGATCAAATTCATGAGATAATCTCATAATTTATTTAATGAACTTAAACTTATTGGCTTTGTCTATTATGTCAACTTAAGTTCAAAAACTTAATGCATCAATAGTATTATTAAGCCAAATGCATGTACTTAATCATAAGTCTTTGATCCAATCAAAACTTAAAATGTATGTCTTAACTAGTAGACATATAATCCAATTCTTAACATTTGTTATTAGTTATTGACTAATTCAATGACTACATGTACATGTCTTAATCAATAAGACATTACAAGCTAACAAATTTTACTTTAAGTTCTAAATCTCTTCATAAGTAGAAGACTAAATGTTCATGTCTTAATAATGAGACCTAATCATTTAACTTAAGTAAAACAGAGTATCATTCATGATCTCAATAGTAACTTTCAAGTTAATCACAAACTTACCTTGTTTATCATTTTCTAGGAAAATATAATCATGTATTTTTATTTTTTTATCTTGACGTTCCATATCTAATACGACAACCTACCACAAACGTGTAGTGGTCCTAATATGGAAATAGTTTCCTTACTTATATAGTCAAGAAAACCCTTAATCATATTATCAAATTTGTTCAATGTCCACAATTAAGATTTCTTCTACTTGGGTAGAGAACTACTTATTGCATAAAACAATACTACATCGGTTAGTTTGTTTGCATAAATTAATATGATAGTGTCACATATAAAATTAAATCTAGCTAAAATAGCTTAGTATAAGAAGAACTCCGTCTTATTTGTAATGAATCGTGCATAACTATCTTGTAGATAACTTCAACAACGGAAGCGACATCTCTAAAGGCAAAAAGTTATCTAAGATACTATTGGTGATTCTTACTAAAATAATATGCATCACACTTGGAAACTAATTTATTATTTCAAGTCTATCAAGAAATAAAGTGAGCAGCTTATAACTCCCACTGAAATTGATAACATTTCATGTATGACATTTGCATAAAATGTATTACTCCCACTTGTTCTGATAACTTTTAAAGTGTTTCACTACTAGTGAAGTTAAGTGACATTTTATCTTTCCATGTATTAAATATCAACACATACTGCTAGTGTGAGTCACATTGACTAGTAACAATTACTTTGATATTCAAAGAAGTGTGTGAAGTTCTATATATGTATACCAATGATGGACTTTCCATATATATATATATATATATTATTTATTAACTTGAAAAATTGGCACCAAATTTCCCTCCTTGTAGTAGCACGCCTACATCGTACCTTGCGGGTATGTAGCATCTTTTACTTGCTTAAAACAAACAACTAAAGACAACCGGTTCCCTAGGTTTTGCTTTTACCATTTATGCGGTGATATTTCCATCTTGTAATCAAACCTTTAAATATGTCTTGATCATATCAAGATATTTATCTTTGGTAGCAAAAGACACATTTTCTCTAGTTATCCAACAGGATATGAAATTTAATTTACCATTTAGGTATTTCATATGTTTGGCCCGAATTAGGATGATTCAATCATTCCTTTTATAGCTTTTTCACTTGTAAAAAGTATAGGAACTAACCTTAAAACTTTCATATGGAAAATGAACACGGTTTGTCATTCTTAAGTAATGACCAAACCCATACTATTAGCTTACGTTGCATTTATACAATAAAAGAACTTGCAAAGTTCAATTATTAGTATTTTCGATAACAACTCTCTTATGAAATTAACTATCCATGTTTAAGGACTTTAAACAATTACTTTTATCAATAGAATAAGATCCAACTTGAACTTATTCCATCAATGCAGTTCATCTACTAGAGATGAAATAATTTCAAAAGGTAATCATCGAATGACAATTGCCACCGGTGCAACTTTTAGCCATAATGAGGTCATCACTACAATATCTAGCATAAACGTAGTCACATCATGTTTGCCTCATCTCGTACTTTGTGCTTAAGGTATGACCAAAATACACAATGTAAGTCGTCCAATATTAGTCTACGGACTTATAACCTCGGGTCTGACCCTTGGTTATTATGGCGCCTCATCTTGGTTAAACCTTAAGACTGTCTTTGATGACATAAACAAGACAAGTGGCTAATACATTGGTTAGTACAGAACTTACTTAAGTGGGTATTAAATAAATTTTTTGAAAAATAATGACAAAATTTGTATAAAAGGAAACATGTAAAACTTCCTTTTATACCGAATTTTTAAAACAGCAAAGCTTCCATATTTTTAAAATTTCCTTAAATAAAACATATGAATAAGTTTCATGTATCCACCGGTAATCCAAAACCGAGATACCTATTGTTTTAAAAACGTTGTACAAGTTTGATAAACGTGCCATAGGTTTGTTTCATCGAGTTTTCCTCATACCTCTTACGATTACCAATCAAAAAATCAATTGAACCTTGCTATGATCACATTTGATTCTGTGGCGTCTTGGAAGACAAACAAAAAGGACCCGAAGAAGTTGGTCAGCATGAAGCTAGTTTAGCACTTCCTTATTTATGAACGCAGAGCTAACCGCCTATACCTTTCTACTGTAGTCTAACTAAAACTTTATAGAGCTCAAATATATACTTGTTTTTTTATATAGTTTTAGAGTAAATAACATATTAGGTCAAAAGATAACATTTACTTACCCTAGTAAGTCCGATTTAATTCTTGAAAATATTTTTGCATTTATTTAAATTAACATATTTAATGCAATAAATCAAAACAAATAAACAAGAATATATGCAACACTAAAATATCAAGAATATTAACTGTTAATGCTAGTGATGATGCCTAAAAACATTATTAGTAATAACTAATCTTTCTTAGTTTTGATAACGACAAAGTAAAAATACATTTATCGGCAAAGACAATCGAAAGAAGAATTATTTAACAAACACTATCATCAAGGTAATAATCATTTAAGTATTGCACAAACATATCTTAATCATCTTTAGTGATCATAAAAAGTGATTAGCCCTAAAACTAACATTTTGTCAAATGTGACAAAATATTTTAATAAACTTTCTTTTTAAGAAAATATTTTATTAAAATGGAAAATGTAAATTTGAATATGGCATATTCTAAATGCCATAGGAATATCCTTTGAAGGTAAAACTTACCTCAGATATTACTTCCCCACTAAAGGACAAAAAAGAGTAGAGTCTACTACCCGTGGTTCCTTAAGTAGCTATGCGGATCCTTATTGATAAAGAACCGCAGAGACAATTAAGGAACCGCATGCAGAGAGCCGTTGGATTTTGTCTCCTATAAATAGTGGATCAAATATGCATTTTCCATGAACCTTTTTGGACATTCTTTCTACATCTTTTCTCTTTTCTATATCCTAATCATTAGTAAATGATCACTTAATGTGTTGAGTATGTCTACTTATGATTATCCTCTTGATCCCATTCTTAACTTGTCCAAAGAGAGGATCACTCAACATTTGTGATGTGATTAAAGATCAAGCCTTGATGACGATCAACCTACCTTAGATCTAGTCATGTTAATCATTTTTATTTGAGTCTTGTGTAGATTTAATGTATTTGTGGATATTTGGATTAGTGTTTGTTGATCCAGTGTATTAGTGAATACTTGGATTAGTCTTGTGTAAATCTATTGTATATGTATATACATGGATTTGTCTTGTGTTGATCCAAGTTACATGTGTATACTTAGATATGTTTTATTGAGTTGTAAGTCTTGTGTGTAAGTTCTCACTAAACTATAAAGTGATATGTGTATGTGTCTTGTGAGTTCTCACTTAGCTCCAAAGTGAAGAGTTGTGAAGATTAGTTCTAGCTTTGGATTAGAACTCGACATCTAGCCTTATGTCAGAAAAGAAGATGGGCGACGAAGATTGGTTCTAGCTTTCGATTAGAACTCGACATCTAGCCTTGTATCGGAAAATGGTGAAGTAGGCGACGTGTGTAGATTGGTCCTAGCTAAAATTAGGTATCGACATTTAGCTTAGTGACGGAAAATAATGTAAGCGACGTTGTAAGGTTTTCTCCGCCAAGAAGGGAGCTTGTGGATATAGTGGAAATATCGAGTAAGGTGTACTCGAGGAGTGGAGTAGGAACGAGGATAGAGCTTCGTTGCCAAACCACTATAAATCTTGGTGTCGTTCTTTATGTTGTTTCTTTCCTTACTCTTTACTTATATTTACATTCTTGAATTGCATTCAATTGTCACTTGTCATTGTTAATGCATTTCGAATTGAACCTAACCATTATGCAACTAGCTTTCAAGTAAAAGGTAGTTTTGACACAAACGTAATTTTTAATTAGGACATTAATTGAAGAGAAACTATTCAAACCCCGCTTCTAGTTTTTACAATTGGTTTCAGAGCTATGGTCACTCAAGGTCTTTGAAGTATTTGTGCTTTAAAACTTGGACCGGTTCATTATCTCCTCAAATTAGATAGATTCGTTGTACTAAAGTTTCTCTTTGGTCAAAACTATTCTTTCATTGAAAATAGACCTTTTAACTGGTGATATAGCATCTCATCTAGATTAGTAGTATTTATACATTTTATATTTACTCTTAAATGTATCTACTAGTTTGTGTCTTGCTATGTGTAGGTACTCATGAAGACTTATCATTAAATTGATTGTGGATTGAGTTGCCTACACTTGTAGAAGACTCATCTTCTTTGATCTCCAACACCATTGAATGATGATATCAAGATGGATGGGAGTGATACTAGTCCGTTAAGACTTAGTAGTCACATTAGTCAAGTTTGGGCATTGCATTGGTTCTTAGAAGACTTGGAATGCATTTTGCGGCTAAGGTACGTTTTCGTCCTTCCACACGCCCTATTGATTATTCTTTTGATCACTACGTGCCTATGTGCTTGTTCTTGGCATCCTTTCCTTGACATTTGTTTGTGGTATGTGATTCTATTCTTATACCCTCTCAAACCTTCATTACTTGGATACTTGACTCACTTAGTTGATGCAGAGTGAGTTAGTAGTAGCTTAAAGTATCAAGCATGATTTCTATGGTTTGCACCCATACGGTTAGTAGGCCATATATCATGTGTAATATGTGCAATTAAGCTCATCTATAGGATGATTGATTAATACCTTGAGATACCAAACTACATAATATGTTGTAGTTAGGATATAACACGTTTGGAATTGAAATATTCCAAGGATATCGTTATTGCAATCCCTAGCCATAATTTTTGTCCGATCATGTAGAAGAGAAAGTGAATTTATATCTTGCTCATATTTTGAAATAGTTTAAGACTTGTATTGAAAGTGATCTTACTCTATTTAACAAAATTTCTTGGTATAGTTCATTACCAAAGCCGTTTAGACTTACGCCAGAAAGGCATGTCTTAAACCATGATAGATGAATCAAGTTCTTCGTTTCTACTACTTGAAGATTGTCAATCTGTAACACCCCCAATTTTCGGTCATAATAGCAGAAGGTTCATTGGGTGTAACTATCATGGTTCAATCTCATAATCATATAAAACGGCTCAAAACGAGTCGTTTTAATAAAAACATCCATTCATTTTCATTTAACAATAAAACTTTTCACATGGTCCCAAATAATTTAAAGTTTACAAACACAGTAAATAATAAAATATTCTTTGAATGGATATAATTTATGAAAGCGGGCCAAAACATTTCAAATAAGCAAGCTTCACGAAACCGCCTTCCTCGGTTGCCTTCCCAATGGACCTGAGATAAAACGTGCTAAAAAGTCAGCAAAATTTGCCGAGTGAATCTATAGAGTTTAATTTAAATAAAGAGAACACATGTATTCAAAATAACCTACCATGGTTAATAATTTATCAAAGACAATTATGTTGTACGGACATAATTATCGAGTCATTACATAAGTCTCGTGACATTGAACGTTAACATATATTATTTCAGCCCAACACACCTAGCCAAGTGCGTATATTTCTCTTATACAATGCATCTGATGTTTTTATTACTAGTGCATCATAACACCACGCGATAGCTAGTCGCGACCGGACTGGGCGTCACCCCGATAGATCTATCCATAGCATTAGCGTTACTTCGATTAACAATTCACGATTCATGGGTCTTTTAAGGCTAAACAAACTTAGGTAATAACTTTCATCTAAACATACAATTAAGTTCCTTGTGTTTAATTTTAAAACAATCATGAGTTTACCACAACTTATAGTTGTATCTTTCAATTTCAATAAATACTTTTCAAGTAAATTGGGTTCCCACAACTTCTCGTTGCACCCATTAATAGGGTTTCCACAACTTCTCATTGTACCCTTTATTTAAATAAAACAAGCATGTTATCCCCCTCGCGGGTTTTATAAAACAAGTAAACATATTAAAAGCGAGGCTATAGACTCACCTTAGCCAGTAGTGGTAATGAGACGATCGCTGACGATTAGTGATGCCCGTTTAAACACAAAAACCGCAACCTACCAAATAAGACGCGTTCGTTAAAAATCGACTTAAGTATAAATCATACTTAAATAATATAAAAATCAAAATTACAAAACCAAGACAATCCTAAAAATTTAATAATAGAAGTGTTATTACTATACCCTTTTATTCAACACTATTCTTTTAAACACTTGCACTCTCGATATTGACCCGTCTTAAGACGCCAAGTCACCGCAAGTCAAACTATCATTTTACTTCTCTCGGACCAGTAACTAAGTCATTGATATAATGACTAAGCACTTGAGTGAATCACCATATCCAATAGTGAATACTCAACTCACGCCACACAAGTATTGAACTACGTGTCCAAAATACCAATCAGCATGTACACTCCAAATGTACACACCAATCTACCCAATCTAGACATGTCCGATTTCAACGAAACTTGGTCACAAACTCACATATAATATGAATAAGACTCAGTTTAAGTTTCATTCAAAAATATTACTTCTAAGACCTTCTGCCCGACACACCTTCGTGTTATAAAAACCGGACAAATTTACGCCTTCAACTCGTAAAACCATTTTGACATATCTAAACAACTCCATTTATAAAACAGACACTCGGGTTTGAAAATAAACTCATGACCTGAGGTTTAGACTCCAACATCAGTCCTTGAACATTTTCAAAACTCATTCTATAGTCCCCGAGATTCGATCCAAATATCGACAACAATTTTCGGATTGTGCCGATACCCGTCTCCCGGTACACAAATACTAAAATTGTTGTAACTTCGCACTCGTTTGGAGTTGGAAGTCTTACTTTATATCAAATCGAAGCTAACGAAATTCTCTACGACCCTATCTTTTTAGTATAACAAGATTCATACAGTAGGTTACCCAAAAATGGCCGTTAACCTACTGGTCTAAAATGGTCATCTAAAAATCATACCAAATTAATAATTCAACCCATTTTAATAATTTACATACTCATAATATCATCCTAATATTATCATAACACATCTAACTAACTCCTAACACTCTTAAATTCAATCCAATAAAAATCAAATATATAAAAATCATACATGCAACATCATCCCACTTCAAATATAATAATAACAACATTTTTAACCATAAAAATAGATCAAACAACATGTTCTTCACCAAAAATTTGAAAGAAAAATAAAGTGTATGCATGTTGGAAAATCTTATACCAAAATGATCCTTGTTTAATTTGCAAAGTGGGTCTTTGATTAGTTTAGGATGAATCAAAGTAGACAAAGATTTTTGATGATGGTTTTGGTGATGGGGTGGACGGCAACAAGAGGAATAAGAGAGAGATTTGTAAATTTTATTTTTTTAAAATGAGTTAGTGGAAAGTTTGGTAGAAAATTTTCTGTTTATACTAAGTAGTCGAGGGACCAATTTTGCCAATTAGGTATAGTTTTGGACCCAAAAGTAATTAAATAAGTTAAAGGGTAGAAAATGTAAATATTAAATTTTGAAAATATTTACGGGACTCGGGTTTCGTAAAAAATACTTTTCAGAAGTTAAAACGCTTCATAAATATAATAATAAAGCTTCGACACGACTTAAAACGTAATTAAATCGAAAACGTCGAAAATATAAAATATCAAGACAATCGATAATAAAATGTAAATTTTCGGGCATCCGTCGGTATCGTGATCATTAGTAGTTCTCGTCATTCGTTAAAACGTAAAATACGAGAAATAAATAAAAACACAATAGAATCATTCACATGATAAATTGAGAATATAATATAGATACCTAACGTATTCCTGCCAGTTTTCATCGAAACGGCATTCTTACGTTAAGTTTCAAGCCATAACCTTCTCGGTTAATTGATAATTTAAAATTCTCATTAAAGTAAACACGTAATACGTAATAGTCGAGATTAAAATAACGACCTAAAATTGACGGATCGTCACATTATCCCCACCAAATTGGGATCTTCGTCTCGAAGATCAACTTGCGTTCTTCCTCGATCGCTCGTTGAAATCAAATAGTTAAATGAATTTTTGGTCCTCGTCTAGAGTTCCATTAGATCAGACAATAGGAATACGACTTTGCTTCTGTTGCCTAACTTCCTTATCGATAAAATCAACAAGTACTTTGATTAAATGCAACTTACCGTCGATTCATACTTCATCAAGAGAGATAATAAGGTCTTCGTCAGGAAGAAATTTCTTTAAGTTCGACATATGAAAGAGTATCGTGAATTCCTTGTAGTTCACGAGGTAATTTAAGTTTTCATGCCACTGGACCTACTCTTGATTTCATCTCGAATGGTCCAGACTAACGGGGACTTAACTTCCCACCTTTTCAAAAATATATAACAACCTTTTCGCGGTGATAGCTTTGGCATAACTTTTCCACCTACCTCGATTTCCAATGGTTTTCGCTTCACATCGTTGATGATCCCATTAATCGTTCGACTCAATGGTTAGGAACCATATATCTAGGTTTGATCATCGTTCATATGATAACATAGCGGAAAAGAACAATGATCATGACAAGGTGTTTAGGCACAAAGAACACGAATTAAAACAAATGGGATGTTCATTATATTAATAACAAACATCCACTAGACGTGTATACATTGAATCCCACGTCTAGTGCGACACACACTTTAGGTTTACATTGTGAATGAATATTATATATATGAATAAAACCTACGTATGTTTTCTTTATATACTAGAAAACATAGCTTACAAAGAAAGCTAAAGTAATAAAAAGACTCCAACGGCTTGTTGTATTTAACTTTGGCAAAAGTAGTCCTTGTCTTCTTATTTTGTTATGTTTTGACTTATCAACTCAATAATTCGACCCAACAATCTTCCCCTAGTTGATGATGTCAAAACACTCTTCTTAAGCATGAATCCTTTGTATGTAGTACATGATCTCCAAGAAGCTTCCCCTTAAGTATAGCACATATTCTTCCCCTTTTTGACACATCAATAGGGAATATGTGAAAGTATGCAATCTTGTAGATTCTCCAAAAGTAGGCTCTATGTAATGATCCTGAAGAAAAATAACTTAAAGTAGTCTTTGATGCAGAAGTAGAATACCACAAACCTATGTTCCATGTCTTGTTTATCCATGTGATGAAGAACTTATACCAGAAGAAAAAATATAAGTAGACCTCGATCCCTTGTCAATATTCTCATCCTTTGTGAGACACTGAGCATGATAATGTAACTCCTTCAAGTGTTATGACAAGTCTTCGTCACCAACTATGTAAAGCACGAACAAGTTACCTTTAAAGTTAGTGGCTGGAAGTCCACAACTTTAAGATATGATAGAACACAAACTCACGAAAATCTTCTTCAATCATCAAACTTACCATAAGAATTCTTCCCCTTAAGCTAACACTTCTTCATGAAGAAACTTAATCTTCATATCATATGTAAAAGCTCAAGACGGATAACTCTTTTACAAGGCTACCCCGATTACATAATCAAATCCAATAAAGTACCTCACGAATTGTTGCTAACTTACCTTAAAATCATTAATACATTTAAAAATATCCGAGCCATAAATATCAACTTGATATTCTGAATAAAACGGAGATTCCATGTACCTTAGTGTGTAAATAACTCCTTTTTGTGTGCTTAAAACGTACCCATTTTCTCTAACAGCAGCAAACTTTGTGTTGTCCAATATCTCTTCTGTCCAATATCTTGGTCAGATGTATTGTCCAATATCTGACAATACGTATCAGCGTTGAAGCTCATATATCGGACGACACTGTCAACCTATCAGTGTTGACTTATTCTGTCAGCGTCGAAACTCTTCCTGTCAGCGCCTAAATAACAAACGTCAGCGCCAACCATAAATCCTGTCAGCGTTCATTCTTATCAGCGTTGCACCAAGACTTTGTCAGCGTCTAGCTAACAAACAGCAACGTTATATATTACGTTAAAGATAATAAACTAATTATCCTTTAACTAATAAGAATGCATATCTCCACCAATGGAAAATCATGAACCGTGTGAACATAAAGATTTAGACCAATCAAAAGTGTAGAACCATATGAACACTTAAACCATGTGAATGCAAATAACTTTCCACCAATGAGATGCTTTGTGCCGTGTGAATGCATACTAATTCTGACCAATGAGGAACGAAAGATATACTTAGCCTCACATGAGTAATTGTATACCTGCATGTAGCGGATTCAAATCAAAATCAGTAACACAATATTACTCTTTTGGCTGCATGACCATCATAACCAATCGGAAGTAAAGCTTCATGTGAATGGAATCTTTGTAAGTGAATGAGCATATCATGGTCATGTGAAAGTAACATGGTCGTGTGAACACACCATGTAAACGATGAAGAATAAAAACCATACTGATCCATATTAACGAATCACCTCACATGATCTCATGATCTGTTCACAAAACCCACTTCAAAAAAAATCTTCTTTTTCTGTTTTGAAAATCGATCTAGGGTTTTGAATTTGAGCACCGAAACCCTAACTTAGGGTTTGTAGATTAACCATAGATCCTGAATTAACAGCCACCAAACGCACAAAATTCTGCTTTTTATGTAGATCTAGGGTTTGAAGAAACCCTAATTCATGATTTCATGTGAAAGCAGAAAACTGAAAATCTTCCATCAGCCAACTTCGACGCCTTATAACTTTTGCCTGGGGATAAAACTCGACAATCCCTCCGGTGGATGTTTAGATCTATGTATGTAGAACACACATCTAAAATTTCGTGACGATCCAACGGTTCAATCAAAAGTTATGACCTTCTGAATACTGCTGCGCACACAAAAACGTCCAGAAAAATTCCATACGAATTTTTCTTCTTCACCATACACGAACACCTCGTCGGACCTAGATATCAAGAGCCTTAGGCTCTGATACCAATTGATGATCCCATTAATCGTTCGACTCAATGGTTAGGAACCATATATCTAGGTTTGATCATCGTTCATATGATAACATAGCGGAAAAGAACAATGATCATGACAAGGTGTTTAGGCACAAAGAACACGAATTAAAACAAATGGGATGTTCATTATATTAATAACAAACATCCACTAGACGTGTATACATTGAATCCCACGTCTAGTGCGACACACACTTTAGGTTTACATTGTGAATGAATATTATATATATGAATAAAACCTACGTATGTTTTCTTTATATACTAGAAAACATAGCTTACAAAGAAAGCTAAAGTAATAAAAAGACTCCAACGGCTTGTTGTATTTAACTTTGGCAAAAGTAGTCCTTTTCTTCTTATTTTGTTGTGTTTTGACTTATCAACTCAATAATTCGACCCAACAGGTGCATGGTGACTTATGTGTTAAATTTTTGTGCTTAGACCATTGCTGAATAGAGGACTCTTGAGTTTTTGTGTATCTAACTTGTGTATACAAGGGTGTGCATTAGAGCAGAGCTAGTTAGCATTGGTCTCTCCATGATTAGTCTAATACCCCTAGGAAAGTTTCCCCTGCTTTCACCTTTTGATTCCCCTGCTTAATCATCATTCCCCTGTTTGACCGTTGACAGACAATATCGTTACCCTGCTTATAGCCGTTGGGCCTGCTTGCTAAAATTTTGGTTAGGGAATATTTTATTCTTTTCAAAAGATATTTAAGGCGCTTTCTTCGCTGATTGGTAATCTTTTCTTTATTATTTCAAATAAATTACTTTTTTATCAAGATTTATCTTTGATATTTTTGCAATTTGAAAATTTGGTCCAGTTACAACTCTTCAATTCGCCTATAAAACTTAATTCCCTTAACCAACAGGTCCATCTCTCTCCTTCGATCAAATCCCACCTAACTCTCACCATTATAACCTTCAAACATTTTCAACCTTTATCATGCCTCTCAAAATTGCTGCTAATCATAATCAAATTGCTTTATTACATGATGAACCAGCAGAATTTGTTGATGCTGTGGATTTTCTAAAATCCTCGTATTTTAGAGTGGCTCTTCTGATCAACCTTAGGATTTACACCTCACACATTCAGCAGTTTTGGTATAAATCAATGACCAAAACAGTGAATGGAGAGGTAACAATTCAAAGCACAGTAGATGGTCATCCCAAGGTGATTACACTTGCCTCCATCAGAGACAAACTCATTCTAGATGATGAGGATGGGATAACCAACCTACCTGAGGCTGACATCTTTGAGGGTCTTGTTAAATTGGGGTATACTCTTTCTGATGATAAAAAATGTAAGTTTGCTAAAGGTCAATTTTCCCCACATTGGAAATATTTTATTCATACAGTTTTACAATGTTTGTCACCTAAAACCACTGCTTTTAATGAATTTGGTAGTGAAATTGCCTCTGCCCTGATCTGCTTAGCAACAGGGAGGAAGTACTGTTTTTCTCAAATGATTTTCATATGAATGGTTAAAAATGTTACAAGCAATTCAAAATTTTGTATGTACCCAAAGTTTATAGAACTTTTGTTGAATATGAGTGAACATGGTCCTATAACACACAAAAGCTACTTTTCAGCAACCAAACATACTACTAAACTGTTCACCGTACTCCTTGCACCATCTCCACAATTTTCTGGCAGGTCTATTCCACTCACTTCAATCATGATGAAACAAATCAGACAAGACGAAGCCAAAACAAAAACAGCGACACACAAACCTTCTGATTCCCCTACCAAGAAACTACCCCCCTGCCAGTACTCTACCCCCTTCTGATCCAAAACATGAACGGAGAACTAAATCCAGGTTTGCCAGGTCTCCCTTGCCTGGTGAATCTTCACAAGAAGCAGAGAGGAGAGCCTCCAAAAGGTTGGAGCACACTGAGGGTTTGGCTGCCACTACTGTCTCATCCTCAAAGGGTGAGCAGGATAGTGACACCATCAGTAAGTCCTCTCCCTCACTCAATGATACCCAAAAGGGGAGAAATTCCCTTCTAGGGTTGAGAGCAGCATGCAACCAATGACCATTTTGGAATTGACGAATATGTGCATGAGCTTGAAAAAGCAGAATGCACAACTTGTACAAACTATCAAAAAGCAAGGTCTGGTTATCAATAATTTGGAAACCAGACTTGCTACACTTGAGGGGAGGAGAAAGCCCAAGCTTATCATATCTACAGATGAGGATGATTCCAAAGGGGAGGAAGTTCCTGATACAGAAGAATCTACTCAGTGGTATGAATATCCTTGTGGTCAGGGTCTAAAGCAAGGAAAGATATCAAGTGCTGAGAAAGGGATTGAGAAAGGGACTGAGAAAGGAAGTGTTGAGAAAGTAAGTGATAAGGGGAGTGCAACAAAAGAGATTGCTCAAACATTTCCAAATATAGGCAATCAAGAAGAAGCCCCTGCTTCAAAAATTTCCCCTGCTATTGCTGATCCCACTGCTGTAAGTCATTCCCCTGCTAAGCCTATCACTCAAACTTTTGTTAGAAAGAATAGAAGGCAACCAGCTCAGAAGGGAATTACAATTAGAGAACCTACACCTAAAGCTAAACCAGCACCAGTAGTGGATCCAAAAGACAAGGGAAAGGGAATCATGGTTGAACAACCCAAGAGGAAATACAAGCACAGAACTCCTGAACAACAAAGGGCTCAAGAAGAACATGATGCACAGGTAGCTCTCAGACTACAGCAAGAAGAGATTGATATGCAGGATCAGAGAATACAAAAGATGAGGCCTAGAGAAATGCTTAAGAAGGTTGAAATTATGCATAGAGAGTTGGATGAAAGGGTGCCTCATGTTCAAGAATTTCTAGATCAATGGGAAAAGGAGTTAGTGAATGCTCCTTTGGAAGACAGGTATGAATTGATTTGTCTAGTTTACAAATATCAAAATGAATATCTGGAAAGAAGGGTAAATCAGATTCAGAAGGATAAATACTTGAAGTCTGAGAAGGGAAGACTGACACACTACAAAGTTTTGCTCAAGAGACATAAGAAGTGGAAGGATGGTGATTTCACAGACATGACTTTTGGGGATATAGAAAAGGCAGTCAGACCAGTTTTATGAGAATTGGATGTGGAAGACTTCATGACTATTAACTCTCCTGAGGAAGCTGAGTATCTTAGGAGGCAAAATGAAGTGTTACAGAAAGCTAGGGAATCCAGAAAAAGAAAGGTTGAAGGAATAACTTTGGAAACTACACAAGCAGGTGCATCATCATAAGCAGGGGTATCACATCAAGCAGGTGAAAGTTTTCCAGCAATTGAGAGATCCGTACTCAATGCACAAAGGCGGCCAAAAGACTCAAGAGGATGGAAAAAGTTGGCATAGTTACTAAGGAGTCTCAACATCCTTCAAATGAAGAAATTGATAAACAGCTAATTGTGCAGGAAAAGATGATATCTCACCTAGTGAACTTGGGAAGAAATTTGCTATAATAGAATACGCTGTTTATGAACACAAGGGGAGGACTTGGTGGAAGCTTACAAGAGCTGACAATACAGCACAGACATTTCTAAGTCTAGATGTCATGTTTCGAACCTTGGATAGTGAGGACTTAGAAGATCCGTGGAAGATTTTGAAGAAGACCTTTGCTGCAAAACCTCCTACTATGGATGGTGTGGAGAAGGATTGTGTGATCTGGGAGTGCATGCATAGGATGTATGAGCATGAATTATTTGATCCCATATTTGATGCAGTGAATGGAGGAAATTTGTTGTATTGGAAGCTGTTTACCAATTCTGGGGTCTATGAGATAGTTATGGAAGGGGTAAGTGTTTATTTGATCAATCATCGCTACTATCCTTTCAATCAGGAGACCTTGAAGAAATTAGCACAGACTGACTTGATTGTAGATGTTAAAGCACCTATTGCTTATGATCTGGTAAGGATGATGCATAGTCAGCTTTGGCCAGTAAGTTTGTAAGCACCCTCATCAGCTAGTATTTATTCAGAAACTTGTCTTTAGGTGAAAGCACAAGTTTAGGGTAGGATTGTTGGGAATAAATATAAGTATATTCGTTACCCCTGCTAGTTGGTCATTTTTCCCCCTGCTAGAGTAAGTTCCCCCTGTTAAATAACAAAGGCAGGGGGATTGGTTCCCCTGATGAAGTCAAAGGCCCTGCCGCTAGAGATAAACTTGGAATAGATTATTACGCGTTTCTGTTACTACTCCGAGATACTTTCCAAGTTAGTTAGTAGTAATCTTGTATGTGAGTCCTTATGCCTATAAAAGGACTCACTAGGTTATCATGCAAAGTGTGTCTTTATCTATTGTATTTCATTTCATACTTTAAGGTTTTTGTAACCCTAATACCATTATTGGGTATTCGTATATCTTTGATATATTAAAGTTCAACGTTTGCTTTAATCATTTTGTTCTTGTGTTAAACACTATATTCTGCATCTTGTTTAGTTACTTTGCCTTGCAAAGTTTCTCTAGTGTTAGATTGAATTTATTCTTTCTATCACAACCCTTAAACAAGCTATAAAGGTATAAGATCTGATTTTGGGATCAACAATGGTCCACAAGCCAAAGCGAATAACTCGCTGTTTCTGATAACCTCTGGGTCTTTGTCATTGTCTAAGTGACGTTGACGGATCTATGACGAATAAAGGATTAGATACAGAAAACTATTTATAAACTATTATTTTACAGGTAAGTACACAAAATAAGTCTAAGTTAACCTTCGACCCAAACCAGGCGGGGAATTCTTTTTTCGTGTCTTTGTCAGGATATAATCTTAAAAACGTTCATGGTATTAGAATAAGTCGTTATTGTTAAGAAAAAGAAGTTTCAAAATAAAATAAAAAATGCGTACCTCATTAACTTGGAAATGTACTTATCGATTTCAGGACTATTGTTTAATACATACCATTCCATTTCCTTGAACTCTTGATAAGGGAACGGAATAAATAACTTTTTCCCAATCGGGATTACATACCGATCGGAACACCTGAAATTGACACGTTGGGGGAGGGGGGTCCACATTACGGTTGAGACGATTAAATTTAGTGGTAACATCATCCCGAAAATACTTAGAACAGAAAGTCAATGCTTCTTGTGCAACATAACCCTCCGCAATCGAACCTTCTGGCTTAGCATTATTTTGTACATAAGCTTTTAGCTCTTTCATGTATCTTTCAAATGGATACATCCACCGGGGGCAGATAGGCCCGCCTTCAATGGCCTCATCAAGTAAATGGATAACCAAGTGAACCATAATGTCAAAGAAATCAGGAGGATATATGAGCTCAAGATCGCACAAAATGTCAACCACCTTATTTACAACATTCAACATGTCATCCACCATTAAAGTTGCAGAGTAGAGTTGCTTAAACAAGTTACATAGGTCAATCAGTGGTCTTGCAATCTTAGCAGGCAAGTATCCCTGAAGTGCGAAAGGAAGTAAATGTTGCATCATTATATGACAGTCATGAGACTTCATGCCCGTTATATTGGTATCGTTATCGGTCACTATGTGCTTGAAGTTGGATCCGAACCCATCTGGTAGTTTAACACTTTTGATGTACTGACAAAAAATTTTCCTGTTCTCTGGTGTGAAGGAATACGAAGCCTGAGGCTTCTTGCACTTCCCGTTTTTATTTTGGGTGAGCCACAAGCTTTTTCGAATGCCCAACTTTTCCAAGTATTGTCTTTATATTTTTTATTCATCAACAAAGTGTTCAGGATGGCCTCCAACACATTTTTTTCGATATGCATGATGTCTAAATTGTGTCTTAGTGAAAGAAAAGGCCAATACTCAAGCTCGTAAAAAATAGACCGTTTAGACCAGTTAGGCTCAAGACGAAAATTGCGTGTTATCTTCACACTCCCATAATTCTTATGTTTACCTGGCAGTACAACATGTTTATCGTTAATCTGGTCCATGTTAAATGTTCTAGTACGGGGCTTGTGTTCGGGTTTACCATTGAATTTACGTGAAGTCCTGAATTTATGGCGGGGCGGTAAGAATCTTTTGTGGACAACATAAAATATTTTTCTTGCCACATGAAGAGATGGAGTGTCATCATTACATGTAGGGCAAGCCTTGTAACCTTGCCCACTATACCCAGACAAACTACTTCGAGCCAGAAAATCATTGATGGTCCATAAAAGCATCGCTCTCATGGTGAATGCCTCGCCTTTAGCTTGGTCTATAGTACCGACACCATCCGATAAAATTTTTAGATCATCAATTAAAGGTCTCAAGTAAACATCAATGTCCTTGCCTGGGGATTTAGGGCCAGGAATTAACAGCGTCATCATTAAAGAACTCTCTTTCATAAAACCACGGAGGGAGGTTGTATGTTGTCAATATCACCAGCCACATGCTGTAAGTCTGACTAAGGTTACCGAATGGATTGAAACCATCAGCAGCCAACCCTAATCGAACATTTCTTGGTTCTGTTGCCAAATTAGCATACTTGGCATCAAATTTCTTCCAAGCTGCACCATCACACGGGTGTTGCATCTTACCGGGCTCCATTCACTTTCCAGTAGCATGACAAATCATATCCTTTGCACTTTTACTAGACTTGTATAAATGTTTTAGTCTAGGAATGATCGGAAAGTAACGTAGCACCTTCTTAGGAACTTACTTCCCCGGCGTGTTAGTGTCTTTCCATGTACTTGTATTACACACCAGACTGATATCCAAACTGGCGTATCCTTCCCGAAATAAGCAGCAATCGTGTTCACAAGCATGTATCGACTCGTACCCTAATCTGATCGTTTTAAATGTCTTCTTTATTGCATAGTATGACGGTGGGAGCTTGAATCCTCTGCTTAGGGGAAAGATAGTTTGCATAAACTCTAGAATTTCATTGAATATGGTATCGGTGATTTTACCTTTGGCCTTAAAATATGTAAACTTTTTCATAAAGTCTGATTGAGTCGCTTCTACAAAACCAGGGTACAGCTCCTCATTGGCACTGCGATATAACTCTTCAAACTCGTTAGCTTGAGTCGGTCTATTACTTGAGTTGGGAGGAGGTGGAGGAGGAATATAGTCAGAAGGAATATAGGTAAGATCATCAAGTAATGATGTAATGTCACTAATCAAAGATTGTCTTGTGTTATCTATTACTGGCAGTGGTGGCGGTGGTGGTGGAGGAGGTGTAGGTGTAGGAGGAGCCGGTTCACCATGGTTTACCCATGTTGTATAACTGTGGTCAAACCCGGATTTCATAATGTGGTTCGAAAGAAGGTCGATATGTACCGGGAGTCTTGTTCGACAACACTTGCATGGACATGTTATCTGATTCAAACTATTCACAAACTTCCTGGAACGCTTGACAAAATTGGTAAGACCCATTATAAATTGTGGCTCATGACGCTCTAACTGTGTCCAACTCTTATCAATGAGTACCATAACTATGTTTTAACGATACGTTTAGTTATTATATGAAAATTAATTAAAACAAGGAATTTAAAAAAATAATTATTATATATTTCATAAATAATAATATGTATTATATCAAATTATAAAAGAGAATTATAAAATATATAATTATTATTTATAAAGTATATAATTATATAATATTATTTATAAAAGATATAATTATCAAGTATAGAAAATAGTATGTTCACCTAGTGAAATTATGGAAGGCAATCCTAACCCACCATTTGAATGTTTCGTCTCATATATGAATGCGTATAACCGATTTACTATTTCAGAAAATTTCGGCAGCATTTCCCCGCAACTCCCCAAATATGTGTTTAAAGACATATTCGTAGAAGTAAAGGAGAAACACTGTCGAAATCATCTCAAATAGTAAATCGGTTATACGCATTCATATCCTAAATGAGACGAAACATTCAAAAAGCAGTCCCAAACAGGGGACTTTCCGAAGTTAATTCCTAATAAATTAACTTCGGACGGGTTTTCTATAGGTTGATCAATTTCAGACGGGATTTTCTGAAATTAATCGCTAAAATCCTAAAACATTCCTAAGGTTTAGTTCAATAAAACATCTATATCATATTATAAAAACAGTTATTTTGATAAGCTTATCAGAATAAGCTGTTTGAAAACAGCTTATCCCGATAAGCTTATCAGAATAAGCTGTTTTCAAACAGCTTATCCTGATAAGCTTATCAGGAAGCTTATTCTGATAATCTTATCGGGATAAGCTGTTTCGAACAGCTTATTTTGATATGCTTACTAGGATAAGCTGTTATCAAACAGCTTATTCTGATAAGCTTATCAGAATAAGTTGTTACAAACAACTTATTCTGATAAGCTTATCAGGATAAGCTGTTATCAAACAGCTTATTCTGATAAGCTTATCAGGATAACCTGTTTGAAATCAGCTTATCCGAAAAATCTTTTTCTCATCAAACAGGTAACATAAGGTGTGTTTGGATTTATGTTTAACAAAAATTAATAAGTTTAGACATCCCCGGCGACATGTCGCCGGGGAATCTAAAAAAACTAAACAAAAAACAATATGTATTATCAATTACAATTAAAAATTAAAAAAACATACCGTTAAAGTGTGGTCGGGTCTGGACTGTGGTCGGGGCGAGGCTGTGGTCAGGGCTCGGCTGCGGTCCGGGCTTGGCTGCGGTCGGGTCTCGGCTGTGGTCGGGCTCGGCTATGGTCGGGACTCAGTTGCGATGACGGGATATGTAAAAACAAAACCAATTATACTATCAATTATAATATATTTTATATAAAAAAATCAATGACAATATAAATTATATAAAAAAATCTAAAAAAACCTTAATAGTGTGGTGGTGGTGCATGCGGTGGCGGAGAATTGGAGTGGAGTGGTGGTGGTGGCGGTGAATGGAGATGGTGGTGGTGAGTGCACGTGTGTAGGTGTGGAGGTGAGTGGTGGTGAGTGGGGGTGGTGATGATAATGATGGTGGTGATGATAAAGATGGTGGTGATACAAGGTGGTGATAGCAGGTGGTCATGGTTGTGATACAAGGTGCTGCTGCGTCTGTTTTATTTTTTAGGATAAGAAAAGTGTGAAGATAAAAGTGAAGAAGATCTGGTCAAATAGGTCCAATTTTCCCCGGCGACATGTCAAAGGAATCCCTGGCGACATGTCGTCAGGGATACATTTTACATGTCGCCGCCGGGGATACATCTTACTTTGTCGTCTAGCCAATAGCGCGAGTTGATTGAAAATTTTGGGAGGGAGGTGATTACGTTTCCCCGACGACATGTCGCCAGGGATTCCTTTTACTTTTCAACACATATTTACGTACCTAACCTCTTTTGTCGTTTCTCTCATACCTTCCCTGGCGACGTGTCGCCAGGGAAACAGTCCCTAGCGACTTGTCGCCAGGGATAGGTGCAAATGTCGTCGGGGATACGTATTGTCAAAATAGAAATTATTATTCTTTATATATTATTCTAATTAGTTATAAAATTATTATCATTATTATTATTTATAAAAGTATTATTATTCTTTATAAAATAATAATATCATCCTGGTCAGTTTAACTTCTAAATTCATTCCGGTCTAGTCAGTTTAGTTTCTCGATTTATTCCAATTCGGTAACCATTAAACATCAAACGTGTAAACAAGACATACCGACTCATCCATTGAACATCTAACGTGTAACCAAGACATACCGACTCATCCATTGAACATCTAACGTGTAACCATTACATACCGACTCATCCATTTAACATCTAACGTGTAACCAAGACATACCGACTCATCCATTAAACATCTAACGTGTAACCAATACATACCGACTCATCCATTGAACATCTAACGTGTAACCAACACATACCGACTCATCCATTGAACATCTAACGCGTAACCAATACATACCGACTCATCCATTGAATATCTAACGTGTAACCAAAACATACCGACTCATCCATTGAACATCTAACGTGTAACCAATACATACAGACTCATCCATTTAACATCTAACGTGTAACCAATACATACCGAATCATCCATTGAACATCTAACGTGTAACCAATACATACCGACTCATCCTGAATTTGATGAAGACACAACACATTATGAAACAAGATTATCTTCATAACTTATGATCCTTTGATCTTGTTGTTGATCCTCAAAAACAGGATCACCATTCATGTAAGGCATATTAGAGAAGCCCATAGTATTGTTGTAGTTATAGGAATTATAATTCTGACAATGATCAGAAAAAAACTGTGTGACAGTTAATAGGTAGGTTTAAAAAGCTATGATGGAGGTAGAAGAGTCACGCTCTTTTTATAAATTTGTATGTTTGTAATATCAGAACAGAAGCATGAATTTTTTTCTCTCTAACGTGAAACCAATACATATCGACTCATCCATTAAACATCTAACGTGTAACCAATACATACCGACTCATCCATTGAACATCTAACGTGTAACCAAGATATATACCGACTCATCCATTGAACATCTAACGTGTAACCAATACATACGGACTCATTCATTGAACATCTAACGTGTAACCAATACATACCGACTCATCCTGAATTTGATGAAGATACAACACATGATGAAACAATATTATCTTCATAACTCTTGATCCTTTTATCTTGTTGTTGATCCTAAAAAACAGGAGCACCATTCATGTAAGGCATATTGGCGGGAAAACTATTGGCGGGATACTTTAGAGAAGCAATCTTTGACAGAAAGTTTCCCCGATGACATGTCGTCGGGGAAACTATTGGCAGGAAAATGTTGGAGGGAAAACATTGGCAGGAAAATGTTAACATTTCCCTAACTTTTTTAGCATAAAAGGAGAGCCTCACACACTCCTTATCATCACAGCCACCAGCAGATCACACACACTTATCATCACAAACACATTATTATTATGAAGATGTTGAAGCATGAAGATTTTTCGTGTAGGTGTGGACGTGGAGATGTAGTTCTTCGACAATCGTGGCAACATGATACCTTTGGTAGACAGTACTATGCTTGTCCACGTTTAAAGGTGGAACCTCCAGTTTCATATGGATGCGAATTTTTTTGAGGAAAGACGAACGAGTCAGACTACTTGTCAATTCTCTTGGAGGTTCAATGAGATTTTCTCCTCCAAGCTTTTCTTCGAGACCTTCAACGAGATTTTCTCCTCCAAGCTCTTCTTCGAGACCTTCAAGGACTACAATTTCTTCTCCAAGCTCTTCAACGTGTGCAAACTGTGTGCTCTTGAATGGAAAAATAAAGGTACTTGAGAGTACAGTAGAGTTGTACCGCAATGCCGATAGTGTGACAATCTAACATTTTCAGGTAGTGAATTATTTTCTCGTATAATATTTTGAAACTTATTTTTGTGTTGGTTGACGAACTCACAATTTACGGATTTAAATATGGGCTTACGTGCATAATTTAGCGTCTTTTACGACTAAACCGGAAACCTTAGGATTACGTATTTACGTTTTTTAACTCCGTTTTTGATGAGACAATTTTTATTGGATTCGTTTAGTGACGTTGATTCATAATTTATAAAAACGTTTTTCGTGAAACGACCCGAGGGCACGCAAATCGAGAAAACTAGAATCAAGGAATACCCGTAAACTAGTGAGATGGGACAAAATACATTGTCCCACCCCACTAGCACTATGGGACGGCACCAACATGACACCACAACCATATGTGGCATCATGTTAGCTAACTAGTTACAAGTGTAACTAAGCTTACACCTTAAGCTACTCTTTCCACTTCCACTAGCTAAAACCATTAACCACTTTTCACACATACCATTTACTTACATGCAAACAACCTCAAATCCTCTCAACCACTTCACCATTGCCGTCCACTTTTAAGCTACAAACACCCCTTTTGATCTTTTCTAGCCATGAAATACATGTTAACTAGCTCTATCATGGAGTTATCTTGAATCCTTGATCATTTGGTGGCTATATTAACAAAATTGGAAGTGATTTGCTTGTGTCCTAGGGCTGATTTATCAACTATTGTTCTTGGTGTTTGATGATCTTGGAGTTACTTGTGGTGTTCATCAAGTTCTTGTCTTCCAAAAACAAGAAATACACTTGGTTGGTAAAGAAGATCATCCTCTCCATTTTCTCTTGTTATTTTTGTAAAGAACTAATGTATTTTCTTTCATTTTGTATATGTATATGATGTATATATGATGATAAAAATGTTGTGTGGGGATCAAGTGTTGATAAATATGCTTAAAAATATTAATAACCATGAGAAATAAGGCTAAAATCATGCTTATTTAGTTGGCCGTATAAAAACATTATATAACTAAAACTTGAACTGATAAAATTGCATGGTATGATCCATTTACAGTAAGTACATGATGTTATACACATGTGAGAGTTGTCCATGCAATGGAATCAATATAATGAGTGAGATATGATCAAAACAAGTTGGGTGTTCTAATCTGAATAAGCAGTTTTGTAGGGACTGTTAAGGCAAGATAAACTTAAAATAAGCAGTAGCTATATCTAAGTTAAATGTAGCACATAATATGAAGATCATTCCACCCAAAAATTAGCTTCTAATTCATTATAGAACTCTAGATATGATAAAAATGGTGAACATGAAGATAAAAATCAGATTTTAAGAATTAATGTTTATTATTATTATATAAGCACTCAAATTTTATTGTATAAAATGTAAAATAAAAACCCACTAACTTATGAAACTTATTTATATAAATATGTAAAAGGTTAATTAAATGGATAAATTATATAAATGATAGTGGAATAATACTTATAAGTAATAAAAACTATAAACTTGATTTTTACGACTTTTTCGGCTATTACCGTAAAATTAACGTTTTTCGCCAAATAAAACTTAGACGATCAAACCCGTCTAATGTAAAGTTTTTAAAAGTCATGTACTGATATATAAGTAACTAATACAAGTAAAAACCGATAAAACCCGAACTATAGGACATACGGACATCAACGAGCTAAGTTAACATATTGGACTAATAATTGGACTAAATAAGTTAAACACTTATAAAAAGAACTTATTGGGCTTAACCCATTTGGACCCAACATGGAAAGTATAGATACTGATAATATAAGTATAAAATGGATTAAAACAAGTTAAAGAACTTATAATAAGCTTATTGGACTTAAAATAGGTAAATAGATAAAACTAGCAAACTAGTAAAAAGTTACCAAAACGTAAACACTAAAATGAGTAAACAAGGATGTATAAACCCACTTGATCATCATCATATGTACAAAATCATCATATGTATATTGTTATTTTGATTAAAGTCATTGGACAAACTCAAAGACCGATTATTATTTATATAGGCTTCCGTGACCGAAGCACGCCCGTAGCCGATAATCCGCCTTTCATTATCAACGTGAGTTCATAGCCTCGCACTCTTTTAAATGTTTTATAAAATGATTTGTAAACCCGCGAGGGAGATAACATGCTAGATTTTGATAAAAATAGAACACAAGTAGTCCCGATGGTATGCTTAATGATATGGACCCGAATGATGCGATGACCCTATAAACGAGACTAAAAGGATTATTAGTAGTTAGGTTATGTCACCTAAAGTCCCATTAGCATGAATTGTGAACTACCGGGATTTGGTAGACGCTTATGCATTTGATAGTACTATTTAGGGACGATCACCCCAGTTCGCGCCTTGACGGTTGATCGCCGTCGTACCACATTGATTGGTAAGAGAATTTATGTATGAGAAGATTCCATAGCGTGATTTTTGTGACGACACGCTAACTTAGATGGGCAAATCGTTTGTCGGGTTCGCGGCCCGCTGTTTTCATAGTAAGGTAACAATGTCATGCGGCTAATAATAATCCTAATCCAAATAAAATGTATCCTATACATAATAATGACGCTATTAACGATGAATATATTACCTATCATGGTAATATAGAGACTACGGTCTCATGGACGGTTTAAGATGTATGCTTGATTTATATATTGCCTGACTAGAAATATGAGGACTTACTTCCGATATTATACTTGTGTTCTGATTTTAAATGATTGTTTTATATAACGATTTTCATTAAACTCTATGAATTCACTCGACATTCGCTGATATGATTTTTGCATGTTTTTATCTCAGGTGCTTGAAGGTAATTCGGATAGAGATCGACTCTGATGGCCCACATAATATTAAAAATGTTCATTCGATCTATGTTTTTTAAACTTAATGACCTGTATAATTTGGGACCTGTTCTACACTTTAAAACTTTTTAAATCGAATGAATGTATGTTGAACCTTGTACAACCATTTTTATGTGTTGTCTATGATTGGAGTTATTGTGCTATCCCGTAACACCCTAAAAGACCCTTCCGCTGTACCGATACGAAAATTGAGAGTGTTACAGTTTGGTATCAGAGCTCTCGTTATAGAGAACAAAAGATTTTAAAAACCAAGGTTTTGAACAAAACTTTTCAAAATCTTTTGACAATGAACATTTGAGAAAATATTTGAAAAATCTTTTGACTATAACGGTGCCAGAGATCTCCGACGTTACCAACAAGCCCTATTGAGAAGATATATACTTTGATATATATAATATAACTTATATATATGTATATATCGTGATTTCATTATGTAATTGTTTAACTAGTATGTTATCCTAATACGAGATATATATATAAATGCAGATTGTCATGGCTGACCCTAATGTTCCTATAGAAAACCATGCTATTCCCGAACCTAATGTAGATGATGATCCTTATTTAGACTTAGTAGATTATGATATGGATGATGAGGAGGAACCATTTGAGGATCCTGAGCCCGAGTTAGGACTAGGAGATCAGATTGCCCCTCAGGTTGACTTGGTAGAGAATGAGATTGAGAATGTTGATATAGAGAATGTTGAGGAGATTGGGTTAGATAATTTAGATGATGAGATTGACGACAAGGATGTCGAGGAGGATGTAGGTATAGATGTTGAGGTCGATGATGATGAGGAAGCCGAGCTTATTTATCCTTATGATGTTCCAGAGGGCGAGCCTTTGCCCCCACCAGTTTATTTGTCTGATTCTGAGGTTGAGTTACCTAGGGATGAAATGTCTGAATCGTCTGAATCTGATTCTGAATCAGAGGAGGATGAGGATGACGATGCACCTGACGGTATTGATGGTATTGCTACTCGTAGACGTGAGATAGGAGAGTCGTCTAGTGCTCGAGAGGCTACTCATATTGATGGTCTTGCACCATGGGCCTTGAGACGTGATCTAGATGCTTCCCGTGTTAAGAGTTGTATGACAGAGGTTGGATTAGGTGTTGTTCAGACTCAGGTTGCTTATTTGGAGTCGAAGACTAAGGTTGGTGAGAAAGAGCGGGAATTGCTTAGTTTGGATTTGACTAATGTAGAGCGTGGTTTGAATGAGGCTTTTAGGAGGTTATCTGTGTTAGAAAGTGGTGAGTTTGCTGAAATGAAGAGAAAGGTGAATTCTATGGAGATTCAGTTGAATGTAGCTCGTGCGATGCGTGAGAAAGCTGAAAAGGAGGTTAATATATCCGTGGGTTGGAATAGTAGATTCTATGCTGACATGGTTGAAAGAGGAGTGATCTGTAAGCGCCCAGCTGAAGATGTGTCTAGTGATCGTCCGACGAAGATTCAGAAGACGATGGATGATGAACCATCTGGCGGTTCTCAGTAGACCAGTCTGTATTTAGTAGTGACCTTTGTATCTTTTGTGCTTTTGTAGCTTTGACTGAACCGACTTGTTAGAAGTAGACTTGGCACGAATTTTGAGTGTATATAGTGCTAGAACTTTGATATGGGATGTAACTAAGACAATACTTTTGTTTCAAATCGAATGAAATATGTATCTTGTCTTGAATTCCATATTGTGCCTTATTTGTATCTTGATTATGAATTCAATCCATATTATCTAAATCCCTTGTTGGATGAATGCTTAATATTTTGAAATTGTGAAATTATAGAACTATGCCGCCCAAGAAGGTTGTGACTGAGGATGATGTACGTAGGATTATTACAGAGCAAGTTACCGCATCTATGACTGAATTTATGGCAAATTCTAGAAATGAAACTGGCGGTAGTGGAGCTGGCGGTAGTGGAGCTGGCGGTAGTGGAATTGGCGGTACTAATGTGAATGTGAATGCTAATAATGTGAATGCTAATGCTGGAGGAAATGTAGGAGGACTTGGAGCTAATGCACCTGAAGTTGGTGGTTGTACTTATGTGACGTTCATGAAGTGTGAACCTCTACCTTTTAATGGAAATGAAGGTGCTGTAGGACTAAGCCAGTGGATTGAGAAGATTGAGTCGGTGTTTCGGATTAGTAAGTTTAAGGAGGAAGATAAGGTGACTTTTGTTATGGCTACTCTTAAAGGTCGTGCGTTGACTTGGTGGAACGGGAGAATTGCTTTCATGGGTCTTGATGCTGCTAATGCTACTCCTTGGGATGAAATTAAGAAGTGGATGACTTTGGAGTTTTGTCCTCGTAGTGTGATTATTAGGTTAGAACAAGAGTTGATTCATTTGAGAATGAAAGGTGTGGACATTGATAGTTACACAAACCGATTCCATGAGTTGGCCTTGCTATGTCCTCGATTGGTTGAACCCGAAGAGATCCGAATTGAGCAATATATTAAAGGGTTGACCAGGAATATCCGGGGGGACGTGAAATCATCTAAACCACTGACCATTGATGATGCTGTTCGAATGGCTTACCAACTCATTGGACAGATAATTCAGGATAGGGAAGATGAAGACCGTGTAGGTGAGAAAAGAAAGCGAGACGGTGATCGTGTAGATAGAGGTGATAATAGGAAGAATTTCAATCGCCGTCAGAACCAGAGAAAGGGGAATGCAAATGCTCTTACCAACAATACACCGCGCAACGATGATAGATGTCCTAAGTGTGGCAACAAGAGGCATGCTGGCGACTGCTGGAAGTGCCGAAATTGCGGAAATCTTGGACACAAGGTTGAAAGGTGTAAGAAGGGAACCATTTGCTTCAACTGTCATGAAGAAGGTCATAGGAAATCGGAATGCCCCAAGTTGAAAGCGATTGTACCTGGAAGAAACCCCCAGGGTGGTATCTACCAACTTGAAACAATTGAGGTGAAGAAAGAGGATCCGAATGTCATTACCGGTACGTTTTTACTCAACAATCATTATGCTGTTGCTTTATTTGATTCGGGTGCTGATAGGAGCTTTGTATCCACTAAATTTAGTGCCCTTATTGACATTGAACATGTTGAGATAAGTACCAGATACGAGGTGGAATTGGCTGATGGTAAGTTAGTGAAAAATAATAAGCTATTAGAAGGATGCTCTCTAAATCTCTTAAACCATTCCTTTCCGATTGATTTGATGTTGATAGAATTAGGTAGTTTTGATATTATTATTGGTATGGATTGGTTGTCGTTGAATAATGCTACTATTTTATGTGGAGAGAAGAAAGTTAAGATTCCTGCTTAGGAATAGGACGTTAGTAATTGATGGTAATCGAGGTGAATCCTGTTTGAAAATCGTTTCATGTATTAAAGTCCGAAAGTACATCAGGAACGGTTGTGAGTTATTCTTAGCTCAAGTGACCGGGAATGAGTCTAGGGAGAAAAGATTGGAAGATGTACCTATTATTTGTGAATTTCCTGAGGTATTTCCTAAAGATTTACCCGGACTTCCACCGATAAGGCAAATAGAGTTTCGAATCGATTTAATTCCTGGTGCTGCACCGGTGGCACGTGCGCCTTACCGATTAGCCCTTTCTGAATTAAAGGAGTTATCTGAGAAACTTAAGGAGTTGTCTGATAAAGGTTTTATTCGACCGAGCTCGTCGCCTTGGGGAGCTCCAGTCTTGTTTGTTAAGAAGAAGGATGGATCTTTTCGTATGTGCATTGATTATAGGGAACTGAATAAGTTGACAATTAAAAATCGATATCCTTTACCTAGGATTGATGATTTGTTTGATCAACTACAAGGATCTAGTGTGTATTCTAAGATAGATTTGCGGTCAGGATATCACCAACTTCGCGTCCGTGAAGAAGATATTCCTATAACTGCATTTAGAACTCGTTATGGACACTTTGAATTTCAAGTAATGCCATTTGGGTTAACTAACGCACCTGTGGTTTTCATGGATTTAATGAATCGAGTGTGCAAGCCCTACTTGGATAAATTTGTGATTGTGTTTATTGACGATATTCTAATCTATTCTAAGAATGAAGATGAACATAGAGAACATTTAAGGATTGTTTTGAATTTGTTGAGGGATGAAAAGTTGTATGCTAAGTTTTCGAAATGTGACTTCTGGTTAGATTCTGTGCAATTTCTTGGTCATGTGATTAACAAAGATGGAATTCATGTTGATCCTGCAAAGGTTGAAGCTATTAAGAATTGGTCTGCACCGACAACGCCAACGGAAGTGCGACAGTTCTTAGGATTGGTTGGCTATTATAGGCGATTCATTAAAGAATTTTCTTTGATAGCTAAACCCTTGACTAAGCTTACCCAGAAGAATAAACCTTTCATTTGGGGAAGTGATGAAGATGGAGCATTTCAGACATTGAAGCAAAAATTATGTAGTGCGCCAATCTTATCATTACCCGACGGGAGTGATGATTTTGTAGTGTATTGTGATGCATCTCTTAGAGGCTATGGAGCTGTTTTGATGCAGCGAGAGAAAGTGATAGCTTATGCTTCTAGGCAATTAAGGAAGAATGAGGAGAATTATACTACTCATGATCTTGAGTTAGGAGCTGTAGTCTTTGCTCTTAGGTTGTGGAGAGATTATCTGTATGGCACCAAGTGTACGGTATTCACCGATCACAAAAGCCTACAGTATATTCCCGATCAGAAGGAATTGAACATGAGGCAATGAAGATGGATAGAGTTGTTAAGTGATTATGATTGTGATATAAAATATCACCCAGGAAAAGCCAATGTGGTTGCCGATGCGTTAAGTAGGAAAGATAGAGAGCCTATCAGGGTGCGTTCTCTAGTCTTCACCGTGCACAATAATTTGCCTGAGCAAATTAGAAATGCGCAAATAGAAGCTTGTAAGAAGGAAAATTTTGTTAATGAAGGGTTCCGAGGAGAAGGAGATCCTTTAGAGGTTAGAGCTGATGGAGTGAAATGCTTAAGAGGTCGTATGTGGATACCTAAGTTTGGAGGCTTAAGAGATTTGATTATGTTAGAATCCCATAAATCTAAGTATTCCATTCATCCGGGATCTGATAAGATGTACCATGATTTGAAGAAGTTGTACTGGTGGCCGAATATGAAAGCTGATATTGCTATGTATGTTCTTCAATGCTTGACTTGTGCTAGAGTTAAAGCAGAACATCAAAAGCCATCAGGACTACTTCAACAACCAAAGATTCCTGAATGGAAGTGGGAGCGAATTACGATGGACTTTATCACCAAGCTTCCTAGAACATCATCTGGAAACAACTCGATTTGGGTTATTGTTGACAGACTGACCAAATCAACACACTTCATTCCGGTTAAAGAGCAGTTCCCACTGGAGAAGCTGACTCGTATATACCTTGATAATGTTGTATGCAAGCATGGAGTGCCTGTATCGATCATTTTAGATCGAGATCCTAGATTCGCATCGAATTTTTGGAAATCTCTCCAAAGATCTTTGGGAACGAATCTCGACATGAGCACTGCTTATCACCCCCAGTCTGATGGGCAGAGTGAAAGGACGATACAAACACTAGAAGATATGTTGAGAGCTTGTGTGTTAGACTTTGGTAAGAATTGGGATAAAAATTTGCCTTTAGCAGAGTTTTCGTATAACAATAGTTACCATTCTAGTATTAAGGCTGCACCGTTTGAAGCTTTGTATGGTAGGAAGTGTAGATCTCCTGTATGTTGGAGTGAAGTTGGGGATACCCAGCTCACGGGACCGGAATTGATCCGAGAGACTACGCGGATGTGCGGCGGAAGCCAATGGAGTTTAAAGTGGGTGACCGAGTATTGTTGAAAGTATCGCCATGGAAAGGCGTTATCAAATTTGGAAAGCGAGGGAAATCGAATCCCCGTTATATTGGACCCTTTAAGATTTTATCTAGAGTAGGTCCAGTGGCTTACAAACTAGAGTTACCCCCAGAACTTCATGGTGTTCACAACACATTCCATGTATCTAATCTGAAGAAATGTCTAGCTGTGAGTGATGAAAAAATTCCGTTAGGTAAGGTTCGAATATATGGGAAGTTGCATTTTATCGAAGAGCCCGTAGAGGTTATGGATCGTGAGGCAAAGCAACTGAAACAAATTCGGATACCTATTGTCAAGATCTGATGGAATTCAAAGCATGGACCGGAGTATACTTGGGAACGAGAGGATGAAATGTGGAAGAAATATCCGCACCTCTTCGATTTCAATAAGAAACGGACATCCAAATGAAATGGATCACGAGGACGTTGATCCCTTTTAGGAGGAAAAGTTGTGACAATCTAACATTTTCAGGTAGTGAATTATTTTCTCGTATAATATTTTGAAACTTATTTTTGTGTTGGTTGACGAACTCACAATTTACGGATTTAAATTTGGGCTTACGTGCATAATTTAGCGTCTTTTACGACTAAACCGGAAACCTTAGGATTACGTATTTACGTTTTTTAACTCCGTTTTTGATGAGACAATTTTTATTGGATTCGTTTTGTGACGTTGATTCATAATTTATAAAAACGTTTTTCGTGAAACGACCCGAGGGCACGCAAATCGAGAAAACTAGAATCGAGGAATACCCGTAAACTAGTGAGATGGGACAAAATACATTGTCCCACCCCACTAGCACTATGGGACGGCACCAACATGACACCACAACCATATGTGGCATCATGTTAGCTAACTAGTTACAAGTGTAACTAAGCTTACACCTTAAGCTACTCTTTCCACTTCCACTAGCTAAAACCATTAACCACTTTTCACACATACCATTTACTTACATGCAAACAACCTCAAATCCTCTCAACCACTTCACCATTTCCGTCCACTTTTAAGCTACAAACACCCCTTTTTATCTTTTCTAGCCATGAAATACATGTTAACTAGCTCTATCATGGAGTTATCTTGAAGCCTTGATCATTTGATGGCTATATTAACAACATTGGAGGTGATTTGCTTGTGTCCTAGGGCTGATTTCTCAACTATTGTTCTTGGTGTTTGATGATCTTGGAGTTACTTGTGGTGTTCATCAAGTTCTTGTCTTCCAAAAACAAGAAATACACTTGGTTGGTAAAGAAGATCATCCTCTCCATTTTCTCTTGTTATTTTTGTAAAGAACAAATGTATTTTCTTTCATTTTGTATATGTATATGATGTATATATGATGATAAAAATGTTGTGTGGGGATCAAGTGTTGATAAATATGCTTAAAAATGTTAATAACCATGAGAAATAAGGCTAAAATCATGCTTATTTAGTTGGCTGTATAAAAACATTATATAACTAAAAATTGAACTGATAAAATTGCATGGTATGATCCATTTACAGTAATTACAAGATGTTTTACACATGTGAGAGTTGTCCATGCAATGGAATCAATATAATGAGTGAGATATGATCAAAACAAGTTGGGTGTTCTAATCTGAATAAGCAGTTTTGTAGGGAATGTTAAGGCAAGATAAACTTAAAATGAGCAGTAGTTATAACTAAGTTAAATGTAGCACATAATATGAAGATCATGCCACCCAAAAATGAGCTTCTAATTCATTATAGAACTCTAGATATGATAAAAATGGTGAACATGAAGATAAAAATCAGATTTTAAGAATTAATGTTTATTATTATTATATAAGCACTCAAATTTTATTGTATTAAATGTAAAATAAAAACTCACTAACTTATGAAACTTATTTATATAAATATGTAAAAGGTTAATTAAATGGATAAATTATATAAATTATAGTGGAATAATACTTATAAGTAATAAAAACTATAAACTTGATTTTTACGACTTCTTCGGCTATTACCGTAAAATTAACGTTTTTCGCCAAATAAAACTTAGACGATCAAACCCGTCTAATGTGAAGTTTTTAAAAGTCATATACTGATATATAAGTAACTAATACAAGTAAAAACCGATAAAACCCGAACTATAGGACATACGGACATCAACGAGCTAAGTTAACATATTGGACTAATAATTGGACTAAATAAGTTAAACACTTATAAAAAAACTTATTGGGCTTAACCCATTTGGACCCAACATGGAAAGTATATATACTGATAATATAAGTATAAAATAGATTAAAACAAGTTAAAGAACTTATAATAAGCTTATTGGACTTAAAATAGGTAAATAGATAAAACTAGCAAACTAGTAAAAAGTTACCAAAACGTAAACACTAAAATGAGTAAACAAGGATGTATAAACCCACTTGATCATCATCATATGTACAAAATCATCATATGTATATTGTTATTTTGATTAAAGTCATTGGACAAAGTCTAAGACCGATTATTATTTATATAGGTTTCCGTGACCGAAGCACGCCCGTAGCCGATAATCCGCCTTTCATTATCAACGTGAGTTCATAGCCTCGCACTCTTTTAAATGTTTTATAAAATGATTTGTAAACCCACGAGGGAGATAACATGCTAGATTTTGATAAAAATAGAACACATGTAGTCCCGATGGTATGCTTAATGATATGGACCCGAATGATGCGATGACCCTATAAACGAGACTAAAAGGATTATTAGTAATTAGGTTATGTCACTTAAAGTCCCATTAGCATGAATTGTGAACTACCGGGATTTGGTAGACGCTTATGCATTTGATAGTACTATTTGGGGACGATCACCCCAGTTCGCGCCTTGACGGTTGATGCCCGTCGTACCACATTGATTGGTAAGCGAATTTATGTATGAGAAGATTCCATAGCGTGATTTTTGTGACGACACGCTAACTTAGATGGGCAAATTGTTTGTCGGGTTCGTGGCCCGCTGTTTTCATAGTAAGGTAACAATGTCATGCGGCTAATAATAATCCTAATCCAAATAAAATGTATCCTATACATAATAACGACGCTATTAACGATGAATATATTACCTATCATGGTAATATAGAGACTACGGTCTCATGGACGGTTTAAGATGTATGCTTGATTTATATATTTCCTGGCTAGCAATATGAGGACTTACTTCCGATATTATACTTGTGTTCTGATTTTAAATGATTGTTTTATATAACGGTTTTCATTAACCTCTATGAATTCACTCGGCATTCGCTGATATGATTTTTGCATGTTTTTATCTCAGGTGCTTGAAGGTAATCCGGATGGAGATCGACTCTGATGGCCCACATAATATTAAAAATGTTCATTCGATCTATGTTTTGTAAACTTAATGACCTGTATAATTTGGGAGCTGTTGTACACTTTAAAACTTTTTAAATCGAATGAATGTATGTTGAACCTTGTACAACCATTTTTATGTGTTGTCTATGATTGGAGTTATTGTGCTATCCCGTAACACTCTAAAATACCCTTCCGCTGTACCGATACGAAAATTGAGAGTGTTACAGATAGGCACACAGTGGATTCAGCTGCACTACTTCACGACCTTTACGATGACATGGGAAACCTTAGTTTGAACTAGTTTGTGATGTGTTTTTTTTGTGTTTACGAGTCTAATATCTTTGTAATATCCATGTTTAATTAAGCGCGTGTTTAAGTGTCCGTGACGAATAAAATTATGTTTAAGAGTGTCTGTCTGTAAGTCTCCCATGTGTTTACACAAAAGGTTTTATGTAATATTTGGAATAAATAAATATTTGTTTTACAGATATCTCATTTTTTATTATATAAAAGTCGCAAAAATAAAATAACATCGGATCGATAGTTAAAATAACAATTATATGGAATAAATAATTATATAGTTTTTTAGTAAATAATAATTATATCTTAAATACGTAAAAACCAAATAATAGTTTTATACTTTTTCATAATAAACAAAAATTAATAATATATATTTGACGGGGAGTTTCCCTGACGACATGTTGCCGGGGAAACTTTTGTGATTTGGCGGGTAAAAGCCCGCCACAGATATTCTACTAAAGTCGAAGTAAATTAAACCTGGTCGGGTATCCCCGGCGACATGTCACCAGGGATAATATTGTCAGGTTATTATCAAAAAAAAGATTAAGGTTAATTACGCTGGTCGAAGTTTTCCTGGCGACATGTCGCCAGGGACAAGTGGGAGGGAAAATTTCTCGCTTTTTCTTTTGGCATCTGATTTTTGATGATGATTCCCTGGCGACATGTCGCAAGGAATACCATGGTCAAACTTTGACCAAAAAAAGTCTATCTGCTTTTTTGTCACGTCAGCAAAGTCGCCAGGGAAAAGGGGTTATCCCTGGCGACATTTAGTCGCCGGGGAAACCCCGGTCACCTGATCTCAACTTTCTTGTAGTGTATTTACAGTGAGAACCATACGCCCAGATTTGCTATTTTGTTAGGATGTTTTGGAACATAAAAAACAAAACTGAATGCCATTGTTAGCAAAAAAATTATGTAAGGCGCGGTTATTGAATTCACCACCATGATCACACTGAACTGCTTGAATTTCACACTTAAATTGAGTATCAACATGTCTATGAAACAACTCAAATTTAGGCAATGTATGAAGCAATGGATAAACCCAAACAAACTACGAGTAATGATCCAAAAATAAGACATAATATTTAAAAACTGAAAGCCTCGAAATGGGTGAAGGCCACACATCCGAGTGAATAGTTATTGTTGTATCAACCATATACAGTTATTGTACAATTAGTTTTTTGTGACACTCTTCATATTGAGTCAAACTTGATCGGGTATTTGATATGAAAGTTTTTAAATTCTAAACGGAAATGTTTTCACCTCCCCCCCTCCAACGGTTTCGACAAACTTGTTCTGGTTCAACATGATATTTTTACTAATTGTGCATCTATCGGTGTGATTTCATTCTGCCACTATATGATTTCAATCTAGCACTTTTTGATTATGTTATTTGTCTAATTTAATCGGGTTTTGTCTTGTTCATTATATAATATTTCCTGGTTCTTCATATGATATTCCTTGGTTGTGCATATGTGTGATTCCAGCATGCATCTGGTTCCGTTTAATTCCAATAAGTATAGTTTTTAATCTGCTATTTGTCTCTATTACGCATTTAGTTGCCTTTCTTATGCTTTAGTTCCCTTTACCTTTGTGGCTCTACTTCAGTTATGCATTTGTTTTAGTTTTGCATCGAATTTGCTTCGTTTGTTTAGACTTAACTGATTTCGTAGTGTTTGTAATGCACAGTTTGAATCGTGTTAGAACAAGAATTCATTTAACATCAAGTTCACATTTTGAAACACTTCGTTTTGTATTTGTTTTGCGCTATAGTCTCTTTTTTTCTTTTGAGGAAGGACTCGATGTTTATTGTTGTAAAATGATGAGTTTGAGGGAAGAGAGTGGAAAAAAGTGTTACCTAAGGCTGGGGGAGTGGCAAGAAAAACCCACCCGTAGGGTATATGTGGAAAAACCTGTTGAGATGTGCGTAAGTCATAGATAGTAATTTATACGGCCGGTAGTACATGTGCCTAAGGGGTCACACACTTAGACATCGAGATCATCTTTTATTAAAGTATACAATAAATATGGTTATATTAATTTGTGACAATCCGTCAATTTATGGTCGATATTGTATTCTCAAGTATTATTTAAAAACATCATTTTAATGTTATATTATGAACTCACTCATTTTTGGGAAGAAATTTGAGTTTAAATCTTAAAGTAGCATCGACTACGTCTAAACTGGAGGACTATACGTTACGTGCTTACATTTACATACACCCTTTTTTGCGACAGTCCGACACTTCAGAAAATTTATCCGTGAATATTATTTTGGAATTTTAAATTTTGTGTTGACTCATAAACTCACAAATTTACGAGAAGAGACTAGGACTTACGAGCATAATTTAACGTCCTTTACGACTAAACCGGAAACCCTAGGTTTACGTATTTACGTTTTTGAACTCCGTTTTTAATGAGACAATTTTTATTAGATTCGTTTGGTGCCGTAGATTTATAATTTATAAAAACGTTTTTCGTAGAACGCCCCGAGGGCACGCAAATCGAGGAAACTAGAATCGAGGAGTACCCGTAAATTAATGGGGATGAGAAAAGTTTACACTTGTCCACCCCCATACATGTGGTGGCCAAAACTTAACCAACAAACCAAAATGTGTCAAGTATACACACACACTAAGGACACTTGTCCTTAGTGCATGCACAAACCACTAAACTAACAAAACTAGCCAAGTTAAACCATCTACTTTCATTTCATACATGCAAACCACACACAAACTCTTTTGGCTCCCTATGAACGTCCCATATCACCCAAAATCACCCCATTAGATCAAAAATTCAACTTTAAATCATATGTATAATTTACATATGATGAAAACCTATTGAATTTATGAAGATTGGAGGTGATTTTAACAACTAAAAAGGAGTTTATATGGAGATCAAGGGATGATTTTTGGAGGAGTCTACAAATACTTGGTGATCCTAGAAGTGGTGTTGATATCTCGTAAGATTGGTTACCCAAAACCAAGTCTTGTTCATCCAAAAACTCATCATTTCATCACTTTGGTGGTATAGAGATTGTTTCTTCCTATCCTCTTGTGATTTTGAATATGTAATCTTGTATTTTCTTTATTTATGTATATGTATATGATGATGAATGATGATCAAAAATATTATGTGGGGATCATGTGTTGATAAACTTGGTTAAAAAGATTGAAAACTACATGTAAAAGTGGTAAAATCTTGCCTAAATTAGTAGGCTGTATAAAACAGTAAAGAACCTTGTGTTAAACTGTTAAAATGTCATGAATGAATTAATATACAGTAAGTTATAAGACTTGTACACATGTGAGAGTTGGCTATACAATGGAATCCTTAAAATGAGTGAGATATGATCAAAACAATATTGAAGTCCAAATCTGTATAGTCTGTTTTGGACTAACTGTTAGAGACATTTAGAGGTTGATTGAGAAGTATCTAAATTGAGTTAATTGTATCACATATCATGTAGTTTGTGGTGTCCGAAAATGAGCTTCTATCTCCTTGTAGAACTCAACATATGGTAAAAATGGTGAAAGTGAAATTCATAATCAGATTTGTAAAATAAAAGTATATATTATAAAATTGGCACTCAAGTAAAACTAATATAAAATGTATACCTAAAACTCACTAACTTATATATTACTTATAAATAAGTATATATTTTGATAAGTAAAAGGGAAATTTTATAAAAATGACAATTTGATAAGTTTTATAAGTTATAAAACTATATACATAAGTTTTACGTCTTTTCAGCTAAAACCGAAAGATTAACGTTTTCGTCAAATAAAACTTAGACGGTCGGACCCGTCTAATGTAAATTTTTTATAACTCATATACTGATGTATAAGTATATTTGACAAGTAAAAACTGATAAAACCCGAGCTTTATAACTTATGGACATTAACGGGCCAAAATAGCCTTATTGGACTATTAACCCGACAAGTTTGGCTAAACACTAATGGACTTACTCATTGGGCTTAACCCACTTGGGCCCAACATGTGAGTATAGGCCTGTTAATAAAAGTATAAATGGACTAATATAAAGAGTTGAACTCTTAATGGACTTTAATGGGCTTATTGGGTCTTAATATGTAAATGGATTGAAACTAGTATAACTAGTCAAAAATTTGGCTAACACATAACACTATAATGTGTATGAAGAGATAAAATCCCACTTGATCATCATCATACTTATGATATCATCATATATACATAGCCATTGTTTTTATAAAGTCATTGGACAAGGGTCTAAGATGAGTATTATTTGTCTAGGTTTCCGTGATTGAAGCACGTACCGTACATCCAAATCGCCGATAACCGTCTTTCCCAATCAACGTGAGTTCATAGCCTCACACTCTTTTAAATGTTTTTATGAATTGTTTTATAAACCCGCGAGGGAGATAACATGTTAGTTTTAATAAAATCGGACACCAGTTGTCCCGATTGTTTGCTTATTGATTTGGACCCGAATGATTGTATGAACCGATGAATGATTATATGACCGGATGTATGAAATAAAATGGTTTATTATCAGTTAGGTTGTGTCACTAAAAGTCCCATTAGTATGAATTGTGAACTACCGGGATTTGGTAGACGCTTATGCATATAATAGTACTATTTGGGGAAGATCACCCCAGTTCGCGCCTTGACGGTTGATCCCCGTCGTGCCATATTGATTGGTAAGCGAATTTATGTATGAGAAGATTTATATAAGCGTGATTATTGTGACGACACGCTGTTTTAGATGGGCAAATGAGTTTCGGGTTAGCTTCCCGTTGTTTGTTATAGTAAGGTAGCAATGTCATGCGGCTTATAATAATCCAAATAACGAAAATACTGCTATAAGCATTGAATTACAATATATTTCCGGACTAGCAATACAGGGTCTTATTATTGATATTATGTTCGTGTTTTGGTTTTACATAACCATATTCATATAACGTTTTTTATTTAACTCTATACAACGTTATAAAACGTATTGTATGCTGTTTTTACGACATTGGTTCGTATAATGATTTTGAAGGCAAAAGCCTATAGTATGATTTACAACAAAGATTTTGATGAATTGTTTTTGGCTTATTTTATGGCCTGCGACAAAGAATTGTACAAAATGTTTTTCGATAATAATTTTATACCGATGATATATTAATGGATTTCATTAAACTCTATGAATTCACTCGGCGTTTTCGCTGACCTTTTCTTTTAACATGTTTTATCTCAGGTACTTGATGGTAATTCTCGGGAAGACGACAAGAATTCATGGCCCGCACCTAAATAACAATTTCCATTCAAATGTTTTGTAAAAATTGTATGAAGTACTATGACTTGGGACCTATGTAACTTGATATTTATGAATGGAAAATGCTTTACTATTAAACGACGCGATTTTAAGTGTTGTCTATGATTTGAGTAATGTGCTATCCCGTAACACCAACGACTCTTCCGTTGAACAAAAGTATGAATATTTGGGGGTGTTACAGTTTGGTACCAGAGCTCTCGTTATAGAGAACGCAAGATTTTTAAAACCAAGGTTTTGAATAAAACATTTAAAAATCTTTTAACTATAAACATTTTTCTCAAAATGTCTAAAAATCTTTTGACTATAACGGTGCCGAAGAATTCTCGAGTTACCAACAAGGCCAAACTAAGAAGTGTTATTTTAATATATATATATAACTTGGATTATATATATATATATATATGATGTAATTTGATTACATGATTGTTTGATGATTAGTTTAATATTTATACGAGGTATTTATACGACGTAGATTGTCACAAGGAACCCTAACTCCCCTAGCAAATCAATCGAAGCTATTCCCGTAGGAATTCTAGTTATCCTAGATCTAAACCAAGTTGTAGATGTTTATGATCCCAACGAAATGGTTGATATTCGTAGAAATGTTGATATTAGTTTATTGTGATATTAAAGAAGAATTGGCGAGACTAAATCTGATGTCGATGTCATGACAATCTTTCCTTATAGAGTGGAGTTTGACAAAACCTTACCACCTGGAAAGGTGTCATCTGATTCGGTGTCACCCAATTCTTAAATTTGAAATCAAAAGGGTGAATGTTGCACTTGAGGCTGTCATTGGAGCCTTTACCCAAAAGCCTCATGCCACTAGTACCTTTCCGAGAAGTCTAATTGAAGGTGTGAGTCATTTCATACTAGTGACTCATTTGATAACTATTGTTGTAAGAGCTATAGGATTAGAAATTAAGTCTTGTTCATATTGAGCTTTTATTTCCCTTTCAAGGTCTAAGAATAAGGTTGAAAGTATTGGAGAATGAGGTAGGATATCGCATTGAGTGTGATTTGGTTGAAACTTGAATGAAGTAAAAAAAAAATTTAACCGTATGGAATATGAGGTTGTTAAGAGAAGTCGTTAAGTCCTATGATTGAATTATAAGGTTTTAAATGATTGTTGGTTCATGTTAAGGGTTGTTCCTAGGCCATTGTCCAATGACGAGGATGCCTAGTGTCCAAGAAATAAATTGAAGAAATCTTCTTCTGAATAAGGAACGATGGATCTTCCGGGACAGGTGGATACCTAATGACTCTTGTAGATTAGTATTCATTGTGGTATCTTTTAAAATCCCTAACTTAACTGAGACATCAGTTGGTAGGATGAGTTCTTGGAATTGTATGACATGGCGACACGTAATGTGTTACAATACAATTTTGACTTGTTTGTGATTAATGAAAAGACTACCTTTGATTGCTAAATTCTACATGTATCGACGTTATCTATCTTTTATTGCTTCATCTTAATGTTCGCATTAGTGATGCAACCATTGAACAAGTACTCATCTCGATTTGAGTTACGTTGTGGATTGTTCTTTTTGAGTGCCATCGAGGTCATGAACCTCATGATTAATTGGCTAAGCTCATTTCCTGATATATTGTAGTTAGTTCTTGGTGAACAACTTTTCATCACTCTTTTTGCAGATCACTCATTGTTTTATAAGTTAAAACATTATCCCTTGATAAAGATTGAATTTTCATCCCCGTAAGGATTATTTAAAGTGAGATTTATAAATAATCGTTATCGAAATGAAGTTGTTTATGAAACACTTTAGAAAACTTAATTGCTTCCATAACGAAGAACATCTCTATAAATTCATTTTGATTCTTATTCTAGAATTAAGCATGAAAATATTTTTATTTTAAACATGATGACAAAGTTTTGACGAACTGAGTATTGCATCGTTAATCCTAAAATTGTATATAGTTGCGCGCCTACATAAAATTTGGAAGGGACCATGCAAGGCTGATTAGTAGTCACCATGATATTGTTAATAAAGATTACATCTTCCTTGAAATTGTGAAAGATTAAATTTTATGAGATCTGCAAGAAGTGCAAAAATAGGGACATATTGTTAAAGACACCTACATATGTGGCCATACCATTTATTTTTATGAATCGAACTTAATCATATGTGAAATTGTCTTACTTAACAACTGATATCCCCTCCTTGTCTAATTCTCCCGTGGTGAGATTGTTTGGAAAAGTATCTGATTACCGAGTGTTGATACCCGACTGGATGTATCGACGTTCCTATCAATTCTTTTTATTAGATTTAATTTGAATGAACTGGGTAAGGATCTGAGGAGCTTTCAAATGCGTACTCGAATTATGAGAACATGGGATATATTCATATTCGTTAAATGTTTCCGTCTGTATTTGATTTGAAATTCTCTCGCGTAGATTATGCGTTGACCTTACTCTTTTAAGGTTAGTTATGTCTCCTGGTATCCTAGAATTTGTGAAGGATTATGAGTTATTATTAGTCTTTTGAGAAGTTCACATCTTATCAACGGTAATAAAACTGGAAAGTTGATAGTGCCAGTAGAATGGATTGATTGACTATGACATAATGTCATTGTCTTAATTGATGGGAACTCGAGTAGAAATCCCCTAAAAGATAAGATGTTGATTATCAAAAGTGATCTAAACAATTCTTGATGGATGACCATATCCTGCACTTAGACTTTAAATTATACCATGAATGGTTATGAACTAGTCATATATATTGTAATCTAGAAAGAACTTAAAGTAAATTTATTAAAAGATGTTTCTGTTATCTTAAACTTTAGGAGGTATTTGCTGGTGAATTACCTAGACTTTTGCCATTAAGTCAAGTTGAATTTGGTATTGATTATATTCCCGATGCTGCATCCGTGGCGTGTGCATTGTACTTCAGCACCATCTGAATCGAAAGTGTTACCGTACAACTGAGAGAGTTGTTGGAGAAAGATTTTACTTTACCGAGCTCGTCATTATGAAGAGCTATGGTGTTATTATTCCTTATATTTGTTGATTACCGTGAACTATGTAAATTGACGATCAAAATCAATATCTAATACCCAAGATGGAAGATTTGTTCGATCATTTACAAGGTTCTAGCGTATGTTCTAAAAATTTGATCCACGGCATGGTTATCATCAACTTCGCGTCCGCGAAGAAGATTATCTATTCCAATCATTACATCCAGAACTCGTAATGAACATTATGAGTTTCATGTTATGTTGTTTGGATTGACCAATGCACATGTAGCATCCATAAAATTTGGTGAATCACGTGCGTAGGCTGTAATTTGATAAATTCATGCTTGTGATCATTAAGGACCATTTGTTTATTTCTAAGAATAAGAATGAGTTAATAATTATTTGTAGACTGCCCTGAATTGGCCGAACAATGAAAACCTATACCTTGAATATTTAACATGTGATTTAAGGCTTAATCCTTTATATTATTTGACAATGTGATTTTAACACCCCCAATTTACATTGCGCAGCGGAAAATACACAATTGGGTGTTATTTACAAACTTCATTTTACAACTCTTTAAATGACCCAAAAACAATATATTTACAAATAAATATGGAAATAATTTAAATCAATGTCTAAAACCTTCAATCCCGAGTAAAATCAGTTAAAAATATTATCAGAGTAGCGTACAGGTTCCCCTATGATCTAAATCAAAACAACAAACCTTTTACCAAAATATTTGACCATTTACTATATGTTTACGACAATAGGGAAAGAAATCCGTTTTAGACCAAATTACTACAAAAGCAATCCCGCAATCCTTCTCCAGCAAGCTCCGCAATCAACAACTTCAAGTACCTGAAATACGTGCTTAAAATCATCAACACAAAGGTTGAGCAAGTCTATAGGTTTTACAAAATCATAATTGAACACATCGTAAAAATCATGAACAATTGTTTAATAGAATTGTGGCCATACAATCTTTCAATCAGGTATAATATATAATATAGCAAAAGCTATTGAATTATATTAAGCTCATGACACCGACCCCTTAACTTAGTCACCCACGCCAAATGCCAGCATGACTAGAAACATTACCAGTGCCCCTACTAGGGTATTAATTGCAAGAATACCAATTCTCATTCACGTAAAATTATCCTTCCCAGCGGGTTACTCAGCGTAAAGCCCTGGTCTCAGATAGGGTTGTCAGCCCAATAGTACTATTATTAGAATAAGCGGCTATTCCCAACTCACAACATCAAGTCAGAAGATAGTTAACGGCTCATGAATTTAGGGTCTTATGCAATTAGGTACTTATACAATTCATTTCATCAAAGGCAACATCGGGTTCGACAATTACTCATGACATGTGTTCATTTTACTTCAAATAGCATGTATCCCCCTCGCGGGTTTTAAAATCATTAAAACAAGTAGAAAGCGAGGCTAGAGACTCACCTGAAGTAATAGCAATAGTATGACGATCTTCGACGATAGTTGATGCCCGACAAACACAAAAACCGCAACCTATCAAATAAGGCGCGCTCGTCAATAATAACTCGAGTAAAATCCATACTTAGTAATATCAAACTCAAAATCATAAATCAAAACCAATCCAAAATAAATATAATACAAGTGACCTTTTTACTCCATTCTATATGTTTTCTATTAGTTGACTCCTTCGATAAAAATCTGCCGGTACACACCAAATGTACAAGCTCATTTACCCCACTTAAATACGTCAAATTTTTATGATACTACTTCAAAATCAGAAACTTCACTTACTATATGTAGAAAGCCCTATTAAAAACTCATCAAAAGATTTTACTTTTAAAGTTCCCTGCCCGACTCATCTTTGAACTACAAAAACCGGACAGTTTTACGTCAACAACACTTATAGTCTTTTAACACATTTATTTTTCTCCGTTTATGAAACCGACACTCAACTTTGAAAATAACTCGACATCCTCATACTTAACCTTAAAAATCAGTCCTTGACACATTTCAAAAATCCATTTTATAGTCCCCGAGATTCGATCCAAATATCGACAACAATTATATATTGTGTCGGTATTCGTCTCCCGGTACACGAAATAATCAAACTAGCGTAACTTTTCGCTCGTTTGGAGCTACAAGTCCTACCTTATACCAAAACGAAGGTAAAAACATCCTCTACAACAATATCTAACTAGTTCATCTCAAACTCAAACTCATATTTTCATAAAATTACTTTTATTAATCTGCTATAAAATACATTTTTAAATATCACAAAAAATCAATTTTTCACCACATTTTAACCTCATTTTTACCATTATAATCATTCCTACACTACTAGTTCATATCATAACACACTAAATCATCCTAGATGATTAATTCATAAAAACCCAACTCAAAAATAATAACATGCAATCAATAAAACATATACATATGAACATAAACACCTACATACAACAAGAATTTAAGATCAAACATTAAGAATTTCATCCAAAAATGGGTTTTATAAAAATGTTAATGCATGTAGCTAAATTTCATATCAATGTGTAGAGAATCAAAAACTAGGAATGTGTCTTTGATTAGATTTTGTTGAATCAAACTAGATTTTAAAAAAATCAAGGGTGTATGATGCTTGGTGGTGGACGGGAAAGAGAGGAGAGGAGGAGGGGAGAGAAAAATTTTGCATGTGTTGGTGGAATTTGTGTTTTTAGTGTTTTTAATTTCCTTTTATATGGGGAAAGTTTAGGGTAGTTTTTGCCAGTTGTGATTCTTTTGGACCAAAGTTTAAATACTTTGTTAAAAAGCAGGAAATGACTATTAGTCACTTTTAAAAAATTTTACGGGTCTCGGGTTTCATAAAAATGCTTCTCAAAACTTAAAACGCACACAAAATAATATATTATATAGTCCCGACACGACTTAATACGACATTAAAATAAAAACGTCAAAATATTAAACATTGACATGTTTAAAATAAAATGTAAGATTTCTCGGGCATCCGTCGATATCGTCATCACTAATAATCCTCGCAACTCGTCAAAACGTAAAAATGAAATTTCAATAATCATCCAAATCAAATTACCAATCATCATGAAAATCAACCTCGTCAAAAAATTTCAAAAATATACGTAAAAATATAATTAAATAATGACCACGGTTTTGGGTTGTTACAGTGATTAATAGATAATGGAATCTATATTGACTCTTCAAAGATTAGAGCCATTAAGGCTTTGGGTTATACCAAAAAGAAAGTGCAAATATGTTTTGACAAATGTTTTATCAAAGGGATTTTTAAGGGATTATTCCCTCATACCCAAATCATTTAACTAAACTCCTTTGGGGGTAAATGTTTGTGTATACCTCAAGACAACCTAAGAGGGATTGAGGAAACCATTTAAACCAAGACATGGAATTTGAAACGACAATTTTTGCTTTTCAACTAAGAAATTTTGACCAAAGTATAACCAAAGATTTTTCGAACATTTACGAATCTTATTAATTATTTTTGATAAATCAACAAAAATCGCGTTAATTAAATTCAAATTTATAATTGAACATTTTCCTATAATTGGACGAACCGAGAAAATTTAAAACTTTTTACGTTTACGTTCATAAAGTTAAATATTTATTATTTAATTACTTGTAATAACTATCGATGCTTTAGACGTCGGATTGAGTAAAACTGATAAAAATGATAGTTGAGTCGAAACTAAAACTTAGAAAATATGAAGAAAGAATTTCTGAGTGAATTGTGGTCATGATAATTATTTCATCAGGAAAGGTGAATGTAAATACTGACACATTATATAGAAAGGATAAAGAATCAATTAGGATGTGTTTCTTAATAATGACGGTGCAAAGTAATTTGCCCAAACAATTTAGAAATAACTGATGCTTGTAAGAAGGATAATATAGATAATAAAAAGGGTTCACGGCTAATGTGAACCATAAGAATTGAGAAGCCGATGGCGTTGAATGTATAAAAGGCCACTTGTGGTTGCCTAAATATGGAGATTTTGAGATGTAGTTATGTGGGAATCTCAAAAGATTCAGTATTCTATTCATGTCATTTCTAATTTAATGTATCTTTATCTGAAGAAGTTGTACTGATGGCAAATTATGAAGGCAGACATCGCCTCATACATAGTAAACGTCTAACTATTGCAAAGTTCATCATCAGAATTTGATTCGATTTGGGTCATCGTCGACAGACTGACCAAATCTGCTAATATCATTCCTGTTAATGATAGATTCTCGGTGAAGAAATTGACTCTTTAGTATTTAAAGGAATTGAGTAAACATAGTGTGCATGTATCGATCATCTCTATCAAGATCCTCGCTTCGCATCGAATTTCTAGAGATTTGCTCAGAAGTCATTGAGAACGAACCTTGATGAGAGTACTGTTTACCACCCCAATCGAAGGGATGAGGTAAAGTAACGATACAAAACATTAGAAGTCTTGTTTTATGCTTGAATAATTGACCTTTGGTAATAAAGCGTATAATCGCTTTCCTTTGGAGAGATTATCATTGATAATTATCGCATTAGGATCGAGATCGAATCTTGTGAGGATCTAAATATGAGAGCATCTGTAAGCAGGATTTGGGAGGAAGACACCCGACATACACTCATTGTGAGTTGGACATGTCTTTTAGGTTTAAGGTTGCCTAGGGTGACAAACCTAACCTTAAAAAATACCCGACCCACGAGACCTGAAATGATTGTTGAAATTAGGATCTGATTATTGACTGTCGGTAGTGGGCAGGAGGTTATGTGAATATGAAATGTAGATCTTGAAGTGCAGGATGGGTAGAGAAGTTATGCCAAAAAAATTCACCTTGGAAAAATGAAATGATGATCTGAAAGATCATGGGAAATAAGTCCCCGTTGTATGGGACCACTGAGATAATGTAAAAGTTGGATTGAAAGGCATATAAGCTGGATCTACCCTAGGACTTCAAAGGCTGCGTAAATTATGTTTCATATATCGAACTTGATAAAATGTCTATCAAGTGAAATTCTGATTATTTGTTGATGAAGTTTAGATCGGCGAAAAGTTGCATTCATCAAAAACCCGTGAACATCATGGATAGAGTAAGTAAGTCAATATTTAGCCTGATCGTATTCCCGTAGTTATGTTTGATGAAACTCGCGTATTGTAATGAATTGCACTTGAGAGAAAAGACCGAATGTGGAGGAAATACCCACATGGCTCTAACTCTATAAGAAGAGACTAGTAAGATAAATTGATCTTTGAGGACAAAGATCCTGTTTAGGGGTAAATGCTGTGACAATCCATCAATTTATGGTCGATATTTTATTCTCAAGTATTATTTAAAAACATCATTTTAATGTTATATTATGAACTCACTCATTTTTGGGAATAAATTTGAGTTTAAATCTTAAAGTAGCATCGACTACGTCTAAACTGGAGGACTCTACGTTACGTGCTTAAGTTTACATACACCATTTTTGGCGACGGTCCGACACTTCAAAAAATAAATTTATCCGTGAATATTATTTTGGAATTTTAAATTTTGTGTTGACTCATAAACTCACAAATTTACGAGAAGAGATTAGGACTTACGAGCATAATTTAACGTCGTTTACGACTAAACCAGAAACCCTAGGTTTACGTATTTACGTTTTTGAACTCTATTTTTAATGAGACAATTTTTATTAGATTCATTTTGTGCCGTAGATATGTAATTTATAAAAACATTTTTGGTAGAACGACCCGAGGGCACGCAAATCGAGGAGTACCCGTAAATTAATGGGGATGCGACAAGTTTACACTTGCCCACCCCCATACATGTGGTGGCTAAAACTTAACCAACACACCAAAATGTGTCAAGTATACACACACATCCTAAGGACACTTGTCCTTAGTGCATGCACAAACCACTAAACTAACAAAACTAGCCAAGTTAAACCATCTACTCTCATTTCATACATGCAATCCACACACAAACTCTCTTGGCTCCCTATGAACGTCCCATATCACCCAAAAATACCCCATTAGATCAAAAATTCAACCATAAATCATATGTATAATGTACATATGATGAAAACCTATTGAAGTTGTGATGATTGGATGTGATTTAAACAACTAAAAAGGAGTTTATAAGGAGATCAAGGGCTGATTTTTGGAGGAGTCTACAAATACTTGGTGATCCTAGAAGTGGTGTTGATATCTCATAAGATTGGTTACCCAAAACCAAGTCTTGTTCATCCAAAAACTCATCATTTCATCACTTTGGTGGTATAGAGATTGTTTCTTCCTATCCTCTTGTTATTTTGAATATGTAATCTTGTATTTTCTTTATTTATGTAAATGTATATGATGATGAATGATGATCAAAAATATTATGTGGGGATCATGTGTTGATAAACTTGGTTAAAAAGATTGAAAACTACATGTAAAAGTGGTAAAATCTTGCTTAAATTAGTAGGCTGTATAAAACAGTAAATAACCTTATGTTAAATTGTTAAAATGTCATGAATGAATTAATATACAGTTAGTTATAAGACTTGTACACATGTGAGAGTTGGCCATACAATGGAATCCTTAAAATGAGTGAGATATGATCAAAACAATATTGAAGTCCAAATCTGTATAGTCTGTTTTGGACGAACTGTTAGAGACATTTAGAAGTCAATTGAGAAGTAACTAAAGCAGAGTTAATTGTATCACATATCATGTAGTTTGTGGTGTCCGAAAATGAGCTTCTATCTCCTTGTAGAACTCAAGATATGGTAAAAATGGTGAAAGTGAAATTCATAATCAGATTTGTTAAATAAAAGTATATATTATAAAATTAGCATTCAAGTAAAACTAATATGAAATGTATACCTAAAACTCACTAACTTATATATTACTTATAAATAAGTATATACTTTGATAAGTAAATGGGGCATTTTATAAAAATGGCAATTTGATAAGTTTTATAAGTTATAAAACTATATACATAAGTTTTACGTCTTTTCGGCTAAATCCGAAAGATTAACGTTTTCGTCAAATAAAACTTAGACGGTCGGACCCGTCTAATGTAAACTTTTTATAACTCATATACAGATGTATAAGTATATTTGACAAGTAAAAACTGATAAAACCCGAGCTTTATAACTTATGGACATTAACGGGCCAAAATAGCCTTATTAGACTATTAACCCGACAAGTTTGGCTAAACACTAATGGACTTACTCATTGGGCTTAACCCACTTAGGCCCAAAATGTGAGTATAGGCCTGATAATAAAAGTATAAAGGTACTAATATAAAGAGTTGAACTCTTAATGGACTTTAATGGGCTTATTGGGCCTTAATATGTAAATGGATTGAAACTAGTATAACTAGTCAAAAATTTGACTAACACATAACACTATAATGTGTATGAAGAGATAAAATACCACTTGATCATCATCATACTTATGATATCATCATATATACATAGCCATTGTTTTTATAAAGTCATTGGACAAGGGTCTAAGACGAGTATTATTCTATGTTTTCGTGATTGAAGCACGTACCGTACATCCAAATCGCCGATAACCGCCTTTCCCAATCAACGTGAGTTCATAGCCTCACACTCTTTTAAATGTTTTTATGAAATGTTTTATAAACCCGCGAGGGAAATAACATGTTAGTTTTAATAATCGGACACCAGTTGTCCTGACTGTTTGCTTATTGATTTGGACCCGAATGATTGTATGACCCGATGAATGATTATATGACCCGATGTATGAAATAAAATGGTTTATTATCAGTTAGTTTGTGTCACTAAAAGTCCCATTAGCATGAATTGTGAACTACCGGGATTTGGTAGACGCTTATGCATATAATAGTACTATTTGGGGAAGATCACCCCAGTTTGCGCCTTGACGGTTGATCCCCGTCGTGCCACATTGATTGGTAAGCGAATTTGTGTATGAGAAGATTTATATAAGCGTGATTATTGTGACGGCACGCTGTTTTAGATAGGCAAATGAGTTTCGGGTTAGCTACCCATTGTTTGTTATAGTAAGGTAGCAATGTCATGCGGCTTATAATACTCCAAATAACGAAAATACTGCTATAAGCATTGAATTACAATATATTGCCTGACTAGCAATACGGGGTCTTATTATTGATATTATGTTCATGTTTTGGTTTTACATAACCATATTCATATAACGGTTTTTATTTAACTATATACAACGTTATAAAACGTATTGTATGATGTTTTTACGATGTTGGTTCGTATAATGATTTTGAAGGCAAAAGCCTATAGTATGATTTACAACAAAGATTTGTATAAAATGTTTTTGGCTTATTTTATGGCATGCGACAAAGAATTGTACAAAATGATTTTCGGTAATAATTTTATACTGATGATATATTAATGGATTTCATTAAACTCTATGAATTCACTCGGCGTTTTCGCTGACCTTTTCTTTTAACATGTTTTATCTCAGGTACTTGAAGGAAATTCTCGGGAAGACGACAAGAATTCATGGCCCGTACTTAAATAACAATTTCCATTCAAATGTTTTGTAAAAATTGTATGAAGTACTATGACTTGGGACCTATGTAACTTGATATTTATGAATGGAAATGCTTTACTATTAAACGACGCGATTTTAAGCGTTGTCTATGATTTGAGTAATGTGTTATCCCGTAACACCAACGACTCTTCCGCTGAACTAAAGTATGAATATTTGGGGGTGTTACATAATTGTGTATATTTATTTGATAAAAGTTTATATTTAACGGTAATTAACTAATAAGTTGAAAGGTTTAACAAAGATTAATTAATAAGACTTAATACTTTAAGGTAATTATTGTACTTACATAACTAAGTATATAGAAATTCAAAAAGTCAAACCAAATACACCTTAGAGGGGGTATTTAGCCGATTATATCCAAGAGAAAGGAAAGAAAGATTTTTAGTTCAAGAAGGTTTTATTACTTGGATGATAAGTTGTAATCTATCCCAATAAACCTAGAACTCAACTATATAAACAAAGGATTTGATTCATTGTTTCATAGCAAAAAAATAAACTTTCTCCTCTTGTTTCTTTGGTGTAGTCGACTGCAAGAAAACCCCAAGGGGTTCTAGGGTTTGATTTTTATTAGGTATAACTTAATCAAGATCTAGAAATCGAAGGTGGTTGATTAAAGTGTCGTGTGAACTATCTTAGAGAAGATCTATCTTGATTTTTGGCTTATTGGTGAATCGGTTTTTGGTACATAAATTAGGGTATTGTGTTTGGTTGGTTGATTAATTGTGTACTTTATCATCTGTTCTTGGACTAAAGGTACGTATTCATTATCTTTATGTGAATTACATTGTATTTATAGATAATCGATCTTATCTGATGTGTTTACTCTTTATGCATGTATGTTACATACATTAGGGTTGTTAAATTCCAACAATGGCATCACGAGACAAATATATGCCATGTAATTACATAAAAGAAACTCCTAAAACTGGTGCAAAAACAATTTTTTCTTAAATATTTAATTAATTTAATTGAAGATCTTTAAATTGGTTAGTTAGCTGTTATTAGATCCATAATTTTTTGGAAAATGAGTTTGCATGCTTTTTAGGTTATAGCAAAACGTTAGTTACAACTACGTGTGCAATTTATGTGTTTTCTAGTTTGTTATGCATGTTTAAATCGTTTAAATACATCAATCATGATTACTAATTGTTATAATGCATGATTTAGTTGCTTAACATACTTAGAATTTCTATGAGATTAAGAAAATGCTAATTGGATTGATGTATGCATTCCAAATAGGGGTTTTATAAAACTGTTTTAGGGCTGTGATTTTTGACCCCCGAACATAAAATATTTTTATAAACTAATATGTACACCTACAGACTCTGATTCCCTAAACACTCGATTCTGCACAACTTTTTAGTTTTAGTCGAAAGGTGAAAAAAATCGTCTTTTTGCCGATTTCTGCGTTGCAAAACAGAATTAGAATAAAATATTAAAATTGAATTTAGAAGATTTTCCATATTTAGTGCATAAATCTTATTATTTAATTGGTAAATAATATGTGTTTTATTTATAGTTAATGTAGAAACTAGAGGGGGAGGGGGTTGAATACTTTCTCTTCGGTTAATGTCCTAATTAAAATTCTTTCAATTAGGTTTATGTCAAAACTACCTTTTACTTGAAAGCTAGTTGCATAATGGTTAGGTTCAATTCTAAATGCATTAACAACGATAAGTGAGAATTGAATGCAATGCAAGAATGTAAATATAAGTAACCAGTAAGGAAAGAAACAACCTAAAGAACGACACCAAGATTTATAGTGGTTCGGCAACGAAGCTCTATCCTCGTTCCTATCCCACTCCTCGAGTACACCTTACTCGAGATTTCCACTATATCCACAAGCTCCCTTCTTGGCGGATAAAACCTTACAACATCGCTTACATTATTTTCCGACACTAAGCTAAATGTCGAGACTTAATCTTAGCTAAGACCAATTTACACATGTCGCCTACTTCACCATTTTCCAACACAAGGCTAGATGTCGAGTTCTAGTCGAAAGCTAGAACCAATCTTCGTCGACCATCTTCTTTTCCGACATAAGGCTAGATGTCAAGTTCTAATCCAAAGCTAGAACCAATCTTCACAACTCTTCACTTTTAAGCTAAGTGAGAACTCACAAGACACATACCCACATCACTTAATAGTTTAGTGAGAACTTACACACAAGACTTACAACTCAATAAAACATATCTAGGTATACGCATGTAACTTAGATCCACACAAGACATATACAATGGATTTACACAAGACTAATCTAAGTATTCACTAATACACTGGATCAACACAACACTAATCCAAGTAACTACAAATACATTGGATCTACACAAGACTCAAATAAAAATGATGAAAATGACTAGATCTAAGGTAGGTTGATCTTTATCAAGGCTTCATTTTTAATCACATCACAAATGTGTGAGTAATCTTCTATTTGGACAAGTAAAGAATGGGATCAAGAGGATAATCATAAGTAAACATACTTAACACATTAAGTGATCATTTAATAATGATTAGGATATAGAAAAGAAAAAAGAGGCAGAAATAATGTCCAAAAAGGTTCATGGAAAATGCAAATTTGATCCACTATTTATAGGAGATAAAACTCAACGGCTCTCTGCCTGTGGTTCCTTAATTGTCTCTGTGGTTCTTTATTAATAAGGAACCGCATAGCTACTTAAGGAACCACGGGTAGTAGACTACATTCCTTTTTGTCCTTTAGTGGGGAAGTAAAATCTGAGGTAAGTTTTACCTTCAAAGGATATTCTTATGGCATTTGGAATATACCATATTCAAATTTACATTTTCCATTATAATAAAACATTTTCTTAAAAAGAAAGTTTATTACAATATTTTGTCACATTTGACAAAATGTTAGGTTTAGGGCTAATCACTTTTTATGATCACTAAACATGATTAAGATATGTTTGTGCAATACTTAAATGATTATTACCTTGATGATAGTGTATGTTAAATAATTTGTATTTTGATTGTCTTTGACGATAAATGTCTTTTACTTTGTCGTTATCAAAACTAAGAAATATTAGTTAATACTAATAATGTTTTTAGGCATCACTTACATTAACAATCTCCTCCTTTTTTATTACGACAAACTATAAACTCATTTATGTAAAATACAAAATTGTTCGAATTATTAACGAGTTTATCACTATCATTTCTCCCCCTTTGTCGAAGCAAAAAGGTTAGCACAAGTCTTTGAAGAAGAGAAGAATAGACTTTGCTAGTAGCTCCCCCTTGATGTTTACTCCACTTAGCTTAGGGCACCAAGTGATTGAGCTAAGGTGACAAGCTACATACAAAGGTTAGTAGAAAGAAAATAAACACCAATGTATATATTAGTCACTACCTACTAAATAACTTGAGAGTGAGGAAGAAAAGAAATCTCAAATTAGAAGTAAGTATTTGTTAAGTATGTCTAAGGAGGGTGTTTTGACAAGATCAATGTACAATTGGTGGAATAAAGGTAGAAAAGAAACATCCAAACCAATTGTAATGATAATATGTCAAAGGGTTAAAAACTTAGAATTGTTGGAATCACCCAAAAGTAATTGTAAATTTTAACCATGATCAACTCTTAATAATATGTGTGATAAAGAATTAGCGGGAAAAAAAATAACACACATAATAATCATATTACAAAAATATGAAAGAACATACAAGTGAAATATTCATACACACAATATGAATATTAACCCAACAAATAAGAAAAATAAACAACATAAGCATAAACTATTCTAGTAGTGATAGTCATCCAAGATTGCTTAGGTTTTTTATTTGACTCAAACAATTAGAACACAAAATGTGCTTTAATTGGTAAAATAAGACGACGAGGCATCATTCGAAAATTTGTTCACGGGAACAAATACTTTGAGAGGAGGTCGAGTGAGAAGAAATTCAAGAAAATTTAGCTTGTCATACACATGAGCAAGTTCAATTTGTTGAAATCGACAACACACACACGAGCTTCCATGATTCAAAACAAAGTCGTTTGATGAGGGATGACCATCAAAATAAGAAGGTGGTGGAGGAGAAGGAGAAAGTGGATAAGAAAGGTTTTCACAATGCCTAGTGAGGTTACCAAAGGCTCAACAAAGTCATCCTCAAAAGGATTGCTTTAAAGAGGTTGAGGGTTCACATCCAATAGAGGACTTGGAGTGAAGGGTTAAGACAACTCATTTATTCTTGATTGGAATGAAGAAGAGGTAGAAACATGTGAATGGATAGTACCATGAGTTGAGCTAGTCTTGCATGGAGCAAGAGGTGGTGAAGGTGATGAAGAAATGAGAAAAGGAGATATCTCATTCTTGGGTGTAAGAAAAGATGAAGAGCCTTGTTTAGGCAACTTGATCTTAATCTTAAGGTTTTTTGGTAGTAGAGTGTTTGGAGGAGTTTGAGGATCTTGTGGACACCATGGTTGTGTGTTTAGGTTTAGAACAGAGGCTTAGAAGATGAAGAAGAAGAAAAACCAATAGAGGTTTAAGAAGGAGATGGGATGATCCAAACTAGTAATGGGTTAAAATTCATTTTGATGAATAATGAAATTAGGTAGGCCAAATTGGGAAAAAGCTAGTTTTTAGCAAAAAATTCATCAATGTTTACAAAGATTTAGAGAAAATAGTGTAAAGAAAAGATTCTCTCGAAGACACAGCCTGTGGTTACTCAAATAGAGGCGCGGTTCTTTATTGATAAAGAACCGCCGAGAATTAAAGAACCGCGGGCAGAGGGCTCCATAAAATGGTTTCCCAACAATTTTCAAAAGCCCAGATTTTAGACAAAGGTTTACCAAGCCAAAATAGATTACTAACCAAAATCTAGATAGCTAACAAACACATAATTGCACAAAGTCATGTAAATCCAAACATCGATCACATGAACACATTAGGACTAAAATATAAAGTAATCCAAACACAAAGTATTAGTAAAACAAAAAAAAGTCTAAATAAAGAGACAAGAAACAAGTTCGAGTTACAATCGTGGCATCAACTAAGAACAATAGTTCAACACACTTTCTCTCCTGGACAATTCTTCATTGCCTTGATCCATTTCTTAGATTCTCAAGAAGAGAACGATTTAGGAAAAATCGATAATCAGAATCAATGTCTTGAGAAGACAAGTGCGAGATAGAGAATGAAAAAGAGTCATTAGAAACAAGAGATGAGTCACCAACGACATGAGTTTTTACTTGATGAACATTTCCATCTTCATTTGAGTCAATCTTAGCTCATGTGAAAGGTTCCCTTCAATGGGAAGCATAACACGGTCAACGGAGCAATAAGATGATACATTTAAAGATGGAAAGTCAAGAAGGATTCTTCCAAGAAGACGAGAGATAAGCATAGCAAATGGAAGACTCGAATTCGACTCAAGAGGAACATAGTTAATTCTTTTAGCTATGAAGAATGCAAGCTTGTACGGTGTGGAGGTTGCAACACAATACTATATGCGCAAGGCAAGCGGGCACATGATTGCGATTATCACTGAGACACGTTGCATTCTCCCTAATGATTTTTGCCTAGGAGATCATAAAATCATTAAGTTCGCTAGTAAGTAATTTCCAAGGAGTGAGAATATGATTGTTTCCTTGAAACTCACCAAGAAGAGAATGTCCACGAGGTTTGGCAATAGCACTAGAAATAACCAACGTAGAAGGTAGCTCGGTCACATAGTGCCCATCAATAGAGGCTGACTCTCGAGAGTCGATACTCCAATGATCGGTGAAACTACATTGACCATTATATGGCACCTTAAGAATTTCACCAAATTCTTCAAGAGTGTATACAATGGTTTTCCTCTTGATGGAAAATCTTATAGATAAACCATTATTGATGCACATTAATGAGAATGAACTAAAGAATTCTATAAGAAAGGAAGGAAATATTGTCTCATCAATGTCAAGCAAACAATAAAATCCAATGGATTTGAACAGGAATCAAATAAAGTCAAGTCTATAGAGGTTAGAAGGGACAATGTGTCCATCATGAAAACTACGAGTTTTAAAGACCGAAGAGTATTTTTGAGAGAACGAGATTGACACGAAGTGGAAATAATAGGCATTTATTCTTTAGTTTTGTCATGATCTTTTCGAGTTTCCAAGGGCATGATTAAGTACCTAAATACAAGACAAAAATAATTTTCCAATCACTCTTATGTTACATAATAAACAAAAACCAAAAACATGAAAATGTGTTTAATCAATTGATTGACAAACAAAAGGATTAATCCTTATCATTCTTATGTTCATAATGTACCCATTTCATCTTTGACTAATACATATGATTTATGAAAAATCAAACATGAACATTGAACATTGGTTTTTCAAAATTCGTTTTTAGGTAAGCATTAACAATGCAATTACCAATGTGTTCATGGGTTCATATCGATTCCATCATTTAACCAAAATAACTTAGTCAAAATTCGGATTGTTCTATATGTGGGTTTTAGTGACATCGCAATGAATTCAGACCAAAGGAATCATAGCATTATAACTATGTCAACCCATATTCCTAATTAGGTTCCAATTCAATTTTAATTTTAAAAATCTCCAATTATGAAAATAAGAACCCTAGAAAAAATTGATTGAAATTGAATGAATGTACTTATAATTAATTGATGTTGGAAGAGGGATGACTGAAACCAACGTCTTGGAATCAATTAATCTTGAGTGATTGAAGCTTTTTGAAGAAACAACAATTGTGGAAAACACAAAGAACATGTCGCCTCTATGGAGAAGAAAGGGTGGGGTTTTTTTGAAAAAGTGATTTTGAATTAAAATCTTATTTAGTCACTATTGGGCCGCAGTTCTTTATTGATAAAGAACCATGCGTTGAGCCATGACAATTAAAGAACCGCCTACAGAGGGCAGTTAAAAACCATGAAAATCAATGAAATTTTTAAAACCAAGTTTTTCTAAAATACTTAAAATATATATCAAGCCTTTTGGAAATCATTGGACCACTTTAATACTAGGTTATAATGTCTTAGTGAAGGATTATGAGTTAAATCGAAACTGAAAAAGACCGAATAAGACCGATACGGAAAAATGACTACTCGTAAGAAAGAAACTAAGAAGAGAGAAACCAAGAGGAGTGAATCAAGGCTAAGTTCAATGCTCAAGAGATGAGTGTGTGACAATTCGTCAATTTCAGGTCGTTATTTTAATCTCGACTATTGCGTATTACGTGTTTACTTTAATGAGAATTTTAAATTATCGATTAACCGAGAAGGTTATGGCTTGAAACTTAGCGTAAGAATGCCTTTTCGATGAAAACTGACAAGGAATACGTTAGGTATCTATATTATATTCTCAATTTATCATGTGAATGATTCTATTGTATTTATATTTATTTCTCGTGTTTTACGTTTTAACGAATGACGAGAACTACTAATGATCGCGATACCGACGGATGCCCGAAAAGTTACATTTTATTATCGATTGTCTCGATATTTTATATTTTCGACGTTTTCGATTTAATTACGTTTTAAGTCGTGTTGAAGCTTTATTATTATATTTATGAAGCGTTTTACTTCTGAAAAGTATTTTTTTACGAAACCTGAGTCCCGTAAATATTTTCAAAATTTAATATTTACATTTTGTACCCTTTCACTTATTTAATTACTTTTTGGTCCAAAACTATACCTAACTGGCAAAATTGGTCCCTCCACTACTTAGTATAAAAAGAAAATTTTCTACCAAACTTTCCACTAACTCATTTTGAAAAAATAAAATTTATAAATCTCTCTCTTCTTCCTCTTGTTTGCCGTCTACCCCATCACCAAAACCATCATCAAAAATCTTTTTCTACTTTGATTCATCCTAAACTAATCAAAGACCCACTTTGCAAATTCAACAAGGATTATTTTGGTATAAGATTTTCCAACATGCATACACTTTATTTTTCTTTCCAATTTTTGGTGAAGAACATGTTGTTTGATCCATTTTTATGGTTAAAAATGTTGTTATTATTATTATATTTGAAGTGGGATGATGTTGCATGTATGATTTTTATATATTTGATTTTTATTGGATTGAATTTAAGGGTGTTAGGAGTTAGTTAGATGTGTTATGATAATATTAGGATGATATTATGAGTATGTAAATTATTAAAATGGGTTGAAATATTGATTTGGTATGATTTTTAGATGACCATTTTAGACCAGTAACGGCCATTTTTGGGTAACCTACTGTATGAATCTTGTTATACTAATAAGATAGGGTCGTATAGGATTTCGTTAGCTTCGATTTGATATAAAGTAGGACTTCCAACTCCAAACGAGTGCGAAGTTACAACAATTTTAGTATTTGTGTACCGGGAGACGGGTATCGGCACAATCCAAAAATTGTTGTCGATATTTGGATCGAATCTCGGGGACTATAGAATGAGTTTTGAAAATTTTCAAGGACTGATGTTGGAGTCTAAACCTCAGGTCATGAGTGTATTTTTAAACCCGAGTGTCGGTTTTATAAATGGAGTTGTTTAGATATGTCAAAATAGTTTTACGAGTTGAAAGCGTAAATTTGTCCGGTTTTTATAACACGAAGGTGTGTCGGGCAGAAGGTCTTAGAAGTAATATTTTTGAATGAAACTTAAACTGAGTCTTATTCATATTATATGTAATTTTGTGACCAAGTTTCGTCGAAATCGGACATGTTTAGATAGGGTAGATTGGTGTGTACATTTGGAGTGTACATGCTGATTGGTATTTTGGACACGTAGTTCAATACTTGTGTGGCGTGAGTTGAGTATTCACTATTGGACATGGTGATTCACTCAAGTTCTTAGTCATTATATCAATGACTTGTTTACTGGTCCGAGAGAAGTAAAATGATAGTTTGACTTGCGTTGACTTGGCGTCTTAAGACGGATCAATATCGAGAGTGCAAGTGTTTAAAAGAATAGTGTTGAATAAAAGGGTATAGTAATAACACTTGTATTATTAAATTTTTCGGGATTGTCTTGGTTTTGTAATTTTGATTTTTATATTATTTAAGTATGATTTATACTTAAGTCGATTTTTAACAAACGCGCCTTATTTGGTAGGTTGCAGTTTTCGTGTTTAAACGGGCATCACTAATCGTCGGTGATCGTCTCATTACCACTACTGGCTAAGGTGAGTCTATAGCCTCGCTTTTAACTTGTTTACTTGTTTTATAAAACCCGCGAGGGGATAACATGCTTGTTTTATTAAAATAAAGGGTATAATGAGAAGTTGTGGAAACCCTATTAATGGGTGCAACGAGAAGTTGTGGGAACCCTATTTACTTGAAAAGTATTTATTGAAATTGAAAGGTACAACTATAAGTTGTGGTAAACTCATGATTGTTTTAAAATTGAACACAAGGAACTTAATTGTATGTTTAGATGAAAGTTATTACCTAAGTTTGTTTAGCCTTAAAAGACCCATGAATCGTGAATTGTTAATCAAAGTAACGCTAATGCTATGGATAGATCTATCGGGGTGACGCCCAGTCCGGTCGCGACTAGCTATCGCGTGGTGTTGTGATGCACTAGTAATGAAACATCGGATGCATTGTATAAGAGAAATATACGTACTTGGCTAGGTGTGTTGGGCTGAAATAATATATGTTAACGTTCAATGTCACGAGACTTATGTAATGACTCGATAATTATGTCCGTACAACATAATTGTCTTTGATAAATTATTAACCATGGAAGGTTATTTTGAATACCTGTGTTCTCTTTATTTAAATTAAACTCTATAGATTCACTCGGCAAATTTTGCTGACTTTTTAGCATGTTTTATCTCAGGTCCATTGGGAAGGCACCCGAGGAAGGCGGTTTCGTGAAGCTTGCTTATTTGAAATGTTTTGGCCCGCTTTCATAAATTATATCCATTCAAAGAATCTTTTATTATTTACTGTGTTTGTAAACTTTAAATTATTTGGGACCGTGTGAAAAGTTTTATTGTTAAATGAAAATGAATGGATGTTTTTATTAAAACGACTCGTTTTGAGCCGTTTTCTATGATTATGAGATTGAACCATGATAGTAACACCCAATGACCCTTCCCCTGTTATGACCGAAAATTGGGGATGTTACAGATTGGCATCAGAGCTCAAGTTATAGAGAACGAAAAGATTTTCCAAAAATGAATTTTTGAAATCTTTTAACTATAAGTGTTGCAAGCGAAACCTTTGAGTTGCCAATAGACGAGAATGATAGTATTTATATATATATATATATGTCATTATATATATGTTGTTGTAATCTTTATCGATTATTTGTACTTGTGAATTACCAGGTATGTTTTCATTTATTTAATTATAAATGATAATTTTATATTTATACGAGATATTTATACGACGTCGATTGTCAGGAAGCCACTCTAGTCATTTTAATGCTAGCGCTGAAGCTATTCCTGAAATGAATCCTGTTATTCTCGAGATTAACTAAGTTGTGGATATACATGATCCCAACGAAATGGTTAATATTCTTGATGATATTCTTTTGGTTACAAGGATTCTGATTTCCTTGGTTCTTATTCTTGATTTATCGATCCGTTGATTTCGTTTAGCAAACTTAATTTGCATTTTCATTAATCTTCGACATTATACTGTTTTAATAGAAACAAGTTTGACTGAGATGGTACTATTGATTGTTAGGAATTGAGATTGATTGTTATGGTGTTCACATGCCTACCAGGATTCCATATCATATCACTGATCATTTTCTGTTTAATCAGTTTCTCATTTGTTTCGATCTTGATCTTTTGCGTTGCGCTGGCGATGCTTAAATAAAGTGATTTATAATCGTTGAAATAAATTGCCCATTAATTTGAACAAGGAAATTATAAATTGTTGAACTAAAAATTTCTGAATCTTATTTGGGAGGACTTGATAAATCCATGGAAATAATGATTCATAAACGTGTGGGCTTAAGCATATAGCATCTGCGTGATTAAACTCTTATTGACTCATAATTTTTTTGCTCGATTCGTTCTTTGATTTTGTTTCTCTAATTTCTGGATCGTGAGATGGTTGTATTGGGGCTTTTCCAAAACCACCAATTGAGGAGGATATCAAGCGTCTCTGAAAAACACTGAATAAATCTTTATCTTGTGGGACCGAGGAGCCTTCTTAGCCATGTGAATTACCTAGTAACTCTTGTGGAGTAGTTTATCAATTGTATTATCTTTCATAAATCACTAACTAAACTGTGACAACAGTTAGTAGGACTAGTCTTTTAAGTTGTATGGCATTAGACGATGATTATCCATAATGTTGACAATACGAATTGTACTAGTTTGTGATCAATGGAATGACTATCTTTTGATTCCTAATTCTACATCGTTCTATTATTATCTTAATTTGTTTTTCTCTTTAAATTCTTGTGGTATAACTCAATCATTGAATGAATACTCATTATGATTTGATATTCCTGTTACACAAGACTCATGCAGTCAATGAAAGCTATGACTGAAGCACGAATGCGCCAAGTTATTAGTGAATAAGTTGTTGTATCCTTAATTGAATTCATGGCCAACATGAATGATGGATCTGGAACTGGAGCTGAAGCTAAAACTGGTGGAACTAGAACCGGTGGAGCCGAAGCTGGAGCCAATAATGTTCGTGGTACGGATGGAACAAATGTGCCAAAATTTAGAGGCTATAACTACACTTCATTCATTAGGTGCAAACCGTAGACTCTTAAGGGGAATAAAGATGATGGAGGATTGTGTCAGTTGTTGAAAAGCTGTCGTTAGTCTTTCAATTCTATGACTCTAATCTGGAGGATAAGGTGCAGTTTAAAAATCGCTACTCTCCAAGGTCGTGCATTAATTTGGTGGAATGGCAGACTTGCTTCCATAGGTATCGTTACTTATGGGACACCATGGACTAAGGTGAGGAAACGGTTAACTGATGAGCTTGTCCTCGAAGCATTTCCAAAGTATGGAGCAAGTGTTGTACAATCTAAAGCTTAAGGGAACTAACATTGGTAGATATATCAAGTGTTTCCACAAGTTGACTCCTTTATGTCCAAGAATTTTGGAACCCGAACCGTCAAGGTCAAGCAGTATATTCACGGCTGACCAAGAATATACACGGTGATGTGACTTCTTCTAAGCCATTTATTATTTGTGAAGTTGTCTACATGGCTTATTAGCTCATGGGACACATAATTCAAGGCAAGGCTGATGAGGTCACTGAAGGGGGAAAATAATTCCAAATTGAAAATTCTTTTCGTACATTAGAGCTCATAAGTATATCAAAAAAGGTTGTGGATTATTCATGGCTTAGGTATCGTAGAAGGAACCATAAAGAAAGTAAGTAGAGCTATTGTAGTCATTCGTGACTATCCCGAAGTGTTCTGGGAGATTTTCTAGGTTTTTCGCCTCCAAGGCAACTAGAATTCCTAATTGATCTAATTCCTGGTACTGCAACTGTGGCACGTGTGCCATACCAATTAGCATCATCCGAGTTGAAGGAATTTTTTTGTGCATTTTTAAGAACTATCTAATAGATGTTTTATTCGACCGATCTCGTTAGTTTGTAGAACTCCTATTCTATTCGCTAAGAAGAAAGATGATTCGTTTCATATGTCCATCGATTACCGAGAGCTTAATAAGCTAACGATTGAGAATCGTTACCTACTTCCAAGAATTGATGATCTACTTGATCAACTTCAAAACTCTCGTGATTTCTCCAAGATTCTGGTGTTTTCTCCAAGATTGATCTTTGTTTTGCTTACCATCAACTTTGCATACGCGAGGAAGATATTTCTATTACGGCGTTTAGAACTTGTGATGATCATTATGAGTTTAGGGTATGCTTTCTGGTTTGACCAATACACCTGCTGTATTCATTGACTTAATGAATTGTATGTGTAAGCCTTGTCTTGATAAATTCGTAATCATTTTCTTTGATGATATTCTAATCTGTTCGGAGAGCGAGGGAGAACATGACGAACACTTACGGATTATCTTGAACTTGTTAAAGAACGAAAATTTTACGCGAATCTCTCAAAGTGTAATCGTTTGATTAATTCCGTACGATTTCTCTGACATGTGATTGATAAAAGTGGGGTACCTGTCGCTCCTGCGAAAATCGAAGCCATCGAAAATTTGAATGTCCCAACTATTCTAACTGAAGCACTACAAATTCTAGGTTTGGCTGGTTAATACCGAAGGTTTATTAAAGGATTCTCTTTGATATCAAAACCAATAACTAAGCTAACTCAGAGAATGAACCGTATGTGTGTGACATTGATGAAGAGAAAGCTTTTCAAACCATAAAAAAAAACTCTGCAGCACGCCGATCTTATGATTACCTGAAAGAAGTAAAGATTTTGTTGTTGATCGTGATACATCTCCTATATGATTTGGGGTTGTTTTGATTTGTGTATGCTTGTAGGAAACCTAGTAAGAATGAGGAAACTGCACAACCCACGACTTGTTATTGGGTGCGGTGATTTTACTCTTCGTCTATTGAGACATTAATTGTATGGTACTAAATGTACGGTATCCACCGATAGTAAGAGCCTACAATGTATTCTGGAATAAAAGAGGTAAATAAGCCTTTAAGTGATTACGATTGTGTTATTCGTTATCATTTGGGAAGTAGGAGCAAATTACAATGGATTAATTGCTAAGCTCTCGAAAACTCAGCCTGAATATGATTTAATTTGTGTCAATGTTGACCGATTGACTCTGCTCATTTTATTCCGATAAATAATCGATCGTGCTAATTAAGAACCGTTGTTAGCGGCTCGTAGTAGACATGAATGTTATGACGATTGTTGGGAATAAATTTAGGTCAGAACACTTGAACGCTGACAAGAACAACTTAAGCGTTGACAAGAGCAAATCAGACGCTGACAGTATAAGCGTTGACAAGTTAAAGTCAAGCGTTGACAGATTGAAGACAAGCACTGATGGAAGATGTGAGCTACACGTTTATTATATTCTAGATTACTTCTAGTAAGGATAGAGTTGACAATGTATTTTCTATGTTTATCTTTACCTAGAATAGTTGATTCGTAGCTTATTGTACAAGACTTCTTGTTCTATAAAAGAAGATCTTTTAGGTTAAAGTTAGATAACAGTTTTCATAAGTTTTCGATTGTTAAACCCTTTCATTGTAACCAAGTACGATTATTCTAATACAAGTGAAAGTTTGTTTAACATCATTGTGTTTTAGATCAAGTGTTAATTCCGCATAACACTTTGTTACTTTATTCATAAGCAAAGGTTTCTCTACGTGTAGTACTTGATCTAATCTCGTATACACAAAGCTTAATCGATCTAAGTTTGGGATCAACAAGTGGTATCAGAGCTTGTTGAGAAACTTTTGATCTTTAAGTAACGCAAGAACCCTAAAACACCAAAAACCCTAAAAACCCTAAAATTCTCAAAACCCTAAAAACATCATGTCTGGCACAAATCAACCTCCTGCTTTGCTACAAAACAACTTCTCAAACCCTAGTATCAAAATTCCCATGTTTGATGCCAGGAACTTTGAGCTTTGGAAGTCCAATTTTGAGCAATATATAGCTATTCATGACTACACTCTTTGGGAGATTATCGAATATGGGAACACATTCGATAAAGCAGCAAAGATTACTGCTGCAATTGCCACAAGGACAGCTGTTCCTAATTGTCCTGAATCTGATAAGGTGGAAAAGCCTGAAGATGGGAGAGCTGTAGCTGTTGAAGACATAGCCAAGAAGAGGGTGGACATGAAAATCTTGAACATCTTGAAACATGCCCTAGGTCATGAGAATCAGCACAAGTACAAACGCTTTGAGTCTGCAAAAGAGCTTTGGGAAGCTCTTGAAGTAGCACATGGTGGCAATGCTGATACAAAAGAAGAAAAGAAGAAGCAACTATTGCATGAGTATGCTGTCTTTAAAGCTCAACCTAATGAGAATCTCAGCAGTGTGAGAAGTAGACTTCTTGACATCACAAGTCAACTTTCCTTCATGGGAAAACAGATTGATGACCCTGAATTGAATGCTACTTTTCTCAAAAGCCTTGGTGATGTATGGAAGATTGAGACAAGATCTATTCTTGTCAATAATACCCACAAGACTTCCAGGTTTGATGACATCTTCAACAAGTTAAGACTGTTGGAGAATGAATGGCAATTGGAAAGTGATAATAAATCTTCCAGCAGCAACATGGCCTTCTTCTCACAAAGTGAAGGCCAATTTGATTCCATGAACTTCTATGGACATTCAGCAACTGGATCTCAAGGTGTCAGCGCTGGATGTCAATCTGTCAGCGCTGGATCATATCCTGTCAACGCTTTATACTCAAGCGCTGACACACACAATCATAGCGCTGATAGAATTAAACCTGCTGGTTTTGATCTAGATACTGTGTGTGCATTCATTGCTTCTTTGCCCAGTGATTCAAGAATCACATATGAAGATCTTGAGCAGATAAGTGATGAACAATTGGAAGAGATGGACATCAAGTGGACTATGGCTCTTGTAAGTTTAAGAGCAAACAGGTTCAATAAAAGGTTCAAGAAGAAGATGACCTTTAATGCTAAGGATGTTGCTGGATTTGACAAGTCCAAGGTTGAGTGCTACAACTGTCATAGGATGGGGCACTTTATGAGGGAATGTAGATCTCCAAGAAGATCTGATGCTGGGAAGCCTTCAAGCCAAATGATTAAGAGCCCAGATCCCAAGGCCATGGTTGCTGTTCAACAAATTGATGGTGTTGGAGAATGGGATTGGAGCTGGATGGCTAAGAATGAGGAAGAGGACAGAGCTTTGGTTGCTGAAGTTAAAGAAGAGCATGTTGAATATGCTCTCTTGGCACACTCCTCCTCTTCATCAGATAATGAGGTATATGATGATGCTTTCTGTTCTAAGGGTTGTCGTTTAAATACTGAAAAATTAAAACAAGAGATAATTAAATTATTAGATGAGGCAAGTACTGAAAGATGCAAAGTATCTAATTATCAAATTGCTCTTACCCAAACAGAAAAGACAGTAGCTGAGTATAAGAAAATGGAGTTTGATTTAAAGGATCAAATAAACATCTTAAAACATGAGTTATTTCAAAGTAAAGATGTTCAAGATATAGTAAATAGGGTTAATCTTGATTTGATAGCTCAGTTAGAGGAGGCTAACAAAAATAAAGATAATGTGAGTCTTAAAATCCAAAGATTTGATAAGGCCACACAATCCCTAGGAGAGTGTGTTAGCAAACAAAGAGATTCTAAAGATATGAGTGGGATTGGGATGAATAATTATACTGTTGTTCCACCACCAGCTGGGGATTTCTATGGTGTCCAATCAAAGGACTTATCTTGGACTGGCTTGCCAGAATGCCAAGAGGAGGAATTCATTCCTCCACCTAGAGTGATTTCCCCAGTTGAGGAATACAAGCAAAAGCTGACTGACCTAGATGAGTGGAAGAAAGCTAACCACACCTTGTTTGTTAAGGGAGGGTTATTGTGTGAAAGTCCAAATGAGCCCACACCAATCACGAGCCTTGATCCTAAACCTATTAAGATCACACACCCTACCACTGGCAAAGCTGTTGACCTTGGCCCACAATATGTTAGAAAACCTAGTGTTAAATATGCAGAGATGTATAGGAATACTAGGTCACCAAAAAGCCAAGTTAGTGATCATGGAACAGGCTTCTTTGCTTCTAGACCTAAGACTATGTCTAGAAAAGCTTGTTACACATGTGGTAGCTTCTCACATTTGGCTTACAGATGTGTCAACGCTTCCAATGTCAACGCTGATAGGAACCATTTCAGCGCTGACAAAAGTCAACATAGGTCAAACACTGTCAGACCCAATACCTTTGTGAACAAAAGTTCACAAGTTGTTAGACCAGCCCCATTCTTTTCTAGAGGGTCTAACACACAAGGCCTAAGACCTTTTCAAAAGTCAAACACTTGGTCCAATAGGCAATGGGTTCCTGTAGCAAACCCTAGGTTCAACGCTGATAAGAGTAATCGGGGCGCTGACAAGAGTAATTTCAGCGCTGATAGACACACTGCCAAACCTAGGTATTTGCAACCACAGGGAAATAGGTCTAAAGCTTCTACTAGCTTAACATGGAGACCAAAACAAGACCAGAACCCTAATAATACTGGTATTTCTATGACATGCAACAGGTTTCATTATATTTCTAAGGCATTGTCAACACCAATTGGGGTTAACTGGGAATTTCATTCAAACAGGGATGAAAATGGGGTTGTTATGAGAACCAAGTCTGTTCTTGTTGAACAACCAAATGAATCCAAGTCTTCCAAGGCTTGGGTTCCCAAAGAAAACTAATGTGTTTTCTTTATGTGCAGGGCATTCAGGAGAAGATCAATGATTATGGATACTGGGATAGTGGATGCTCAAGGCACATGACAGGAAAGGAAGACTATCTGACCAATTTCTCTCCTATTCAAGATGGTGATAAGGTATACTTTGGAGGGGGCTATGGAACAATCACAGGAAAAGGAACCCTTGTCACCAACAATCTACGGTTTGAGAATGTCTTCTTGGTAAAAGAACTGGATTATAATTTGTTTAGTGTATCACAAGTGTGTGATAACAAAAATAAGGTTCTTTTCACAGATACTGAGTGCTTGGTGTTAAGCAAAGATTATAAGTTACCTGAAGAAAAATACATAGATTTTAGAACACCAAGGCATAAAGACATATATAATGTGAATCTTAATGGAATTAAGGTAAATAATAAAATGTCATGTCTGTATGCTAAAGCCTCAGTAGATGAAAGTAATCTTTGGCACAGGAGATTAGGGCACATAAACTTTAAGAATATAAATAGACTTGTGAGGCTTGGTTTAGTTGATGGTTTGCCTGAAAAGGCTTTCCACAATGACCACTCTTGTGTTGCATGCCTTAAGGGCAAGCAGCACAAGGTCTCATTCAGGTCTAAACAGGTGCACTCTAGTTCTAAACCACTTCACTTATTGCATATGGACCTCTTTGGTCCAACTAATATAGAAAGTTTGAAGGGTAAATCATATTGTTTTGTTATTACTGATGATTACTCCAGGTTTACATGGACTTTCTTTTTAGCCAAGAAAAGTGAAACTGCCCTAAGTCTGATTAATTTCATTACCCAAATTGAAAAGAAGAATGGTAATGAGGTCAAAATTATTAGAAGTGACAATGGGGGTGAGTTTAGAAATCAGTTGTTAGATGATTTTTGTGCCAAGAAAGGGATTACTAGGCAGTTTAGCATAGCTAGAACCCCACAGCAAAATGGGGTTGCTGAAAGGAAGAATAGGACCCTTATTGAAGCAGCCAGAACCATGTTGGCTGATGCCCACTTTCCTATAGCCTTTTGGGCTGAAGCTGTTAACACAGCTTGTTGTGTTCAAAATAGGGCATTGGTCAACAAGATACATAATAAGACACCTTATGAATTACTTTGGGGAAGGAAGCCCAATATTGGCTTTCTTAAGCCATTTGGTTGTCATGTAGTTGTTTTAGAAACTAGTGAGGCCCTAGGTAAATTTGATTCAAAAGGTGATGAAGGCTACTTCATGGGTTATTCAGTGCAGAGCAAAGGATATAGGGTTTACATTAAAAATGAAAAACGTATACTTGAAAAGGTACATGTTAGGTTTTTAGAAAGTAAACCTAGTGATCCTGAAAGTGGTCCAAATTGGTTGTTTGACTTAGAACCTTTATCTAGAGCTTTAAATTATATGCCTGTTACTGATCCAGACATTGTGAAGGTAACTTCAAGTGTTTTGGAAAAGAGAATTGGTAATGTTTCAGGTATACAGGTTGCTAAGGAGGATGGACCACCAGCAGTTGAATCATCTCCCACACAAGAATATGTTACACTTCCTATATGGACAGATGAGTATTATGCTGCTGCTGCTGCTGCTAGAAAGGATAATGGTGGTTTTCAGATACCACCAAATACAAACGTGCATACTTCTTCAGGCGCTGACAAAGGGAAATCAAGCGCTGACAAGAGCATTTCAGACGCTGATGGATCAGACGCTGACACAAGCAGTTCAAGCGTTGTTAGCCCTAACGCTGACAAACAAGGATCAGAATTTGACAACACCTTTGCACATCTTTTCTCTTCACATTTTGAACAAGGTGGACCTTCTAATGTCCATGAAGAGATTCATGTTGATCAAACAGAGTCAGATGAAGAAGATATTGGCAACATGGAGCGTGAAATTGAGGACACCAGACTTATTGAAGGAGGAGTTCTCACTTCCATAGCAAAGGATCACCCCACATCTCAGATCATTGGTGATGTTATGGCTCCAGTTCAGACAAGAAGATCCCATCAAGGTCTTGGTGGATTTATTGCCAATATACACAAGAAGGTTGATACCCCTCTTGTACAAGCATGTTTGTTTGCCTGTTTTCTGTCACAGGAAGAACCCAAGAAGATTTTTGATGCTCTCAAAGAACCAAGTTGGGTGGAAGCAATGCAGGATGAGCTTCATCAATTTGCTATACAGGATGTTTGGGAGCTGGTTGATTGTCCTAGATATGTGAGACCAATTGGGACAAGATGGGTTCTAAGGAACAAGAAAGATGAAAGAGGCATTATGGTCAGAAAAAAGGCACGTTTGGTAGCTCAGGGTTATACACAAGAGGAAGGCATAGATTATGAAGAAGTCTTTGCTCCAGTTGCAAGAATTGAAGCTATCAGAATTTTCTTAGCTTATGCTTCTTGCATGAACTTTACTGTTTATCAAATGGATGTGAAGAGTGCTTTCCTCTATGGCACAATTGTTGAGGAGGTTTATGTAATGCAACCTCCTGGTTTTGAAGATCCTGAGAATCCAGACAAAGTTTATAGAGTGAAGAAGGCAATGTATGGACTTCATCAAGCCCCAAGAGCATGGTATGGTACATTGTCCACCTACTTGGTGGAAAATGGTTTCAAAAGGGGCACCATAGATCAGACCTTGTTTACAAAGAAGAAAGGAAAACATGTGTTGCTTGTGCAGGTCTATGTTGATGATATCATTTTTGGGTCTACTGATCCAAAAATGAGTGAGGATTTTTCCAAGCTCATGACAGATAAATTCAAGATGAGTGCAATGGGTGAGATGAACTTCTTTCTAGGTTTACAAGTTCAGCAGAAAGAAGATGGTATCTTCATCTCCCAAGACAAGTATGTAGCTGAAATCTTGAAGAAATATGGTTTTTCTCCACATGAAAAGGAGGCTTCCACTCCTATGGATAGGCAACACCCTTGGGGAAAAATTGGAGCTGGAAAGGATGTGGATGTTAGGCACTATAGATCAATGATTGGATCATTGATGTATCTTACAGCCTCAAGACCTGACATCATGTTTGCTGTGTGTGCATGTGCACGCCATCAAGTGACTCCCAAAGAATGTCACCTTTTTGCTGTGAAGAGAATTTTTAGGTACCTAAGGTGTTATCCAGATCTTGGATTATGGTATCCAAAAGATTCTCCATTGGACCTTATTGCATATTCAGACAGTGACTATGGTGGTGACAAGTTTGATAGGAAATCCACAACTGGTGGATGCCAATTTCTTGGGAGCAGATTAATATCTTGGCAATGCAAGAAACAAACAGTGGTGGCCAACTCTACAACTGAAGCAGAATATGTTGCAGCAGCTGCTTGTTGTGGACAAGTCTTATGGATTCAGAACCAGCTGTTGGATTATGGGTATAATTTTATGCATACCAAGATTTTTGTAGACAATAACAGTACTTTATGCATTATTAAAAATCCTGTACATCATTCTAAAACCAAACACATAGAAATTAGACATCATTTTATAAGAGATTGCTTTGAGAAAGGTTTAATACAACCAGATAGGGTAGACACAGAAGATAATGTGGCTGATTTATTAACTAAACCTTTTGATGCTGGAAGATTTCAATATTTGGTAACAAATATTGGAATGGTTAATCTCACTTAATATGTGTTTTGGAACACTTTTTGTAAAAGTATGTACAGGATAATGCATTGTTATTGGTCTTTGTGATGATTTAGATTTTCCACTTTATTTTGCTAACACTGACAAAGGTAAATGTAACGCTGTCAAGTGTTATTTTGCCGTTGTTGGAGATATTATTGTCTAACGCTGACAAGAGTTCCTTCAACGCTGATAAGTGTTGTCGGGACGCTGTCAGCAACAAATGTTAGTTTTGTGGTTTTCATCTAAATGTGCAGGTAGGTGGTAGCTTTATGCCATTGGATACAGAGTTGCTTATGGATCTTTGAAGAGCTATTTGGACATGTTTTGTTTATGGATGATGGTTGGAATATTTATATTCCTATCTTGACATAAAATTTTAATGTTCATATATATATTTTAAGAACTCATGTATCATAGTTTAAGGGGAGGTTTAAGGAACCTTTAGGACTCTTGGGTATTCTTAGAATACTCTCATCACAATTCTAGATTGTGTCCACAGGTGAGTATGGGTTAGTTTTACTAAACCATGAGGCACTGTAGCATGCATAGTATATCAACTTTGCATGCTGCCAAGACATTTTTGGCCTAGAATTGGTTGTGGTCTGTTGGGAGGCTTGGGAATCCTTTTGATATGGGTTTTACCTGGGAGTAACAAGGATTTTATGAGGTAACTTGGTTGTTAAGAATTTTGGTTAGCAAGGGACACTAGAGGACTGTTATGTCTATCTTGCTTATGCAAGTGTGCATAACTGGACAGTGCTTGCCGCCCTATGATAATTATCAGCTTTTGGTTATCTTCTCTAGGATAAATTACTTGTTAAGGTCATTTTTCACTTTTTAAAACAATTTTATTTTTGGACGCTGACAAGATTTTTCCAAGCGTTGTTGTGACCAAAATGGACGCTGACATGGCTTTAGGCGAACGTTGACAGGATTATAGCCGTTGGGCGTTGATGGGTTATATTTGACCGTTGACAAACAATGGGACCTACCCAGTTGTAACTTTTTGACATATTTTCAAGCCGTAATTTTAGGAGTTGTTACTTTCATTAAATGCATGAGATAACTTATACACTTTTTCAATATTTTCATGATTGATTTTTGAAAATCTTTGCCTATTTTTGGGCCAATCACGTGCATCCATCCACTCCTATAAATTTGGCTCCTATTTTAAACAGGGTATCTATAATTCTTGTCTAACACTTTTCTCTTATCAACCTTCATCTTTTATACATCAAATTAACAGCTTTCATCAATGGCACCAAGATTTAACTCAGCAGAATTGGATTTGGGATTCAAGTCTCAACACAACATGATTGCTTATCTTGTTGCTGATAATACTTTGTTCCCTCAATACACTCAGATGGTGGAGTATTTGAATGCATCCCCATTAAGGTATGCTCTTTCTCATGCACCACTCATTCCAGTCACACACATTAAACAGTTTTGGAACACTGTTAGTTCCTCAACAGTTAATGGAGTGACAACATTGACTTCTATTGTACATGGGAGACCTTGGGTGGTTACTGAGGCCTTGGTACGCCAGGCCTTGCATCTTAATGATGCTGATGGTATAACCATGCTTCCCATATCTGAAATAGAACAAGGGCTTAGGGCTTTGGGATACCCTATTCCTGATGAAGGTACTCTTAATAAGTACCATAAGCAGGAATTTCCCCCAGCCTGGAAGTACCTAATTCACATTCTCCTTCAATGTTTGAGTCCCAAATGTAGTGCACATAATGAGATCAATAGATCCATTGCAACTGCTATTGTGTGTATTGCAACAGGGCAAAATTATAACTGGTCTAAAATGATTTTTGAAGGAATGTGTAAAAACAAGGGGACAAAAATGACTTTAGCTTATCCCCGTTTTCTGCAAATGGTTTTTGATGCTCAAAGATATTGTTCAAGGGATCACAATGACTTTTATAAGATCCCTGAACAAAAGAAGGCTATTTTTACCAAGATGAATTCACCACCTCATAGAGACCTACCATTAACCCCAGCCATGCTTGCTGTTATTGCAGCAGCACAACCCCAACCAGACCCCCAACCTCATATTGACCCTCAACCACAACTTGACCCTATCCCTGAACCTTTACCCTCACCTGACCAAATGCAAATAGACCAAAATCCCTTTGACGCTGACACATCTAATGTGGGCGTTGATATGCCTATTTCCACCGCTGACACCCAACCATCACAATCCCAAACACCCCTTAACCAACCTACATCCACACCATCTTCTACACCATCTTCCACACCACCTGAATATAGGTTGATTAAACGCCAAAGGACTGCTGGAGTGTTCTCCTCTGGTGGTCCTAGCCATGAAGCAGAGAGAACCACCACCACAAGTGTGGCTGGTGACCTGGATGAGGCTGAGACTATTGGTTCTGGCTTAGCAGCTGGCCAAGGCAGTCCCACCATAATTAAGTCCTCATCCATGCCCAATGAACCTGACTTGGGAGGTCAAATCCCCATTTTGGAAGAGGGCAGACTGGAACCAATGACGCTTTTAGAATTGACGGCTGTCTGCATTAGCTTGCAAAAGCAAAATGTAGACTTGGTACAAATTGTCAGTAACCAAGGCCTTGAACTCAAAGAATTGAGGGAGAGGATTGTTGTTTTGGAGAGTGCTCATTCAAGGGGAGGTATGGAGGAGTCTTCCAAAGGGGAGGAAGCAAGAAATCTGAGTGATAAGAGCAGTCAAGATGGTCAATCATTGGATATTGCTGAAGCTCTTACTACATTGAAGGAACAAAAAGGTTTTGATACGGCCTTAATCTCTCCAACCAATTTAAATTTATCATTTACAGATATGTTGAGGGAGGTTACACAAGGCGCTGAGGGAAAATATTTGAGCGTTGACAAGGCAAGTTTGGACGCTGACAGAAGTATTTTGGGCGCTGATAGAGGAAAATTGGGCGTTGACAGATCTGCATATGGAGGTGATGTATTCCAGTCATCATCTATCATCAAAGATGTTCCTACTCAGGTATTATCATCTACCCTACCAACAATTGAACCAACAGATAAGGGTAAGGGTAAGTTGGTAGAAGAAATTGTTCCAAAGAATGCAGCTCAGGTTGAATTTGATAGAAGATTGGCTGAGCAAATGATGGAACAAGGTGAGAAGGAAAAGTCACCATTTGTTGTGACTTCTGAAGAAGAAAGTGATGGAGCTAGCTCAGATTCAAGTGTGATGATTGTTGAACCAGAAAGACTTGAGTATGGTGATGAGCTTGCTAGGGAAAAGCTGAGAGATTTAAAGTTGCAAATTGATTTTGATATGCCAGAGGTAGTTCAGATGTACAATTCTTGGGAAGAAAGCTGTATGGATAATCCAGACTTGACCATTTCAGACCAGATATGGGGTTTGGAAATTCTTCTTAGAGTTCAGCAGGATTGTAAGGTGATGCTGAAGTACAAGGCAAGCAACATTCTCTCTGAATTGAAAAGGGATAGAAGGAAGCTCTACTTTATGTTGCTCAAATGTCATGGAGTTGGATGGACACATCAGAAGCTGAAGGCTTTGACATTTGATGAGTTGGAACATAGGGCTTATCCTATTTGGGTGAAAGTGCAGGAAGAAAACACTTTCAGACTTCTTTCAGATGAAAGAAAGGAGCAACTTGCAGAAGAGATGGCAATCAAGAAAGCTATGATAGTTCCTAGACCAGTAAAGAAGGGATTTATTCTTGAGTTTCCAAAAGATATGAATCCACTATATCCAAGTGAAGCAATCATTAGAAAGAGCCTCAAGCTCTCCCCATTAGAAGCTTCAGATATGGTGCATGTGTTACCACTAGATTCCAGGAATCCAATTGTAAGTTATGAGGAAGATGAATGTGGATTCTGGAAAATTGGAAGATTTGGCAAGGAGGTACACACTTTTACCACTCTCATATCTTTATTTGCAAGTTGTGACAGAGAAGACTTGGTAGACCTTTGGAGGTTGCTAGAGACCAAGTATGAGGCTGAAGCACCAACTTCAGCCAATGGAATAAAACTTTGGACCACATTCAAAAGAATGTGTGGGGCAAAAGAAGAAGATCCTGAAATATGGAAGGATCTTGAAGATGACCTCAGTGGTCTTCAATGGAGGTTATATTCAGCTGCAGGTGTATATCATTTGAGTTCTACAAAGTTTGCTGAGTATTTACTTGTAGATGCTCAGTATTTCATATCCAAGGCTGTTTTGGAGAAGATGAAGGACACCCAGTTGGAGATAGACTATACAAGTGACGTGGCAAAGAATTTGATCAGATTTATTTATTACCAATATGATAAGGTTTGTCAGACTCCTCCAAGTTCTTAATGTTTATTCAGGAACTTGATCATAAGAGTGGATATCAAGTTTAGGGGAGGATTGTTGGGAATAAATTTAGGTCAGAACACTTGAACGCTGACAAGAACAACTTAAGCGTTGACAAGAGCAAATCAGACGCTGACAGTATAAGCGTTGACAAGTTAAAGTCAAGCATTGACAGATTGAAGACAAGCACTGATGGAAGATGTGAGCTACACGTTTATTATATTCTAGATTACTTCTAGTAAGGATAGAGTTGACAATGTATTTTCTATGTTTATCTTTACCTAGAATAGTTGATTCGTAGCTTATTGTACAAGACTTCTTGTTCTATAAAAGAAGATCTTTTAGGTTAAAGTTAGATAACAGTTTTCATAAGTTTTCGATTGTTAAACCCTTTCATTGTAACCAAGTACGATTTTTCTAATACAAGTGAAAGTTTGTTTAACATCATTGTGTTTTAGATCAAGTGTTAATTCCGCATAACACTTTGTTACTTTATTCATAAGCAAAGGTTTCTCTACGTGTAGTACTTGATCTAATCTCGTATACACAAAGCTTAATCGATCTAAGTTTGGGATCAACAGCACCTAGTCAACCCAAGAAAATAAGCATACCCTAGTCACCAGCTCTACCTTTTTCCTTACCTATGGTCAGTTTAGTCTTGGCAATGTGTACCACACATCTGTACCTAAACAGCAAGTTGTTTTGATATAGAAGGACAAGCACACATTACAGTGCCTCAAGGTTTCAGAATTCTGACAAGCTTTGCAGCAAGTCTTCATCATTCTGAACCCTTACTCATCAATGAATATGATCTAGAATCATATATGAGTATCCTAAGGATACCCTCAGTCCTAAAGGTGTGACCTAACCTCCCCTAAAACATAGAGCATATACCTGATTCACCCATGAGCGTAGTATGCACCATTTGGATCTCTGCATTGTTAGTCTAAAACCACATATAACCACTTTTAAAAAGAACAAACCCAGCTTAAGAAAAAAAAACTCTTTTAGCAGGGGAATGAACCCCAACAGGGGAATCTTTGTTCAAAAGTAGTGGAATGAAAAATGATGGAAAAATTGACTAACATTAATACAACAACAGCAATAAAGCAACCCTGGATATACAAGACACAATAGACATCAATTTTCTAGGGAGAAAACATTCCAATACCTGCAACCAGGTACTGAAACCTCCCAACTTCAAAAGCTTTTGTCAAAAGATCAGCAACATTAAGTTCTGTATCAATTTTCTCAGGGACAATTAGCCCTTTTTCAAAACAATCTCTGATAAAATGATGTCTTATTTCAATATGTTTAGTCTTGCTATGAAAAACAGGATTCTTAATAATGCAAATGGTGCTGTTGTTGTCAATAAATATCTTGGTTTTAAGAAAGTTATACCCATAATCAAGCAGCTGATTCTGAACCGAAAATACTTGACCACAGCATGCAGCAGCTGCTACATACTTAGCTTCAGTTGTTGATGTGGCCATAATAGTCTGCTTCTTACATTGCCAAGATATAAGTCTGCTTCCCAAAAATTGGCATCCACCTGTTGTAGACTTCCTATCATTGTTGTCACCAGCATAGTCACTATCTGAGTAGGATATCAGCTCAAATGGTGACTCATTGGGATACCAAAGTCCTAAGGTTTGATGGCACTTTAGATACCTAAAATTTCTCTTTACAACAAATAGATGACACTCTGTTGGTGCCACTTGGTATCTTGCACATAAGCAGACTGCAAACATGATGTCAGGTCTTAAAGCTGTGAGATACATGAGAGACCCAATCATAGACCTGTAATTCCTAACATCTATAAGCTTTCCAGGACCATCTTTGCCCCATGGATGATCCTTGTCCATTGGTGTGGACACCTTCTTTCCCTCAGACTTGCCAAACTTCTTCACAATTTCAGCCACATATTTGTATTGTGAGATAAATATCCCATCTTTCCTCTGCTGAACTTGTAACCCCAAAAAGAAGTTTAGCTCACCCATGGCACTCATTTGGAATTTGTCCTGCATCAATTTGGCAAACTCTTTGCTAAGCGTAGAGTTTGTGGACCCAAAGATGATATCATCAACATAGACTTGTACCAACAGAAGGTCACTGATGGTTGAGTTTTTACGTCTTTTAGGAAAAAGAGCGTAATTAGGGAAAGTATTAACAAGTAGTTTAGGAAAACCACGAGTTATGACCCAGAGTGGGGTTGTTCTCAAGGAGGATTGGTGTGTGTGTAATGAGATGATTAATTTTTGATTATATTTGTGAGAAAAGAGAAATAATAAGACGAATTACACTAAAAATTATCCTAAGACGTAAAGAACATAAAATCGAAAAAGTCGACGAAAAATGAAAGTACTCAAAAAATTACAATAAATCAAGAAAAATGTAACTAAGACAAAAATGCAAGCCAAAATTTCCAAAACCTTTTTAATAATTTTATATTAATTTTTAAAGTTGATTAAAAACCCTAAAATTAAATGAAATAAAAAATAAGTTAATTTGAAAACTTTAATTGATGTAAACCTCTAAAATACTATTAAAAACTTAAAAACTATTTTTTTCTGATTTTTAAAACACTTTTTCCTTTTTTTAATTACTTTCTAAAATTAAAACTAAAAATAATCCTAATAAATTAAATACAAACGTGAAAAATAAAGTTTTTATGCCAAAAAGTCTTAAATGCTATGAAAAACAAGTGAAAAATCAAAAGAAAGAAAAATGCTAAGTTAATAAGCTGGAAATAGCTTATTAACACACGGCTTATATTAATAAGCCCTAACCAATAAACCCTAAAGTATTAAACTGGGTAAACTCTTACTAGTAAAAGACCCAAGGGCAAATGGTTATCACGTTGGTGTGTGGGAGAGATGGCGCAAGTTTGAGTCCTGGTCAGTCTCTTTTTTATAAAACTTTTTTTTTATTTTTCTATTTATAAAACTTAAAACCAGTGATCTACACTACTCCAAAAACACAAAAATATTTAAAATCAAACAAGATTAATACCTAGAAATCACAAAAACGTGCCCAGTTAAACAAAAATAGCTACAGTAATAATAAAACCCGAAGCCAGTCTTATCCGATATCTGATGAAACTAAAAAAAACTCAAAAATAAAGGACGTTCTCTGATGGACCAGAGAAGTGAATTTTCTATTGGTGGCCTTTTTTGGCTAGTTCTTGTTGGTTTGTTGGATATTTTGGCAAGACAAGGCACCCCCACAACCAGTTGGGTTGTGGGGAGTCACAATAAACAAGAAAAACTCAAATTAGCACATCAAAATCACATACACATGGCACATCAAATTGCTGAAAATCAGAAACAAGCATATGGGCAGTCTTGCTGATGCAGTTGGCACTTAGATGAGATTCAAAAGTCACAAACATGCATAAAACCAAACCAAATCACATACAAACTGAACACAATCCTAGATTAACCCAAATCCTATCAGAGTGCAAAGATCAAATGAAAGATTAAACTAAAAATCTAGGCAGTTAAAGGCATACTGAATTTTATCAAGTCTAAGCAAAAATAAGAACATGCAAATCCTATGAAACCTAACAAAACTCAAAACCAATGATAAAAATAAACTACTACTGATAAATCAAGTGTGTTAGGGCAGTTTTCAAGTCAACAGCTTATCAACCTTGTAGCTTAAACCCTTATCCCAAACAACCCTTAAGTTCTGAAAATCAAATTTTAACAAACTAAATGCATACAAATTTAAACAAAAACTGATTCCAAGCTTCTAGACATGCATCATAAGCCTAAAGGAACATGATTAAACAGGAAAAATAACAAATAGGCAGATTCACACCAACTTCATATAAGCTCAAATAAAACTTCTCAATAAATTAGCCAAATGGTTTTAGGTTGGTACCTGCTTATGCTTTCCAAAGGCTGATCAAAGGGGCTTAAGTGAGCTTTAGAAGTGTAGAAGAAGCCTGCTGTAGGAAAGAAATAGAAATAGAATGACTTAAATAAGGACTTGTTGCTTCCTTGTTACCCTGCACAACACCACAAGACAAAAAAGCACCTTCAAGCTTATATAAGCTGATGCTCATAAGCTTGTATCAATCAGCTTATGAGCAGGCTTATATAAGCAGTAAGTTGTGAGTAAAAGCAAGTAACCAAAATCTTTTGACAAGATTTGAAACCACCAATTTTCTAAAAACTGAAATCCTTTTAAAACCAAATACTAAACCATCAAAACCACTTGAGATTAATCAACTCAAACTCAATAAGCTAATCTTAGGTATCCACTTTCACTTCTACCTTAGATTGGTTTAAGGTTTAAGTTGAAAACCAAAGAAAAACGTTTTCCTTTACCTTTTCTTTCCACTTAAATACTTAAAAACAAAGGAGAACCTCACACTTATACAACCTAAACAAGAAATCCTACCCAGGATTCTTCTTAATCAAACACTTTTAACCAAAATTTCTCACAAGAAAACAATGGCCACAAAATGCTTAACAAATCAGAAATTGGAACCAGCTTCTTCACACAAGTCAATATACTTTTTAACTAACTGAAAAGGAATTATATTTTTCACTTAAAAAACACCAACTTTCATTAATAAAACAGGTTACAAGGACTTGTAAAAAAAACTGGAACAAAAACTAAAAGGGACACAACTCGTCTCCTTTTATAGTACTAGATAGAACAGTCTAGAACACTGAATAAAATATTACAAAGAAAGGGAAACCCTAAACCCTAATTGATTGAAAGTCCACAATTGCCCTTGGTTTGAAAATTCGAATCTTGGTCAATAAGAGCCCATGTGATTGTCCTTGTTGTAGCCGCTGTCTTGTGATGATCTTGAGCGTTAAAAATTCCTTTGGGGACAAGAAAACGCATCCAACCGTTTGTTTTGTCAGTTTTTGGGTTTGGGGATGAAAGTGACGCAGCAGGGGAGGTCCCTATTGCTCACATGGGTTGGTTGGGATCATGGTTTTGGTGTGGGATGGGTTTAGTAAGTTGTTAATTAATGATCTAGAAAAGGGGAAACAAAACCCCTTTGTTTTTGTCGTGATTGAACCTGGGTTAAATTAGGGTTTATAGGAGATTTGCAGGGGTGTTTAATTCGTTTTGGGGGAGATTAAAGTTTAAAAAGTGTTTGGGAGGGAACATTTATTTAACTGATTAAATCAGTTAATAACAAGTGGTGGAAGGTTGACGTGGATGAAGGAGTGAGTGTGATTGGTGGGTCAAAAGTCAAAGGTGAGGTGGCGGCTGGTGATTGGTGGGATGAAGTTTCCATGTCTGCCCCAAATAGCCCCCAATCTTTCTTCTTCTTGTCTTTTAACTTCAAACAGCTCTTTCCTTTGTAATGAAACTTTTTAGTTTCATACTTTGGCCACAAAAGTTTTATCATAATTGTTCCAAGGGTTTTATATGCATATTTTTCATTCTTCAAGGGCCTTTATGATATAATCTTGAAACTTAAGGGACCCAAATGTAATAATTGGGATTTACAAGGGTATTAAGTGACAAGTCTTTAAAAGATGAGGGACCAATCTTGCTAATCTTCAAAACTTGAAGGACTTCAATGAAAATTCATGTTTCGGGTCCGGTTCTTTGTGCGGCTTCGTTTCCCGTGTTCGTTTTTGCTTGATTCCTTGTGATCTTTTGTCATTTTCTCGATATCCGTACCTAAAATACACAAGTAACAAACACAAGCATATATTTGGGTATTTTTATGATATTTTATGCATTTTAAGCCCTTTTTGGACGATGAGACTATGTATAAAAGCAGTCTCATCACTCCCCCATACTAAACCATTGTCGTGCCCTCACGCAATGCTAGAATAAAGTATCGTAGCACCTCCAAAATTCATTTTTATTCACTTTTCTTGAATGGTAAACTAGCTACACTACTACTATTACTACTACTTGCGTTTTAGACATAATGTATGATTTTCATCGCAAAATGGGACGTTTAGGTTCATAGAATAAGAACACGTGAATGCTACGTTAGAAATAATTTCATCGTCCTCGATTTTCACCCCAATTCCATGCCAAGCGTGCAACGAGATCATTGTCATTATAAGTTAGTAATGTTAACACTACTCATATGCCCTAATCACGTACTTATCCTCCCATTTTCCTAAGTTGTATCTCTTATATTTTATTATGTCTTGAATGTGTCACGAGGATACATTGTTTGACTTATGCGATGATAGAGATTTAGGTCTAAAAATAGAGTCCTAACGGTGTAACCAAGACCATCAAATCAATAACCCCTCCTAATAGACAACGATGTCAAAAACTTAAGTCAACAAGAAGGATCGATAAACACGGTTTTATAACAGTTTTGAACATGAGACTTATTACCAAGACTTTTATACGCCCCCTAACGGAAGGGCCTTATTATCTTTGGTTTACCTCCATCTTTTATTCAACTTCGCCATGAAGCTTTTATTGTGACTTCGGTCTTGCCTTGCCTTTTATTATCCACCTCATCGGTGGTTTTATTAGCCAAAGACGTATATCCTCACGCAAAGGCGAATTTTTTGATCTTTATAGCTTCAAAGATTAAGGCTTGATTCACTTTCAATTTTTCATAGATTTTTTGGCCTTGTGAGCTTCAAATTGTTTGCTTGATTTAGGTGAGCACTTGAAATCTTATTATTGGGTGAAGCTTTCGATTATTCGTGTGCCAATACTTCAAAACCGTGACCTGGCGATACCTTAATGTCTTCCCATATTAATTACACGGAAGCTACTAGAAAAGACTAGAAACCCAACAATCAAGATTAAACCGCTAAGTCAATATTTATTAAGCAAAAAATATTTACAAGCGAAGGGAGAATAAGCAAACAACGAGAACACATGAGTTTTTGAAAGAATACGAGTACTCTACGTTTAGCATAGTAACTTATAATTAACTCTATCATTTCTCGTCCTCATCTAAGAGACTTAGCCTAATGTGAAGTTAAGGAATCGAATCTAAGTGCTCAACACGCACGGTCGAGTCAAAAATTACTCTTATTCTCGCCATCGGAAAATCTACATTCGTATCTTCAAACACTTGTAAAACATGAGAAAATTTTTAAAATTTGGCCATTTTCAGCCTTATTTTGCAACAAAACAATAAACAAAAAGATAAACTTTGGAAAGCGTGAAGGTTTGGCAAGGAAAGTATCTATTCACCCCCCATACTAAAGTTAAACATTGTCCTCAATGTTTCGAGTCTAGGGGTGCAAACACCCCCATACTAGAGACGTAGTCGAATGCCTAATCTAGCATTAAAAGGGTGTAACCCTTAAATTTAAAGTCGTTTATGAAGTGTGCTATAAACCTAAGGTTAGAACATCAAAGGATATATCATGGATATTGAGAAAGTATTCAAAGCAAACGATCGAGTGCTCCCATAAACGAACACGAGAGGCTCCAATCGTGAAGACCATGATCTAAAAACCACAATTCACAAACAACCACGGAACAAAGGTTGGAAGGGCACAAATCCCCTCACATTAAACTAATTAGAAAGCGATAATATGTACATGGATAAGCATGGGTATCCCCCACGAGGCACCTTGTTTTTGATAACCGAGTCAAAAGCTTGACTCGAATCCCCATAAATGTGATCATTTAGGGATAATCATGGTATGGTCAATTTTTGGTGGGGCTTACATGATAAACAAGGCCCAAAAACAACCGGTACTAAGGACTAAGTCCTTTGATGGTGCAAAATACCGGGATCGAAGATGGCGTTCTCGTTTTCATTGGATAAACAAATCAACGCCACTTCATCATGTGTCAACACAAACCCCAAGGGTTTAAAGAAAATAGATGAGAAGAAATAGAAGGGTGGGACAATGGGTAAGTCACAAAAACCATGAGCTACTCGAGGTAGACTCGCACCAATCAAATAGAAAGATTTTCCATTTATTGCATCGGTGGAAGACTGAGATTTCCCTTTATAAGCAATTCCGGGATCAAATATCTCCTCCTCGGTGGAGAAAGGGAAGGGAACATAAGGGGCTTTCCCCACACTTGATCCACACAAAGCATCGTCAAAAGGAGAAGACGAGCTTGTAGCACTCAAAACACGAGGTGATGACGGAGTTAGCATTGTAGAAAAATCTTTTAAATCCAATTTAAATTTTTTTCCTTTTTCATCTTTTAAACTCTCCTTATGAAAACCCGACTTGATTATGTCAAAAATATTTGGTGTTTCTAAAGCAATGTTAGTCACACTAAAAATTCTCACATTTGAAAACCGTTTTGGTTTTGGTGGTGGTAAGTTCTCAAAACGTTTGTCAACAAAGAAAACTTCCCCATTGGGGTCAACATATTCATCATCCGAAGAATCATTCATGATTGGAAACGTAGGCTTAAAACTCTTAACCTCCACCGGCGGAGGGGACGGAAAATCGTTTTTATCATCAACTCCTAAAACTCTTTTTGAAATCCTTTTGCAAATGTTTTTGATGGGATTAACATTGTTCAAAGACGTGATAGAATACACATGAGAAAGCGTAGAGTTTTGAGTTGCATTTATGACGAGTTCTTCCTCATTGAAACATAGAGTGATTTTCCTAGCATGCACATCAATAAGTGCTCTCGAAGTATCCAAAAATGATCGACCCAAAATTAGAGGAACTTTAGGATCGATGGGAATGTCAACAATGATAAAGTCCACGGGATAGTAGAATTTTCCAACTTTCACGAAGACGTACTCGGCTAATCCACAAGCTAGAATCGTAGAATGATCGGCCATCTCGATTGACATTCTTGAAGGAGTGACATTAGGAAGATTGAGCGACTTAAAAATCTCAAGAGGCATCAAATTTATACTAGCACCAAGATCGGCCAAGGCGTAGCATTCCTCCATATCTTGTATTGCACATGGGATTAAAAATTTATCGGGATCACCGACTTTTTGAGGTATGCGGCTAAGAAAAACCGAAGAACAACTAGACGACTTTTGCAATTTCTCTTTGTTATTCAACATACTTTTGAAGTTTGTGGCAAATCGAGGCATCATGACCAAGGCGTCGGCAAAAATTATATTAAAATGCAAGTCACGAAACATTTTCATAAAAAGTTCAAATTGATAATTATTTCGTTCTTGTGCCTTTTCCTTGTTTCGTCTTGAAGGGTAAGGTAAGGGTGGTGTGGGTTGGGGCATAGGCAACGTCCTTGGAATCTCGGGTTCCATTATTGGTATTGGTTCAACCGTAGGTGTGGTTTGAGCGGTACTTCGTGGGCTTGAAATTTGCTCCTTTTCTACCACCACCTCGGGTTCTATCTCTTTTTCCTTCTCCGTAGAAGTACTTGGACGAGAAATGGGTTCTTTGAAAGTTTTACCACTACGAGTAGTAATAACCTTGAGTTCTCCTTTCAGGTTTGCGATGGTATCACTAGGAAGACCACCTGAAGAAGAAGGTTTACACATGATAGCTTCAAACATTTTTCCCATTCGATCTTCAAACTTAGATTGCCTAGCATCCGCTTTTAACAACTCTTGCTTAATTTCATGTTGACCTTGCTCCATTTTTTGTTGATTTTGTTGGAGACGTTGGACATTTCCTTCCATTTTATTAGCATGAGTCTTTAATTCATTAGCAAGTTCGTTTTTAAGCTCGTTTTTCAACTCGGATCTTAAGCTAACCATATCACGTTGCATATTATCAAACTTAGCATCGTTTGCTTTAGCATAATTCAAAAATTCTCCTTGAAGATTTTTGGTGTGATCATTTTGAAAACCTTGTGTGGTAGTTTGAAAATCACGGTTTTGGTTTTGGTTTGAAATTTGCCCATTTCCACTTTGATAATTACCCTTGTTGAAGTTACGTTGATTTCCTTGGTAAGCACCACTTTGATTGTTGTTTCGATAGTTGTTAGAATTTTGATTTTATGGAGCTTGATTTTGGCGGGAACCTTGACCGTTTTGGTTATAAGTTCCTGTGGCTACATAAGCATTCGAAGTGTTACCATCCGCGGTAATGCACTCGGAAAAATCATGAGCTCCACCACACGAAATACATCTCTTGGCAACCGCTTTAACCGAAGCGGAATTCAAAGCATCTTGTGCTTTCCAATGAGTCATAAGAGTTGAAAACCTCTCGAGAAACCGATTCTCCTCATTTGCTTCATCTTGCAAGGCACTCATGTTAAGAGACGATGATGAACCCATAGTAGCAACACTCGGTGTGTTACGAGGGCTATAAACCGTAGACCTATTCTCAATGACTTTTAAAGCGTCATCGGTCGTTTTGCACAAAAAATTACCACCCGCGGCGGCATTTAAGTAATCTCGTTCATGATCATTAATCCCATTATAAAAAGTGTCAATTTGATGCAATTCGGAAAAATCATGGTGTGGACATTCATGTAACATTTCTTTAAACCTTTCCCAAGCCATTGAAAAACTTTCATTAGACCTTTGAGTAAATCGTGAAATCTCGTTTTTCAAATGTGTTGTTTTAGATGGTGGAAAAAATTGGTTCACAAATTTAGAAACGAGATCACCCCACGTCAAAATCGAATTTGGGGGTTCTTTCTCGAGCCATATCTTGGCGGGTCCATCTAACGCGTATCGAAACAACATCATCTTAATGGCATCGTGTGGTACATCCTTAAACTTGCTTGTCGCGGTGAGACGATTGAATTGCCTAATGTGATAATGTGGGTTGTCTTTTTCGTGTCCGCGAAACTTGTTGGCTTGAAGTATAGACACTAAACCCGTCTTGATCTCGAAGTTCTCCGCAAGGATGGCGGGAATCACAATGGCCTCTCCAAAACCCTCGATGGGTGCTTGAAGCAACTCCATCATAGTACGATTAGCCATGATAGCTCCTTGTTCTACAATAGGTTCCTCACTTGGAGTCTCTTCACTAGAAATATTAGGAGTTAGTGTTGACTCCTTTCGGTTTCTACGTTTACGTGCACGTCTTGCTTGATTTCGAGTTTGCATAAACGTCACGTACAACGAGGGGATGAGCAAAGAAGATTCTTTTTGGTGTTTTTAACTTTTTCAATTTTTTTGGATTTTTGATTGTTTTTACTTTTTTTTGGATTTTGGAATCGTATTAAGTAGACAAAAATCTACAAATCTCCTCCTTAATCAAATCTCTTGATTAAAGAAGCCTCAAGGAATGAAAACGATCACGTGAAGTGAACGCCTTCGATGGCTTTAGAACGTTGGTGGAACACCAAAACGTTCAAGAGGGTTGAATCAAACAAAACCAAGAAAGTATATATGATAATTAATAATACTTTGGGCGGCAAAACCCTCGATTAGCTCTCAAAATCAAATACTCACAACCAAGCGGGGAAATGAGGCGGCGCGAAGCACTTAAGAGCCTTTTTCCTTAGGGTATATTTTATAATACCCGCCTTATACCCACCTTATAGTTTGTATTTTTCAAAATCGAGCTTCACAAAAGTATTTATCTATTTTTGCATTTTTCTTTTGGTTTGAGATTCCAATACAATGATTGGGTAATGACCTCCCAAGTCAAGGTTGTGTTTTCACACTTTTGGAGTACTTGTGAATTTATTGTTCTACGTATACAATATATTAATAATATTCACACAAAAAACGAAAAACCGATAATACGTATTAGTAGAGTGATACTAATACAAATACTATTTATGGTTAGTATATAAAAACAACAATTTCCAAATCAAAACACAACACGCCTCCCCGGCGGCGGCGCCAAAATGATGGTTGAGTTTTAACGTCTTTTTGGAAAAAGAGCGTAATTAGGGCAAGTATTAACAAGTAGTTTAGGAAAACCACGAGTTATGACCCAAAGTGGGGTCGTTCTCAAGGAGGCTTGGTGTGTGTGTAATGAGATGATTAATTTGTGATTATATTTGTGAGAAAAGAGAAAGAATAAGACGAATTACACTAAAAATTATCCTAAGACGTAAAAAACGTAAAATCGAAAAAGGCGACGAAAAATGAAAGTACTCTAAAAATTACCAAAAAATTACAATAAATCAAGAAAAATGCAACTAAGACAAAATTGCAAGCCAAAATTTCCAAAACCTTTTTAATAATTTTATATTAATTTTTAAAGTTGATTAAAAACCCTAAAATTAAATAAAATCAAAAATAAGTTAATTTGAAAACTTTAATTGATGTAAACCTCTAAAATACTATTCAAAACTTAAAAACTATTTTTTCAGATTTTTAAAGAACTTTTTCCTAATTTTTAATTACTCTCTAAAATTAAAACTAAAAATAATCCTAATAAATTAAATACAAACTTGAAAAATAAAGTTTTTATGCCAAAAAGTCTTGAATGCTATGAAAAACAAGGGAAAATCAAAAGAAAGAAAAATGCTAAGTGAATAAGCTAGAAATAGCTTATTAACACACGGCTTATATTAATAAGCCCTAACCAATAAACCCTAAAGTATTAAACTGGGTAAACTCTTACCAGTAAAAGACCCAAGGGCAAATGGTTATCACGTTGGTGTGTGGGAGAGATGGCGCAGGTTCGAGTCCTGGCCAGTCTCTTTTTTATAAAACTTTTTTTTTCATTTTTCTATTTATAAAACATAAAACCAGTGATCTACACTACTCCAAAAACACAAAAATATTTAAAATCAAACAAGATTAATACTTAGAAATCACAAAAACGTGCCCAGTTAAACAAAACTAGCTACAGTAACAATAAAACCCAAAGCCAGTCTTATCTGATATCTGATGAAACTAAAAAAACTCAAAAATAAAGGACGTTCTCTGATGGACCATAGAAGTGAATTTGCTATTGGTGGTCTTTTTTGGCCAGTTCTTGTTGGTTTGTTGGATATTTTGGAAAGACAAGGCACCCCCACAACCAGTTGGGTTGTGGGGAGTCACAATAAACAAGAAAAACTCAAATTAGCACACCAAAATCACATACACATGGCACATCAAATTGCTGAAAATCAGAAACAAGCATATGGGTAGTCTTGCTGATGCAGTTGGCACTTAGATGAGATTCAAAAGTCACAACTTGCATAAAACCAAACCAAATCACATACAAACTGAACACAATCCTAGATTAACCCAAATCCTATCAGAGTGCAAAGATCAAATGAAAGATTAAACTAAAAATCTAGGCAGTTAAAGGCATACTGAATTTTATCAAGTCTAAGTAAAAATAAGAACATGCAAATCCTATGAAACCTAACCAAACTTAAAACCAATGATAAAAATAAACTACTACTGATAAATCAAGTGTGTTAGGGCAGTTTTCAAGTCAATAGCCTATCAACCTTGTAGCTTAAACCCTTATCCCAAACAACCCTTAAGTTATGAAATCAAATTTTAACAAACTAAGTGCATACAAATTTAAACAAAAACTGATTCCAAGCTTCTAGACATGTATCATAAGCCTAAAGGAACATGATTAAACAGGAAAAATAACAAATAGGCAAATTCACACCAATTTCATATAAGCTCAAATAAAACTTCTCAATAAATTAGCCAAATGGTTTTAGCTTGGTACCTGCTTATGCTTTACAAAGGCTGATCAAAGGGGCTAAAGTGAGCTTTAGAAGTGTAGAAGAAGCCTGTTGTAGGAGTCCAAAGAAGGACCCTAGGCTAGACAATATCTTCAAACAGGAAAGAAATAGAATGACTTAAATGAGGACTTGTTACTTCCTTGTTACCCTGCACAACACCACAAGACAAAAAAGCAGCTTCAAGCTTATATAAGCTGATGCTCATAAGCTTGTATCAATCAGCTTATGAGCAGGCTTATATAAGCAGTAAGTTGTGAGTAACAACAAGTAACCAAAATCTTTTGACAAGATTGGAAACCACCAATTTTCTAAAAACCGAAATCCTTTTAAAACCAAATACTAAACCATCAAAACCACTTGAGATTAATCAACTCAAACTCAATAAGCTAATCTCAGGTATCTACTTTCACTTCTACCTGAGATTGGTTTAAGGTTTGAGTTGAAAACCAAAGAAAAACGTTTTCCTTTACCTTTTCTTTCCACTTAAATACTTAAAAACAAAGGAGAACCTCACACTTATACAACCTAAACAAGAAATCCTACCCAGGATTCTAGTTAATCAAACACTTTTAACCAAAATTTCTCACAAGAAAACAATGGCCACAAAATGCTTAACAAATCAGAAATTGGAACCAGCTTCTTCACAAAAGTCAATATACATTTTAACTAACTGAAAAGGGATTATATTTTTCACTTAAAAAATACCAACTTTCATTAATAAAACAGGTTACAAGGACTTGTAAAAAAGACTGGAACAAAAACTAAAAGGGACACAACTCGTCTCCTTTTATAGTACTAGATAGAACAGTCTAGAACACTGAATAAAATATTACAAAGAAAGGGAAACCCTAAAACCTAATTGACTGAAACTCCACAATTGCCCTTGGTTTGAAAATTCGAATCTTGGTCAATAAGAGCCCATGTGATTTTCCTTGTTGTAGCAGCTGTCTTGTGATGATCTTGAGCGTTAAAAATTCCTTTGGGGACAAGAAAACGCATCCAACCGTTTGTTTGTCGATTCTTGGGTTTGGGGATTAAAGTGACGCAGCAGGGGAGGTCCCTACTACTAACATGGGTTGGTTGGGATCATGGTTTTGGTGTGGGATGGGTTTAGTAAGTTGTTAATTAATGATCTGGAAAAGGGGAAACAAATCCCCTTTGTTTTTGTCGTGATTGAACATGGGTTAAATTAGGGTTTATAGGGGATTAGCAGGGGTGTTTAATTCGTTTTGGGGGAGACTAAAGTTTAAAAAGTGTTTCGGAGGGAACATTTATTTAACTGATTAAATCAGTTAATAACAAGTGGTGGAAGGTTGACTTGGATGAAGGAGTGAGTGTGATTGGTGGGTCAAAAGTCAAAGGTGAGGTGGCGGCTGGTGATTGTTGGGATGAAGTTTCCATGTCTGCCCCCAAATAGCCCCCAATCTTTCTTCTTCTTGTCTTTTAACTTCAAACAGCTCTTTCCTTTGTAATGAAACTTTTTAGTTTCATACTTTGGCCACAAAAGTTTTATCATAATTGTTCCAAGGGTTTTATATGCATATTTTACATTCTTCATGGGCCTTTATGATATAATCTTGAAACTTAAGGGACCCAAATGTAATAATTGGGATTTATAAGGGTATTAAGTGACAAGTCTTCAAAAGATGAGGGACCAATCTTGCCAATCTTCAAAACTTGAAGGACTTCAATGAAAATTCATGTTTTGGATCCGGTTCTTTGTGCGGCTTCGTTTCCCGTGTTCGTTTTTGCTTGATTCCTTGTGATCTTTTGTCATTTTCTCGATATCCGTACATAAAATACACAAGTAACAAACGCAAGCATATATTTGGGTATTTTTATGATATTTTATGCATTTTAAGCCCTTTTGGACGATGAGACTATGTATAAAAGCAGTCTCATCAATCTCCCTTTTGTTTCTTGATAAACAGGGTCTGGTCAATCTTCCCCCTGTTGAAGCCATTATCTAATAGATATTTAGAATGAGTTCCATACCAGGCCCTGGGAGCTTGGTGAAGTCCATACATAGCCTTTTTCACCTTGTATACCTTGTCTGGATGTTCTGGGTCTTCAAACACTGGAGGTTGCATAACATAGACCTCTTCATCAATGGTGCCATATAAAAAGGCACTCTTTACATCCATTTGGAACACTGTGAAGTCCATAAATGAAGCATAAGCAAGAAATAATCTAATGGCTTCAATCCTGGCAACTAGAGCAAAGACTTCCTCATAATCAGTGCCTTCCTCCTGTGTATATCCTTGTGCCACCAGTCTTGCTTTGTTCCTGACTACTATACCCCTCTCATCCTTTTTGAGCCTGAGCACCCACTTTGTCCCAATAGGCCTTGCCCATTTTGGACAATCTACCAGAATCCAAACCTCTTGAATGTCAAACTGTAAGAGCTCCTCTTGCATAGCTTCAACCCAACTTGGATCATTTAAAGCCTCAAAAATCTTCTTTGGCTCTTCTTGTGACAAAAATGCAGTAAACAGACAACACTGCATGTTGTCATGGTTAAACTTCATGGTGATGTTAGCAATGAAGTTGTGCTCCTTTGTTGTATACCTTGTATGTCCAGGGGCTTCAGGATCACCAATGATTTGTGAGAGAGGGTGATCCTTATTAATTCTGTAGGTAGGCTGCATACTCAGGATTACTTCTGTTTCATCCTCTTCCAAATCAGAATTGATGGGGCTATCTTGATTGGGAAAGAACTCCTCAAAAGAGCTTCCAAAAGATACAACATGACCTAGAGATGGGTGGTGATGAGCTGAATGCAGCTCTGAATAACTTGGACCTCCACTCTTAATTATTCTGCTTCTACTGCTGGATATGAGAGGACCATCAAATATGGGTGTAGATGAGGAAATGAGTGGGGATTCTCTTTCTTCATCATTGATGACATTGACAGCTGGATCCTTTGTAGCAGGGGAAGCAATTGATCTAGCAGGGGAATCCTGGATTCCACTGCTTTCAGCCATTCCACTGCTTTCAGAAGATGACTTAGCAGGGGAAGAGATTGTCTGTTCTTTCCTTTGAGAGGTATCATCTTCTTCACCTGTTTTTGAAGCAACATCAATGGGAAATAGTGAGGGTACATTCATGTACCTCAATGGTGGCTTCTCCACACAAGTTGGTTCTTGAGTACCTGAAATATTAGTATTCTGCAATGCAATAGGTACATAATTCATAGATTTTGAAAGAACCTCAATATTAAAGAACCAATCAGGACCTGTTTGAACATCTTCAGGCTTGTCTTCAAGAAAATCCACATGAAGATTTTCTGTTATTTTGCTTGTCTTCTTGTTGAAGACCCTATATCCCTTGCTGTTTAATGAATAACCAACAAAATATCCATCATCCCCTTTTTCACTGAACTTGCCTAGATTGTCAATTGTGTTCAAAATGATCACATGACATCCAAATGGTCTAAAGAAGTCAATTAAAGGAGGTCTTCCATTGAACAGCTGATAGGGGGTCTTGTTGTGTGCCTTAACCACTAAGGCCCTGTTTTGGACATAACAAGCAGTGGATACAGCCTCAGCCCAAAAGATAACTGGAAGTTTGGAATCAGACAACATAGTTCTTGCTGCTTCAATGAGTGTCCTATTCCTTCTTTCTGCAACTCCATTCTGTTGAGGTGTTCTTGCACTACTAAATTCCCTCTTGAATCCTTTGTTTATGCAGTAAGTGTCCAGTTTCTGATTTCTGAATTCACCACCATTGTCTGATCTCATGGTCACTACCTTCATGCTTTTTGATAGTTCAATCTGATTGAGGAACCCAATGAGTACATCAGCTGTGTCACTCTTTTCAAACAGAAAGAATGTTCATGTGAACCTTGAAAAATCATCAGTAATCACTAGGCAGTACCATTTCTTCATTATGCTTGCCACAGAAGTGGGACCAAAAAGATCCATATGCAGTAGTTCCAATGGCTTGGTAGTGGACATACTTGTTTTTTATTTGCAAGATGCTCTATGTTGCTTCCCTTTCAGACAAGCAGCGCAAGTATGATCATTGACAAAGGACTTGGAAGGAAGACCATGAACCAGATTATATTTTACCAGTTTGTTCATGTTCTTAAAATTAAGATGACCAAGTCTTCTATGCCATTTCTTACACTCATCAACTGAGGCTTTGGCAATGAAACAGGTTTCATTGTCTTGAAGAGAGATGTCTTTGAGATCAATTGTGTACATGTTCTTTTGTCTTGGTGTTCTGAGTACAATAGGAGTGTTTAGTGGTAAGACAAACTCCTTTCCTAACACCAGACATTCAGTATCAGTAAACAAGACAAAATTCTTGTTATCAATCATCTGTGACACACTGAATAGATTGTACTTGAGCTCTTTCACCAAGTAGACATTGTCAAAGGTCATCCCATTGGTGACAATAGTTCCTTTTCCTGTGACTGTCCCATTCCCATCTCCAAAAGAAACACCATCATTGTCATGCAGGGGCACAAAGTTAGACAGATAAGATTTTTGTCCAGTCATGCTCCTTGAGCATCCACTATCCCAATATGCTCTATCATCCTTGGTCTTCTTTGTCACCTGCAAAAAGAAAAACAAATTAGTTTTTCTTGGGGACCCAAGCCATTACAGACTTGGATCTACCTCGTGTATCAATGTAGGATAACTTATCAAAAACTAGAGATACAGCATTAGACTGAGCACCCCTTTTCGGTACCCAAACCCAACGAGCTGAGGCTTTCATAGCTTTCCCCCATCTGCCCATGTTCCTAGAGGGCAAAACTTTGCTAGCAGGGGATACCCCAGATTTAGCAGGGGAATCCCTAAGCTCAGCAAAGGGAACCCATATTTTGTTTTGGCCTCTATTTATGTGTGGGTAAGGTCTAGGGACAGATCTATATGCATTATGAGGTACTGGGTTGGTCATAGAAGAGCTGGTCTTAGGATGAACATCATTCACCTTTCTTAGAGCAGGAACAACATATTTGTTAGTAACCCTGTTTCTCAAAGCAGGGGCAACATACTTGGCAGGGGAAAAGGATTTTTCCCCTGCATTTAGAAGAATGGGTTTAGGTTGCATATCCTTTAAAGGATTTGCTGCCACAACTTCCATTGGTGCCTGACATTCTTGATAAGTGTGATCAAAACTGCCAAATGTGAAGCAAGGTTTTTTGTTTATCACAAAGTCTTCTCCTAATTGGTGAGACTTTTGGTCATTCCAATTTCTCTGATTACCTCTGACAGACCTATACATACCAGCATATTTAACAGTAGACTTAGAGAACTTTGATCCTGTTTTAGATTTGGGTGAACTACTCTTAGAACTAGAATCACTACCAAAAAGTCCTTCTCTTGAAAAGAGAACAGGGTTATCAATTTTCCATTGTTTTAAAGCAATCTGTTCCTTTTCAAAGTCCCTAACAATACTAGTTTTCACTAGTGGCTCTTCTGTTTCAATACTATTAGGTATGTAAGCACTTAAGTCAAATTCAATATCTTCCTGTTTTTGAAAACAAGAGAGACCAGTCCAAGACAAGTCTTTTCTAGGAAAAGGTGCATGAATATTGGCAGGAGGTGGTGGTATGGTAGCATGCTCATTTTTAATCCCAAAACCTGTTTTGTCCCTAGGAGATTGTCCAATTTCAACTGCTTTAGTTAAATCTTAAGAAGCTTTTCTAAATTTTTCAACAGTTTCATCATCTATCTTTTTATTAGATTTAAAAACTTCAAGTTCAGCAGTCAACTCCTTAATGGAATCATTATTTTTCTTAGCATCTCTCTCTAGAATCACGATGTGATCTGTATAATCACTTTCTCTTTGTTTAAACTCTCTTATGGTAGATTCTAACTGTTCTAAAGCACGTCTGTAATTATCAAGGTCATTGTCACAATTAATATAATCAACTTTTATCTTTCTGATTTGATCATTCAATGACTCAGTATTCTTCCTACAAGCTGTAGTACAATATGAATCATTATATACCTCATTGTCTGAGCTGAAGCTTGACATGGCCATAAGAGCAAAATCTTTCTCTTTTTCCTCTGCAACCAATGCTTGATTTCTTTCCACACTCTCTGTCATGGCACTCGAATCCCATCCACCTGCTCCATCTATCCCCTGCATTGCTACCATGGCCTTAGCACCAGAATCATCATCCCTGCTTTCCTTCCTATAGCTGTTTCTAGTCCTAGGTCCTCTGCATTCCCTAGCAAAGTGACCTTTCTTGCCACATTTGTAGCATTCAACCTTTGTTTTGTCAAATCCGGCTACATCAGAAGGATTGATGGAGATCTTCTTTCTATTTCTTGTAAAACCTGTTGGCTCTCATACTAAGTAGAGCCATGTTCCACTTAATGTCCATTTCCTCCAGTCCTTGCTTAGAGATTTGACTCAAATCTTCATGTAACACAGTAGATCCTTGTGGCCCTTGGATACTATAAAGGCACAAGCAGTGTCAAGGCTGAAGGTTGCTGGCCTTTCTTCATCATAAGATGATCCAGATCTGGTAGCAGGGGAATGAGTAGCATGGCCAACTTCGATTTCCCTGAAGAAAAAAAAGTTCCTAATACAGAAGAATCTACTCAGTGGTATGAATATCCTTGTGGTCAGGGTCTAAAGCAAGGAAAGATAGCAAGTGTTGAGAAAGGAAGTGCTGAGAAAGGAAGTGATAAGGTGAGTGCAACAAAAGAGATTGCTCAAACATTGCTAACTATGGGCAATCAAGAAGAAGCCCCTGCTTCAAAAATTTCCCCTGCTATTGCTGATCCCACTGATTTGAGATATGAATGCCATGTTAGCCGGGGAATCAGTGGTTCCACTTGAGTTGGTGGGAATTGTTCCTTTTGACTTCATCTCATTGACAACAGGTTCAAAAACTTTCAAGTTATTTTATATGTCATCAATGTTCTTGTTATCTAAGTCATCCTTATTCTACCAAATAGCTTTGTAGACGAACCATTCTTTCTGAAGACTATTAAGAAACCTGGTATTCACCTGTTCTCTTGTCACTTCAATTTCAAAGAACTCCAACTGAGCCACCATATCTTGAAGCCTATTGTAAATAGCACCAATTGATTCATCACCAATTGCTTTGAAAGAAGCAAATTCATCAAGCATTTGATTCTTCTTCTTCTTCTTTGTTTCTTCATTTTCTCCAAAAGTTGTGCCTATGGCTTCCCAGAGTTCCTTAGCTGTTTTGTACTTTCTGAATCTTAGCTGATGTCTATCAGATAGAGCCAACAGCAATGAACTGTGAGCTCTGACATCATGCCTTCTGGCCAGTATATCCTTGTCACAAAGAGCAGCAGATTTCTTCTTGACTTCACCACTTTTGGAACTTTCAGTTTTATCTTCTCCCTTACCATCTTCTACCGTCATTGTTTTGGGGAATTGATCACCAAACTCTATGATCTCCCAGAGAACATAGTGTTCCATTTTGAGGTATTGTTGGATCGTGAACTCCCATAATTCGAAGTTTTTAGGATCCAGCATGGGTAGTTTGATGTTGTTGTGGTTACTATTGTTTGAGGAAGAGTCTGAAGACATGGTTGCAGTGAGGGTTTTGTTCTTGGTTTAGTCAAAGTTTCTCAACAAGCTCTGATACCACTTGTTGATCCCAAACTCAGATCTTAAACCTTTATAGCTTGTTTAAGGGTTGTGATAGAAAGAATAAATTCAATCTAACACTAAAGAAACTTTGCAAGGCAAAGTAACTAAACAAGATGCGGAATATAGTGTTTAGCACAAGAACAAAATGATTAAAGCAAACGTTGAACTTTAATATATCAATAATATACGAATACCCAATAATGGTATTAGGGTTACAAAAACCTTAAAGTATGAAATGAAAGACAATAGAGAAAGACACACTTTGCATGATAACCTAGTGAGTCCTTTTATATGCATAAGGACTCACATACAAGATTACTACTAACTAACTTGGAAAGTATCTCGGAGTAGTAACAAAAACGCGTAATAATCTATTCCAAGTTTATCTCTAGCGGCAGGGCCTTTGACTTCAGCAGGGGAACCAATCCCCCTGCTTTGTTATTTAGCAGGGGGAACTTACTCTAACAGGGGGATAAATGACCAACTAGCAGGGGTAACGAATATACTTATATTTATTCCCACCAACCATCACCGAATCAAATCTCACTAAACTCTTGCATAGTCGACGGTGTGAGGTATGTCGTGCACAGCCGCGATGAACGTCGTACAACTCAAAACAGCGGCATTTGTGCGCCTGGACCTGACAACACAATGTCTTATGGTCAGCTTCAACAGATCCTCGTGTTTCATTATTTGTCGTTCAGTGTTGTGTTGTTCCGAGTTAAGTGGTTCGACACTCGCCCCACATTACGTAAACAACGTCTTATCTATAGAAACAACATGACACAACTCACCGACACAAGAGGTGAGTGGTGGAAAGATGATCAATACAAGCAACACAAGTCAAACAAGTCTGCTACATTGAAGATAAGAACAAACCCAACTAGAAAGTCGTTAAACATGTTAATCATAAAAAGTTTTCCAACGAGGGTGTCATCGTGTCAGATGTCGTTCCTGATATTATACATTTCGACAACTCATCTGATCTACCACTTTCCACTGATTTGAATGACTTGGGTGATGTGACCTTGCATATAGATAGTCAATCAACAGAGGTTGATGCACCGCCAAATATCATTGATGTTGATGACGAAGATGATTGTATTACTGGCGATGAAGACATCCCTCATAATTTAAGTGATGAAGAACGTGTGAATGATGATGATGGTGAAGACAAAGTTTATTCCAGTGAAGAAGAAGATTGACCTTTAGTTGTAACATGCAAAAGACACTTATTTGTTTGAATGAATGAATCTAATTCTTGTGGATTGTTTAAATATCTATATTTAGTTGGATGTGTTGTATTTGGATTTGTGCATGATTATATTATTTTGTTAATGAATTTGTCTATGTTATGCTAATTGTACTTGTACAGATGTCAGCAGATGTTGCACGATCACACGGTGGTGATGGTGGTGGTGAGGATGAACCTCCTACGCCAAACATCTGCAGCGGTTGCCTCGTCTTATTTAGAAATAAAGGCAAGAATATTTGTATTATTGTAACACAATCATAAATTTGGTGCATATATATATATATATGTTGCTTGCCTTGAATTTTTATCTTTGTCACTCACTTTATTTTTGTAGGCAAAGGCAAAAGAAAAGAAATTTGGGCGGCAGACAGGCCGGTAGGTCAAAGACTCAGGGAATTACCCGATGTCTCGATTTACTGAGCACCGTTAAGATGCATGGCCCTGTCCCGATACGTTTTGAGGGTGCACCACCCTCTTTCCAGCCTCTCGGCGACCATGCTCAGCAGTTCGCTAATTACATCGGGGATTCTCTCAGGAGGCTCGTGTCAATGTACTACCCAAGTTGCAATGAGGTCCCTAGATAGCTCGAGACGAACGTTTGGGCGGACATAGAGGTCAGTTATCATTTTTATGTTTATGACATTATTGTGTTTATTTATTTAATGGTGTATATATTTAATTAAAATTGTTTATTTATTTATATCATATAAATAAATAACAAATTTAAATAAATATACAAATTGTATCTTATTTATTTATATCGTATAAATTTTTTTAAAATGAATATAAAAGATTTAAATAAATATAAAAAAATTTAAATAAATATATATTTGATGAGAATAAGGTAATAAGCTTTTTCGGATAAGCTGTTTTCAAACAGCTTATCTTGATAAGCTTATCAGAACAAGCTGTTTGAATACAGCTTATCTTGATAAGCTTATTAGAACAAGCTGTGTGAAAACAGCTTGTTCTGATAAGCTTATCAAGATAACCTGTTTTCAAACAGCTTGTTCTGATAAGCTTATCAGGATAAGCTGTTTTCAAACAGCTTGTCCTTATAAGCTTATAAGAACAAGCTGTTTTCAAAAAGCTTATGCTTATCAGGATAAGTTGTTTTTATTATAAAAATTTAAATAAATATATAAGCCATTAAATAAATAAACAAAATAATGTATAAATTATATCTCTAACTCTAACTCTGTGTGTTCGTTTTATTTGTTGTATATGAATGCAGTCTAAGTTTGATCTGACACCCCACAAGCGTAATGCTAGTACATGGGAGGGTGTAAGTGGCGACATCACTTTTATGCTTCAAAAGACTTACAATTCCAACAAAAATCAGTTCAAGACAAAGCATTGGCGCCGAGACATCGATACCGGTAGGGTTGACACAGACAGAGTCCGCAGGGAGCGTTCTGAGCAAATTACTGCCGAGGAGTGGGAAAAACATATCGAATTTTAGAGTGATCCGGATTACGAAAAAAGATGCCTGACAAACTCGCAAAATCGGTCTAAGATGAAGACACCGAGTCGGCTGGGATCCTGATCGTTAGCACTCCTTCGAGACAAAGTGGTGAGAAATTCTATAATTAATTTACATACATATATGTCTTTGATTATATGTGTAGGTGTGTTGTGATTTTTTATTTTGAATTTGCTTCATTCTATATATGCGTGTCTATGTATGTACAGACGCAAGCTGCAACTGCAGCTGCAGCTGATCTGCCGCCCCTGTCTGTCATTGATCACTTCTTGACGCACACCGACAAGGATGGGATATTTTTTTGCGAGGAGGACCGCCTCATGCATGTAAGAATTTTTTTTATTTTTAAAATTAATTTATTTAATTTTTTGTTTTTGGATATACCTTAGTTTTCGACTATTTCCTGCCGAGAAATAATTTAGCAACCTGACTAATAAATAATATATTAACCATCGTTTGTTTTTGTCACTTCATTAGGAGGAGATGCATGTGATGAGGGCTGTAGGCAAACATACGGACGACGAGATCAACCGTATCGTCAGAAGCGGAAAGCAGGGCAGTCACATGCCCGGTGTCGGTCAGATAGTGCCGAGAAGACGCCAAAATACACGATATACTCCTCCCCCTGCACTTGTCGTCGACCCGCGATTGGAACAAGCGTTTCAAGTGTATAATTTTATAAGAAGTGACGATAGGTTCGCCGAAGCGTTCTCAGCATTCCTATCGGCTGGTGCTAGCGGGAGTGGCACGGGAGGCAGCGGAAGTGGCGCCGGTGGGAGTGGTGCCGGCGAGAGTGGCGCCGGCGGGAGTGGTAATGAGATTGCTGACGGTTAGAATGGAAATAATGGTTTGTATGTCTTGTTTTTCCTACCTTAGAATGCAAGTTTAATAATTGTAAACCCCGAATTACAAGTTTAATAAGTGTAATTAGGAACTAATATATTTGTACTCAGTTTGTGACATATGTATTTGTATTGATCGAGTTAATCGATCGAGAGGTTACTTGTTATTGTGTTTTGGTACTAGATTTGTGGTAAATTTTTGGTATTTGTATCCCTTGGTTTTGTATTTGTATTCCCAGGTTTTGGTAGATTTTTTCCGGAAAAAAATTGGAAATAGCCTGTTTTGTAGGCTGTACAAAAAAAATGACAATGTTTCCCCGGCGACATGTTGCCAGGGAGAACTGTGGCTCATTTGACCTTTTTGAAAAGTCAGCAGAGTTTCCCTGGCGACATGTCGCCATGGAAACTTTGGTACAACTTTGACTTGCCAACGTAAGGCTTTGACTTGTCAACGTAATGGAAAGTTTCCCCGGAGACATGTCGCCAGGGAAACTTTGGTACAACTTTGACTTGTCAACGTAAGGCTTTGACTTGTCAACGTAATGGAAAGTTTCCCTGGCGACATGTCGCCAGGGAATAGGCGAGATTAATTATTATATTTACTTAACTGTGATAATCACCCACGTTTTCCCCGGCGACCAAGATCGGGTGTTCACAATCCTCGTTGTACCGTGTAATGAGGTTCTTGATCCACTACAAAATATTTCAAGAAAAACCCTTATCTGAATCTGAAACTGAAACTGAAACGTCCGTTGTTGGGTACGCACAAACCCCATTATCAAGGCTCCTAACAAGACATGGAAAGCATAGCATGGCTGACTTGGTCATTCTAGAGACCAATCCTATAATGTTGGCTCCATGGCACAAGTTAAGTGCTTGGGTTTTGGATAACAAAACATTACCATTTGAAGCGGCACACGGGGTTGATCTGTGGGAATTTGCTTCAGCAAATCCAAGTTTTAGTAACCTTTTCAACGATGCAATTGCTTGTGACGCTCGAGTGACTATCTCAGCAGTGATCGAAGGTTGTCCAGATGTGTTTGAGGGGCTTAAAACGATGGTCGATGTTGGCGGTGGTAATGAAACGAGTCTACGCATGCTCGTGGAGGCTTTTCCATGGATCAATGGGATTAATTTCGATCTGCCTCTTGTGGTACAGTGGTAGTATCCACGGCTCCTGCATCTACAGGTGTTGAACATGTTGGAGGCAATATGTTTGAGCTTGTTCCGAAAGCTGATGCAGCTTATTTGATGGTTATAGTAAAATTATATGCACAGTTAGTTGCTTATTATTCATTTGAATTCTTAAAGCTGTTCATTAACAAACCATTCTAATTTCTTAAGGGAAAATATTATCAGTTTAACATAAGCAAAGCATATAATGTTTATTTGATCATATTCTGATTGGTCGGACGAAGAATCCATTGGTATATTAATTAAGAAAATGTCGTGAGGCTATATCTCCAGATACAGGAAACGTGATTATTGTCGAAACACTTGTAGGACGAAAAGGGCCATGGGTTCAAAGGTGTGGCACTATTGCATGATATGGTTATGATGGCTCATACGAGTAACTGGAAAGAACGGGCTTTGAAAGAATGGTCTTACTTATTTCACGAGGCTGGTTTCACTCGTTACACTATCAAAGACATTCGAGCTTGTCAATCTGTTATGGAAGTTTACCCTTGAACTACTCTTGGCTACGAGTGTTCTAAAATCTAAGTACTAATAATTTCAAGATTGGGACACCTGTAATTTGAAATAATATACTGTATAATGTATGGATGTGTGTTAATAATTGCTATGTATGTATGTTCGTGAATTTAATCTGGTTGTATTATTTTACAATAAACAAATGATTTATTTCTTTTCAACTTATTTACATTTGTAACTATAGTCACTCATATACGGCAGAGCTAGAAATTTTATTTAAAGAAAGCTATCCATATTTAAGATAAAAAAAATCATATTAATGAAAATAGTTTAACGTAGAAACTAATAGAAAATCGACTTATAATACACAAAAATATTATTTTTCTCAATCTTAACTAATTTACCTTTTAGCTCACAAATTTTATTTTCAAGCTTAGCTCTAATTGATTTTAGCAATTTTGTTATTTTCTATGATCTTTATACTTACTTTGCATAAATTATCATATTGATTTTTAAATCTAAGTCGTCTAAGGAAGAACTATCGTTGCTATAGTATTTGGTTTCGGAATGTACCTCTTTTAAAGAATGAGCCATGAGACACTTCTCGTCTTTCGCGTCTTCCTCACATTCTTCACCACTATCACTTCATGACCCTCTAACGAACGCCGTGTGATTCTTGTTGCGAGGTGGCTTGGGACATCCACCAACTAGATGGTTTGGATCACCGCATCTATATCACTTCCTTTCACTTTTGTCATTCGTGCTAAACCGGTTCTTTGAGAATGACTTCTTGTTGTTGTTAGGTTGTCTTACGTATTGTCCTCTCCTGTTGAAGAACTTCTTGAAATCTCTACCATAACATACTCTTCATCTTCACTCATTGTCACTATGCTCTTTCTTGGCTTTCAATGCTAGAGATTTATTTCACACTTATTCTTGACAATCTCTGAATCTTTTAAGATTATCACCTCCGTGAACTTTCAAGTTTCCAACAAGTTCATCAAGTGATAATGTAGTGAGGTCTTTTTATTCATGAATCGTCGTAACTTTAGCTCTCCACTTCAGATGCAACGCTGGAATAAACTTTCTAACATTGTTCTTGCTATAAAAACATTCATCAACTACTTTAATACTAGTAATAATAGTATTAAATCTAGCAAATACACTATGAATAGTTCCATCTTCTAAAATGACAAATGTGTTCATATTGTTTAATAAGAAGATCGATCTTGCTTTCTTTGACTAGACTATTACATTGGCGGGTTATCAAAAGAGATTTCCAAATTTCTTTAGCGGTTCTTCTCATATAAATCCTTGCGTACTCTTTCTTTGCTAAAACATTATATATAATCATTTTAGCCTCATTGTTTATAGCAAGTTTCTTTTTAGTATCATCATTTTGATTTTCATAAGAAACACTTTCTTTCTTTATAGAAACCATTATATTCCAAAGGTAAAAATCACCATTAGTAATAACATGCCAAATATCCAAATCTTTTGATTTCACATATGTCTTGAATCTATTTTTCCAATTATAAAACTATCGTTTTCGAAAAGAGGTGGTCTTTGCATAAATTTTCCTTCTAGGTATTTATCGGAGTCCATAGATCGATCCAAGTTTTAAAATACTATAATTTAAAAGTTTGTGTGACCTAGGATTAGATACCAATTATAGAAACTAGAAAGGAGGGGGGAGGTTGAATAGTTTTACCACTTAAAAGTCGATTTATAAAAAAGTTCCTTTTTAAATAGTTAGATTTAAGTATATTATGAAAAACCTTCTTATCCTAAATATGAACAAGTGATGGTGTTGCTAAACTAATAATCACAAACTATATGCAAGTATGAATAAAGAATGTAAGGAGACTAAGGAAAGGAAAGATCAAACCGAACGCTAAGAATTTATAGTGTTTCTGCCACGAAGCTCTATCTTCGTCCCTACTCCACTCCTCGAGTACCTTACTCGAGAGTTCACTTAATCAATAAGCTCCTTAAAGGTGGAGAAACCTTACACGTCGCTTACACGCATTTTCGATTCTAAGATAAAAGTCGAGCCCTAATCTTTGCTAGGACCGATATATGCCAATATACTTTAAGGCCCAAGTATTAACCACAATACATACACCACATCCAAATTATACACCAATTTGGATCTACACAAATACTACACACAAGAATGAATGAATGAATGAATTGGATCTTGACTAGATCTTAGACTTGATACAATACTTCTCTTTGCACTTTAGAGGATGAGAGAATTGGGGAGAGAATCATTTCTTAAACAAGGTTAATCAAACAAATGATCAAAGATTTGATAGATTAAGGAAGTGTTTAGATCTAAGAAAGTGTGTGCAAAAGAGGTGTTTGAAAAAGCAAAAAATGAGCCACTATTTATAGGAGAGAAGGAGTAACGGCTAATCTGATCATGGTTCGTTAATGTTCCCACGGTTACATATATATATATATATATATATATGTATATATATATATATATATATATATATATATATATATATATATATATATATATATATATATATATATATATATATATATATATATATATATATATATATATATATATATATATATATATATATATATATATATATATATATATATATATATATATATATATATATATATATATATATGGAACCGTGGAAGCCTATATCGAAACGTGCGCCCTAGACTCTGCTCCTTTTTGAAGGTTTATTAGTATCATACAATTATATAAGACCCTAAATGAGATCAAATCACACACAGCGAAAGCGATTTAACAAGATCATATTTAATAACACAATTATAATTAATCGAATTAGGGTTACATACCTTTACGCGAAAGCAATTCCACAAGACGAAGAACGAATCACAAATTCGGGTTTATACCGTATATACCAAAATATAGTCTAAAATAAGACTATATTACGATCTAGTACACACGTAATACAACGAGCTAACCGTGATTCTAGCACGTGAAAACCAAGCTACAACGCTTGTAGATAATCTACCCAACAACCCTAGAGAGGGGCGAGGACTATATTATGTATACAATCGATCAACCAAGAAAAACCAACCGAAACCCTTAGTCGGAGTCACCTTGCGATCGAACCGAAGAAAGAGGGGAGAAAGATTTATGTTTTGTTTATTATGAGGGATTAGGAGGTGTATTTATAGACTTCCAACCCATTGTAGCCCAAATAAATATAAGGAAACTTTTCCCCCCCCCCCTATGCCATAACCGACGGTCGAACACCCTCCAATGGGGTGTTCCGGAACCTTCCGTCCTTCTTTCCTTTTGTTTACTTACTATATGTTTATTTAACCCTCGTTATAACTTAACTATTAATTAATTAACGATAGTTAAAGTTATATAGTTACTTGCTCGGTTTAATTAATAAATACATAAATATATTTATTAAATTAATTAATAAATACAATAAATATATTTATTAAATAAATTAACTCTTTACGTATTGTGTGCAATCCCGTAATCTCGAGTTCGATCCTATCACACGACTATTAAATATAAGTCCATAAACTTTCAGCTCCCACTTGGACATATTTCGAATATCGTGATTACATTGACTAGTGTCTAGTTACACATAGCAATGTCTCTAGTACAACTCGAGTAAGGTCTCCTGGACAAAACCTTTTAACTATTCTGCATCGTTATTATTATCCTTTTATTTCTAATACAACGTTAATAAGGATATGGATCTCAGTCATTCCTTTCGTTAACCATTCCGTTTCTCGTTCACAGATTCAGCAAGATTACCAAAACAAATTTAGGTGTGGCCACACAAACATCTTACTAATTCCACGAGGGGCCCAGATGTATTATACTCCAAAACAAAATTGGAGGAAATAAATTTCATATTGACTACGAGCAAAACTTATGAATTTTGCAACAATTCTAAAAATAATCCTTATAGCTACTAGTTACGTTTAGCGTTAGATTATTCCATAGAGATGCACTAGATTCATAACAGTTTCCTGGTATCTCAAGTCTAAAGATAACTATTTATGTTTTACTTAATGACAAAGATCCATAAAGTAAAAACATATAGTTGGGATAAGTCCTATATTCGATTCATCGAATATCATCCAAGATCGATCAATATACTTTCAAGTATACTCTATCGATATTTTGATTTGTCTTAGTTAATAATATTCCCATATTATTAATCGACAACGGACATTTATCATAACATGTATTCATAGATTAAAACATGTAAAATAGGATACACTTATTAAATAATAGAAATAAACGAAACCCAATCTTTATTTCATTATATAATAATGTCATAACATCCTTTATCCAGATACTAATCACATATTTATTACATGAGTTTGCTAGCTAGTTGCAGCCCAATCGCCTTGGCATGCTTAACTACCTTTGGTCTAGGAAAAGCCTTAGTTAAAGGATCGGCTACGTTATCATCTGTGTGAAATTTTATCAATTTGATTTCCCGAGCTTCAACTTGTTCTCCGACGTAGTGATGTCTACGCATAAAGTGTCTGGCACCTTTCATGACTCCAGGGTCATTGGCAAATATTATTGCGGCAGAATTGTCACAATACATATCTATAGGTTCTTTAATTAAAGGCATCACTCCAAGATCTTCAATAAACTTCCTAATCCACACAGCTTCCATTGCAGCTTCTGAAGCAGCCATGTACTCAAATTGAGTAGCATGCATTGAATCGTTGTATGTTTGTTGCTCTTCCAGTCAACTGCTCCTCCATTGATAACAAAAACGTAACCCGTCTGAGACTTCATATCATCTTTATCACATTGCCAGGACGCATCACAGAAACCTGTAACATTCATAAACATATCTTTCGTACTCCTCAAATACTTTAGAATATTTTTAACAGCAGTCCAGTGGAGCTTCCCTGGATTCTGTTGGTATCTACTGACCAAGTTTTGAGCAAACGCCACATCAGGCCTTGTGCATCTAACATCATACATTATAGATCCTACAGCCGAAGCATAAGGCACCTTCTGCATGTATGCCTCCTCTTCAGGAGTTGATGCATCCATCTCATGACTCGGATTATGCTTAACTTCCATAGGTTGAAAACCTTTCTTGGAATTATGCATTAAACTTCTTCAAAATCTTATCTATATAAACATCTTGACATAGACCAATTAACCTTCTTTTCCTATCCTGATAGATATTAATTCCCAGAATGTATGCAGCTTCTCCTAAATCCTTCATAAAAAAACATTTACCAAGATAATCCTTAACAACTTTAAGTCTTGCAATGTTACTTCCCATAATTAATATGTCATCAACATATAGGACTAGGAATACTACATTACTCCCACTAGCTTTGCCATATACACATGGCTCATCATGATTCTAAATAAATTCAAACTTTTTGATTTCTTCGTCAAATCTTTTATTCCATTGACGTGATGCTTGCTTCAAACCATAAATGGACCTTTAAAGTTTGCACACATGTCCTGGATTCTCAGGATCAACATACCCTTCTAGTTGCTGCATATAGATGTCTTCATCTAAGCGACCGTTCAAGAAGGCAGTTTTAACATCCATTTTCCATATCTCATAGTCATAGTATGTTGCTATAGCTATGAAAATCCTAATAGCTCTTAAGTCTGCTATAGGAGAACATGTATCCTCGTAGTCTACGCCAAAAGTTTGAGTAAAACCTTTAGCTACTAAACGAGCTTTATAGGATTGTACTTTTCCATCCATGTCGGTTTTCTTCTTGTATATCGACTTATGTCTCACTACTTTAGCATTCGGTGGTGGTTCTACAAGAACCCAAACATCACTTACTTTCTTGAAATATCTGCCATAACATACTCTTCATCTTCACTCATTGTCACTATGCTCTTTCTTGGCTTTCAATGCTAGAGATTTATTTCACACTTATTCTTGACAATCTCTGAATCTTTTAAGATTATCACCTCCGTGAACTTTCAAGTTTCCAACAAGTTCATCAAGTGATAATGTAGTGAGGTCTTTTTATTCATGAATCATCATAACTTTAGCTCTCCACTTTAGATGCAACGCTGGAATAAACTTTCTAACATTGTTCTTGCTATAAAAACATTCATCAACTACTTTAATACTAGTAATAATAGTATTAAATCTTGCAAATACACTATGAATAGTTCCATCTTCTAAAATGACAAATGTGTTCATATTGTTTAATAAGAAGATCGATCTTGCTTTCTTTGACTAGACTATTACATTGGCGGGTTATCAAAAGAGATTTCCAAATTTCTTTAGCGGTTCTTCTCATATAAATCCTTGCGTACTCTTTCTTTGCTAAAACATTATATATAATCATTTTAGCCTCATTGTTTTTAGCAAGTTTCTTTTTAGTATCATCATTTTGATTTTCATAAGAAACAATTTCTTTCTTTTTAGAAACCATTATATTGCAAAGGTAAAAATCACCATTAGTAATAACATGCCAAAGATCCAAATCTTTTGATTTCACATATGTCTTGAATCTATTTTTCCAATTATAAAACTATCGGTTTCGAAAAGAGGTGGTCTTTGCATAAATTTTCCTTCTAGGTATTTATCGGAGTCCATAGATCGATCCAAGTTTTAAAATACTATAATTTAAAATTTTGTGTGACCTAGGATTAGATACCAATTATAGAAACTAGAAAGGAGGGGGGGGGAGGTTGAATAGTTTTACCACTTAAAAGTCGATTTATAAAAAAGTTCCTTTTTAAATAGTTAGATTTAAGTGTATTATGAAAAACCTTCTTATCCTAAATATGAACAAGTGATGGTGTTGCTAGACTAATAATCGCAAACTATATGCAAGTATGAATAAAGAATATAAGGAGACTAAGGAAAGGAAAGATCAAACCGAACGCTAAGAATTTATAGTGTTTCTGCCACGAAGCTCTATCTTCGTCTCTACTCCACTCCCCAAGTACCTTACTCGAGAGTTCACTTAATCAATAAGCTCCTTAAAGGTGGAGAAACCTTACACGTCGCTTACACGCATTTTCAATTCTAAGATAAAAGTCGAGCCCTAATCTTTGCTAGGACCGATATATGCCAATATACTTTAAGGCCCAAGTATTAACCACAATACATACACCACATCCAAATTATACACCAATTTGGATCTACACAAATACTACACACAAGAATGAATGAATGAATGAATTGGATCTTGACTAGATCTTAGACTTGATACAATACTTCTCTTTGCACTTTAGAGGATGAGAGAATTGGGGAGAGAATCATTTCTTAAACAAGGTTAATCAAACAAATGATCAAAGATTTGAGAGATTAAGGAAGTGTTTAGATCTAAGAAAGTGTGTGCAAAAGAGGTGTTTGAAAAAGCAAAAAATGAGCCACTATTTATAGGAGAGAAGGAGTAACGGCTAATCTGATCATGGTTCGTTAATGTTCCCACGGTTACATATATATATATATATATATATATATATATATATATATATATATATATATATATATATATATATATATATATATATATATATATATATATATATATATATATATATATATATATATATATATATATATATATATATATATATATATATATATATATATATATATATATATATATATATATATATATATATATATATATATATATATATATATATATATATATATATATATATATATATATATATATATATATATATATATATATATATATACATATATATTTATATATATACATATATATATATATATATATATATATATATATATATATATATATATATATATATATATATATATATATATATATATATATATATATATATATATATATATATATATATATATATATATATATATATGGAACCGTGGAAGCCTATATCGAAACGTGCGCCCTAGACTCTGCTCCTTTTTGAAGGTTTATTAGTATCATACAATTATATAAAACCCTAAATGAGATCAAATCACACACAGCGAAAGCGATTTAACAAGATCATATTTAATAACACAATTATAATTAATCGAATTAGGGTTACATACCTTTACGCGAAAGCAATTCCACAAGACGAAGAACGAATCACAAATTCGGGTTTATACCGTATATACCAAAATATAGTCTAAAGTAAGACTATATTACGATCTAGTACACACGTAATACAACGAGCTAACCGTGATTCTAGCACGTGAAAACCAAGCTACAACGCTTGTAGATAATCTACCCAACAACCCTAGAGAGGGGCGAGGACTATATTATGTATACAATCTATCAACCAAGAAAAACCAACCGAAACCCTTAGTCGGAGTCACCTTGCGATCGAACCGAAGAAAGAGGGGAGAAAGATTTATGTTTTGTTTATTATGAGGGATTAGGAGGTGTATTTATAGACTTCCAACCCATTGTAGCCCAAATAAATATAAGGAAACTTTTGCCCCCCCCCCCCCCCTATGCCATAACCGACGGTCGAACACCCTCCAATGGGGTGTTCCGGAACCTTCCGTCCTTCTTTCCTTTTGTTTACTTACTATATGTTTATTTAACCCTCGTTATAACTTAACTATTAATTAATTAACGATCGTTAAAGTTATATAGTTATTTGCTCGGTTTAATTAATAAATACATAAATATATTTATTAAATAAATTAATAAATACAATAAATATATTTATTAAATAAATTAACTCTTTACGTATTGTGTGAAATCCCGTAATCTCGAGTTCGTTCCTATCACACGACTATTAAATATAAGTCCATAAACTTTCAGCTCCCACTTGGACATATTTCGAATATCGTGATTACATTGACTAGTGTCTAGTTACACATAGCAATGTCTCTAGTACAACTCGAGTAAGGTCTCCTGGACAAAACCTTTTAACTATTCTGCATCGTTATTATTATCCTTTTATTTCTAATACAACGTTAATAAGGATATGGATCTCAGTCATTCCTTTCGTTAACCATTCCGTTTCTCGTTCACAGATTCAGCAAGATTACCAAAACAAATTTGGGTGTGGCCACACAAACATCTTACTAATTCCACGAGGGCCCCAGATGTATTATACTCCAAAACAAAATTGGAGGAAATAAATTTCATATTGACTACGAGCAAAACTTATGAATTTTGCAACAATTCTAAAAATAATCCTTATAGCTACTAGTTACGTTTAGCGTTAGATTATTCCATAGAGATGCACTAGATTCATAACAGTTTCCTGGTATCTCAAGTCTAAGGATAACTATTTATGTTTTACTTAATGACAAAGATCCATAAAGTAAAAACATATAGTTGGGATAAGTCCTATATTCGATTCATCGAATATCATCCAAGATCGATCAATATACTTTCAAGTATACTCTATCGATATTTTGATTTGTCTTAGTTAATAATATTCCCATATTATTAATCGACAACGGACATTTATCATAACATGTATTCATAGATTAAAACATGTAAAATAGGATACACTTATTAAATAATAGAAATAAACGAAACCCAATCTTTATTTCATTATATAATAATGTCATAACATCCTTTATCCAGATACTAATCACATATTTATTACATGAGTTTGCTAGCTAGTTGCAGCCCAATCGCCTTGGCATGCTTAACTACCTTTGGTCAAGGAAAAGCCTTAGTTAAAGGATCGGCTACGTTATCATCTGTGTGAAATTTTATCAATTTGATTTCCCGAGCTTCAACTTGTTCTCCGACGTAGTGATGTCTACGCATAAAGTGTCTGGCACCTTTCATGACTCCAGGGTCATTGGCAAATATTATTGCGGCAGAATTGTCACAATACATATCTATAGGTTCTTTAATTAAAGGCATCACTCCAAGATCTTCAATAAACTTCCTAATCCAAACAGCTTCCATTGCAGCTTCTGAAGCAGCCATGTACTCAAATTGAGTAGCATGCATTGCAATCGTTGTATGTTTGTTGCTCTTCCAGTCAACTGCTCCTCCATTGATAACAAAAACGTAACCCGTCTGAGACTTCATATCATCTTTATCACATTGCCAGGACGCATCACAGAAACCTGTAACATTCATAAACATATCTTTCGTACTCCTCAAATACTTTAGAATATTTTTAACAGCAGTCCAGTGGAGCTTCCCTGGATTCTGTTGGTATCTACTGACCAAGTTTTGAGCAAACGCCACATCAGGCCTTGTGCATCTAACATCATACATTATAGATCCTACAGCCGAAGCATAAGGCACCTTCTGCATGTATGCCTCCTCTTCAGGAGTTGATGCATCCATCTCATGACTCAGATTATGCTTAACTTCCATAGGTTGAAAACCTTTCTTGGAATTATGCATTAAACTTCTTCAAAATCTTATCTATATAAACATCTTGACATAGACCAATTAACCTTCTTTTCCTATCCTGATAGATCTTAATTCCCAGAATGTATGCAGCTTCTCCTAAATCCATCATAAAAAAACATTTACCAAGATAATCCTTAACAACTTTAAGTCTTGCAATGTTACTTCCCATACTTAATATGTCATCAACATATAGGACTAGGAATACTACATTACTCCCACTAGCTTTGCCATATACACATGGCTCATCATGATTCTAAATAAATTCAAACTTTTTGATTTCTTCGTCAAATCTTTTATTCCATTGACGTGATGCTTGCTTCAAACCATAAACGGACCTTTAAAGTTTGCACACATGTCCTGGATTCTCAGGATCAACATACCCTTCTAGTTGCTGCATATAGATGTCTTCATCTAAGCGACCGTTCAAGAAGGCAGTTTTAACATCCATTTTCCATATCTAATAGTTATAGTATGTTTCTATAGCTATGAAAATCCTAATAGCTCTTAAGTCTGCTATAGGAGAACATGTATCCTCGTAGTCTACGCCAAAAGTTTGAGTAAAACCTTTAGCTACTAAACGAGCTTTATAGGATTGTACTTTTCCATCCATGTCGGTTTTCTTCTTGTATATCGACTTATGTCTCACTACTTTAGCATTCGGTGGTGGTTCTACAAGAACCCAAACATCACTTACTTTCATGGATTTCATTTCCTCATCCATAGCAACCATCCACTTATCCTTCTCAGGATCAAGTATAGCGGATTAATAATTAGCGGGTTCACCAAGATCCCCTAACTCATCATCATCCTCTATGTTAAGACACACATTTCTATTTGTGTTCTTAATCCTTTCGGATCTACGCATAGGAACTAATTCTTGTGGAACCGCCATACTTTATGTATCTAAAAGAATTACATCGCTAGTGTTTTCAGAAGGTAATGTATCTATATGACTCTCTTCAAGATCATAATTTCTCCCACTGAATTCTTGATTTACAAGATCAGATTGAAGGAAGTCTCCATACCTAGCAACAATCACTTTGTTCTCAGGTGGATCATAAAAGTAGTAACCCATAGTTTCCTTAGGGTATCCTACAAAGATACATTTTACAGATCGTTGTTGGAGTTTGTCACCCGAGTCACGTTTCACATACGCCTCGCAACCACAGACCTTTAAATAAGATAAATATGGCTTCTTGCCATGCCATAGTTCATATGGTGTCTTATCGACCTTCTTTGTGGGAACCATATTTAAAATGCAAACAACAGATTCTAAAGCATAATCCCAAAAGGATAAAGGTAAAGTTGTAAGATTAAACATAGATCGTACCATATCCAATAATGTACGATTTCTACTTTTGGATACACCATTTTGTTGTGGAGTATAAGGAGAAGTAAGATGATGAGCAATTCCATTCTCACTTAGATAATATATAAACTCTTGACTTAAATATTCACCACCTGTATCAGAACGAAGAGCTTTAATTTTCTTCCCTAATTATAGTTCTACTTCTGCTTTAAACACTTAGAATGTTTCAAATACCTCATGTTTGTGCTTAAGTAAATAAACATAACCATAACGGCTATAATCATCCGTAAATGTTTAGAAGTAGCTAACACCTTTCCTTGACGTATGTCTAAGTGGCCCACACACATCAGTATGTATAAGTCCAAGTAGATCAGTAGCTCTTTCAATATTGCTATTAAAAGGTTTCTTGGTCATCTTTCCTGAGATACAAGACTTACATTTATCAAATGATTTGTGACAATCCGTCAATTTATGGTCGATATTTTATTCTCAAGTATTATTTAAAAATATTATTTTAATGTTATATTATGAACTCACTCATTTTTGGGAAGAAATTTGATTTTACATCTTAAAGTAGCATCGACTACGTCTAAACCGGAGGACTCTACGTTACGTGCTTACGTTTACATACACCGTTTTTGGTGACAGTCCGACATTTCAAGAAATAAATTTATCCTCGAATATTATTTTGAATTTTAATTTGTGTTGGTTCATAAACTCACAAATTTACGGGTTGAAGTTAGGGCTTACGTCCATAATTTAACATCCTTTACGACAAAACCGGAAACCGTAGGTTTACGTATTTACGTTTTTGAACTCCGTTTTTGATGAGACAATTTTTATTAGATTCGTTTTGTGCCGTTGATTCATAATTTATAAAAACTTTTTTCATAAAACGACCCGAGGGCACGTAAATCGAGGAAACTAGAATCGATGAGTACCCGTAAATTAATAAGGGGATGAAACAAGTTATACTTGTCCCACCCCCTCACCATGGACGGCAAGCTTCACCAACACACCACTAGGTGTCAAGTTTACATAACAACCAAGGACAATTGTCCTTAGTTGCTTGTAAAACCACTTAACAAGCTAACATAAACTAGCTAAACCTTGAAACCATTTCACATACATGCAAAGCAACTCCCACTCTCTCTCTCAACTCTCCTTGTGCTATCCACCACCACCCATAAACCACCCATTTGATCAAGATTCAACCATGAATCTTGTGATAAACTTGCACAAGATGAAAGCCTTTTGAAGACATGAAGATTGGAGGTGATCCTTACCTATGAAAAGGAGTTTTAAGAGGTTCAAGGGCTGATTTCGTGGAGGTGTTCATCCATTTGAAGTACCCAAGAAGTTGTCTTTCTAAAGTTGAAGATTTGGTAACAAGAACTAAGCCTTGTTCATCAAAATCTCATCTTTTCATCATCTTGATTGGTATAGGGATCAATCTCTTCCTATCATCTTATTATTTTGTAAATATAATTATGTATTATCTTTCTAAATGTATACGTATATGATATTGAATGATGATCAAAGTATTATGTGGGGATTTTGTGTTGATAGATTTGGTTAAAAAGACTAAAATCTATATGTAAATATGTTAAAATCATGGTTAAAAGTATAGGCTGTATAAAACAGTAAAGAACCATATGATAACTTGATGAAATGACTTAGATTATTGAATATACAGTAAGGTATATGACTTTTACATATGTGAGAGTTGACCACTCAATGGAATCAATAAAATGTGCAAGATATGATCAAAACATTATTAAGGTTCAAATCTGTATAGTCTATTTTAGAAGAATTATTAGAGACACTTAGAGGATGATTGAGCAGTAGCTAAAATAGAGTTAATTGTAGCACATATTATGTAGTTTGTGCTGCTCAAAATTGAGCTTCTATCTCCTTGTAGAACTCAAGATATGGTAAAAATGGTGAAAGTGAGTTTCATAATCAAATTTGGAAAATAAAAGTATATATTATAAAATAAGCACTCAAGTGATACTAATATAAAATACATATATAAAACACACTCACTTATGATAATACTTATAAAATAAGTTGTACACTATGATAAATAAGTATAACACCGAAAGATTAACGTTTTCGTCAAATAAAACTTAGACGGTCGGACCCGTCTAATGTAAACTTTTTATAACTCATCTACTGATATGTAAGTAAATATTACAAGTAAAAACCGATAAAACCCGAGCTTTATAACTTATGGACATTAACGGGCCAAAGTAGCCTTATTGGACTATTAACCCAACTAGTATGGCTAAACACTAATGGACTTACTCATGGGCTTAACCCACTTGGGCCTAACATATGAGTAAAAGCCTGGTATTAAAAGTATAAATGGACTAATATAATTTATTGGGCTTTTAATGGGCTTATTGGGCCTTAATATGGAATTAGATTGAAACTAGTTTAACTAGTCAAAAATTTGACTAACACATAACACTATAATGTGTATGAAGAGATAAAATCCCACTTGATCATCATCATACTTATAATATCATCATATATACATAGCCATTATTTGCATAAATTCATTGGACAAGAGTCTAAGACCGAGTATTATTTGTCTAGGTTTCCGTGATTAAAGCACGTACCGTACATCCAAATCGCCGATAACCCGCCTTTCCCAATCAACATGAGTTCATAGCCTCGTACTCTTTTAAATGTTTTATGAAATGTTTTATAAACCCACGAGGGAGATAACATGTTAGTTTTAATAAAAATAGGACACCAGTTGTCTCGATTGTATGCTTATTGATATGGAACCGAATGATTATATGACCCGACGAATGAATGAAATGGATTATTATTAGTTAGGTTACGTCACTGAAAGTCCCATTAGCATGATTGTGAACTACCGGGATTTGGTAGACGCTTATGCATATAATAGTACTATTTGGGGAAGATCACTCCAGTTCGCAATGTGACGGTACGGTTGATCCCCATCGTGCTGCCTTGAGTGGTAAGAGAATTTATGTATGAGAAGATTTATATAAGCGTGATATTTGTGACGACACGCTAACTTAGATGGGCAAACTGAATTACGGGTTAGCTACCCATTGTTTGTTATAGTAAGGTAACAATGTCATGCGGCTTATAATAATCCAATAACGAAAATACTAATATACGCATTGAATTATAATATATTGCCTGACTAGCAATAGGGGGTCTTATTACGGATATTATGTTCGTGTTTTGGTTTTACATAACCATTTTCATATAACTGTTTTTATTTAACTCTATACAACGTTATAAAACGTATTGTATGATGTTTTTGTGACAATGGTTCGTATAATGGTTTTGAAGGCTAAAGCCTATATTATGATTTACGACTAAGAGTTGTATAAAATGTCTTTGGCCTATTTTATGGCCTACTACAAAAGTTTGTACAAAATGATATCCGGTAATAAATATATACCGGTGATATATTAATGGTTTTTATTAAACTCTATGAATTCACTCGGCGTTTTCGCTGACTTTTTAACATGTTTTATCTCAGGTACTTGAAGGTAATTCTCGGGAAGACGACAAGAATTTATGGCCCGCATTCAAATACAATTTCCATTCAAATGTTTTGTAAAATTGTATGAAATATTATGACTTGGGACCTATGTAATTTGATATTTATGAATGAAAAATGCTTTATTATTAAACGAAGCGATTTTTAAGCGTTGTCTATGATTTGAGTAATGTGCTATCTCGTAACACCAACGACTCTTCCGCTGAACTAAAGTATGAATATTTGGGGGTGTTACAGTTTGGTACCAGAGCTCTCGTTATAGAGAACGATGGATTTTTAAAACCAAGGTTTTGAATAAAACATTTCAAAATCTTTTAACCATAAAAAAATTTAAATAAATATTTTGAGTAAAATGTTTAAAAATCTTTTGACTATAACGGTGCCGAAGAATTCCCGAGTTACCGACAAGGCCAGACTGAGAAGTGTTATTTTAATATATATAACTTGGATTATATATATATATATATATATATATATATATATATATATATATATATATATATATATATATATATATATATATATATATATATATATATATATATATATATATATATATATATATATATATATATATATATATATATATATATATATATATATATATATATATATAGATAGATATATATATATATATATATATATATATGTAGTAATTTGATTACATGATTGTTTAATGATTATTTTAATACGTATACGAGATATTTATACGACGTAGATTGTCACAAGAAACCCTAACTCCCCTAGCAAATCAATCGAAGCTATTCCCGTAGGAATTATAGCTATTCCAGATCTAAACCAAGTTGTGGATATTTATGATCCCAACAAAATGGTTGATATTCGTAGAAATGTTGATATTAGTTGATTGTGATATTAAAGAAGAATTGGCGAGATTAAATCTGATATTGATGTCATGACGATCTTTCCTTATAGAGTGGAGTTTGGAAAAACTTTACCACCTAGAAGGGTGTCATCTGATTTGGTTCACCCAATTCTTAAATTTGAAATCGAAAGGGTGAATGTTGCACTTGAGGCTGTCATTGGAGCCTTTACCCAAAATCCTCATGCCACTTGTACCTTTCCGAGAAGTCTAACTAAATGTGTTAGTCATTTCATACTAGTGACTCATTTGATAACTATTGTTGTAAGAGCTATAGGATTAGAAATTAAGTGTTGTTCAAGTCGAACTTTTATTGCCCTTTCCAGGTTTAAGAATAAGGTTGAAAGTATTGGAGAATGAGGTAGGATGTCGCATTGCATATAAGTTGATTGAATCTTGAATAAAGTAAAATTAAACCTGTATGGAATATGAGATTGTTAAGAGGAAGTCGTTGAGTCCTGTGATTGAATTATAAGGTTTTAAATGATTGTTGGTTCGTGTTAAGGGTTGTTCCTAGGCCATTGTCCAATGACGAGGATGCCCAGGGTCCAAGAAATAAATTGAAGAAATCTTCTTCTGAATTGGGACTGATGGATCTTCCGGGACATATGGAACACCTAATGACTCTTGTAGATTAGTATTCATAGTAGCATCCTTTAAAAATCCCTAACTTAACTAAGACATCAGTTGGTAGGATGAGTCCTTGGAATTGTATGACATGGCGACACGTAATGTGTTACGGTACAATTTTTGACTTGTTCGAGATGAATGAAAAGGCTACCTCTGATTGCTAAATCCTACATGTATCGATGTTATCTATCCTTTATTGCTTCATCCTAATGTTCGCATTAGTGACGCAACCATTGAACAAGTACTCGTCTCGATTTGAGTTACGTTGTGGATTATTCTTTTTGAGTGCCATCGAGGTCATGAACCTCATGATTAATTGGTTGAGCTCATTTCCTATCATATTGTAGTTAGTTCTTGGTGAACAACTTTTCATCACTCCTTTTGCAGCTCACTCATTGTTTTTATAAGAAATTACTATCAAAATAAGAGTTTTATTAAACATCTTGTAAATGAAGTGCTTTCATAGTGATGAACATTTTGATAAAATCATTTGATTTTTATTTCATGATTAAGCATGAATATATACATATATTTTAAACAGGATGACAAAATTTTGACGAACTGAGTATTACATCGTTAATCTTAAAATTGTATATAGTTGCGCGCCTACGTACAATTTGGAAGGGACCATGCAAGGCTGATTAGTAGTCACCATGAAATTGTTAATAAATATTACATTTTTTTGTAATTGTGAAAAATTGAATTTTTATGAGTTCTGCAAGAAGTGCAAATAGGGACATATTGTTAGGGGCACATACATATGTGCCCGTACCATTTATTTTCTTAATCTAATTTAATCATCTGTGGAAATTGTCTTATTTGACAATTAATATTCCCTTCTTGTCCAATTCTCTCGTGGTGAGATTCTTTGGAAAAGTATCTAATTATCGAGTATTAATACCCGACTGGGTGTATCGACGTTCCTATCATTTCTTTTGATTATATTTCATTGGAATGACCTGGGTAACGATCCAAGGTGCTTTCGAATGCGTACTCAATTCATGAAAACATGGGATATACTCATATCCGTTAATGTTTTCGTCTGTATCTGATTTGAAATTCTCTCGCGTAGATTATGCGTTTACCTTACTCTTTTAATGTTAAGTTATGTATCCAGATATCCTTAAATTTTGTGAAGGGCTATGAGTTATTATTAGTATTTTGAGAAGTTCACATCTTATCAATGGCAATAAAACTAAAAAGTTGGTAGTGCCAATAGAATGGATTGGTTGATTATGACATGATGTCATTGTCTAAATTGATGGGAACTCGAGTGGAAGTCCCCTAAGAGATAAGATGTTGATTAACAAAAGTGATCTAAATAATTCTTGATGGATGACCATATCCTGCATTTAGACTTGAAATATTAACATGAATGGTTATGAACTAGTCATAGACCTTGTAATCTAGAAGGAACCTAAGGTGGATTTATTAAAAGATGTTTCTGTTATCTGAAACTTTAGGAGGTATTTGCTGGTGCATTTACTAGACTTTCGCTATTAAGGCAAGTGGAATTTGGTATTGATTATATTCCCGGTGATGCACCCGTGGCGTGTGCACTATACTTTAGTACCATCTAAATCGAAAGTGTTACCGTGCAACTAAGAGAGTTGTTGAAAAAAGCTTTTATTCTACCAAGCTCGTCATACGAAGAGCTATGGTGTTATTATTCCTTATATTTATTGATTACCACAAAATAAGTAAATTGAAGATCGAAATCGATATCCATTACCCAAGATGAAAGATTTGTTCGATCATTTACAAGGTTCTAGCGTATGTTCTAAAGATTTGATCCACGACATGGTTATCATCAATTTCGCTTTCGCGAAAAAGATTATCTATTCCAATCAATGCATCCAGAACTTGTAATGAACATTATGAGTTTCATGTTATGTCGTTTGGATTGACCAATGCACATGTAGCATCAATAAATTTGGTGAACCATGTGTGTAGGCTGTAAATTGATAAATTTATGCTTGTGATCATTAAGGACCATTTGTTTGTTTCTAAGAATAAGAAGGAGTTAATAATCATTTATAGACTGCCCTGAGTCGGCCGAGCAGTGAAAACCTGTACCTTGAATCTTTAACATGTGATTTAAGGCTTAATCCTTTACGTTAAATGACCGTGTAATTAATGGTAGTGAAATCTATATTGACTCTTCCAAGATTAGAGCCATTAAGGCTTTGAGTTATACCAAAAAGAAAGTGCAAAAATGTTTTGACAAATATTTTATCAAAGGTTTTTTTAAGGAATCATTCCTTCATACCCATATCATTTAACTAAACTCCCTTAGGAGTAAATGTTTGTGTATACCTCAAGACAACCTAGGAGAAATTGAGGAAAACCATTTAAACCATGACTTGAAACTTGAAACGACAAATTTTTGCTTTTCAATTAAGAAAATTTTGACCAAAGTATGAACAAAGAATTTTTCGAACATTTACGGATCTTATTAATTATTTCCGATAAATCAACAAAAATCGTGTTAATTAAATTCAAATTTATTTTGAACATTCTTCTATAATTGGACGAACTGAGAAATTTAAAAATTTCTACGTTTACGTTTCATTAAAATTAAATATTTATTACTTAATTTCATGTAATATTTATCGACGCTCTAAACGTCGGATTGAGCAAAACTAATGAAGATAATAGTTGAGATGAAACTAAAACTTAGAAAATATGAAGAAGGAATTTCTGAGTGAATTGTGGTCATGATAATTATTTCATCAAGGAAGGTGAATGTAGATACTGACACATTATGTAGAAAGGATAAAGAACTAATTAGGATGTGTTCCTTAGTAATGAACTATGCAAAATAAATTGCCCGAACAATTTAAAAATGACTGATGCTTGTAAGAAGGATAATATGGATAATAAATGAGGGTTCGCGGCTAATGTGAACCATTAGAAATGAGAGCCGATGGCACTAAATGTTTAAAAGGTCGTTTGTGGTGGCCTGAATATGTGGAATTTTGAGATTTAGTTATATTCGAATCTCATAAGTTTAAATATCCTATTCATTCCATTTCTGATTAAATGTATCTTATCTGAAGAATTTGTAGTGATGACCAAATATGAAAGCAGACAACGCAACATACGTTGACAAATGTCTAACTTTTGCGAAGGTCAAGGCTGAGCACCAAAATCCATAAGGATTGCTTCTACAGCTTAATATTCCTGTTTGGAAATAGAATAGAATCACCACGGATTCTCAATACAAATCTTCCAAGGTCATCATCTGAATTTGATTCGATTTGGGTCATCATCGACAGACTGACCAAATCTGCTAATATCAATCCCGCTAATGATAGATTCTCGATGAAGAAATTGACTCTTTTGCATTTAAAGGAATTGTGTAAGCATGGTGTGCCTGTATCAATCATCTCTATCTAGATCCTCGCTTCGCATCAAATTTCTAGATATTTGCTCAAAAGTCATTGGGAACGAATCTTGATGAGAGTACTGTTTACCACCCCAATCGAAGGGACGAGGTAAAGTAACGATACAAAACACTAGAAGTGTTGTTTTATGCTTAACTGATTGACCTTTGGTAATGAACGAGATAATCGTTTTTCTTTGGAGAAATTATCATTGATAATTATCGCATTAGGATCGAGATCGAATCTTGTGAGGATCTATATGAAGAGCATATGTAGGCAGGAGTTGGGATGAAGATACCTGACATACACCCATTGTGAGTTGGACATGTCTTTTAGGTTTAAGGATGCCTATGATGACAAACCTAACCTTACAAAATACCCGACCCACGAGACCTGAAATGATTGTTGAAATTAGGATTTGATTATTGGCTGCCAGTAGTGGGCAGAAGGTTATGTGAATATGAAATGTAGATCGGCGAAAAGTTGCATTCATCAAAAACCCGTGAACATCATGGATAGAGAAAGTAAGTCAACTTAACCCTGATCGTATTCCCGTAGTTATGTTTGATGAAACTCGCGTATTGTAATGAATTACACTTATGAGAAAAGACCGAATGTGGAAGAAATACCCACGTGTATCTAACTCAATAAGAAGCGAGTAGTAAGATAAATTGATCTTTGAGTATAAAGATCCTGTTTAGGGGTAAATGCTGTGACAATCCGTTAATTTATGGTCGATATTTTATTCTCAAGTATTATTTAAAAACATTATTTTAATGTTATATTATGACTCACTCATTTTTGGGAAGAAATTTGAGTTTACATCTTAAAGTAGCATCGACTACGTCTAAACCGGAGGAATCTACGTTACGTGCTTACGTTTACATACACCGTTTTTTGTGACAGTCCGACAGGAAATAAATTTATCCTCGAATATTATTTTGGAATTTTAATTTGTGTTGGTTCATAAACTCACAAATTTACGGGTTGAAGTTAGGGCTTAAGTGCATAATTTAACGTCCTTTACGACTAAACCGGAAACCCTAGGTTTACGTATTTATTCTTTTGAACTCCGTTTTTGATGAGACAATTTTTATTAGATTCGTTTTGTGCTGTTGATTCATAATTTATAAAAATATTTTTTCGTAAAACGACCTGAGGGCACGTAAATCGAGGAAACTAGAATCGAGGAGTACCCATAAATTAATAAGGGTATGAAACAAGTTATACTTATCCCACCCCGTCACCATGGGTGGCAAGCTTCACCAACACACCACTAGGTGTCAAGTTTACATAACAACCAAGGACACTTGTCCTTAGTTGGTTATAAAACCACTTAACAAGCTAACATAAACTAGCTAAACTTTGAAACCATTTCACATACATGCAAAGCAACTCCCACTCTCTCTCTCTCAACTCTCCTTGTGCCGTCCACCACCACCCATAAACCACCCATTTGATCAAGATTCAACCATGAATCTTGGGATAAACATGCACAAGATGAAAGCCTTTTGAAGACATAAAGATTGGAGGTGATCCTAACCTATGAAAAGGAGTTTTCATGAGGTTCAAGGGCTGATTTCATGGAGTTTTTCATTCATTTGAAGGACCCAAGAATTTGTCTTGCTAAAGTTGAAGATTTGGTAACAAGAACCAAGCCTTGTTCATCAAGATCTCATCTTTTCATCATCTTGATTGGTATAGGGATCAATCTCTTCCTATCATCTTGTTATTTTGTAAATATAATTATGTATTTCCTTTCTAAATGTATATGTATATGATGATGAATGATGATCAAAGTATTATGTGGGGATTTTGTGTTGATAGATTTGGTAAAAAGACTAAAGTCTATATGTAAAGATGTTAAAATCATGGTTAAAAGTATAGGCTGTATAAAAAAGTAAAGAACCATATGATAACTTGATGGAATTACTAGGATTATTAAATATACAACAAGGTATATGACTTTTACATATGTGAGAGTTGACCACTCAATAGAATCAATAAAATGAGCAAGATATGATCAAAACATTATTAAGATTCAAATCTGTATAGTCTGTTTTGGACGAACTATTAGAGACACTTAGAGGATGATTGAGCAGTAGCTAAACTGGAGTTAATTGTAGCAAATATTATGTAGTTTGTGCTGCCCAAAATTGAGCTTCTATCTCCTTGTAGAACTCAAGATATGGCAACAATGGTGAAAGTGAGTTTCATAATCAGATTTGGAAAATAAAAGTATATATTATAAAATAAGCACTCAAGTGAAACTAATATAAAATACATATATAAAACCCACTCATTTATGATAATACTTATAAAATAAGTTGTACACTATGATAAATAAGTATGACATTTTTATAAATGTATAAACTCAAATGTTTTCTAAAGTATTAAAACTATATATAAGTTTTACGTCTTTTCGGCTAACACCGAAAGATTAACGTTTTCGTCAAATAAAACATAGACGGTCGGACGCGTCTAATGTAAACTTTTTATAACTCATCTACTGATATGTAAGTACATATTACAAGTAAAAACCGATAAAACCCGAGCTTTATAAATTATGGACATTAACGGGCCAAAGTAGCCTTATTGGACTATTAACCCAACTAGTTTGGCTAAACACTAATGGACTTACTCATGGGCTTAACCCACTTGGGCCCAACATATAAGTAAAGGCCTGGTATTAAAAGTATAAATGGACCAATATAATGTATTGGGCTTTTAATGGGATTATTGGGCCTTAATATGGAATTAGATTGAAACTAGTGTAACTAGTCAAAAATTTGACTAACACATAACACTATAATGTGTATGAAGAGATAAAATCCCACTTGATCATCATCATACTTATAATATCATCATATATACATAGGTTAGGTTACGTCACTAAAAGTCCCATTAGCATGAATTGTGAACTACCGTGACTTGGTAGACGCTTATGCATATAATAGTACTATTTGGGGAAGATCACCCCAGTTCGCGATGTGAGGTTGATCCCCGTCGTGCCGCCTGGAGTGGTAAGAGAATTTATGTATGAGAAGATTTATATAAGCGTGATATTTGTGACGACACGCTAACTTAGATGGGCAAATTGAATTACAAGTTAGCTACCCATTGTTTGTTATAGTAAGGTAACAATGTCATGCGGCTTATAATAATCCATTAACGAAAATACTGATATATGCATTGAATTATAATATATTGTCTGACTAGCAATACGGGGTCTTATTACGGATATTATGTTCGTGTTTTGGTTTTACATAACCATTTTCATATAACGGGTTTTATTTAACTCTATACAACGTTATAAAACGTATTGTATGATGTTTTTGCGACAATGGTTCGTATAATGGTTTTGAAGGCTAAAGCCTATATTATGATTTACGACTAAGAGTTGTATAAAATGTATTTGGCCTATTTTATGACCTACTACAAAAGTTTATACAAAATGATTTACGGTAATAAATATATACCGGTGATATATTAATGGTTTTTATTAAACTCTATGAATTCACTCGGCGTTTTCACTGACTTTTTAACATGTTTTATCTCAGGTACTTGAAGTTAATTCTCGGGAAGACGACAAGAATTTATGGCCCGCATTCAAATAAAATTGTATGAAATACTGTGACTTGGGACCTATGTAATTTGATATTTATGAATGGAAAATGCTTTATTATTAAACAACGCGATTTTTAAGCGTTGTCTATGATTTGAGTAATGTGCTATCCCATAACACCAACGACTCTTCCGTTGAACTAAAGTATGAATATTTGGGGGTGTTACATGATTCATCATTGATATTTTTCAAAAGACCTTCACGTTGAAGCTTTTGTATACGAGTCTTCCCACTATGGGAAAGTATACAATGCCAAAGATAAGAAGAGTTATTGTCAAATTTTCTCTTCTTACTCATGCTAAGTATAGATTTATCGTTCTTGGATTCATTATCATGCATGTCTATTTCAAATATACCATTTACAGAAATTGCATTAAAATAGAAAAAACCATTTTTCCAAACAAAAATTCTATTATTATCAATCTTGTGAACGAATCCATTATTTAACAAACGAGAAAAGAAAATAACACCCCTAACAATTGTAGGTGCATAATAACAATCATTTAATCTCATTACTAAACCCGAAGGTAAAACTAGATCAACAGTTCCTATAGCTTCAACCGCTGCTTGTGCGCCATTGCCCACTTGCAGATATTGTTCCCAATAGGGAAGCTTCCTTTCCAGATTAAATCCATGTACCGTATTACAAATGTTAATACCGCATCCCATATCATATACCCAGGAATTTAATTTGTATGTTAAATTGAACAATTCAATCATAAATAAAGTACCTGAAGTTGCAGCACTCTGCTCAGACTTCTTCTTTATTTCTCGTAATTCTTCGAGGTAAAGAGGGCAATTCCTCTTCCAGTGACCACTTTCCTTGCAATGGTGACAAGTCTCATACTTTTGAGATTGACTCTTCTTGACAAAGTTCTGTTTGGGTTTTGAATAAGTCGTAACTTGTTTGCACTTATTACCCTTGCCTTTGCCTTTCTTCTTGTTCTCCTGCGGTTTTGGCTTACTCACTCTACCCTTTTGTATGGTTAGTACAGGAGGCGTAGAAGTAGATGCATATTATATTTTCGAACGAAATCATTGAAGTCCTTGTTAAGAGACCTATTGATCAAGTTGATAGCCATATTATGATCATAGGGTTGTCCTAGTGCAATGAGTTGTTCCATATAACCCCTCATCTCTAACTAATGGGCACTTACAGACTTTCCTGGAACTTGCTTGCAGCTATGCAAAGCATCTACTAAGTCGTAGATCTCCACAGCTTGCGGCTTTTTGAACCTAGCCTTGAGCTCATCAAGCATTATCTTTGGTGAAAATAGCTCATACTTCTGCTGAAGTGCAGGAGCCATTTTTCCTAGCATTAAGCAAGCCACCTCAGAGTGCTTCTTAACATTAGCAGTGTGTTCAATCCTTTGCGCATCAGATGCTCCTTCAGCAAGATCCTCCGGATAGGGAGTAGTCAAGATATCGATAGTACCCGCTGCTCTCAAGACAATTCTTAGCGAGCGGTACCAATCATTGAAGTTTGGGCCAGTAAGTTCAGGTCGTTCAAAGAAAGCATTGAACACAGAACTTATTGTGTTATTGATGGGTTGAGCCATTTCTACAGAAATAAGTTCATATATTAGTACATTCGATAACAAAATACTTTCAAGAAAATAAATTACCCCGGTATTAAATACCATATTATTTTCCTTGAATTCTAGAACTATATTGACATAGATCCATTACATCAGTTGATCTGCTAGTAATGAATGTACTCAAGCGACTTGTCGAACAATTCGATTGACAAACAATTTTCAATTTCTAGATATTTAAGGGATTTACATTGCCAAAAAACATTTTGCATTGTAAACATGTTTCATCCCTTCTGAATGCATTAAGTTTCCAGATCTCACTGAGTAACTTAATTAAGTCGTCTAATCTGAGTGACGTAAAACCATCATACGAATTCTCATTCTACAAATGGTTTTCTCTCCATCACAACATCATCCAAAAATCTCATTTGATGACGAAGTAATTTCAAGTGTTCGTCAATTAGGAGCATTCGACTTAAATTTTAAGGGTATAAATTTTGATGTCAAAATCAATGTATGGAGAAGCATGCATACAATCTCCATAGCATAAGTTTAATAAAACCTTTAGTAAGCTTTTTCATGAGATTAAATTTTCTTCATAAATTATGTTGCGGTATTTGTTAAACTAGTTAAAGAATTTATCCACAACTAATCACAACGTACTTTTGCTAGAACTCGGCTACGCACAAAGCAATACCCTTATTCATTGTGGTTTGAATGTGAATTTGTGGTAAATCACCCTTAAGGTATAGTTCAATTAATAATTGTAGGTAAATTAAATTTTGACGCACAGGCGAGCCGGGAATTTGGTCAGCGACTAATGGCATAACACCTCCTTCCTTAACCGGGTACATGACCAGCGGTGCGTTAAACCCACTTTATAGTTTGTCAAAATTGAGTAGGTCGTTAGATTATTATTGCAATTCACCAATCAATGTAATCTTATGTAATTTAAATCTCTAACAAATCATTATTTTTAATATGATTTAGTCCATATTATTTCTTAAAAAAAAACCCCTTGTTTACAACAATTGAACAATTTTATATATAAACAAGAAAAAAACTAAATCATAAACACATAATAACAATTTATATGTGCAACAAATAAATCAAATAGTCACATGCGTACGATTTATTCAATAATCATCAAATCTAGGTCTTTATATCTCTATATAAAAGTCTTCCCTAATTCTAAATTTATTGAATCAAATAATAACGTAGCACATAAAATCATATAAACATATAATTTTACGATCCATGAAAACATGCACGTAATCATGGATTCCCCACAAATCTTAACAATTAAATCTCTACGGATCGTAACCCTACATGACATAACAATTAATCATGCAATTTAATCTAAAATTATCCCAAATGTAATTTAGGGTTTTAAAACAATTCCTTTTTTTTAATTAAAAATAGAGCCAAAACCATAATTTTTAAAAAACAAAACCCTAATTTATGAAAACCTAAAAAACATGTAGTTTTAACTCAAAACAGTTATAGTTAAAAAAACTTTAGATTTTCGATAATTATAACATGTTAAAACGGCTCTGATACCAATAAAGGTTTATTAGTATCATAACAATTATATAAAACTCTAAACGAGATCAAAGCACATATAGCGGAAGCGATTTAACAAGATTATAATTAATAACATAATTATAATTAATCGAATTACGGTTACATACCTTTACGCTAAAGCAATTCCACAAGACGAAGAACGAATCACCAATTCGGGTTTATACTGTATATACCAAGATATAGTATAAAGTAAGACTATATTACGATCTTGTACACACGTAATACAACGAGCTAACCGTGATTCTAGCACGTGAAAACCGAGCTACAACTCTTGTAAATAATCTACCCAACAACCCTAGAGAGGGGCTAGGACTAGATTATGTATACAATCAATCAACCAAGAAAAACCAACTGAAACCCTTCGTGGGAGTCACCTTGCGATCGAACCAAAGAAAGAGGGGAGAAAGATTTATGTTGTGTTTATTATGAGGGATTAGGAGGTGTATTCATATACTTCCAACCCATTATAGCCCAAATAAATATAAGGCAACTTATGCCCCCCCCCCCATGCCATAACCGACGGTCGAACACCCCCCCGGGGTGTTCCGGAACCTTCGGTCCTTCTTTCCTTTTGTTTACTTACTATATATTTATTTAATGCTCGTTATAATTAACTATTAGTTAATTAACGGTCGTTAAAGTTATATAGTTACTTGCTCGGTTTAATTAATAAATATATAAATATATTTATTAAATAAATTAATAAATATAATATATATATTAAATAAATTAACTATTTACGTATTGTGTGTAATCCCGTAATCTCGAGTTTGATTCAGTCACACGACTATTAAATATAAGTCCATAAACTTTCACTTTTTGTCTTGTGGTGGTGAAAACTTATCTAGGTTATACCTCCTCATGAATATCCTAAAGGGGCGTTTAGTTGGGGGATGTTGAGGGATATTTATATCATTTATACTTTAATATCCTTCAAATATTGCGTCTGGAATGACAAATGAAAAAATTAAGAATTCTCCGAATTGCCAAAAAGAGAGATATTAAAATTACTGCAAAAAATGAGAAATTTTAATTTACTTGACACTTGTTTTTTATAAAAAACATTTCTAATGATTTTTATTCAGATTTTTACACGTTTAAATAGAAAACTTATAAACTTTTAAAAATTATATTAAAAATGTTTATTCGGTTTTATTCCTTTAAATAGATAAAATAAAATTTACGAAAAAATATATATAATCTATATTTTAATTTATGAAATTTATATAAAAGGTGAAAATTTTGATTTTTAATCATTAAAATCGAAAATTTATAAATTAAATTTTTTTTTGGGTTTTACTCGTTTAAATATAAACTAATGATATTTATATAAAAATTTTGTAATTTTTATAAAGTTAACTATATTCAACTAAGTATATGCATGATGTAAACATGTACAAAAACTATAAAAACCTTCAAAGTAAGAAAAATCTAACCATTTGACCCAGCAAAAAGGGGGATGTGTGCATTATCTTTTCCCCTAACTCCAAAGTTTCGGTCTGCCATTTTCGTTAAGTTATGCATTGTGTAATCGATTCACGATTTGGAAAAATTATAGTACTGTTGTGATGGTATTTGGAACCCAAGGGTTAAAAAATGGTCCAAAGTTATAAAAAGTTAACCAAGGGGCTGTTTTGCATGGAAATTGAAACTATGGTGGCAAAATTGTCTGAAGGTTGCACTCAGTGGCAAAATTACCGTTTTGCAAAGTCGAGAGACGAAATTTTCAATCTTTATAAAGTTTAATATGCGACGATTTAGAGGGTTCAATTGCTAACTTATTATGAAAAAAGACACATTTGATTGCAATTAAGCATTTTTTTGCAGCATTAGCAACCAAGCCACCTCCATGTAAAGCTATTACGTGTTCAGTTTTTTATCTTTCAATGCGCATCTATCTTTTATTCATGTTTTGTAGCGTAAGAAGGCAAAAACATTCTCCCCGCCTGCAAACAAATTTAAAAAGTGAAAAGCAAAAGATAAAAAAACAAAAAATGTGTTGGGCCGGTCTTAAGTTTACGGATACCTTAGGCGAGGTGATAAAAAAAATTGCCCCTCACGAGTGAATAAAGCACTATATTCATTTAAACATTGTAATATAGTATTATTCAATTTATGCTGCTCATTTTTATTCCAATTTTTCATCGATAAGTAAAATGTTACGGTATACATATAAACTATGATTTACATGGTCATTATATAACACTTAAAACGATGTTGGTGCTTGTACGTGAGAAAAGACCTTCAATTATCTTATCATAATCAACATTCGTTAAAATAATATCCCCATTTGATCACGGGCAGACCCGGGTTTTGTAGGAGGGTGTTGCATAAAGTTCTATTGGGCAAACTAAAGTTACATCGTTAGAAACGAAAGTAGCAAAAGAATTATTAAGAGTTGCACAAATAAAAAAGCGACATATTTTGGAGTTTTTTATACTATATGATAAAAAAATAAGGCGTAGCCCATACCAAATTCGTCTCTGCATATCATGATAATCAACCCGTAAGTGAAAATAAATATTATATATTTTAACACTAAAAACTAAATATGTAACATAAGCAGTACATTTCATAACATATTCATATGTAATGTAACAAACTAATACGTTTGAATTTTTATACACCTTTAATCCATATATTACGCATGAAGAATAATGGTGAAATATTTTTTACATGTACTTGCAAAGAGTTAATGTAGTACTGTATATTTTTTTATACTAGGAAGGGTAAACTTCAAATTTCGTCCCTCAACTTTGTGAAAATGGCAATGTTGCTACAGAGTACAAACTTCAATCAATTTTGCCACTATACTTAAAAATATCGTGCAATTTTTCCACCGAGTTAATTTTTTAGACTTTTCTTCGTTTTCTTTCGTTAACTCCCTCACGTGCCTGTCACGTGTGTGTATTGTAGTCATTTCCACTCGTACCAAGAACGCTAGCACTCTTCCACATTTACCTTCATTCAAAAAACGTCCCCGAACCAAATGACCCATCTTTCCTTCCCGTCATTATTATACCTTATTTCTACTTTAGCTTCTCGCCAAAACTTTCAAAGACTAAACTTGCAACATCAACATTGAAACTTTCACTAGTATTCAGACATTAAATACCCTAAATACTATCAACACATACTAGTTCAACTTAAATTCGTACTACCAACCCAAAACTCGATTCAATTAGTTATCAAGTTGGGGAGTTTCCTCAAAGAGGCTCCGCTCCTGAGGTCGTTTCCTTCTCTTCCTCTGAGTTTGAGAAGAGGTGCCTGGTCCGGCGTTGCCAAAGTTGAGCCTAGATTGGAGGTCCCTCCCTAGATTCAACCTTGATGCAATCACTGGGACGATCCTCTCAAAGTTCTGTGTGAGAACTCGAGTGAGATCTTCCTCGCTGAATGGTTCGACCTCTACTTCCTCCTCGGTCGATGGTCTGCGCGGCTCCTTGTTAGGGGGATTGGGCGCACTCCCTGGATCAGGATTATCCAAGGTCGAAGTAGGTGGTGGGGTCATGGAGAACGTGCTTGTCACCCCCATGGATTGAAGACCACTCTGGTTGTTTGGTCCGCCAGCTTGATGGCTAGGGGATCGATTGGGAATGAGTATCCCTTCCCCTTGGGACTTCCGATTTCCAAGATTTGTGTTCCTGGGATTTCCCTGTGGATGCCCCTTCGTCATTGAGAATTCAAGATGAGATTTTGCTCTAGCTTAGTGTAATGGTCCCACGGATGGCCCACAGAAACAACCCATCCATCGGATCAGTGCTCAATGTAATTACCCAGGAGCAATTAGATCACTTTTGCACCGATTACTTCATCCCCAGCAATCTACACCCTTCTCTCCCTGGTGCAGGAGACCTCATAACTGAGGCTCCGCAGGGAAAGATTGGCCTATATACTCGTCTTTTTGATGCGGCCAACTACCGCATTCCTTTCACTCGTTTCCTCATAGATCTCTTAGGATATTATGATGTACATACTAGCCAGCTGCACTGTATAGGCGCATGTAAGGTTAGTCAGTTTGAAATCCTTTGTCGCGCTAGAAGAATCCCTCCAACCGTAGAACTATTCCGGCTATTTTACACCCCTAGTTTAGTAAATGGTTGGCTATCTTTTAAGAAACGATCTCCCAACAGCCCCCAGTCCCATAATAAGGCCATGGACTCATTGAAAAACTGGTACGACCATTACATTTTCATTGACTCGATAGTGTGGCCGGCCGACTATGTCTTCAAACATAGATTACCTCATGACCCTCCTCCGCACGCCAGAACATATAATCCCCAACATTCCCAAGAAATAGATAGGAATAGAACAGGGTTCCATAGAAACCTTCCCGAATCATTCCTCTGTTTGCTAGGGATTAGCCGCAACTATTTCGACTCGTCCAACAGATATCCTGTGTTTTGGAGAAGGCATGGTGAAGGTAGGCATAGCATCCGCACATGAAAGACGTACGTACACTTATGTGCTATAACTAATATACTTCGTTTATTGTGGCAGAAATGAACTTTTTTGGAATCCTACGTCAAGGCGATCCAAAGCTTATACCAGAGGGATCCCGTCCCCCGACGTGAGAACGAGCTACCCCTCCTTGAGCACACCCGGAATGTGACAGTTGCCCTAGAAGCCGTACCGGATCCCCATTCAGACGAAGAGGAAAAACCCTCCTGAGAACCCCCTTAGATTTTGACAACGAGGATGGTGATCACATGATGCTTGAAGATGAAGTTGGGCCCTCCTCGCCGCCTAAAACTGCTACCCCCGCACACGGGGAAGAGCAAGGTGACAACCTTGAGAGGACCACCTCTAGTCTTCGCCAGATGTTGGGCGATGACGAGGAGGAAATGCATCAAGCAGATGAAGAAGGAGATGAGGAAGAAGCTCAGCCCACCCCTAAGCGTACCCGCAGGAAAAACAAGCGGGTGAGAAGAGTGTCCCAAGCTGAGGTTGGTGAACACAATGCCCCACCCAAAAAACTGCGCGAGGACCACCCTCGCTATAGATCTGTTGGGAGCACCACCCAAGCCTCCAAAACGGTGCGGGCCGCACCTGTGGAGCCGGTCACTCAAGTCCCCCCGACTACATCAGAAATAGAAGGGAATAATATGTAAGTCTACCCTTTTTATTTACTCAAAACATCCATGATCTAAGTAAGAGCCACGGCTTTCCTCAAACAATACTTGATACTCATTCCAGTTGTATGTATGTAGAGATGAACAAGCTGGTGCCGCACCTCCCCTAGATGCACGGAAAGAGAAGGGGAAAGAGAAGGAAATGGAGAGAGAACCTGCGCTGCATACAACCGAAACCAGATCTGGCCCTGCCTTTGAAGAAGGTACCCCCACAGCTTCCCAAGAGATCCTGATGTCCGGCCCTCATCAACAGTTCAATCCTGACTGGAAGATCACCATTGCGTCGCGGATGAGAGAGGCCGAGGAGTGCCATGAGTATCTTAATATTTGCATCCCCCTAGTTTGGTACGAGATGTAAATGTACTAAGCCATGCGGATCTGGTGGATGAGTACAATGGCGCCTTGGTGCATCAAATGGCGATGGGTACTTCTATGAGGGTAAGATTTGAGGCTGCTCTCGAGCATGTTGAGTCCCTGAAGAGGAAGGTTGGTCGAAGAGAGAGGATGATTGAAGAAAATGAAGCTCAAATTGCCACCCTCCAGTCCCAGCTTGCTACTGCCGAGGTGACTGTTAAAGAACAATCGGCCCACGCCAACGCTCATGACCAACATGTAGCCGAGCTCGAGACTAAACTTGAGGCTGCAATAACCAAGGTATGTATCCGCGCCGCATCACACCTATGCTATAATAACCACCATTCTAACACGTGATGTATCACATACAGGTGACCGCGGCAGAAGCTTCAACTAAGTCCTCCTCCGACCAAGTATCCATACTCACCAAGAAGCTTGAGGACGCCTATGCACTTATCCAGGGTGGGGAGAAGCTTAAGGAGGAGCTTGCTTGTGAAAGGGTCGTGACTAAACAACTGAAGGAGGCGTCCACCCAGAAGGATGTGCTAGTGAATGCCCTCATCTCTGAGCGTGACGATGTGCTATACCCCCAACTACTAGCAGCCATTGCCAGCCGTAGGTGGATGGTGGGTAACGGGACGCGCTTCGCCGTAACCAAGGTGTTGGAAGCCCCCGAATTTGTTCAGCAAAGCAGACCTCTTGTCGGATGGCGTCAACCACGGTCGCCATGAAGGAATGGTCATGGGCGCAGAGCTAATAAGGAAGAAGCAAAACTTCACAAAGCATGCCTTCTTCAACACCGGAGCCGCTAACAAGATGACTGCTTCCATGGCCGCAATGCGAGATCTCCACTATCCCTTTTTGGCCGAGCTGGAAGCCACCAAAGATGCATCCAACATGGAGATTATGGAGAAACTAAGTCTTGGTGCATTTTCTCAGGATGAGGGACATTCCCGGGCTCCCTTCACCCCCTCACCCAACCACCTCACTCTTCCTATTTATGAAGATGTGACCAGAATCGTAGTTGGTGAACAACCATTAAGCGAGGTGCTGGAGAAGAATGCGACTCAAGCTCTGGGGCGGAAGGAACGTGGTGAGATGTTGCCTTGTCTGGCTAAGGAGCGATGGGAGATAGGTAGATTTCTCCCCCCATGTAGGGTGCCCTTAATTTGTTATCTATTGGATAATTTGGTTTGTAACCTAAACATTCGTCCGTGGATGTCCACGACACTTTATGATTGTAAACATTTGTCATGCTATGTATAAGTCCGTGGTAGGCACGGTAATTTTGCTGACTTGGAAACTTGTTTATATTCTTTTCTAGATATCATACATCTGTGTCGCATGACATGTCACGTCTTACCTAGAATAAAACTAAGTCTATACTTTACTAGACGTGCGGCGTGCGTTTTTACCATGCAAAGCACTACGTGAGCGCGGCATATGGAAACTTATCACAACGTCTCGTGAATAAGGTGTCTAGTAAGGATACATGATCCGCGTCACTGGGGTTGCATCCCTCTTATGTGACAAGTTGAATTATTAGGTTCACTTAATCCTCTTACCCCACCTGGAGACGTATTGTACATGTACGGTATTGAATGAATGCATATGAATAAGACATGGCACATAATAATAACAATTAAATCCATATGACTATAACGGAATCTAAAGAATAAAGACACTTTGCACAAAACAAGTCGTGGAGCTAGCTAGGCACCACGACATTTTATTAGAACGTTTACGTTTTTTGTTTCAACAAGAATGGGAAATCCTAAAAAACAAAAAAGGACCTAGAGAGCATATAAAAATAAAACAAAGAAAACACATGGATCTTTATTGAAGCCAGGTATAGCGAAGCGTCCATGCGAAAGCCGTAGCTTTAAAAGATAGCACATTTTGAGATTGCAGATGTTCCATGTGCGTTCTAGGTCGCGGCCATCCATGTCGCGTAACTTGTACGCGCCCCGTCCTAAGGCTTCCGTGACCTTATACGGCCCTTCCCACTTAGGGCCCAGCTTTCCTGTATTCTCTGTTCGACTTGCCTCGTCAGCACGATAGACATAATCTCCCGGTCGAAAAGAAATACCTTTAACCTTGGCATCATAATAAGCCTTCATCCGCGCCTTGGACTTGGCCTCATTGATAGCCGCTATCTCCCTTTTCTCCTCCAACAAATCCATATTGATCCGGAGCTGCTCGTCGTTTGTGACGACATTAACCTCCTCTGTGCGGATGGTAGGTATTCCTATTTCTGCTGGTATAACAGCTTCAGTGCCGTAGGCCAATGCGAATGGGGTGTCCCTGTTGGCTGTTTTGATCATTGTCCTATGCGCCCATAGAACATGTGGTAGTTCGTCCACCCATTTGGCACATCGCTCCTCCAGGCGTACCTTGATGCCTTCACCCAAGCTTCTATTTGCCCGTTCCACAAGACCATTTGTCTGCGGGTGCTTAACAGATGCAAAGCGCCGTTAGATATTCAATGCTGCGCACCAGTCCTTGAATGGGTTATCCGCGAACTGCTTCCCGTTGTCCAAGATGATTTCTCCTGGTAAGCCAAAACGACACACAATGTTCTCCCAAACAAACTTTTTAACCTGTTTGCCTGTGATGGATTTGACTGCCTTGGCCTCTATCCACCATGTAAAGTAGTCCATTGCGACAATCAAGAATTTAACTCCCCCCGCAGCTACAGGAAAAGGTCCTGCAATGTCGATCCCCCACTTATAGAATGGCCATGTGGATGTAATAGGTGTAAGTTCCTGCTGCGGATGTCGTGGTACCGGCCTGTGCACTTGCGAATCATGTCGCGTGCATCCCTATGCATAGTAGGACAATAATATCCTATGCCTAGAGCTCGGGCCACTACAGATCGGGGACCCGCGTGCATGCCACATAACCCTTCGTGTATCTCACTGATCACATAAGTAGCATGGCGCGGCCCAACACACCGCAACCACGACTACAAGAAAGAGCGCTTGTAAAGAGTGCCTTCTCGAAGCTCGAAGTGTTGCGACATCCTTCTAATGCGCCGTGCCGCTTTTTCCTCGTCTGGAAGGGTTTCATTAGTCAAATAGTTGACGATCGGGGTCATCCATGTAGGCCCGTCTTCCTCAACTATAGCTACCACTTTCCCTTCGGTTATAGACTTTTCCTTGAGTATTTCCACCAAGACTTTCTTGGATAAGTGGGCGAAACTTGTAGACGCGATCTTGCTAAGAGCGTCCGCCTTCTTATTTTCACCTCTCGGTACCTGCTTGATAGAAAACTTGCTAAAAGCCGCAATGAGTGATTTGACTTTTTCCAAGTATCGAACCATGTTATCCTCTTTAGCTACGTATATGGTTCACGACAAGCCGTGAGTCCACGTAGGCCTCAAGGTTGCGGACTCCCATTCTAGCGGCGATTTTTAAACCCGCAATCAACGCTTCATATTCTGCCTCATTATTGGTGGCTGTGAACTCAAAGCGAAGGGCGTACGTAAACTCCATTCCTTCCGGATTCGTAAGGATGAGACCAGCTCCTGACCCATCCGTACACGAAGATCCGTCCGTAAATAATATCCATGGTTCTGTTGGAGTTTCGTCTTGCTGTACGATTGATACCTCTTCATCCGGCTTCTCTATCAAGAAATCTGCCAAGATTTGGCCTTTAACAGCCGTCCTTGGTCTATAAGATATGTTGTGTTCTCCCAATAGAATGCTCCACTTTTGTAGCCTACCTACCACATCTGGTCTAGAGATGACTTGTTTTATTGGTTGGTCAGTAATGACTACAATTGGGTGCGCCTGAAAGTATCGGCGCAACTGTTTTGTAGCAAACACTAATGCAAAAACCAAATTTTCCATAGAGGAGTAATTCAACTCCGGTCCTTGTAGCGTTCTACTTACGAAGTAGAACAGAGTTTGGACCGTGTCCCTATCCATCATGAGTACCGCACTTATTGCTCCATGTGTGGCTGATAGATACATAATGAGCTCCTCCTTTGGCCGGGGAGCTACTAGCATGGGGAGAGATGCGAGGTGTTGCTTGAGTTGACCAAAGGCTTCCTCAGCTTCCTTTGTCCACCGGAAGTCTCCCTTCTTAATGCACTTCTTGAGTGTTTTGAATAGGGGGAGTGACTTCTCTGCGGACTTTGATAAGAACCTGTTTAGCCCGGCCAGCTTCTCATTTAAGGACTGCACCTCTTTCCGTGTATGAGGGGATGGTAGCTGTATTACTGCGTCCGTTTTTTTCTGGGCAAGGCTTGATGCCATTTGGATCAATCATATATCCAAGGAACATTGCTTTCGTTGCCCCAAACGTGCATTTCTTTGGATTTAGCTTCATATTAATCCTCCTCAATGTGTCAAATGTCTCTTGGACATCCCGGAGGAGTGCATCCTCCGTATGACTTTTGATGACTAAGTCATCCACATAGACCTCCAGGTTGTGGCCTATCTGTGAGTTGAAGGCTTTGTCAACAAGCCGCTGGTATGTTGCCCCGACGTTCTTTAGTCCGAACGGCATTTTTGTATAACAGTATACGCCTTGACTAGTATGGAACGCCGTCTTCTCTGCATCCTCTTCCGCCATCTGGATCTGGTGGTACCCTTTATATGCGTCCAAGAAGCACTTAAAGGGATATCCACATAGAGATTCCACCTTCCAGTCAATCTCCGATAACGGGTAACAATCTTGTGGACAAGCTTTGTTCAGATCCGTGAAATCCACGCACATGCGCCAGCTTCCGTCATGATTTTTGACCATGACTGGGTTGGATAACCACTCGTGGTAGTATACCTCGCGCATGATACCCGCATCCACCAGTTTCCGTACCTCATCCAATATCACTTGGCTGCGTTCAGGTGCCTGATCGCGCTTCTTTTGGTTAACGGGAGGATATCCCTGGCGGATCTGGAGCTTATGTTCTGCTATCGCGCGCGGTACGCCCATTATATGCTTGGGCTCCCATGTGAATACATCTAAATTTGCCTTCAGGAGGGAGCACATGGCCCCTTTACCGCCATCCGAGAGTGTTCCCCCTATGGACACCTCTTGTTCCGGGTAATCAGGATGGATTGCCACCTTCCAATTGGGAGGTAGTGATCCGTCCTTGGGGGAAACAGGTGGAACCGGTGTTGTCACGGCATGACACTCGGATGCTGGTACGATTGTGTTATAGATGGTGACAATTCCTCCTTCCAAAGGGAATTTGATCATTCCGTGTGTCGTGGAGGGTACCGCCCGTATGGCCAGCATACCTGGTCTGCCTATGATCCCATTGTATGGAGAGTGTGAGCGTATCACCATAAAGTTCATCCACGCCGTGGTGGAGTGCTCTTCATCCCCAACGGTTACAAGCAGACGCAACTGTCCTATTGGCCAGATGGTGTCTCCACTAAAACCGATGAACGGCGCCGTGGCCGGTACTAATTGGCTTCTTATTTATGGTCGTAACTGTATGAAACAGTGTTCGTATAGTACTTCTGCTGATGACCCTCCATCCACATACATACGGCGAACATTGTGTGTTCCAATGATTATCTCAATAGTGAGAGGCGCATCAATCACATCGCTTGCTGTGATGGGAGGGAATGAGATTTCTCTGCCGCGTGAAAATTTTTGACTAATTTTCTGCCTCGTGCGGTGTTGTCTGGATTGGATCATATATATAGTTGAAGGTTTGTCCTTTTGGGGATCCTTCTTGTCATACTTCTTGTTGTCTTTTCCATCCTTCCAATCCTTGACCAAATGCTTGAGTTTGCCTGACTTGATCTGTGACTCAATATGCTTTTTGAGTTGGATACATTCCTCCGTACCATGGCCCTTGTCGTTATGGAATTCGCGAAAACGGTTTCCTTGACGACGGTCCAGCGGAGTCGTCATTGGGGGAGGTCTCGGGAAATTGGCCCCTTCCGTCAGCAAGATCTCCTGGTAGGACATCTTTAGAGGGGTAAACTTATCGTCCGGCTGTCCTCTTTTGTTTTGGCTCTTGTAATCTGAGCCCCTCCCATTGTTCTGGTTGTTTTGACCGCCCGACTGTCTCCTGGACTGGTCGTTCGATCGGTAACTGTTTCCTTTTGAAGGATAGGCCGCGGCTACCGCGGTTTCTCCCTCTATGAAGTTTCTGACCCTTTCCATAAGGTCGTCATACCTCTCCGGACGTTTGTCATTGAGACGTCTGATTAATTCCCTGTCTGTTATGGCGTGCATATAGTCGGAAATTTTCAGGAATTCCGGCATTGTCTTTGTGCGTGTGCACTCGTCATTGAAGCATTCAGTGAAGGCCTCCGTAGACTCCCCCGGCCGTTGTTTGACGGTTGCCAATGAGACCGGGTCCCTATTATACTTCTTTCGCTGAGTATAATTATTCTTGAACGCAGTACGTAGTTCAGTGAAACTACCAATGCTTCGCGAAGGGAGTCCCTCAAACCAGTCACGAGCATTGCCGATCAAGGTTGAATTGAACATTTGGCACCATATAGGCATGGGCCATCGCTCAATTTTCTCCTGCGTGTCAAATATCTTGAGGTGATCATCCGGATCACCAGTTCCATCATAAGTCTCGACACACGCCGGCATGCGACGCTTTGTATCCTCAGAGTAATTCCGTATGCGGAGAGTAAAAGGATCTTCCCTGGGATCTGCCCATTGACGGGTGAGACTAGGGTCACACCACAGACGGGAAAGATCTTCTGCTTCTGTTTCTCGGTAATAGGTCCCACCATAGTACTCCTCATTGTCTGGTGGCAGTGGAGGAGTACGCCTAGGTCGGCGACGCTTGGGTGGATGGTCATCCGAGTCCTCTCCTGATAGACCGGGAGAAGGAGGTGGTCCCCCATCCTTTGGGTAAGGACCGCTCTTGTGAGAAGAGCCAGGAGCCTTCTTCCCGGTATTCATCCTATCCCACACGCTTGTGCGGCGATTGGTTCTGGTTAGTTCCAGATCTGGTCGTTTGGGCGAACCGTCAGACTTCTCTCCCTCTTCTCTGGACTGTATTAGTTCCTGCATGAGACGGTCCCCCATGCGTTCGAACACATTCCTGGGTTGGGGAGTTTCCTCAAAGAGGCTCCGCTCCTGAGGTCGTGTCCTTCTCTTCCTCTGAGTTTGAGAAGAGGTGCCTGGTCCGGTGTTGCCAAAGTTGAGCCTAGATCGGAGGTCCCTCCCTAGATTCAACCTTGATGCAATCCCTGGGTCGATCCTCTCAAAGTTCTGCGTGATAACTCGAGTGAGATCTTCCTCGCTGAGTGGTTCGACCTCTACTTCCTCCCCAGTCGATGGTATGTGCGGCTCCTTGTTAGGGGATTGGGCGCACTCCCTGGATCATGATTATCCAAGGTCGAAGTAGGTGGTGGGGTCATGGAGAACGTGCTTGTCACCCTATGGATTGAAGACCACTCCGGTTGTTTGGTCCGCCAGCTTGATGGCTAGGGGATCGATTGGGAATGAGTATCCCTTCCCCTTGGGACTTCCGATTTCCAGGCTTTGTGTTCCTGGGATTTCCCTGCGGATGCCCCTTCGTCATTAAGAATTCAAGATAAGATTTTGCTCTAGCTTAGTGTAATGGTCCCACGGATGGCGCCAACTTGTTGATACAATAGTTGGGTGATCCTTGCTAGACCCGAATTAGGCTTAATTTGGGTTGGCTGGACGCCGGCTCCTGCACCAAGTGAATTATCTGGTTGGGATTCTGCACACTAAACAACACGCATTAGGCTTACCATGGGAATGTTTCCCACGATTAGACTCCGGCGTGAGAGTAAGTAATCGGTTAGGGTTATAGGAATCGGATGAGAGTTGAGAGTGTGTAGAATGTAATACCTTTGTGGAACCCTTGGGGGTTCCATATATAGGCAGTGAAACCATAATGGGCTGCCACTGTTGCTTCGGCCCCAAGGCAAGGATAATCACTAGATTTAGATTGATTGTTATCTTCTAATTATGGTGAGTGAATATCCTCTCCTTTGGGATAAATCCTAATCATAGTAGGAGTATGATTCTGTCTAACCCTGCACCGGGCATGCCGGGCCATGGGCCGCACACGTGTGTGCGGTTACTGTTCATCCAAGCCCATAAGCTCAAATAACATTATTCCCACCCATCTGTGATGGGCCGGATACGGGTAGTACCCGTGGGCCGGGTTCATGACCCGGCTTAGGGACTATACGTCATCCATGGGACCATGAACAACATATGCTTTGTGTTCTTGCTATACCTGAAAGCAAAGATCAAGTTCCAACGTAGGTAATTCTAACGACCCTAGTATGTTTGTTTTTTCACTCGTGACACTCTTCCATGCGTAGATAGTTCACCAGATCTAAGGGTCGCATCGTAAAAAAAAAACACCAATTCAGATCTTTGTCTTTTACTCTTAATTGGTTCATATAGAATGTTAGTCTAGTGGTGCTACGTTAAATTTTATGTCGCATTATACCTACGGTTTATAATTCAGACTGAAAGTCAATAATGCGTTGCAATTATGAATCAATTATATGAAAATCGACTGAAAGTCAATTATTGTACGTGTCGTTTACAATTAAGAAGGAAATTCGCGTGTCACCATCTATACTTCTTTGATAAAGAATGTATTTAAAGTCTATATTTTCTTTATTAAGAAGTTGTATTTATACTTTTGAAGTTGATCACATGCTTAACCGTGTATATGGAGGATATATTAGTCCATGTGATAAATATTTAAATAGCAAATACAGATAACTATTGAAACAATGACCGAATAATTTGACATAGATGGAGACGTGATCTACCTATTTAAACATAAATTCATTAGTAATATGTGTTATGATATTTGACATGCTTGAAATATTTGATGATATATGCCGTATACGAACTATGATGTACGTAAAATATCCGTTTTATCTGATGCACGATTCTGAATATTATGTTGGATGCACTAAGTGTCATCAAATGCTTGGCTTTTTTATGTTGATATTTGCGGATAATCGCCTCCGTTCGTCTGCGAAACTCCGCACGTCGGTCGTACTCTTTTATATAACAAAAAAAGGATATGTCACATATCTAAGTTAATGAAAAGATATTTGATACGTCGATTTTACTCAGTTAAAAAGTTCTTTGTCGTATGTCTAATCGAATTGATTACTGGCTTAACGTGCGACTCAGCTGTCTTTGGTGGAAACAAATGTTGTGTCGTTGTAGTAAAATTAAAGTGCACAAACTTTAAAGTAATAGCAGGTAATTTAAATCTAAATCTAAGTGAAAATAAATGACAAGAAATAAAAGCGTGACGAGAAATTAAGTGGCACTTAAGGTAAGTAACGCAAACTTAAAACTATCCTAAAGGCAAACTTAAACTTAAACTAAAGCAAGCTTAAAATAAATCTAAGGCAACTTAACTAAAAGTGCGACTAAGAAAAAAGGCGGGAAAAGTAAAGCTTAAAACTTAAAATAAAATAAACTAAAAACAGCTCATTCGGAATAAACCTTCGTTCGGAATAATTACTCGTTCGGAATGTCACCTTCGTTCGGAATAATTCTTCTTTACTCGGAATAATAACCTCATGCGGAATAAAAGCTTCATCCGGAATACTAACTCAAAAACCTTCATCCGGAATAATCAAACAAGCACTCATCCGGAATAATTGGCTTATTCGGAATATGTATTTATTCGGAATATGTAGTTCATCCGGAATAATCAAAAGAAACAACCTTCGTTCGGAATGTACACTGATTCAGAATAATCACTCAAAAACCTTCATCCGGAATATTCCGAGTGAACACCCCTATTCCGGATCAAACGAATATTCCGAATCAAGGGAATTCATTCGGAATAACTTATATTCCGGATAAGGGTGTTCACTCGGAATATTCCGGATGAAGGTTTTTGAGTGATTATTCCGAATCAGTGTACATTCCGAACGAAGGTTGTTTCTTTTGATTATTCCGGATGAACTACATATTCCGAATAAACACATATTCCGAATAAGCCAATTGTTCCGGATGAGTGCTTGTTTGATTATTCCGGATGAACGTTTTTGAGTTAGTATTCCGGATGAAGCTTTTATTCCGCATGAGGTAATTATTCCGAGTAAAGAAGAATTATTCCGAACGAAGGTGACATTCCGAACGAGTAATTATTCCGAACGAAGGTTTATTCCGAATGAGCTGTTTTTAGTTTATTTTATTTTAAGTTTTAAGCTTTACTTTTCCCGCCCTTTTCCTTAGTCGCACTTTTAGTTAACTTGCCTTAGATTTATTTTAAGCTTGCTTTAGTTTAAGTTTAAGTTTGCATTTAGGATAGTTTTAAGTTTGCGTTATTTACCTTAAGTTCCATTTAATTTCTCGTCACGCTTTAATTTCTTGTCATTTATTTTCACTTAGATTTAGATTTAAATTACCTGCTTTTACATTAAAGTTTGTGCACTTTAATTTTACTACAACGACACAACATTTGTTACCACCAAAGACAGCTGAGTCGCACGTTAAGCCAGTAATCAATTCGATTAGACATACGACAAAGAACTTTTTAACTGAGTAAAATCGACGTATCAAATGGCGCCGCTGCCGGCTCTTTTCGTAAAGATTAACGGTTTTCTGTGAGAGACGCGTTGCTTTTTGGGATCCGTTCATTCGTGAGCGTTATTTTCTTGCTTAAAAATTTCCAAAAATCCATAAAAATTAAAAATTTCCAAAAATCCATAAAAATTAAAAATTTTCAAAAATCCAAAAAGATTTTATTTTCTTTATAGTGTATATATATTCTCTTTGTGTTTGGTATCTTTTTCTTTCGCTTTCGCAGGTGTATGCGTACTAGATCTTCTACTTATCCAGAGCCCGAGACTCGTGAAGATTTAGCTATGGCAGGTGTGAACAACAACAATAATCCACCGCACCTCAACAATAACAACAAAAATGTTCTTCCACAGCCCGATCTTCGGACAATGGAGGAGCTTTGTCAACCCACAATGTTTGGCCGAGGAGGACCGATTGCGCCGATGCAAATCACGGCTCCGGAGTTTTCGTTGAAGCATCACATTATACAGCAAGTGCAAACTAATCCATTCCGCGGAATGTCGGATGATGATGCCAACAAACACCTCGACAAATTCATTACCATCACCCAAAGCATGAAGTTGCCCGGTGCTACTATGGATGTTCTTCATCTTCAACTCTTTCCACATACTTTATCACACCACGCCGAGAAATGGTTTGATCGTCTCCCGAAGAATTCAATTCATACTTGGGATGACATGACTCAACGATTTTTGTCGCGCTACTTTCCACCATCCATGGTCACGAGCCTTCGCAATCAAATCAGCGGTTTCATGCAAGAACCCGATGAATCTCTCTTTGATGCTTGGGAAAGATATAATGTTTTGATCGATCGTTGTCCGAACCACAACATGCTCCCTGTGACCTTAATTGATACTTTCTACAACGGTTTGACTTTTCGTGATCGTGATACGATTAATGCAGCCGCCGGTGGCACATTTATGAAAAGGAGACCCGGGGAATGTAGAGAGCTTATTGAGAACATGACTACTCATCACAAAAAATTGGGATTCCTCCGCTTGTTCAAGGAACAACCCGAGAGTCAATGTTTCTTCTACTTCAGCAAACCCCGATATGACCAAATTCACCCGGATGATGGCCGAAATGAACAAAAATATCTTGTTCATCGCTTCAAACCAACAACAAGTTAAAGCGGTAGACATTCCTTGTGAGACATGCGGCGGTCCACACTCATACACTGATTGTCCTTCTACTCAAGGAAATCCGGAAAACGTGTATGCGGCTTATGGTAATTATTCACCGGAAAATTACCAAGCCCGACCTCAAGGGGATCGAAATTTTCTAAGTTACCGTTCCAACAACTACCTTTCACCCGGTTTGTCTCCTCAAAACCACAACCCCAACAACAACTACACTAGAAGCAACCAAATCCCACCTAGAGCTTCTAATCCTTATCACCCACCCGCTCAACAAGCCCCACCCATTAATCAAGATGTTGAAGCCTTAATGAGAACCCAAGGAGAGCAAATTAAGAATCTGCAAAGACAAATTATCAATTTTAAAGGGGATATCACCAAGCAAGGGAATGACATTAGATCCGAGCTTCGAAATGATATACAATCCTCCTTCTGCAATCAAACAAATGATTTAAAGAATATGCTGGCTAGTTTCTTACCCACCACTCAACCCTCTACTTCGAGTTCTCTACCTTTAAACACCGTCACCAACCCGAGAGCGAATGTGAGTGCTATTACTACTCGTAGTGGAATTTCTTTAGTAGGACCACCTATCCCACCCCCAGTTACTCCAGCTACACCTCCTCCACCACCATTTATCCCTACTACTCCCACACCTAGTATTAGTACACCATTACCGTCTCCGCCTCATCATGATGAAGCGCCAACCACCTCTAAACCTTCAACATCTCAACCTTCACCTTCTACACCTCCACCACCCAACCCTAGCATTCCTTACCCTTCTCGACTCAACAAGGCTAGAATTTTAACTAAGACTGACATTCAAGTCGCTAACTTTTTGGAAAAGATTGCCGGAATGAAAATCACCTTTACCCTTGTTGAAGCTCTTGCACAAATGCCACAATTTGTCAAGATGTTTAAGGAATTGCTTAATAAGAAGGAGAAGATGGTCGAGTTTGTTAATACTCGCTTGAATGAAAATTTCTCTACAATCCTTCTTAAAGAACTTTCGGAAAAACTTGGAGATCACGGTCGTTTTGTGCTACCTTGTACTTTTAACCAAACCGACAAATTTACTGCCTTAGCCAATCTCGGGGCAAGTATAATTTTGATGCCTTTAAGTGTTTGGAAAAAGTTATCATTGCCCGACCTTACACCCACCAAAATGACTCTTGAGCTAGCCAATCGCACTCTTGCTTACCCCGTTGTTATTGCCGAAGATGTGTTCATTAAAGTTGGCACATTCACTTTTCCGGTCGACTTCGTCGTTGTTGATTATGAAATGGACCCTCGTATTCCGTTAATACTTGGACGCCCATTTTTTAGAACCGGTAGAGCTTTAATTGATGTGGATAAATGTGAACTCATCTTAAGAGTCGGGGATGATGCACAAGTTTTTGAAATGGGGAAGCTTACAAGCAAATCCTATGGAAGAGAATCAGTGAATATGATTAATGTGATCGATGATTTTGTCGTCTACAACAATCCTCTATTCGATTCTTGCAATGATAATCCACTTTTTCAAGATGATGTGGATGATTCTCTCTCCAATTTGGAACCTTCACCCATATATGATTCTCCACCAATCTATGATGCTTATGATGATGATTCTAGTTCTGATGGAGATGATTATGATGATTTTACTTCCGAGTATCCCGACATGCCCACCTATGATGATTTTGATGTGGCTGATACTCTTTCGAGTGATTCTTCTCATGATGAAGATCCTCCGCCAACCATGCTTAATCCTACTTTGGATGACTACTCATTTGAGGAAGACTTTTCTACTTTTCTCAATACATACTTCCCTCATGAGAGTGATGCTCCTCCTTTAGACTTTGATAATCATGGTCTTGATCCTACTTCGGATTTGAAGAAAATTCTTTCAAAGGAGAAGAAACCGGACGACACCAACATCCGTAGCACGTATGTTTTGACACCTCTTTGTCCACCTTCTGAGGACGAGGTTGTGCATTTTCTTAGCGGATCTTCTTCAAACTCTACTGAGCCTGAGTGCTATTTTCCCCTAAAGTAAAAGGTTTTCGACCCCGGTATCGATATTCTTCAGCCATCTCAGTATCCATCTGATGAAATAAAAGGAAAATTTTTTGGAACTACTGGAGATATGCTTGCACCTCATCACCCTTGCTTCCACCGTGCTCCATCTTTGCTTAAGGGAACCTTGCCTATTCTTCTTTGGCTTGCCTTGTTCGCCTTAAGCTTGTGCTATTTGATGGACGAAAACTATGTCTTTGATCCCGGTGGATGTGTTTCATGCTTCTTCCTATGCTAATCAAGGTCGAGTCAGGCTCACGACTCGGTTAACAAAAATCAAGCGCTTCTTGGGAGGCAACCCATGCATCTATCTTTTAGTTGTCTTTATCCTAAGTGTAGGGGAGACCCGTTGGTGTTTGCTATTTCCTCTCTTCTCATATTCAGGGATTCGAGCTTTCAAAGATCCACTCTTGATGATTTTTGACGACCCGTGATTCTGTGTTTCCGTCTTCCCGGTTCTATCCTAAACTCTTTTCGATTCACTATTTTATATTTCTCAATTTTAAAATAGGAATCCTATTAGTTGTCCCTTCCTTAGCAAGACTTAAATAACGTGCACAATGTCCTAAGTGTAGGGGAGTTTACTCCCACATGCTTAAACATTGAGGACAATGTTTTTTTCTAGTGTAGGGGGGACTTCTATCGAAGTTAAGTGGTCTTTTCCTTGTATTTGTCCTCATTTTAACCGGAAAATCAATTTTTCGACATTTTTCAAAATTTTTGATCTATTTTGGCCTATTAGTTTTTCCCTTTGTATAGTTATTTTCTTTCTTTACTAGAATAAACTTTAATAAAGTGGTTTTAATTTTCAAACGTTGTGAATCTTTTGACTCAACCCGATTTTACTTATCTAAGTTTACTCAAGCTAGTATCCTTAACGTGTTTAAGTCAAGTTATGCTAGGCTTTTATATAGGGAGCTATAAAACGCGAAAGTCTTAACTCTCACGGGTTAAGAACAAGAACTTTCGCAAATTCCTATAATTGATCCTAGAGAGTCGTTTATCAAGGGAACTTTAAAATGCGATTTCTAAACTTGAAAAAGTCTAAGAGTTTGCAAGATCCTATAGACGACTCGAAAACCCAAAACTTTGATTTAATAGGCTAAGCATCCACGAGTCTCATTCCTTGAGATTTTAAATTATGGAGAACGAGAGATGATAGAGTCAATTATAAGTTTGGTATTCTTTCGTGAATTTATATGAGTTAATTATGAGCCTATTCTCCCATCGCCTGCTAATAAATTTATCTGCAATAAATAAGGTTGTACGATTTGAAAAGTTACTTAGCTTCTAGCCCAAGATCGTTTAAAAGTTGCTCGGTAATGATTAGAGTTCATAGCCAAGGCATAACTTATTGAAGCGGGATTTGAAGATTGGCGAGTCCGAAAAGGCCCTAACAAAGCATGAGGGCTACATTTTGTTGCTAAAGATCCCAAGTGATGTGAAGAATCATTTATCAAAGATCAATATGAAGGATCGAGACACACGATGAAAAGCAAATACTCCCGTAAAGATCATGGAGAAGTCTATCCGAAAAGGCCCTAACAAGGTATGAGGATAAATAGATCCAAGTCCTAAAAGGAGGCGGATCGTTGTATATCAAAGCCCAAAATAAAGATTGGAGAAAAATGAAGAAGTCGTGGTCCAAATATGAAGAATCTCTCAAAACTTCAAGTGAAGAAATTCCTATTATGAAGAGAAGACCATTATTTCATGAACGTCTCTCAAGATTTTAAGTATGAAGTCGCTGCCAAATATCGGTCCGAGAAAGGTTTCAAATCGCGAAGCGAGTTATGCCAAGATATGAACTTTTTGAGGTCCCGAGAAGCAGTTTTAAAATATTTTGTCCTTTAGCTAACTATTGATTAAATCGTCCCACTTTATTTTCAGCCTAAATAACTATCGAAATAAGTCAACAATGCATCATCGTGATCATTCAAGACAACAATAAAATATAAGAGATACACCTAGGAATAAGGGAGTCTAAGTAAATAATTGGCCCACATGAGTTCGTGTTAGTTTGCTAACTTATAATAACAATGATCTCGTTTTTGCTTGGTTTGGAGAATGTGAAAACTTGAGGATGATGATCATTCATGACATTTCCAAAACCCTAAGGTATGTCTTTGATTTCTTTACTTAATTTCTTCCTTTGAATGTTTATAATTTTATGTCTCTTTAATAAAGGCTAATAAGGATTGATTATGATGAAAAATGTAAAACATGCTTTGTAACTAATGCATTGCATGAGGACATTGCAATGGTCAAGTGTAGGGGATTTGATAGGTGTGTAAACACCCATCCTTTTACCACTTAATTACAATAATAACCAGGCCAAAACGTGTATTTTATGTCGTAAATGTCGGAATTATGCGTGGTTTGTGTTTTTGTTGTGATTTTAGGATCAAAATGTAAAAAGGGAAGAAAACACGGCTTTCACGGGCTTTTATCGAAGAAAAAGACAAAAGACGAAGTCAAAAGATCAAGAGTGCTAAAAGAACGGAAGTCCAAGGCCTATTCTAAATATTTATCGAAGAAAAAGTCCAAAGACGGAAGTTTACTAAAAGCCGAAGAACTCAAGTCTAATTTATTGAAGAAATTACAAGACGAGTTTATTAATCCCGAGACAAAAGTCAAAGAATTTGTAAGATTAAGGACTTAATGATAATTAAAGAAAGAAGAAAGAGGGGACGAAGCTTCCACTAAGCACCTCCCTAATCCCCTATAAATAGCTTTCATTTCATTCCATTTGTTTTTGTTGGCTAAGTGTGACAATTAGTCTTCCACTTTAAATTTTGCACATTTAATTTTCATGTCAATTTAAATACATTGTCTTGCACTTTTAATACCTTTAATTCAAGTAAGTTTCCTTTTTATTATTGTTAATCTTTACTTTTTCTTGTTAATCTCCTATCTACCTTTCTTGATTAATCTTTAATCTTTATGCTTTATTGTTTATGTTCATGTTCTTGATTTTTTATTAAATTGATTAAGTGGGTTTTGATTATTTTGATTATTATTGTTATTGTTTTTTATTTGGTTTGATTGGTATTCATTAGTTGATCATTTTTTGTTAGTCTTGTTTAATCTTTTGGTTGATTTTGATTAGTTTTAGATTATATTCGTGTTATTTTTGTTTCCTTGTTCTTTGCTGTTTGTTTGTTCCCCGAGTTATTCCGAATCAAGGATCAGACAAACATTCCGAATGAAGGGTTTATTCTAGTTTATTCCGGATCAAGTGGTCATTCCAAACCAGGCAATCATTCCGGATTAGTTTGGTATTCCGAATAAGCAATATATTCCGGATCAGTGGAAATTCTGAACCAAAGGACTTATTCCGGATCAAACGGATATTCCGAATCAAGGGAATTCATTCGGAATAACTTATATTCCGGATAAGGGCAATATTATTTAACTTTTAATTTGGTATAAGTATATTCTGATATATACAAATTTATAAAATATTACCCAAATCTTTTAGAAGTTAATAAATATAAATATTTTTTGTTTATTAATACAAGATATTACATATCTTTTAAAATTGGCAAAGAGATATTACATATATCTTTTAATTTGACTATATATGTTGTTCATATATGTCGCGACCCGACGTAATAATATCGTGATTCACGGTCATGGCTCGTCCATCCGCACTCATCTGCACATTAAACAATTATTTTATTTTTTATTTGTAGTCATGGTATGTCCAGCCGTGCTCGTCTGTATGTTCGGTTATATTTTATTTTTCATTGCGGTCATGAGCCGTGTCTTCCGTAATTAATCCGCATGTTCGGATATATTGTTTATAATAATAACGGATATTACACATATCATTTAAATTACTACAAGATATTATTTATCTTTTTTCTATTCGGATATGATATATTCTGATATTACTAATTTATAAAAGATATTATATATATCTTTTAAATCGGTACGATATATTACATATATTTTTGGATAAAATATTTTATTTATCATTCGCGGTTATGGTACGTCCATCCGCGCTAGTCTGCACGCTCAGACATCTTTAGCCTACGGGCGTACATGTACACATCGTTCCCAGGTGGAATAATAGGATTGAGTGAACCTAATAATTCAACTTGTCGTATAAGAGGGATGCAACCCCAACGACTACAGATCATGTATCCTTGTTAGACACCTTGCTATCAAGACGTTGTAGTAAGTTATGCAAACCACGTGACTCATGATGGACTTGCAAAAGACACACTGTGCACGTCTAAAAACATTTTTGTCAAAACTTTGACCGTCCTTATGGTAGTATCGGTACGCCGTACGTAATGGCATAACTCATCCCATAAGTTAGTTAAGATACGTCTTATACTATGTGACAATTTGCGGTTACGGCAAGACCCATCCGCGTTTGTTCGCACGTTTGGACCCAATTTCTATCTTTTGTATGCAAAAATGGTACGTCCATTCGCGTTGGTCTACGCGACCATATTTTTTTTAATACTTGATTAAGTTTAATACTACTAATCGAGGGGAGCACCATTAAACTTGGGGGGCTACCAGGGTATACTAATACCACGTGCTTCTTATCATTCGCCGTGGAAGTATTCCTTCCGCGTGCTCATTATCTTTCGCCGTGGAAGTATCTCTTCCACGTGGTCATTATCTTTCGTCGTGGAAGTATTCTTCCACGGGCTCATTCTCCTTTGCCGTGGAAGTATCTCTTCCACGTGCTCATTATCATTCGCCGTGGAAGTATTCTTCCACGGGCTCATTCTCCTTCGCCGTGGAAGTATCTCTTCCACGTGCTTATTATCTTCGCCATGGAAGTATCTCTTTCATGTGCTCATTATTTTCACCGTGGAAGTATCTCTTCCACGTGCTCATTATCTTTCGCCGTGGAAGTATTCTTCCACGGGCTCATTCTGCTTCGTCGTGGAAGTATCTTGTCACACCCCACCATGGCGGAACATGGGGCGCGACGTATGGATATCATCATGACATGGCGTGTCTATAGAGACAACTATATGAAATAAGAAATGTCATAAAAATGGTGACACGAAGGTCATGACAATATCTCAATAAATGCAAGGGGTCTAGGTAAGTAAGTAACAGTCCTACTTCTTACCCAAGACAACAAATAACATACCAACAAACATATGTGTGCCACAGTATCACTTATTACAAGAACAACCAAATACAAACTAAGAAGGAACGGGGATCTCCTTCTATATGCAATCCTAAGGCATCCAAGTCTAGCCACTTCTATCCTCAAGCTTAACCACATTCTCACCTGAAAGAGACACTAAAACACGTCAACATAAAGTTGGTGAGAGTCATAGGTTTAGACTCCAACGCTAAATCGGTTACAAACTGTGAATAACAACCATAAACACAATAACATATGGACAATGTGCTACAATTATGTATTAACAACTAGCATTCAAGATCAATCATTCCAAACCAAAATCCAAGGCTCCTACCTTGCCAAACAACATCATGGTACCATAGATGATCACACTATGTACCTATCCCAAGGCCACTACCTTGGCAAACCACAAGGCCACTACCTTGTCAAACCACAAGGCCACTACCTTGTCAAACCACAATAACATATCAAAAATCGCATAGCAGTTAATCACATAAGTGTACACACAAGTCCATCACAACCATAAAACATTCACAGCAACAATTTAGAAACAACTCAACACAGTGTCTCTTCCATCCCATCTGGAAGTCAAAAACAAAAATAAACATGGGACTATGAACACTCACCTGATAGCTCCTTCACACGTCCTTGCACTAGCAACAAGCTAACAAACCAAAAACACGAATATAATAAACGAACCAATCACTAAGATGGCTCATTAACCTTTGATGGACATCTAGCCTATTCCCACATATTTACCTCATTAATAAGCTCTAATTACTCCATTATACTTCCTTAACAAGTCCTTAACTTGGTTAAGTTTAATAACTAACCCATTCGTATTTTACCCAAAACAGTCCTAGTTTTTAGGTCTCAAAACTTTAGGTCAAACGCCCACTTAAACCTACCCATGGTTTCTGTAAAAGGAATATTCATACCCTTACATATGTTGGCTAACACCTCCCACTTTTCCTAACCTTAAAGCTTCGGTTAAGGCTCCGATATATATATATCTACTTTTGTCATTCCAGATTTCCTGATTTTAAACGTACTAAAAGATTGTTACCATTAAGGGGTCTTACCCTAAACCACAACCTTAGCCCAAGTGCAGATACTTACTACAATATATAAACCATCTCTCACGTTCGTGAGAAGATCCTAATGCAACCCTAAGTACCCCAAACAACCCAAAACTTAAAAAAAAAGGCTGAATTCAAAACTGTTTTTACCTCCGACTGTTGTAACCTGTTTTTGACCCACTTCCCGACCTCCAATTTAGTTCTCGTTTCTTGCATTGGAAAGCCACTTCAAATACCTTTCCAGGGGTACTTGGATCGTAAAATAAGAGTTTATAAAACTCCCGATATGATCAAAACAATTGACTCAAAATCTGCCCAGTTTTTAAAAACGGGTTTAAACAAATTGAACTAATTAATTACCCATAGCCCCATCTAATACAAGCCCTAGATTATATGATCATCATATTATGACTATAACATCATTAATTTACTAATTTTATATAAACCCTAACCCTAATCCATCATAAGAATGATTAATTAAACATAAAAACAATTCAATCAAAAAGGTTTAAGAAGGTTTACCTTTGATTTATGAAAACCCCCAAATTTTATGAAAAACCCTAATTTTTTTATGAAACCCACGAATTTTCTTGGTTTCCAGTAGATAATAATGAATTTTTTTGTTTAGTATAACTTTATATAGGGTATGGGTGAATCCTAGTCCAACTCATAGCCCACTTTCCTTTTTTCCTCCCTTTTTCCTTTTTTTTTCTTTTCTGGCGTTCAAACCGACCCACACCCTCCTTAATTTCGTTTTTTTTCTTTTTTTATTATTAGTATATGTATTAATAATATTACCTTAATTTATCTTAATTTATTTCAGCTCCTAAAGCCTCCAAAACCTCAAAACCGTAAAACTAGTCAGTTTTTACGCGTTTTACCGAAAAAGTCGTAAAATATACACTTTTATAAAAAAACTCAAATTTTGAAATAAACTTTATAACTAAGTCCTAAATGACTTAAAACCATCCCGAAAAATACTCACATGACTAATTACCTCTTCCGAGACCTCTAAATGCTAAACCGTAAATCGTAAAAATACGATTTTCTATAATACATATACGTATACGTAAAACTACTAAATAACACCATTTCACTTCATAGTCACTACCATGTGAGCTCATGAACATGAAATCATCACACATCGTTTCACTCACAAGGTACCCCGTACCGGAAACGATATCCAAACCACAATCTATACACACCAATTAGCACATAAACACGTAACTAGCACAAAATAAAACTAAGTGACAAACCTCACAACCAGGGTTGTCACATCACTCCCTCCTAATAGAAATCTCGTCCCGAGATTTACTCCTTAGGATCAAACACATAAACAACAAATCACATGAGGATACTTGTTCTAAACGAACTCCTCTCATTACCACGTGAACTTTAGTTCAAGTTTCAAAATACCACATATACAAACCAAAAATAATTAAACTCATTGCCAAACTCTTGACCTCATAGTCAATAAATCTCACAAATGACTCTTTGATAAAACAAAGACTCTTATTAACACAAGTCCCGAATAACCGTACATGCACAATGCATTCTCAAACAACATTTACCAATCTCAATACATGAAATGCATCATGTATACAACTCATTTTCCCCAGGTAATTCTATACTCATAAGCTAATGGTCCGATCTTTCCAAAGATCATAAATGGACCTACAAAACTCTACATCAGCTCTTCCATTTTACCAAAACATACCACCCGTTACTATGGGTGAAACTTCATACATAACTCTGTCACTAACTCTAGTGGTTTCCTTCTTTATTCCCTACATCCTCATTAATAGGGAACATGCCCCTCTCACCGGTGACTCTCTCCTTGTAGGAGACTTCTTGCTGATGTAACGCGTTCTCCAACTATCTCCAAACCTCGCGCCAATGCTCTAGGCGTCTTTCTCAATTACCCCTATAATATACTCATACCAACCATTAGTCTATCAACGGTATACTACGCTTGCTTTCCATCGTTTCTTCCCTTGCCATAATTCTTCATAAGGCATTCCATACATATTAGGCTAACTTTTACACAAAACTTCCTATCCCATCGCATCTGTACGCAATCCTTACAAATTCTCAACTACGTGACTTCTCATTCCTCTTGAAATATGAGATGAATTAGTCAGTCTATCGACTATCACCCTACTGTCGTCGTACTTATTCCTACACCCAATCATGCATCCCTTTCACCAACTTCATCATTACATCGCCCTTTCTAAGCTACTCCTATCTATATAGGAAGTATAGTCTACGTCCCTTTTCTCCATATGATTATCCAAGCCACGCAACATACAGGTTGACGCGTTCTCCGCTTTAGACAACTCAACTCGTGCAACCTACACCCTTCATCCAAATCACCCTAATGCGTCATCCATATTGTTCCAGTTCGTCTCTGCTTCACTTCATTCTTCTTATTCCATGTCTCATCAACCATACTTGCCTTTCCCAGATGGTACTTGGCCTTGCAATTTTCTTTCATCACTTAACTCCACCCATCACCTTTGCCAAATGTTCAATCAAGATGATTGAATATGTGTGGGAGACGTTCATGATCCGTATAGATCATTCTCTACGTCTCGTACACCAAATACCTCTAGCATTCTAGGCAGATATAACAGTCCAGCTCCACTAACTAAGTCTATCCAGTTCTTCCAATTCTTCAGTTCCTGCAACGTATATGCGATCGCCTTTCTTTGTCGTCCTCGTACGCGTCCAAATCGTTGCTCCACGTATCGTCATGCTTCGCGAATTCATCCGGTCCTTCCGATAATGCCAAAATTGGCTCATTATCCAATCCACCTCTTCAGCCTCCAAAACGCTTCCTCATCCTTCTTCACTTTGCCCTTGCTGGTTCCATGATATGCCATCATCTCTAACTGCTCATCATAGTAAGCTTAATCCTAAGACTTACACTTGGAAATATCTCATATAATTCCCTTTCCTAACAACTCCAAATCCAACTCATAACTCGCCTCACTCTCCTTCTTAGACTTAAGTAGATCAAGATGTCGTCGGTGCTCCCGATGACAACTCGTTTATATACGTTCATGCACACTTGGTTCATTGACTCCATGAAAACCGCTAGTGCTTTGGCGAAGCCAAATGCATAACCATAAACCCAAAACGTTCATACAACATCCTTAGCAATTTCAACTATGTCCTCCTCACACCCTCTCTTAGCGGTAATACGAATAAATTCCTTGCAATTTCTAACAGCTCTTGTTCTTAATTCACTCCATCAACGATTTGCCTTGGAAGGCACTAACTACGACTCCTGTCACTTCTCCTACTTGCTCTATTCATGGTTCTACCTCAACGCTCCTAAACCATACAAAACCAAAACTACATCCTGAATCCACCAGATACGATCGACGAATTAAAACCACGGATAACTAACGACATTTCACGTGCACCGTTTAAAACAAGTCAAAAACCACGAGAATCAAAAGAATACTCAAACTCAAAACGTGTATCAACTCAAAATGACCCATGACAACGAAAAATAATCCAAGAAACACCCAATGGCAACCAAAACATATTACGCCCCGCGACATATTATTTAAACCATGCAAAAAAAATCGACTTTTCCAAAAGAATATATTTTTATTTATTTATTTATTATTTTTTTTTACCTCCCCACATCTATGCGACTCAAACCATCTACAAACAATCTTCTAGACGATCTCAAAACTCAACTCAAAGACTAGGTATCTCGTGCACCCCAAATCATAGAAAAAGTAAGAATACTATTCAAACTCAACCTTGAACCCGACACTTGTACAACAATTCCGACCAGTCCACTGACCCCCCATGACTATACATTCTGAATATTTGAAAAGTACGTTCCGAGTACATAATTTTAGGCTTTTGAATCACCCAAAAAGCTTTAAAAACGAACAAGTTATGACCAAAATAATTTTATGCTAGTTGTTTTAAAAACTAAAGAATAGACTTAGTGATCAATGCAATCCTTTTAAACGAAAGATATAATTGTATGTGAAATATTTATAAACTCCATTAAACCCTATATTCATAATTATAAATGACGTGAATCGATTAAACCCAATTATTAAAACTATGTAAGTAGAAAGAAATTTTATTTCGGTTTATTTTAAAGAAAATCTTTTAGAATTTGAAATAAATAAGAGTTGATTAAAAGAAACTTATGTTACATCTTGTTTCAAACACGACCCCAACACCTTACCCTTGTTTTACCTAATACGACCAACTATCTAACCCTATACTAGATTTCCAAGTCCCCTTTTTCCATATACCAACCAAAAGAAATGTAAGACTCAACACAAAAGATTTCATTATCTCAAAAGAAATCCCAGGTTATTTCAGTAGACTTAAAACCAAGAACACTGTTTTAAAACGTACACGTGAAATACGAAACTCAAAGAATACGCTACAAGACACAGTTCAAAAGATTCAAAACGTCGTTGAAACTCCACCAAACTCCAGCACCATAAAACACGAACAAACACAAGGTACGTTCAAGTTATAATAACTAGTGAACGACCATATACCATAACTTAACACATAGTAGTATATATACATCCGCATATGTAATCGCTTTATACGCTCGTTTTTCCATACGAGTAATCACCATCTCACCCTGCCACACAAGGCATAAAGCCCACCTCCAAAACCAAACCATATTGGTGACCCCAAAATCACACAACACAACTATAACCCAAAACATATAACATAAAAAGAACAATAGCCATATCATAGGCAGCCATTACATAAACCCATATATTATATGTATACCCAACTTCTACATCTCATCATATACAAGCATGTACTAACCCTCTTTCATGCAATCATACTTGAGAACCCATTGAAGTTGTGGTACTTGTATAAGTATGTTGGCCACCATACTTATACAATTACCCTTTCCCCAATGCACTCCCTCCTATGATGACACTTATAAGAATCAATACAACATATAACACATAAATCCATCTACTCACATAAGCTCATAACCACACAAGACAAGATCCAAAACTCCATCTATAAAATAACATAATAAAACTCTTGGAATACAGAAATCCATAGTCTAGCTAAAACAGCCTAGACTAACTCCAAAACGAAAAGATAATCAGTTATAAGTCATGTCACCCATAAGAGTGGAAACAGCTTAGAATCCTTCATACCCACCTACTCCTAATAACTCGAACCACCACATGATTCTTAGGGAACATGACTTAAACATCAAAAGGAAATAATATACCTCAGGTACATAAAATAACTCATCAAAAGATAGAAACTACTATGTACCAAATTATGTACTATAATGTACAATATAAGCAAAATACGACAATGACTAGCGTGGATGATTATGGTTCAACCCGCACTACTCACAACTCGAAAGAAAATAACATGTGGATAAGTATAAATTTACTATGGTTCAATTCATACCAGTCAAAACATCACAATAAATAACATCCAAACACATCAATTTATATAAAATGCACACATACTCCTATGACGCCTATATGTAGGGACCCTTAAGCTATAGACTAGGCTACGCGACTAGGCAACCTAATTCTCTATAACCATTATCTCTGATACCATTCTGTCACACCCCACCATGGCGGAACATGGGGCGCGACGTATGGATATCATCATGACATGGCGTGTCTATAGAGACAACTATATGAAATAAGAAATGTCATAAAAATGGTGACACGAAGGTCATGACAATATCTCAATAAATGCAAGGGGTCTAGGTAAGTAAGTAACAGTCCTACTTCTTACCCAAGACAACAAATAACATACCAAATAACATATGTGTGCCACAGTATCACTTATTACAAGAACAACCAAATACAAACTAAGAAGGAACGGGGATCTCCTTCTATATGCAATCCTAAGGCATCCAAGTCTAGCCACTTCTATCCTCAAACTTAACCACATTCTCACCTGAAAGAGACACTAAAACACGTCAACATAAAGTTGGTGAAAGTCATAGCTTTAGACTCCAACGCTAAATCGGTTACAAACTGTGAATAACAACCATAAACACAATAACATATGGACAATGTGCTACAATTATGTATTAACAACTAGCATTCAAGATCAATCATTCCAAACCAAAATCCAAGGCTCCTACCTTGCCAAACAACATCATGGTACCATAGATGATCACACTATGTACCTATCCCAAGGCCACTACCTTGGCAAACCACAAGGCCACTACCTTGTCAAACCACAAGGCCACTACCTTGTCAAACCACAATAACATATCAAAAATCGCATAGCAGTTAATCACATAAGTGTACACACAAGTCCATCACAACCATAAAACATTCACAGCAACAATTTAGAAACAACTCAACACAGTGTCTCTTCCATCCCATCTGGAAGTCAAAAACAAAAATAAACATGGGACTATGAACACTCACCTGATAGCTCCTTCACACGTCCTTGCACTAGCAACAAGCTAACAAACCAAAAACACGAAATTAATAAACGAACCAATCACTAAGATGGCTCATTAACCTTTGATGGACATCTAGCATATTCCCACATATTTACCTCATTAATAAGCTCTAATTACTCCATTATACTTCCTTAACAAGTCCTTAACTTGGTTAAGTTTAATAACTAACCCGTTCGTATTTTACCCAAAACAGTCCTAGTGTTTAGGTCTCAAAACATTAGGTCAAACGCCCACTTAAACCTACCCATGGTTTCTGTAAAAGGAATATTCATACCCTTACATATGTTGGCTAACACCTCCCACTTTTCCTAACCTTAAAGCCACGGTTAAGGCCCCGATATATATATATCTACTTTTGTCATTCCAGATTTCCTGATTTTAAACGTACTAAAAGATTGTTACCATTAAGGGGTCTTACCCTAAACCACAACCTTAGCCCAAGTGCAGATACTTACTACAATATATAAACCATCTCTCACGTTCGTGAGAAGATCCTAATGCAACCCTAAGTACCCCAAACAACCCAAAACTTAAAAAGAAAACAGGCTGAATTCAAAATTGTTTTGACCTCCGACTGTTGTAACCTGTTTTTGACCCACTTCCCGACCTCCAATTTAGTTCTCGTTTCTTGCATTGGAAAGCCACTTCAAATACCTTTCCAGGGGTACTTGGATCGTAAAATAAGAGTTTATAAAACTCCCGATATGATCAAAACAATTGACTCAAAATCTGCCCAGTTTTTAAAAACGGGTTTAAACAAATTGAACTAATTAATTACCCATAGCCCCATCTAATACAAGCCCTAGATTATATGATCATCATATTATGACTATAACATCATTAATTTACTGATTTTATATAAACCCTAACCCTAATCCATCATAAGAATGATTAATTAAACATAAAAACAATTCAATCAAAAAGGTTTAAGAAGGTTTACCTTTGATTTATGAAAACCCCCAAATTTTATGAAAAACCCTAATTTTTTTATGAAACCCACGAATTTTCTTGGTTTCCAGTAGATAATAATGAATTTTTTTGTTTAGTATAACTTTATATAGGGTATGGGTGAATCCTAGTCCAACCCATAGCCCACTTTCCTTTTTTCCTCCCTTTTTCCTTTTTTTTTCTTTTCTGGCGTTCAAACCGACCCACACCCTCCTTAATTTCGTTTTTTTCTTTTTTTATTATTAATATATGTATTAAAAATATTACCTTAATTTATCTTAATTTATTTCAGCTCCTAAAGCCTCCAAAACCTCAAAACCGTAAAACTAGTCAGTTTTTACGCGTTTTACTGAAAAAGTCGTAAAATATACACTTTTATAAAAAAACTCAAATTTTGAAATAAACTTTATAACTAAGTCCTAAATGACTTAAAACCATCCCAAAAAATACTCACATGACTAATTACCTCTTCCGAGACCTCTAAATGCTAAACCGTAAATCGTAAAAATACGATTTTTTATAATACATATACGTATACGTAAAACTACTAAATAACACCATTTCACTTCATAGTCACTACCATGTGAGCTCATGAACATGAAATCATCACACATCGTTTCACTCACAAGGTACCCCGTACCGGAAACGATATCCAAACCACAATCTATACACACCAATTAGCACATAAACACGTAACTAGCACAAAATAAAACTAAGTGACGAACCTCACAACCAGGGTTGTCACATATCTCTTCCACGTGCTCATTATCTTTCGCCGTGGAAGTATTCTTCCACGGGCTCATTCTCCTTCGCCGTGGAAGTATCTCTTCCACGTGCTCATTATCATTCGCCGTGGAAGTATCTCTTCCACGTGCTCATTATCTTTCACCGTGGAAGTATTCTTCCACGGGCTCATTCTCTTTCGCCGTGGAATTATCTCTTCCACGTGCTCATTATCATTCGCCGTGGAAGTATTCTTCTACGGGCTCGTTCTCCTTCGTCGTGGAAGTATCTCTTCCACGTGCATATTATCTTCACCGTGGAAGTATCTCTTCCACGTGCTCATTATTTTCGCCGTGGAAGTATCTCTTGCACGTGCTCATTATCTTTCGCCGTGGAAGTATTCTTCCACAGGCTCATTCTCCTTCGCCGTGGAAGTATCTCTTCCACGTGCTCATTATTTTCGTCGTGGAAGTATCTCTTCCCCGTGCTCATTATTTTCGCCGTGGAAGTATCTCTTTCACGTGCTCATTATCTTTCGCCGTGGAAGTATTCTTCCACGTGCTCATTATTTTCGCCGTGGAAGTATCTCTTCCACGTGCTCATCATCTTTCGCCGTGGAAGTATTCTTCCACGGGCTCATTCTCCTTCGCCGTGGAAGTATCTCTTCCACGGGCTCATTATCTTTCGCCGTGGAAGTATTCTTCCACGGGCTCATTCTCCTTCCCCGTGGAAGTATCTCTTCCACGTGCTCATTATTTTCGCTGTGAAAGTACTCTTCCACGAGCTCATTTCTTTCGCCGTGGAAGAATCCTTCCTCGAGTTCATTGTCTTTCACCGTGGAAGAATCCTTCCACGGGTTCATTATCTTTGTCGCGGAAGTAATTCTTCCATGCACTCGTTATCTTGGTCGCGGAAGTAATTCTTCCGCCCACTCGTTACCTTGGTCGCGGAAGTAATTCTTCCGCGCACTCATTATCTTTGCCAAGGAAGTACGTCTTCCGTTGGCACATTTCTGTGTTGCGGAAGTACGTGTTCCGCGACGACTTACTTGGCCCGGCTAAGAGTGAATTTCCAAGATTTATATTGTTTATACTTAATTAGATGGAGCCTGATCAACTACGTTTAATCCAGGAAAAATCGTGACAAATTTTGGAAGTCGTTATCAAATGTCGTGGCCATAAGACGGATGTAATATCCGCATCACTTTGCCGCAGAAGTACGAATTCTATTGGCCTTAAGACGAATGCAATATTCGCATTATGCTGCATCATTAATGGATATAAGGAGTACTCCTTCAAAATGTTCACGATGCAGCATACGGGTTCCACCTTCACCTTCACAAAACCTTCTTATCATCCTCACATTAGAGATGAGCAAGAATGATACCTTGCCAATGCCAGTGTTACCCCGGCTATAGAACACGCTTTCTTCTTACGGGGTCCTTACCGTCTAATCACGGGAAACCAAGCATTCGAGCACAACGACCCGTCTTACGTATACGTGTTTTCCAATTTTTTTTCTTTTTGATGTGAATATGCTTAAAGGTAGCAGATATGTGTAAAGTCTAGTAACCTCGGTGACAACCTCGCATACTAGACTGGGGGGACATGATGGCGTAGAGTGGCTATGCTCACTATTCACGATACCAGCCCGTCATCTTTTTGCTAAAGGAAGCCCCATTACGAGTGGAGCAATATGTTACGGATGACCCACGAGGATGTCCTAGCAACAAGCCGCACGCGGTTGTTTGGTAAGCGTGATACATGAATAAGTCTAGCATAACATGATCATGAACCATATCATACTAGACTGGGGGACATGTCGACGTATAGTCTGCAGTCGACCCGGCCCGACAGGCCAGCGGCCCACACATACCTAACTATTATTCAAGAAACCCTAGCACTATATAAACAAGGCTAGGGGTCTCATTCTACATCAGGTAATCTCTCTCATCTACACCTCTTATACCACACATCGACCCGATACTAACTTGATCGTCGGAGGTGGACCCGGGGCTCCGGCCTCGGGTCCACGTCTAACTGGTTTACCTTTGTTTGCAGCATTACTCAGCACCCGGGAAGACGATTAATGGCCCAGGAGAGTCGTCGAACCGACCCAGCCAAACTATGCTCCAACATAGCTCTAACGGCGTATCAGAAAGAAGTTGTTTTCAAAATGCACAATAATGGGTGTTTTGTACATGGTCCATTGAGGTATGTAAATAGCAATCGTAGCCAACTTTGTGGGTTAAGTTCCGAGGCCAGGAGGTTTAAGTTGGCCTAAATTATATCTTTGGAAGGCATGTCGATGTGGAAATGTGGGTTTTATTCTTTTGTTTTCCTAACAAATCACTAGAAGAAAGTTTGAAGTTGATTTACACCGACAATGATGTGCATACAATGTTGGAACTAGCTTGTAGGAATGGTTCAATTGATTTTTACGTTGTTTACAAGAAACATAGACTAGTTAAGTATTATTTCAAGAACTTTGATTTAGATTTAAAGGATACATATGGGTATTATTTGGGATGGGTAGAATATGATGCTAGGTTGCTTTGCTATAGTTCATCTCCCTTTGCGACTGAACATCCTTTTCAAAAAAGGAAGAGGAACAATATCAACCAAACTCAAGGTGGTAAAAACAAAAGATTGAAGAAAACGGTTGTCATAATAATAGAAAGAAACAATGATGAAAAGGGAAAAGAGAAGAAGAACATAGGGGAAACAAACGAGTGCTGGAAAAGGGAAAAAATGTGAATGAGGGTTCCTGTGAGACTGAGCCTGAGACTTCATTGGTGAAGAAGAAGAAAGCTTTGAAAAAGGGTAAAGGGATCATGGTTGAAGAGGATTCAGGTTTTAACCCGAATGCTGCTGTTATACAAAGGACTAAGGGTTGATCTTTGAATGTTAGGAGTAGGTCTAAAAACGGGTTAAATGTGGGGGTTTTGCTTCTGTTGATAATGTGTCGGAAATAAACGTTATATAAAAAGGTTTGTTATGCTTGGTGTAAGAGCTCCTAGAAAGTTATACGAGTATCAAGAACTTAAGATCACAAATTACGTACTAGGTCATAGAGCACCAACATATGTGGGAAACCATTGAACTGGAGATGGATCTTACAAGGAGTGTTTGGGATAGTGTATATGATTATTTCGAATACTTTGTAACTAGATAACCCCATTGTTAAGGAATGTTACGGATCTGTTTTTTGTTAAAAAAATATCTTATAACTTATAATCTGATTATTGTTGTCTTGTTAGTGATTATTACTGTGTTAACGGTATTTGGTTACTCTACATATTGTTAAGGAATGTTAGGGATCTGATTTTGTTAAAAAAAACAACTTATAGCTTATAATCTGCTTATTGTTGTCTTGTTAGTAACTAATATTGTGTTAACAGTATTTGGTTACTCTGCATACTATTAAGGAATGCTAGTGCTTATTACTAGCTTAATAGTTATTGGTTATTCCCCTGATAAAAAAGGAATGGTTAACTACAATCTCGAACATGCGGCCTCACCCTCACAACACACAACAATTAACATTAGCGCCCTTGGGTCTTTTACATAAACATTTGCAGACCTATTATACTTATAACCTTACTTGTTAACAGCTTATTTGCTTATTCATTTGTAACTGCTTATTAACCTTACTCGTTAACAGCTTATTTGCTTATTGATTAGGTAGCTTCTTATTAACAAAAGCTTTTTCATTTCTGTTTTCTTCTTAACATCATTAGCTTCTCTACCAAACATAATAATACGCGATTAACAATTAACAAAACACATTCATTAAAAGTTGAAACTAAAACATTACACCTTAATTTGAAACTAAAACACAATAATTAACATTCGGTTAACATTAAACAACCCAAAAAAACTAACCCTTATCTACACACATCAACCCTTTAAACCTGCATGAACCAACCGCTTCACATCTCCCTCTGCCTCACTGAAAAGTCAATCTTGTCGATAACCTTCTGTGAATATGTGTGACCATTTTCATCAACAACCTTGTCTTACGCATGTCGACAGTTTGGAGTGCCTTGAGCTTTGTGAGATTTGCCCTAGCAATTTTAGAAGGATTGTCATTTTGGAGCTCGAAAATCAACTCCCCTCTACGCATGACCCGCTCGGTCAGTCGTTAAGAGTTATTCATCATTTATCTTGCCTGCCATATGTCCTCATCAATCTCTGATTGGTACGAGGATACCATCATTTCACCTAGGTGAAATGACCCAGACATACAAACTAGTTCAACACATCGAGCCATTATATCAAAAGATGGAAAGTTTGTATGTGTCTGTGTTTCTATGTGTGTGTGTGTGTGCGCGCGTGTGTTTCAAGCTACGAGTAATATTTATGTAGAACATGGAAAGTTCGATTTCGTGCAAAAAAACATATCTGAAACAAAAGATGTAAGTGTAATAATGACGGGAAGGAAAGGTGGGTCATTTGTCTCGTGGACGTTTTTTGCATGAAGGTAAAGGTGGAAGAGTGTTAGCGTTCTTGGTACGGGTGAAAATGACTTTAATACCCACACGTGACAGGCACGTGTGGGAGTAACGGAGGAAAATGACGAAAAGTAAAAAGAAATTAACTTAATGGAAAAATTGCACGAAAAGTAAAAAAAAAAGTTAACTTAATGGCAAAATTGATTAGAGTTTGCACTCGATGACAAAATTGTATTTTTACAAAAATAAAAGACAGAAATTTGCAGGTTACTCGTGCCAGGAAAGAAGCAACCAAATAGCAAGTAAACTTTTAAAATACTATAAACAAATACTACATATATTAACCCACGTGAGTGTACATAATTGACAATGCCTTTATTAAATATTGTCTCATTTTTTTATTTTGTCCCAACCTATCTTCTTCCTTCACAATTACTGTTCCGTATTTTTCCTCCATTCTCAACTGAAAAAAGAATAATTATATTGAGAACAATATAGTTATGAGTTTTTCCTTTGTTCCTATTTTTATAATTATTTTTCTTGTAGCCTTGTCATTTGTACATTCAAAAAATGATATCATAAACATTGGTCACATTGTTTCATCGAAAAGCATCCATGGAAGAGTCTCGAGCATTGCCCTGAAGGCTGCTGTAGATGATGTCAATTCTGATCCTAGAGTGTTACCAGGAAGACGACTGACTATTTCAATTCACGACTCAAACTATACCACTGGTGTCTATGGCATTTTTGGCGGTAAAAGAAACTCCTCTGAGTGTTATTTAAATCAGTGTTAGAAAGTTATAAAATAATTTGTATCGAATAGTTAGAAATTTGATTTTTTTTCAGCATTGAAGTACTTGGAGATCCCTTCTGTAGCTGTTATTGGTCCACAAAGTTCTGAGGTGGTTGAGGTGCTTTCACAACTTGCAAATGAACTGCATGTCCCAATATTGTCATTTACGGCTCTCGACCCCGCACTTTCACCTTTCCAGTACCCATACTTTCTCCAAACAGCCCCGAATGATCTTTATCAGATGAAAGCACTTGCTGCGATAGTAAGCTATTTTGGTTACAGAGAAGTAACAGCTATCTTCACTGATAGTGATCAGTTTCGTAATGGTATTAATGTGTTGAGTAACGAACTTACAACGAGGCGTTGCAGGCTATCTGGCAAAGCACCACTACCAGTTGACAACATATTAACTCAAGAGATTATTAAAGATAGATTGACGAAGGTCATGTCAATGGAATCACGTGTCATTCTTGTACACACATATCCTGATACCGGCCTCATGATCTTTGAGATTGCCAAGAGTCTTGGCATGATGGAAAGAGGATATGTATGGATTGCAACTGCTTGGCTATCAGCTGTTCTTGATTCTACTGGTATTCCTCCTAAGAACGTTGACACTTTACATGGCGTTTTAACACTTCGCCCACATACACCAGATTCATACAAGAAAAATGCTTTCACAAGACGATGGAAGAATTTGAGTAATGAATCTATCGGACTCGACCCATATAGTTTATATGCTTACGACACTGTCTGGATAATTGCTCATGCAATGGACAAGTTTCTAAAAGAAGGTGGTAAGATTTCATTCTCCAGTGATTCACGATTAAGTAATACAAATGGAACCAGGGGGCTTTATTTAAAAACACTTAGCATTTTTGATGGGGGACAGCAGATGCTGAGCAACATACTACACACAAATATGACCGGTCTGACAGGGCCTCTTTCGTTCAATCAAGACAGATCTTTGAGAAATCCTTCTTTTGATGTCATCAATGTTTTACAAGCAAAAGGCCGACTAGTTGGATACTGGTCTAACTACTCCGGGCTATCGGTTCAGACGCCAAAGAGCTCTTTTAACATAATACCATCCAACATTTCTTCTAAGCAACGATTAGGAAGGGTGGTATGGCCTGGGAACACAAAAGAGAAACCTCGTGGATGGGAATTTTCAAGCAATGGGAGACGGTTGAGAATTGGAGTTCCTATAAGAGCTGGTTTTAAAGAAATTATGATGCAAGTCAATGGTACCAAACAAGTTGCTGGTTTTAGCATAGATGTATTCCTTTCTGCCATAAAGTTTCTTCCATATGCACTTCCATACGAGTTCATCATGTTTGGGGACGGTCACAACAACCCAAGCTATTCGGACCTTGTTAAAAAGGTTTCATCAAGAGTACGTGTTTAAAGATTACAAAACAAATTGCTATTTTCTTACAAATGGGTCACACATATATTTTTTGTAGGAGCTTGATGCAGCTGTTGGTGATATACTAATAGTCAGTAATCGTACTAAAATTGTGGACTTCACACAGCCGTATATTGAGTCTGGCCTGGTAGTAATCGTCAACATACATAAAGCACACTCAAGTTCTTGGGCTTACTTGCAACCATTAAGTCCGTCATTGTGGGGTGTCACTGCTCTTTTCTTCCTCTTTGTTGGAGCTGTAGTGTGGTTATTAGAACACCGGCACAATGACGAATTTAGGGGCCCACCAAGGAAACAAGTTGGCACTGTATTGTGGTGAGTACCTAAAACAACTTAATGCTTTCATAATAGCTCTTAGTTAGATCCATCACCCATTGAGAAAGCTGGTCATCTTTTGCAGGTTTACCTTCTCAACGTTGTTTCCCGTGCACAGTAAGCATTAAACGTTCAACCTGTTAATCTTTTATCACCTCTTCACTATCAAACGAATCTTACAATAATGATTTGACTGTGCCAGGAAAAAACATAGTTAGTACTCTTGGTCGTATGATTGTCTTCATATGGTTATTTGTAGTTCTAATTATTACCTCAAGCTACACAGCAAGCCTGACATCAATTCTAACTGTGCAACAACTACAAACTCCAATCACCGGAATTGAATCATTGATCACAGGCAATGAGCTTATTGGATTTAAAGTGGGAACATATACCGAGACTTATTTGGTGAAAGAACTAAACATCCCAAGATCAAGACTTGTGCCTCTTGGCTCCTATGATGAATATGCTGAGAAACTCTTGTCAAGAACAATTGCTGCGATTGTTGATCGAAGGCCTTATGTCAATCATTTCCTCTCAAAGCACTGCAATTTCCAGGCTGTTGGCCAAGAGTTCACAAAGACTGGGATGGGATTTGTAAGTATCTTACTCAAATGTTTGACTCTTTACGGCCCATTCAACTAGTACTTGTCTAGTTATATTTGTGTCTGACCTTTATTGAACACTGGGCCTGCATTATACTTCAGAGAAATACGCAAATGTTGCGTTTTTATTGGTAAATAATGAGTTTCATTTTATTTTTCTTAATTTCCACAGGCATTTCCGAGGGACTCTCCATTGGCGGTTGACCTGTCAAATGCAATACTAAAACTAACAGAAATCGGAGAGCTTCAGAAGATTCAAGACCATTGGCTTAACAAACAAGCTTGTGGCCCACAAAGCTTGTCATATGTATCTAACCAACTTCATCTAGAAAGTTTCTGGGTGCTGTTTCTAATTTTCGGCATAGTTTGTGTTCTTGCGCTCTTTATACACCTCTGTAAGACACTTTATAGATTCAGAAAACGTCATCCTAAACTTATGAAGCCAAGGAATAGAGGGTATCGTTTAAAGCGTATGCAAAGGTTCTTCTCATTTGCAGACCAGAAAAAAGAAGTATCGGGGAACAAGTTAAAGAGAAAGAGGTCGGCGTCTCACATCAGAGAGAACATTACTAACTGAGTACAAGCTAAGTCTATATACAACATAAACAAGTTGTTTATATATAAACACACCAATGGTAAGTAAATAAAATACTGATGTTCAGTGAGATACCTTCGTAAAATGGGTACTTCTTATAGATTGCTTCCTTTCTTGTTCGACTAAGTACAGATGGAAATTGATTAATGTCTAGTAAATTGTAAAGTTAAGATCAATGTATGAAATCCAGTGATCATAGAATTGAATAAACGATAGTAGATTTTAGTTGAGATAAAATGCTCTCGATGCATAGAATTGAATAAACGATAGTAGATATCATGATCACAATTGCTATAAAGGAATTCTTGTGGAGCATAAAGCACTCATAACAATTAAAGATTCTATGGATGAGCTCAAAGTTCTTCCTAAATGACAATGTTTGTTATAAAAGGATCAACAGGAAAACACACTAAAACTCAGATAAAGTGAATAATCAAGAACTTGCAACACAAATAAGCTAGAACTTATAATGATAGGCAAATTCGAAGCTTAAATCGTTAAAGGGATTTGTGATAAGTTCAGAACATGAAAGGGAGAATAGAAAGTAGACAAGGAAGGAGTTACTATTACTAATATACATGTTGGGCTTGAATCAAATTTGAGGCCCCTTACAAGTTTTGCGCCATGTGCTGCTGGGCAGCCCTTGAAGGTTTATAAAGCTCATAACAATTACGCAAAACCCTAAATAAGATCAAAGCACACATTGCGGAAGCGATTTAATAAGATCATAATTAATAACACAGTAGAAACTAGAAGGGGTTGAGTAGTTTCTCTTCAATTAGTCACCTAATTTAAATTACTTTGAATTAAGTGTGTATCAAAACTATCTTTTACTTGAAGCTAAGTTGCATAATGATTAGGTTCAATTCAAATGCATTAGCAATGGTAATAGGTAAGTATAATGATAATGAAATAAGTAAAGAGTAAGGAAAGAGACAACCTAGTGACAAGACACCAAGATTTATAGTGGTTCGACAACGAGGCTATATCCTCGTTTCTACTCCACTCCTCGCGTACACCTACTCGAGATTTCCACTATATCCACAAGCTCCCTTCTTGACGGAGAAAGCCTTACATCGTCGCTTACATTATTTTCCGACACTAAGCTAAATGTCGAGACCTAATCATTAGCTAGGACCAGTCTACACAACGTTGCCTACTTCACAATTTAACGACACAAGGCTAGATGTCGAGTTCTAATCCAAAGCTAGAACCAATCTTCACGACTCTTCACTTTGAAGCTAAGTGAGAACTTCACACAACACAACTACTAATCACTTTCAAGTTTAGTGAGAACTCGCAAGACACAACCACATCACTTTATAGTTTAGTGAGAACTACTACACAAATCTATTACAACTCAACTAGACATATCCAAGTACACACATGTATCTTGGATCTACACAACACAAATCCAAGCAAACACATATGCAATGGATGTACACAACAAATCCAAGTATTTACAAATAGCTTGGATGAACACAACTAGTCCAACTATTTCTTAAATACAAATGGATTAACAAAAATAAAAAGGCTAACATGATGAACATGACTAATTCATGGATTCATCTTTATCACAACACTAGTGAGTGAGTGATCTTCTCATTGGACAAGGTAAAGGAGGGGATCAAGAGGATAATCATATGTAAACATTCTTAACACTTTAAGTGATCATTTACTAATGATTATGCTATAGAAAAGAGAAAGGGGGCTGAGAAAAACGTCCAAGAGGCTTGTTGGAAAATGAGATTTGATCCACTATTTATAGAAGACAAAGTCCAACGGCTAGCTGGGCGCGGATCCTTATTGAGCCGGCGGTACCTTATCGATAAGGAACCGCCTAGCTATTTAAGGTACCGCCCAGTAGAGTCCACTCTCTTTTTTGTCTTTTAGTGGGGTAGGAATATCTAAGGTTTTTTAAACCTTCAAAGGATATTCTTATGGAATATGGAATATGCCATTTTCAAATTTACATTTTCCATTTTAATAAAACATTTTCTTAAAAAGAAAGTTTATTAAAAAATCTTTTGTCATATTAACAAAAGTGAGTTTTAATGATAATCACTTTGAGGATCACTAAGTATGATTAAGAAAAGTTAGTGATATGATTATTACCTTGATGATAGTGTTAGTTAAATAATTCGTTTTGTGGTTTACACTAAATGTGTTGTATAGTTTGTTGTGATCAAAACTAAGAAAGATTAGTTAACACTAATAATGTTTTTAGGCATCACTTGCATTAACAATCTCCCCCTTTTTAATTACGAAAAACTATAAACTCATTTACTTAGAAACTCAAAATATTGAATTACTAACGAGTTTATCACTATCATTGCTCCCCCTTTCTCGTAGCAAAAAGGTAAGCACAAGTCTTTGAAGATATCCGGACTTTGCTAGTAGCTCCCCCTTGGTGGTTGCTCCCCTTGCTTGGGGAACCAAGTGTATGAGCTAAGGTGACATGCTATACAAAGGTTAGTAGAAAGGAAAGAAACACCAATGTATATATGATCACTACCTACTAAGTAACTTGAGAGGGAGAAGGAGAAGAAATCTCAAATTAGAAGCAAGTATTTGCTAAGTATGTCCAAAAAGGTAAATGACAAAATCAAGGTTCAATTGGTGGAGTGGAGGTAGAGAGGAAACATCCAACCAATGAAGATGATAAATTTGTCAATGGGTTAAAATTTAGAATTGATGGAATCACCCATAAACAATTGTAAATATTAACCACGATCAACTCAAAAAGGAAGAGAGAATGATCAAATAGAGAAAACAAACACAACACAAAGATTTCATATTACATAAATATGAAAAAGACAAACAAAGTAGATAGTCATACACACAATATGAGTATCTAAAGCAAAAGATATGGAAAATAAACCACAAAGCATAAGCTAGTCTAATAGTGACAATTTTCCAAGATTGCAAAAAAATTGACTCTAAAACAACTAAATTTTTATTGACTCCAATGGAGTGTAGCCCTTTAGTTAGAAAAATAAGATGACGATGCATCATTCGAAGTTTTATCCACGGGAACGAAAACTTTGAGAGGAGGTCGAGTGAGGAGGAATTCAAGAAAATTTAACTTCTCTTACACATGAGCAAGTTCAATTTGTTGAAATCGACAACAAGCACACGAGGATCCATGATGCAACACAAATTCGGTTGATGAGGGAAGGCCATCACACCTAGGGTTTGGTGGTGGTGAGGAGAGTGGGTAGGTAATGTTTTAAAAATGCCTTGTGAGGTTTGGGAAGGTTGAAAGGTCATTTAGTTGAGGGGTGTCAAAGGGTTTTCGTGGTGGTGGGAGATTCTCTTTTTCTCCGAAGATTGGGTTAATGGAGTAGGTCTCATTCCAATACTCGATTGGAAAGAAGGTGGGGTTCTTGGGTGGTTTGGATGAAGAGGGTTCATTTTTCTTGATCCAAATAGGTTTAACCGAGATTTTTGGTTTCTTTGAAAGCTTGGAAGAGGAAGCTTTGGGAGGAGGTTTGTGACAAAGAAATGTCAAGGTTATGAAAGGGAGAGTTAGGCATTGTTGAGGTGTGAGAATGAAATCTCAAGGTTGGGGTATAAGAAGAAAGTATACAAGGCAAAGGTTTGAAAATCAAATGTAAAGAGTCAAGTAATGTTTAGCCAAATTGAGTAAACATGGAATCTTGACTGGGAATAGGGTGATAAAGAAAGACCAAAAACGAGCCATAAAATGGCTTTTTGTCCGCGGTACCTTATAGGTACCGGCGGTTCCTTATCACTTAAGGAACCACGCGTCTTTAAGGAACCGCATGCAGTGGACTTGAAACTTAGATTTTCCTGGGTTTTGAGAAAAAACTAAGATTTTTTCAAAAAATTGCAAATCTTGGAATTTTACCTCTATTAGCACTAAATTTTGCTAGGGTTGCATAAAAGCAACACATTCACCAAGAATGTCTTGATAAAGGGTGAGAAAATTTTGGATAACATTTGAACCAATTTTAGTCAAGTTTTAGAGGTTGTGATAGATTTAGGTTCAATTTTAATTTGAAATTAAAGTTGATTAATGTCCACATAGAGATAGAAGCACAAAATGTCAAGTCCATAATTCATTCTCATAAGACACTCATGAAAGAGATATATAAAGGAAATAAAGAAAAACAACTAACTAAACTAAAGATAGCTTAAAAAAAGAAACTAGGTATTGATTAGTAATCTTCCTTGGCTTGGTTTAAAAAAAAACTTATTAGGGAAAATCATCATCTATCTCCTAGGAGGATGATTGGCAAAGAGACTCAACAAAAAGCTTTGCAACTCTATGTGAGCCCCAATCATCTCCATTCTTAGGATATCAAGGAGATAGAAGTTGTTGAGGCAACAAGGGCAATTAGTGCCATTGTGCATGAAATACCCATAAAAGCTAGGATCACCCAAGTTTGGAGTGTTTGAGTGAGGTGGAGGTGGAGGAGGAGTGTTCTCCAAGGATGATGTGGGTGAGTGTGGAGGCAAGCTCTCCAAGGGTGAAAAGTGTGAGTTAGGAGGGGTAAATGATGAAGTCACCATGGTATCTTCAAAGTCATTCACAATGGGAATGCTTTGGATGGGTTGTGGTTGGGTGGTCACATCCAAGGGATTACTTGGAGTGAAGGGTGAGGAAAGCTCATTCATCCTAGATTAGAATGAAGATGAGGTAGAACCATGAGAATGGTTGGTTCCATGGGTTGATGAAGTCTTGCATGGAGCAAGAGGTGGTGAGTTTGATGAAGAAATGAGAACTGGGACAATCTCATCTTTGGGAGTATGAAAGGGTGAGGAGTTGGGTTTAGCCCTTTTAATCTTAATCTTAAGATTTTTATTTGTGGTGGAGGTTTTGGATGAGTTTGAGCTTCTTGTAGAAACCATTGTTGAAATGAAGGGTTTAAGGTTTAAGGAAGAATGGTTTGATGTGTGAATAACATGGCTAACAAGGTAGGTTTAAAAGGGTGAAGGGATGATCCAAACTAGTAATGGGTTAAAAACATTTTATGTGAACAATGAATTTAGCTAACCTAGTTTAAGAAATGTGCAGGTTTTTGCAAAGAATCAAGCAAGGTTTACATAGATTAAGGAAAATAGTGTAAAGCAAAGATTCTATCGGACACAATAGTCAGCGGTTCCTTATCTAAGGGCGGCGGTTCCTTATCAATAAGGTACCGCGGGTTGATAAGGTACCGCGACCAGTGGTGTTCAAAAGTGGTATTTCCTCAAATTTTGGTTAGCCCAGATTTTTATCAAAGGATTTTCAAGCCAAAGTTAACTACTGACCAAAATCTAGAAAGCTAACTAACACATAGGATGAGCAAATCTATGCAAAACATAATCACAATGGCATAGCTAATCATTAGGATAATACACAAATAATCCACACAAGTAAAATTTAGTTAATACACATCCAAGATAATAATAAAAAATTGTTCAACGTTACATGTTTACCAACATGTATTCTTTGAAATACTTCAAAGCCTTCACCTTCTATTCTTGACCAATCCCTTGATCATATTCCCCAAATACTTGAATCCCTTCCTTGACTCAACCCGATGTTCATGCAATTCACCTCTAGTCCTAAGATTTTCACGGTAGAGATGCTCCATGTTGAGATCTTCCGGTATTTCACTAGAGGAGTAATGAGGTGGGGGAGCTAAGTCTTCAAGTCCATCCACGAATGAGTTTGAGGATGGGTGGGAATTACTCGAAGAGTTGAAGTGAGAACTAGTACCTATGCCATCACCATCACTTCTTGGCATATAGGTGTCCTCATCATCCGTCTCTTGATGATCGTATTTTTGCGAACCTCGATCACTTCTTGGCTTTCTTGCATATACCTCTTGAATAGGAAACATAACCCGATGAACCGGGTGAAAGCGAGAAAGGTCGAGGTGGGGAAAGTCATGAGCAACCCTTTTGAAAAGGCGAGTAAGAAGCATAGCATAGGGAAGGTTTGTTTTGGTCTTTGAAAGGGTATAATTTATTCGTCGAGCGATATAGAATGCCAAATTGTACTTGGTAGATGTAAAGATGCAACTCAACATATGCACCATACAGCCGGGATATGATCTCGGTTTCCACCAAGACAAAAGACATTCTCCCTAAGGATATTTGCCCATTGGACCATAAAATCCTTAAGGTCGCTATAGAGCACTTCATAGTGATTCACACTTCGCACATTTAAATGAAGGCTTCTCACAACGTTTCCATCATGCTCTTTCGAAATGATGTCAAGGATAAACTCCATATCAATTTCGGTGTGGTCATTTGGAGGTTTATCGTAGGATTCCAAGAGAGCATCAAGTCTCCATTTATCCGTAAAACGACAAGTGCCTTCATATGGCACACCAAGAATTTCACCAAAGTTTTTGAGGGAGTATTGAGTCATTTGATCATTCAACAAGAATCGAATGAAGATTTCTCCATTGTATTCAAGCATGGAGTAGGTGCTAAAGAATTCTAGAAGAAACAAGGGGTAAATACCTTCTTCTATGTTGAGCAAGCAATCAAACCTCGAAAGCTCAAACATAGATTGGATATAGTCATAACCCGTTATTCCCTCGTCAACGATTCTACCCTCATGGAAACAACGAGTAGAAAGGGATGGAAACGAGTTTCGAAGTTGAGTGGAAGCATAGGTTTGGGAAAGGTTTGGCATGTATTGTCTAGTGAATTGATGATCCTTTTGATATTGAGAAGGCATGATTAGTACCTAATATAAACATAAGACAATATTTTTCCAATCACTCATATGAAAAAATAAACTTAAAACTCAAAAATATGAGAATGTGTTATATCAGTTTCTTGACAAACAAAGGATTGAATCCATAACATTATCATGTTCACAATGTGTCTATTCCATTATTAACCACAACATATGACCTATGTTGGATCAACAATGGACTAGAACATTGGTTTTTCAAAACAAGGTTTTTAGGTAAGCATTAACAATGCAACTACCTATTTGTTCATGGGTTCATCTCAATTCCATCTTTTAACCAAAATCATTTAGCCAAAATTCGGATTTGTTCTACAAGTGGGTTTTAGTGAAATCTTAAAGAATATGAACCTAAGGAATCATAGTAAAATAACCATGTCAACCAATATTCCTATTAAGGTTCTAATTCAATTTCAATTTTAAAAATCCCCAATTATGAAAGGATGAACCCTAGAACAATATAGATGAAATTGAAAGAAAGTACTTACAATTAATTGATGTTAGATGAAGGATGTGTGAAACCCACAACTTGGAATCAATTAATTTGAGTGACTGAAGGTTTTTGAAGCTTCAACAATGGTGGAAAAGGTGAAAATCGTCAGCTATGTGTTTTTGGGAGAGAGAGGGTTTGGTTTGAAAAAGATTATTTTATTAAAACTGGCGCTCTGACAAACTTTACTGCCCGCGGTAACTTATCGATAAGGAACCGCGGGTTTGAGCCGCCAGAGATAAAGAACCGCCTGCAGAGGCTGGTTTTTATCAATGAAACACGCCAAAAATTTTAAAACCAAATTTTCTAAAATACTTAAAAATATATCTTAAACCTTTTAGAATATCATTTGGATCATCATAACACTAAGCAATATGCCTTAATCAAGGATTACGAGTTGAATCGAGATCGAAAAGAACCGAAACGGACAAACGACTACTCGTAGCGAAAAGGCAAAGTGGAGAGAAGTCAAGGGAAGTGAATCAAGACTAAGATCAATGCTCAAGGGATTAATGACAATCTTCAAATCATGGAGACGAAGAGCTTGTGTCATATATAGTGGTTTAAGACGTGCCTTTTTGGCGAAATGTTAAACGGCTTTGGTAATGAATAAACACAAAGCAATTATTCATGTGTAGACTAAGATCACTTTCAATAATAGTCTTAGTCTAAACCAAAATATGAGCAAGGTATTAATTCATTTTCTCTCCCACAAAGGGCCTACTAACCGTATGGGTGCAAACCATGGGAATCATGCTTGATACTTTAAGCTACTACTAACTCACTCTACATCACCATAGTGAGTCAAGTATCCAAGCAATGAAGGTTTGAGACGATAAAAGAAAAGAATTGCCAAGAACAAGCACATAGTCAAGTAATGATCAAAAGAATGATCAAAGGACGTGTGGAAGAACGAAAGCGTATCTTGGCCACAAAGAGAAATCCATCAAGGAATCAATGCAATGCCCAACAATGACTATGATGAGTACTAAGTCTTCAAGGACTAGTATCATTTCCAATCATCTTGGTATCATCATTCAAGGATGTTGAAGATCAATGAAGATGAGTCTTCTACAAGTGCAAGTAACTCAATCCACAACCAATTAAGTGATTGATCTTCATGAGTACCTACACAAAGCAAGATGCAAACTAGTAGATACATTCCAAGAGTAGATCTAAAATGCATAAAGACTACTAAACCAAGAGGGATGCAATATCACCAATTAAAAGACCTATTTTCCAAGAAAAAATAGTTTTGACCAAAGAGAAACTTTAGTACAACTTGACCTTCTAATTTGAGGAGACAATGGATCGATCCAAGTTTTAAAGTACAATATACTTCAAAGATCTTGAGTGACCATCGCTCTGATACCAATTGTAGAAACTAGAGGGGGGGGGGGGGGGTTGAATAGTTTCTCTTCAATTAGTCACCTAATTTAAATTACTTTGAATTAAGTGTGTATCAAAACTAGATTTTACTTGAAGCTAAGTTGCATAATGATTAGGTTCAATTCAAATGCATTAGAAATGGTAATAGGTAAGTATAATGATAATGAAATAAGTAAAGAGTAAGGAAAAAGACAACCTAGTGACAAGACACCAATATTTATAGTGGTTCAACAACGAGGCTCTATCCTCGTTTCTACTCCACTCCTCGAGTACACCTACTCAAGATTTCCACTATATCCACAAGCTCCCTTCTTGGTGGAGAAAGCCTTACATCGTCGCTTACATTATTTTCCAACACTAAGCTAAATGTCGAGACCTAATCATTAGCTATGACCAATCTACACAACGTTGCCTACTTCACAATTTAACGACACAAGGCTATATGTCGAGTTCTAATCCAAAGCTAGAACCAATCTTCACGACTCTTCACTTGAAGCTAAGTGAGAACTTCACACAACACAACTACTAATCACTTTCAAGTTTAGTGAGAACTCACAAGACACAACCACATCACTTTATAGTTTAGTGAGAACTACTACACAAATCTATTACAACTCAACTAGACATATCCAAGTACACACATGTATCTTGGATCTAGACAACACAAATCTAAGCAAACACATATGCAATGGATGTACACAACAAATCCAAGTATTTACAAATAGCTTGGATGAACACAACTAGTCCAAGTATTTCTTAAATACAAATGGATTAACAAAAATAAAAAGGCTAACATGATGAACATGACTAATTCATGGATTCATCTTTGTCACAACACTAGTGAGTGAGTGATCTTCTCATTGGACAAGGTAAAGGAGGAGATCAAGAGGATAACTATATGTAAACATCCTTAACACTTTAAGTTATCATTTACTAATGATTATGCTATAGAAAAGAGAAAGGGGGCTGAGAAAAAGGTCCAAGAGGCTTGTTGGAAAATGAGATTTGATCCACTATTTATAGAAGACAAAGTCCAACGGCTAGCTGGGCGCGGATCCTTATCTAGCCGGCGGTACCTTATCGATAAGGAACCGCCTAGCTATTTAAGGTACCGCCCAGTAGAGTCCACTCTCTTTTTTGTCTTTTAGTGGGGTAGGAATATCTAAGGTTTTTTAAACCTTCAAAGGATATTCTTAAGGCATATGGAATATGCCATTTTCAAATTTACATTTTCCATTTTAATAAAACATTTTCTTAAAAAGAAAGTTTATTAAAAATCTTTTGTCATATTAACAAAAGTGAGTTTTAAGGATAATCACTTTGATGATCACTAAGTATGATTAAGAAAAGTTAGTGATATGATTATTACCTTGATGATAGTGTTAGTTAAATAATTCGTTTTGTGGTTTACATTAAATGTGTTGTATAGTTTGTTGTGATCAAAACTAAGAAAGATTAGTTAACACTAATAATGTTTTTAGGCATCACTTGCATCAACAAACACATTTATAATTAATCGAGTTAGGGTTACATACCTTTTAGCTAGAGCAAATCCACAAGAACACCACCGAATCACCAATTAGGGTTTGGACGAATTAATACCAAGATATAGTTTATAGTGAAACTATATTATGCTCTTGTACACACGTAATGTAACGATTTAATCGTGAGTATAGCACTAATAAACCGGAGCTTCAACACTTCTAGAATATAGCCAAAATCAATAACCAAAAAAACAAACTGAAACCCTAAGAAGGGGTGTTTGTTCGATCGGCTAAGAGAAAGACAAGAAAGAGGGATGGAAATTTATGAAGGCTATGGGATGTATATATAGGACTAACAAAACTTGTTCTCCAAATCCTAATCAAATTAGGAAACAAATCCCTTCCCCTTGGCTTTGTATAACCGGCGGTGGACACCCCTTGGGTGTCTTCCGGAACCTTCTAATTCTTCCAATGTATTACATAACGTTCGTTATACTTAACTTTTAATTATCGATCGTTTAAGTTAAGCTCGGTTTAAATATAATAAATATAATAAACACATTTATTAAATTAATTAACCCTTTACGTATTGTGTGCAATCCCGGAATCCCGAGTTTGATCCTATCACACGACTATTTAATTTTATGTCCATAAACTTTTAGCTCCCACTTGGACAAAATTTGAATATCGTAATTACATTTACTAGCGTCTAGTTACACTAGCAATGTTACTAGTACAACTCGAGTAAGGTCTCATGGACAAAAACCTTTTAATGATTCATCATTATTATTATCCTTTCATTTCAAATACAACTTTAATCGGATATGGATCTCAGTCATTCCTATCATTAACCATTCTGTTTCTCGTTTACAGATATAGCAAGATTACCAAAACAAATTTGGGTGCGGCCACACAAATATCTTACTACTCTCCCGAGGGGCCCAACTGTATTATACTTCAAAATAATTTGAAGGAAACAAATCCCATTTTGACAACAAGCGAAACTTACGAACTTTACAACACTTCTGAAAATAACACTTATAACTACCAGTTACGTTTAGTTAGGTTATCTCACAGAAACACACTACATTCGTGACAGTTTCCTGGTATCTCAGGTCTAAGGATAACTATTTATGATTTACTTAATGACAAAGATCCATAAAGTAAAATCATATATCATCTAAAATTGACTAATATACTTTCAAGTATACTCTGTCACTATTTTAAATTGTCTTAGTTTAATAATATTCCCATATTATTAATCGACAACGGACATCTAGAACATAACAATTTATTCATGGATTAACACATGTAAAATACGATACAAAATCAAATAACAGAAAATAAACAAAACTTAATCTTTATTTCATCAATTTAATAATGTCTTAACATCCTTTATCCAAATACTAATCACATATTTATTGCATGAAATCGCTAGCTAGTTGTAGCCCAATAGCCTTGGCATGCTTAACTACCTTTGGTCTAGGCAAAGCCTTAGTAAAAGGATAAGCTACGTTATCGTCTTTGTGAACTTTTATTAATTTTATTTCAAGAGCTTCAACTTGTTCTCGAACGTAGTGATATCTACGTTTAAAGTGTTTGGCGCCTTTCATGACTCCAGAATCATTCGCAAATATAATTGCAACATAATTGTCATAATATATATCAATAGGTTCTTTAATTGAAGGCATCACTCCAAGATCTCTAATAAACGTCCTAATCCAAACAGCCGCCATTGCAGCTTCTGAAACAGCCATGTACTCAGATTGAGTAGCATGCATTTCAATCGTTGTCTACTTCTTGCTCTTCCAATCAACTACTCCTCCATTGATGACAAACACATAAACCGTCTGAGACTTCGTATCGTCTTTATCACATTGCCAGGACGCATCACAGAAACTTGTAACATTCTGGTCTGTGTATGGTTTACTCCCGAATACCAAAAACATATCTTTCATTACTCCTCAAATACTTTAGTTTATGTTTAACAGCAGTCCGGTGGAGCTTCCCTGGATTCTGTTGGTAACGACTGACTAAGTTCTGAGCAAACGCCACATTAGGCCTTGTGCATCTTACAACATACATAATAGATCTTACAGTCGAAGCATAAGGCACCTTCTGCATGTAAGCCACCTCTTCAGGTGTTGATGCATCTAACTCATGACTTAATTCATGCTTAACCTCCATAGGTTGAAAACCTTTCTTAGAGTTATGCATGTTATACTTCTTCAATATCTTATCAATATAAGCATCTTGACTAAGACCATTTAACCTTTTTTCTATCTCGGTAGATTTTAATTCCCAAAATATTTGCAGCATCTCCCAAATCCTTCATTGAAAAACATTTACCAAGATAATCCTTAACTTCCTTAAGTCTTGGAATGTTACTTCCCATGATTAATATGTCATCGACATATAAAACTAGGAACACTACATCACTCCCACTAGCTTTGCGATATACACATGGCTCATCACGATTTTGAATTAATCCGAACTTTTTGATTTCTTCATCAAATCGTTTATTCCATTGACGTGATGCTTGCTTCATACCATAAATAGATCTTTGAAGTTTGCGTACGCGTTTTGGATATTTAGGATCAACGTACCCTTCTGGTTGTTGTATATAGATTTCTTCATCTAAGTAACCGTTCAAGAAGGCAGTTTTAACATCCATTTTCCATATCTCATAGTCATAGTATGATGCTATAGCTATGAGAATCCTAATAGCTCGTAAATCTGCTGCAGGAGAAAATGTATCCTCGTAGTCTACGCCAAAAGTTTGAGTAAAACCTTTAGCTACTAACCGTGCTTTATAGGATTGCACTTCACCATCCATGTCGGTTTTCTTCTTGAAAATCCACCTATTTTTCACTAGTTTAGCATTTTTAGGTGCATCAACAAGAATCCAAACATCATTGATTTTCATGGATTTCATTTCCTCATTCATCGCAACTATCCATTTAGACTTTTCTGGATCAAGCATTGCGGATCGATAGTTAGCAGGTTCACCAAGATCCCCTTCTTCCTCCTCATCATCCCCTATGTTAAGACATAATTTGCTTGGCGCATGTATAGTCCTTCCAGACCTACGTGGAATAATTAATTCCGATGGAGCTCCTAGACTTTCTGGCTCTATTGGAATTTCTTCGCTATTATTTTCAGAAGGTAATGTATTTTATTGAATTTCTTCAAGATCATAATTTCTCCCACTGAATTCTTGATTTAGAAGATCATTTTCAAGGAAGTCTGCATACCTAGCAACAATAACTTTGTTCTCAGGCGGATAATAAAAGTATTAACCCATAGTTTTCTTAGGGTAACCTACAAAGATACATTTTACTGAGCGTTGTTGAAGTTTATCTCCAGAGTCACATTTCACATACGCCTCACAACCCCAAATCTTTAAATAAGACAAATATGGATTTTTTTTTCCATGCCATAATTCATATGGTGTCTAATCAACCTTCTTTGTGGGAACCATATTCAGAATACGAACAGCAGATTCAAGAGCGTAGTCCCAAAAGGATAAAAGTAAAGTTGTAAGATTAAACATAGATCGCACCATGTCCAATAATGTACTATTTCTCCTTTCGGATACACCATTTTATTGTGGAGTATATGGAGAAGTAAGTTTCTGAACAATTCCGTTCTCACTTAAATAATCTTTATACTCTTGACTTAGATATTCACCACCTCGATCGGAACGAAGAGCTTTAATCTTCTTTTCTAGTTGCCATTCTACTTCTGCTTTAAACACTTTGAATGTTTCAAATACCTCATGTTTATGCTTAAGTAAATAAACATAACCATAATGGATATAATCATCCGTAAATGTTAAGAAGTAGTTATCACATTTCCTTAACACATGTCTAAGTGGTCCACACACATCAGTGTGTATCAAACCAAGTAGTTCAGTAGCCCTTTCAATATTGTTATTAAAAGGTTTCTTGGTCATCTTTCCAGAGATACAAGACTCACATTTATCAAATGATTCATCATTGATATTTTCCAAAAGACCATCACGTTAAAGCTTTTGTATGCGAGTCTTCCCAATATGGGCAAGTCTACAATGCCAAAGATAAGAAGAGTTCTTGCCTAAGTTTCTCTTCTTATTCATGCTAAAAACAAAATTATTTTTCTCTTAGAATTATTATCATGCATGTTCATTTCAAAAACTCCATTCACAGAAATTGCATCAAAATAGAATAAACCACCTTTGAAAACATAAATTCTATTATTATCAATAGTGTGAATAAATCCAAGATCCAACATACAAGAAAAGGAAATGACACCCCCAACAATTGTAGGTGCATAATGACAATCATTTAAAATCAGTACTAAACCCGAAGTTAAAACTAATTTAAATGTTCATATAGCTTCAACCGATGCTTGTGCGCCATTGCCCACTTGCAGAAATTGTTCCCCAAAGGTTAGCTTCCTTTCCAACTCAAATCCCTGCAGCGTATTACAAATGTCAATACCATATCCCGTATCATATACCCAGGTATTTGATTTGTATGTAAGATTAAATAACTCTATCATAAATAAGTTACCTGAAGATGTTGCAGCACTTAGCTCAACCTTCTTCTTTATTTCTCACAACTCTTCGAGATAAAGAGGGCAGTTCCTCTTTCAGTGACCACTTGCTTTGCAATGGTGACAAGTCTCATCCTTTTGAGATTGACTCTTCTTGACAAAGTTATGCTTAGGTTTTGAATAAGTCGCAACTTGTTTGCCCTTATCACCCTTGCCTTTGCCTTTCTTTTGTTCACGTGCAGTTTTGGCTTACTCACTCAACCCTTTTGTGCATAAAGCACAGGAGGAGTAGAAGTAGATGTACTTGCCTTTTCCTTTAGACCCTTTTCGTAGTCAATGAGCATTGTGTGCAAGTCATTAAATCTCTTCCCCGCGCAATGCATATTAAAGTTCCTAACGAAATCATTGAAGTCCTTATTAAGGGACCTATTGATTAGGTTAATAGCCATATCTTTGTCGTAGGGTTTCCCTAGTGCGATGAGTTGTTCCATGTAACCCTTCATCTCTTGATAATGTGCATTAACGGGTTTCCCAAGGGCTTTCTTACAATTGTGAAAAGCATCTACCAAGTCGTAGATCTCCACAGCCTGAGGATTCTCATACATTGCCTTGAGCTCTTCAAGCATTTAATTTGGAGCAAATAGTTCAAACTTTCTTTATAAGAAAGGAGCCATTTTTCCGATTATTAAATAAGCCACATCATTGTGCTTCTTAAACAATGCCTCATAATTCAGTCTTTCAACTGGAGTAGCATTAGGGCCAAGGGGCACAGGAAACGCCCTGGTCAAGTAATCAGAAGTACCCGCTACTCTCAAGACAATTCTCAGTGAGTGGTACCAATCATTGAAGTTTGGGCCAGTTAGTTCCTAACGTTAAAGATAAGTCTTGAAGGCAGAACTCAACGTGTTGTTATCGGGTTGAGCCATTTCTACAGAAATAAGTTCAAAATATTAGTATTTTTGATAATACCATTCAAGAAAATAAAATTACCCGGTAATAAAAACATAGTATTTTCCTTGAAACTAGAATCCACATTGACATAAAGTTATCACATCAGTCGATCTGCTAGTGATAAGTGTACTCAACATGGTAACTTGTCGCACAATAATTGACAAAGAAATTTGCAATTTCTAGATATTTTTTAGGGATTTACGTTGCCAAAAGTCATTTTGCATCGTAAACATATTTCATCCCTACTTTATGCCTTAAGTTTCCAGATCTCACTGAGTAACTCAATCAAGTCGATTTATCTAAAGAACGTAAAACATTCATGTGAATTCTCATTCTATGAATGTTTTCTTTCCATCACAACATCGTCCAAAATCTCATATGACGACAATTGTAACTTCAAGTGTTCGTCAATTAGATGGCATATGACTTAAATTTTAGGGTATTGATTTTGGTGTCAAAATCATATATGGAGATGGAGAAGCATGCATACATCTCCATATCATAAGTTTAATAAAACCTTTTAGTAAACCTTTTGGTGAGTCTAAAATTTCGCCATATATTGCAAGTTGAGGTATTGGTTAAACCAATTAAAGATTTTACCCACAACAATTCACGCCTGACGTTCCTAGAACTTGGCTAAAGCACAAAGCAATAACCTTATTCATTGTGTTTCGGATGTGAATTTGTGGTAAATCAACCTTAAGATATAATGCTAATGATAATCGTAGGTAATTTCAATTTGACGCACAGGCGAGCCGGGAATTCGGTCAGCGACTAATGGCATAACACCTTCTTCCTTAACCGGGTACATGACCAGTGGTGCGTTAAACTCACTTTGTAGTTTGTCAAAAGGAGTAGGCCATTAAATTATCATTGCAAATTATCAATCAACGCAATTCTATGTAATTTAGATCTCAAAACAATTCATTAATTTTTATATGATTTAGTCCATATTTATTTTCTTAAAAAATTACCCTTGTTTACAACATACAATTAATATAAAAACGTATGAAAACAAGTAGGTACAAAAAAAAACTAAATCAAATAGCCACATGCATAACAATTTATTCAAAGAACATAAAATCTAGGGTTTTATAAACATATAAAAGTCTTCCCTAATTTTAAAACTTTGAATCAAATAAAGCAAATAGCATATATATCATATGATCCGTGAAAACAAGCATGTTCATCACGGATCTCCTACATAATCATAACAATTAAATCTCTCTACAGATCGTAACCATACATGACATAACAATTAATTCATGTAAACATCTAAAGATAATCATCATGCAATTTTTTAGGGTTTCAAAAAAAACTTTTAAAAAAAAAATCGACTGGGCCGATTTTAATTAAAAAAACAAAACCCCAATTTTTGTGAAAACCTAAAAAATAACATGTGATTTTTAACTCAAATCAATATTAGTTAAAAAAACTTTAGATCTCAATAATTATAACATGTTAAAACGGCTCTCGATGTCACTGAAGGTTTATAAAGCTCATAACAATTACGCAAAACCTTAAATAAGATCAAAGCACACATATCGGAAGCGATTTAAAAAGATCATAATTAATAACACATTTATAATTAATTAAGTTAGGGTTACATACCTTTTAGCGAGAGCAAATCCACAAGAACACCACCGAATCACGAATTAGGGTTTGGACGAATTAATACCAAGATATAGTTTATAGTGAAACTATATTACGCTCTTGTACACACGTAATGCAACAGATTAATCGTGAGTCTAGCACTAATAAACCGGAGCTTCAACACTTGTGGAATATAGCCAAAATCAATAACCAAAAAACTAACCGAAACCCTAAGAAGGGGTGTTTGTTCGATCGGCTAAGAGAAAGACAAGAAAGAGGATGGAAAATTATGAAGGTTATGGGATGTATATATATGAATAACAAAACTTGTTCTCCAAGTCCTAATCAAATTAGGAAACAAATCCCTTCCCCTTGGGCTTTGTATAACCGACGGTGGACACCCCTTGGGTGTCTTCCGAAACCTTCTATTCTTTCAATGTATTCCATAACCTTCGTTATACTTAACTTTTAATTATCGATCGTTTAAGTTAAGCTCGGTTTAAATTTAATAAATATAATAAATACATTTATTAAATTAATTAACCCTTTACGTATTGTTTGCAATCTCGTAATCCCGAGTTTGATCCTATCACGCGACTATTTAATTTTATGTCCATAAACTTTCAGCCCGCACACGTTCAAAGCCAACCCTGGCTGGTGTCATGGTGCGAGGCTACCGGGCAAGCATACCCCGCCCTCTAGGAAGCCAAATAATCAAATTCTAACACGCAATCTATTAGATAATTTAATAATATCCGACGTCATATAGCTGTGATCAGACGATACTGAATCTTATCAAGGAATATTAAAGATCTTTCCAAAATAAAAACATGCATTATTAAATCACATAATTAAACAACTTATCCAACATGCAGGAACTCTTGTTATTTGTAAGAAGCCTCATTCTCATTGTTTTCAAATTAAATTGAGAGAAAATGACAACCGAAACTGAAACAGAAAGTTTATCATCCAATGATGAAGAAGTAACAGCCCAAGAATATGGAAATTTATTCTTGTTTTCACTCCTATGGCTTTCGTCAAATGTGCTATTAAGCTCCGGATACTAGATATCCTTGAAAACCATGAATCGCCAATGTCGCTTGCTGACTTGGCGTCCAAGATCGGGTGTACACAATCCTCTTTGTATCGTGTCATTAGGTTCTTGATCCACTATAAAATATTCCAAGAAAAACCCTTATCTAAATCTGAAACAAAAACTGAAACGTCCATTGTTAGGTAAGCACAAACCCCATTATCAAGGCTCCTAACAAGACATGGAAAGCCTAGCATGTCCGACTTGGTCCTTCTAGAGATCAATCCTATCATGTTGGCTCCCTGGCACAAGTTAAGTGCGACAACAAAGCATTACCATTTGAAGCAGCACACGGGGTTGATCTGTGGGGATTTGCTTCAGAAAATCCAGCTCCTAGTTCCCTTTTCAATGATGCAATTGCTTGTGATGCTCGCGTGAAAGTCTCAGCGGTGATCGAGGGTTGTCCAGATGTGTTTGAGGGGCTTAAAACGATGGTCGATGTTGGCGGTGGTACTGGGACGAGTCTCCGCTTGATCGTGGAGGCTTTTCCATGGATCAAAGGAATTAATTTTGATCTGCCTCATGTGGTATCGACTACTCCTGCATCTACAGGTGTTGAACATGTTGGAGGCAATATGTTTGAGCTTGTTGCAAAAACTGATGCTGTTTATTTGATGAGTATAATTATAAACATTTAGTTAACTGTTTAATAAACCATTCTAATTTGATCATGATTTCATATTGATCCATATTTTAGAAAGTACTGCATGATTGGTCAGACGAAGAATGCATTGATATACTAAGAAAATGTCGTGAGGCTATATCGCCACATATAGGAAAGTTGATTATTGTTGGAATAATTGTATGACGAAAAGAGGATCATGGATTCAAAGGTATGGCACTGATGATGATGGCTCATACAAGTAACGGGAAAGAACGGACTTTAAAAGAATGGTCTTACTTGTTTCACGAGGCTGGATTCACTCGTTACACTATCAAAGACATTCAAGTTATTTACATTTATATAGTATTCATATGACCTGCTAATATTATTAGAAACACTGTGGCGTTAGAAGACATGGCTTGAAAGCCCTCCAATATTGTCATATCGTACTATCTATCTAAGTAATACAGTAGCAACCTATAGCAATTCCAATTTTCTTAAACAACGATGTTAGATTCGACTGATGTATATCTATCTTTTTGTGAAATTTTAATGTTTGTTTACGATGACGAACTTACTATTAGATGAGTCAATGGACCAAGCCCGTTGTGGGCTTAAGGTCATTAGGTTTAAGGTTTATTTGATAAAAAGTTTATTCAAAATTAATAAAGCGGAAGAAAACTAAGCCGGATCCTTTCGAACCATCCACTAGTGACCGATGACCTGGAGGATAAGTATGTTATGATGGGTTATACAATCAATCAATATTATCTTTGTTATCTTTCATGGTATCAAAGATTTAGGTACAACCCATCACAAAATAGTTATCCTCCGATCATCGGTCATATGAGATGATTAGGGGGATCTCGCTTGAGTTTTCTTCCACTTTATTGATTTTGAATAAACTTTTTTATCAAATAAACCCTAGCATCCATACTAAAACCCTAGCCGTCGTAACATATCTCATATTATGTTGGTTCAACAATCAATAAATATTTTTTTTCTTATCACCGTTATTCTTTGTTTTACTGGCGGAGATCATTGTCATTTTTTGAAAATAGTTGGTAAAAAATGTCGTTCCAACCTAAAGGCAAAGCAAGTCACGCAAAGGAGAAAGCCGTGAGCAGCAAACAATTATGTCGTCAAATACAATTATATTTTTGAGAAAACAAACAAAGAAGATAAAAAAGCGCCTTTTATTCCAGCTTGTACTTTCGGAAGCCTCTCTTCAAACTGCGAGGGAGTGTTAGATGATAGGTTGACCCAAGCCCAATTGTGGGCGTGTGGTCTATTAGGTTTAGGGTTTTGATTACTTTGCTTAATCTCAAAGCTACGTATTTTATATAAACTCACATGCCACCTCTAATGTAAGGCACTTAATCAATACAAACATTGTTATTTTACATGGTATCAAAGCTTTAGGTAAGTTCCATCATTAAATTTTGCTATCCTCCTATCATCGGCTACATGTTGATGATCCAGAGGGATTCCTTTACTTTCGCTTTATGTTTTTTTTCAGTTAGATTTTTTCTTTTGTGATCTATGCATAAACCCTAAATTCTAGCCATAAAAAATATGTTGAGTCACCTTTGATCAACAATATTTTTATTCTTCATCATCTATGTGTGTTTGTTGTCGAAGATTATTGTCATTGACAACAAAAGTTGATCATCAAATTGCCGCTCCCTTCTAAAGGCAAGGCGAGGCACGCAAAGGAGGATGTCGCAAGCAATAAGCAACAATGCCACCAAAAACAATTTGATTCGCACAAACAAACAACAAAGAAGATGATAGAAAAAAAATCAAAGGAAAAGAAAAACATGGTAATTTCATCATTATATCTAGTTTGTCCATTTTGAAGAAACCCGTTCAAACTGCAAGGGGTATTAGACTAGACCATGAAACCAAGCCCATTTGTGGGTTTAAGGTCATTAGGTTTAGGGTTTTATGGTTGCTTATTACATACGCTATGCATTTAGTATAAATACATATGCTAACTTTTGTAATATGAATTCAATCAATAAAAGTATTGTGTTATTTTACACTTACGTGGCAGCATGCGTAAGTGTCAACTAAGAGCATGTCCAATGCACAAGTCTTTTAAAACTTGGAGCATTGAATGTCATTACTATCAAGCATATATTATAACTATAGATTTTCCAAAAGACTTGTGTTTACCCAAGTCATTGTTAAAAACCAAACTAAAAAGTCTTTCTTGTAATGGTAAAAAGCTACTAAAAAGACTTTATAAAATAATATAAAGTTTTTGAAAACTTTTACCATTATAGATATTCTAACATCTGATATGATAGAACATGATTTCGGTGGATATTGTGTAAGGCCATAGTATCATTAGAGGTAGAACATTATTTGATTTCATTCGTTGCATTTTAATTAGACTGGTGGTGATAACAGATATAGGCTTGTGCCGTGGTGGCACACTCAATGATGCATGCCATTAAAAACATACATTTCATGGTTAGAGATCCATTAAAATTCAACTCGTAAAATATGTGCCTTTTAATGCGTCACTTTTATTTTAATAAAATCTAAAATCTCATTTAAATTAACACTAACACAGTCTATTATGTTCAAGTTGAACTTTAAAGGATGTCAATTCTTTTCTTCTAGAGAAAAAGACGGATTTGGTCAATTTGAACACTTCATAATCAATCATAAGTCACTTGGAAAGAATTTGACATATTTAGTCATCACCATTCAAAACATGACAAGTGTTCAACATCAAATGATTAACTGACAATGCTCAACCATCAAATGCTCAACTTGACAGTGTACTTTTTGAAAAAAAGGAATATTGGCAGTACTTGTTTCATCCTCAATATCCGGGAATAATTTTCAATATACCCCTTTTTATTTTCAATTTACCCCCATCGTTTCACTTGTTTATATACTAATTTTCACAACTCTAATTTTTCCATTTTAACATCATATTTGTTCATCTGGGCTCCATGAATAATTGACTAGTAATTTTCTCTACCAGTTTTGTGTTTTTGTTTTAGGTTTTTCGTTACGTAAAACTCTACCTTCCTCCATGAATATACTGGTACTAATTGATAGTTTTAATTATACGTTTTTTGTTAAATTGCAACTACTTTTAAAATGATGCCTGGTATTATCACTTGGAGGGTGTTCGATATTGGAATGTGTTCAATTGCAATTATTTCTTTTGTTAAATTGATATGGTAATATTATTTTCTAGTTATATGAATATGTTGCGAATATTTAAATGAAAGCAAACTCAATTACTTTCGTATGATGAAAGATAGATTAGGTTTAAGAAGGTGCGAGTTGTTTAGGTCCACATGCTTTGGTTGCTGGTTGGATTTAGATCATGTTGATAATGAGGATGGTCACATACATTATATGCTCCAGAAGCATAAGTTTTCAAATAGCGATCCCTATGATTTGCCCTTAATTCATCACGTTAATGGTAGTACATTTCACTTTGGTCGTCGTGAATTTTGTATTGCTTTTGAGTTTGACTATCAAAGCTTCAGTAAGTTTTGGTCTTGTGAAATAACTTTCCATGATAGAGTCTTACCTGAGAAGATAGGTGAATATGTTAAAAACATGGATCTTCTATGTATCATTAAGGATTATGAGTGTTATACCAATTTATCTTATAAAGACTCGGTAAGAGTTTGTCTCCTTTTATCTTTGGAATTTATTTTTATGGGCCATGAGTTGGGGGTTGTTGTTGATGATGTATTTATGCGGATGGTGGAGAATATTTATGTTTGGAATGAATTTTGTTGGGTGGAATACATATGGAGAGAGTTAACTCTGGCATTAGGAACGTCACTTCAAGGTATATGGATGCTCACTATAAATCATTGGAAAGAAACCCCAACTTTATTCCGTCTTATTCATTGTCTCGATTTGTGTTAGCTTTCAAAGTGAGTATTTACTTTCACAATTTACGTTATCAACTTATTTTCTTTCTAACAACCTTTTATACATTTACCAATTGTAGATTTGGATTTAAGAGTCTTCAGGAGTGAGTGGTTGTTGGTGGACCCAAGTGCCTGGTATGATCCCTAGACAATTTACTGGTCCAGGCATAGGAATGTTGAGCAATATGACCAAATTTTCCCGCAGGTGATTGAATGAATTTATTCAAGCAGGAAAATCGGGTTGTCCCTCATCATCCGAAACAAGTGGTAACTCAACTCTAACCTCATCATCAGCGCCCTCATTCTAACCTCTAACTGGGTCAATATCAACATCAGTGTTACCCTCAACCTCATCGTCTATCTTATATTCGTTCATCTCCTCATCCTCATGTCCTAGTTCAAGTATCATTCATCTAATCACTTGGGGAAGCAACCTTAGTGTCATCACTCTCCACATCCTCATCTAGGATAATCAACTGGATCATCCTCTCCACCATCTGCACTATGGCTAACCCAATCAATCAAAGTACGATGCACAACTGACGGCATCCCATCCACGACATCAGATGTATCAGAAAACTCAGCAAGCTCACCCTCGTCATCCTCCTCTAGATCCTCGTTAGAATCCTCATCATACTCCTCATGGTCATCTTCTGGATTCTCTTCTGGTTTGACCCAACCTGGTATCAACACAATCTCCTCATCTTTCCTTTCTCCATCAGTTGAATCGGACTGGTAAGTGATAGTAGATGACGACATATCCCGCAACAACAAAACGTGCATTAGGGTAGTTGTAGGGTATGGATGAAATAAGCATGTATAGAAATTAAAGCATGCAAATCATGCGTATATATATATATATACATATATATATATATATATATATATATATATATATATATATATATATATATATATACATATATATATATATATATATATATATATATATATATATATATATATATATATATATATATATATATATATATATATATATATATATATATATATATATATATATATATATATATATATATATATATATATATATATATATATATATATATATATATATATATATATATATATATATATATATATATATATATATATATATATATATAGGTAAGAGATATATGTAGAACCCATTTTAAATGTAGAACCATGCAGAACTATTTAAATGAATCTTGATCATTGGATGAGTTTGATCAAAGGTTAATATTAAAAGTGCAAAAATGCAATTACACAAAAGATAAAGGTCTTCATTTTAATTTAAAAAAATAGCTGGAAGGGTATAACTGGTATTACATTTGATTTTTTTCTCAAATTCATTTTCATCTCTCCAGTAATTGTCCCAAATCTGAAAAGTTATAATCAGTTTCTTCAACCAAACCCTAGTCGCACCAATATGTCACCACACACAACGTATATCATGAATCCAAAAACTCAAGATGATCTAATCGACACCACGGCAATTAAACGACCCTGTATTAAGCGAACACCACCAAAACCTTACCATTGCCATCTATGGTTTGATCCGATCACTTTTTTGTTATTGCGGTTCGACTCGGCCAGATCCATGTTCGGATCTAAACATACTGGTGTGTCTTTTTGGCCAGATCCATGATATGTTCCTTGAAAGCAAATATAAAGGTGTTGAATTATACCTCTATTTTTTAATTTATGATATGCGTTTGTCTTTGGCGCTACATATGATGATATGCGTTTTTTTGTATAAAAGGTTGATTGAGATTTCGTGTTGTTATATGTTTCTCGAAAACTTAAATCTGCTAATTTTAACTAGTATATGTTCATGATGCGTATTTTTGTCGAAGTTTTATATCTGATGATGATGGTGGTCTTTAAATTTTAGGATAAAAGTACATATTATAGTATATGACCACCATGTAATTTAGTCATGAACATCACGACAAAAGTACATAGGATAAAAATGATTTTGTACCTAAGCAAGCATTGACTATAGATTTTTTATTATTAGTACTGTATTTGATTTCTTGGTAAAGATAATACATGATTTTAATAAAGATCTTCCATGTGTGTTATTCTTATATGTTATTATTTGTTACGGCTACATATTTGTTTGGTTGTCATAGGTCATGAGTTAATATAGTTGGGCACATGTACGTTTTTGTTCAAGTTTTATTTTATCATTTAGTTTTACAAATAATTTAGCATTGCACAATTTAATATAATTAGTTTTTTTAACGAGAATGCGCATCGTACATAAATGTTGGAAGGTGTGCATTGATGTTTTCAGCTGTGGAGATATGTTTTTAGAATGCGTACATTAATGTTTTCAGCCGTAGACATATGTTTTTGAAAGGTGCATTATGTTTTCAGTTTAAAATATATGTTTTTGGAACGCGTGCATTGATGTTGTTTTCTAATTTTATTTTATCAACTAGTTTTAAAATTAATTTAGCATTGCAATATTGGATATAACAAGTCTTTTTTTTGTTTGTTTATTTCAGTGAGAATGACTCAACCATAAGAAAGACGTGTATGACGAAGACGATCAACTTGTGCATTTATGTTCTCGAAAGGCGTGCACTTATGTTCTCGAAGAGTGCATGTATTTTTTGTGTATACTATTTATGTTTCTATTTTGTTATAAATTTAGAAGTTATAGGGATATGTTTATGTTTTTCATTATGAGTTGCAAAGATCTAAAGATGTACATTAAAAACATATATGCAACTAATATTATAAACAAAACAATTTGGTGTTCAAACAATTATGTGCAAGAAATATATGAAGATTTACGATATAAAAAAATATATTCAAATTTTCCTAGAACATCCATGCTAAAAAAATTAAAATAAAAAATTTGAAATACCAAAAATTAATAAATATAAAAAAACGTTTTTTAATTAAAAATTCAAAAACAAATAAAAAATGTGTTTTACTATTTTACCCTTTTGGTTTAAATAAAAAGAATTAATAATACTAATTTTATATTGGTCCAAAATAGTTCTGCAGAGTTCTACACCTAAATGAGTTCTGCATATAACTCGCCCCTATATATATATATATATATATATATATATATATATATATATATATATATATATATATATATGGAAGCATTAACGTGGTAAACACTCTTAAAGTGTGATATAATAGACACACTTGTGGATCGTTGGATTGGTTAGTAAGCATAAGATTGATATATAATTAAATATGGTTTAATTATTAAATACATAATGGCAATATTGTAAATAATTAAAAGAATTTAGCCTTTCTTGGCATTACTATGAAACCAATTTCCGAAAGTTCAGTTAAAAAACATACTTCCATCATGATACACGAGGCAATTTTTAATTTATTTTTCAAATATGATTTCACATGTTTTATTATTTCCTCTACTAATTCATCATGCATCTATTTATTTTTAATTGTATTTGATCGTAAGTTTTTCTATTACTTTAGTGAGTTAGTGGTACATTATGATAAAGATAGTTCATTTTTAAATTTTGTGTATTCGTTTGAATACAGAAATATACGCATACCAAGTAATATCTTTCAAAGCAATTTGTGACACAAATGATTTATACACAAACATAAACACAATGATTTTGATCAGTTTTTTATGACACGCAGAGATATTGATCACTTTTTTATGACACATGAATATTTTGATCATTTTTCTATGACACGTCAATTCATATTTTGATACACGACGTGAATTTGTATTTTGTTGATACTCACAGTATTTTTATACATTTTTAATAAAATGGTCACTTTTTTATAGCATAAGTTTATATTATAGATGGTCATTTTCTATGACACATAAATTTTTGACATAGTTCTTTTTTACGGCATAAATTTAAATTATGGATGATCAATTTTAATGACACATAAATTTATAGTTTGGGATAGATATAGTTCGACGTTGGATCTGATCGACAAAAGCACATCTAAAAACTACCGTACATACATAGATCTAATAATCAAGTGATACAAAAATATTTGACATGTGTTGTGATAAGAATACACATTGAAGATAAAAATATACTCCGTAATGTTGATAAGTACCATCCGACCGAATCGTCGATTAAACTATTACATATATAAAAAAAACATCACACTGACACGTGATTTTTCTCCAACGACCCTTACAAATTCGGTCCAAATAAGGTTGTAATGACACATTGATAAGATGATTTTTCTTCTGATGAGACGCTAGTAATTGATTTAAAGAAAAACTACTTCGTATACAAACTTTTAGTAATACAAGTCGCAAGATCGTTACCTTAACACATACTAGTATATAATAACAATCCACAACTTATAACTCTTACTTTATATGATAGAAATATTGAAATTAATATCACACATGACACCTATCCATGATTAAAACAACCATCTAGATCCACTTGTTTACCTTAAACTATTTAATGTACCAATCAATTTATATACAAACGCACAGAATAGCCAACTCGTAGTTTGGTAGAAAGATATCATCTCATATAATTTCAGTTAGACTAAAAGTAATCAAGTGACATAAGATCAAAGAACCCCACAAATACACAAATTGGAATAATACAGTAATTATAAGAGATCTTACCCTAATTGAAAGTGGTAGTATTACTACTTAGGTCTATGATATCCATAAATCTCATTCTTTTTTCCTCATTACTGTGAAAGTGAAAACAACTCGTGTCCAATCTAATACACATACCGGCATCAACTGTATGGTGTCGTTTTTGTGGCACACAAACAACGAAGATCTTTTGTTTAAGCAAGACATTGAACATGAAACTCACGGGCCTAATACGAGACAAAAAATGTATAATAAAAATTTGTATCACCATGAACATAAATCACCAGCTTCTTTTATAATTTTCAACATGTATCAACACGATGACGGCTATTGAACAAGCGGACGATGAAGGATTAAAACACATGAAAGCGACGACAGTAGATTGTTGTCACACGGATGGTACCTTCAGTTTTTATGGTTCGATTCAGATCAAATGCTGACCTAATAATAGGCGCCGCCATAAATATGTAGATAAGATTTTGTCAACATTATGTAAAAAAAAGTAGCGACACAACAATATTCTGTTTTATTACTTAAAATCTCCGGTGAGTGAGAAGTAGAGGTTAAAAGTGAGATCTAGATTTTTGTTAGGCAATTATGTGATCTCGAGAGAGATGATGTGAGTGAATATTTTTTGAAGATATATTTTGTAAATTTTTGGACGATAATTATGTTATTATGATAGGTTTTATGAGATTTAATAGTCTGTCAAATATCAAAAATGCGCTTATAGTGTTTCTTTAAACTTTTTACTTAAAATTAATTCATAAAATCCACATGTCAAGTTTCTATTGGTGCCTATTATAACGTATTTTAAAGTGTAACGCACTGAACACAGATCTATATATATATATATATATGGATGGGATCATTAGAAAACATAATCTCGGTATAAAACATAGAAAACTAAACAGATGCCCTAAAAATAAAAAATGGATGCCCCAATAATTTTGTTTAGGGCATTCGTTTAGTGCATTTCGTTTAGGGCATTTGTTTAATATTATAGGGCATCTGTTTTTGTTTTTCTATGTTTTCTACCAAGATTATGTTTTCTCTACGATCCCATCTATATATATATATATATATAATATATATAATATATATATATATATATATAATATATATAATATATATATATATATATATATCTAATTATATATATATATATATATATATATATATATATATATATAAATATATATATAGATATATATATATATATATTATATATATAAATATAATATATATATATATAATATATATATTATATATATATATATATATAGAGAGAGAGAGAGAGAGTTAGGTTAATGTAGTGTAGTGTGTTATAGTTGTTAAAATAAGAAGTATTCTAGACCATTGGATGGATTTTTTTGTCTAAGATCAATCTGATAATTTGTTTAATGGCATATTTGTAATTACTTTTATAAAAAAAGGGTATTATGTACCATTCTTAAAAAAGAAAAAATTAATATAAAACATAAACGGAGTTTTTATTAACTCTTCTTCAACCACCACTTTGACCATGATCCAATTATTAACTAAACCACCAAAACATTATCCAGAAATTCAATGTTGTAGATTTTTTCCCGATGTGAATCATATAATCAGAGTTACACCGATCTAAATCAAATCCCTTCTTCTTGCTACACACCGATCTAAAACAAATCCCTTCATTTTTGCTACACACCGATCTAAAAAAAATCACCTTCATTCTTGCTACACACCGAAACAAATCAAATCAACAAATGAAATTATGCGGCTATCATTGGGGGATTTGGTGATTATATTATAATTAACACTTATTGATATAAATAATGAAGAAAAGGAAGATGGAACAATGCATTGGTGTCTCTTTTCCCCAATTTTATAGTATGTGATTACATCGGAGGAGTGTTTTATTATTATTTTATTTTCTTTAATAATCAATAATATACTAATCAAAGATTTTGATGAGCAGTAAGAAGAAGTATGAGGCTGTTGAATATGGGGAAGAAATGCGTTGGAAGTTCTGAGGATATAGTTGACCTAACAAATGGTCAAAAATGTGATTCTCGTGTGTGTTCAAGATAGTGATTCTGGTATGTAATAATCCACCTAATAAAATCCGTTATGCTTCAAAAAATTTAATGATTTTATGTGTAGTATTAGATAGTTGGATAATTATTCTTTTTTGGTTTTCAAAGTAGATAACATAGAATGTATCAATGTGAAAACAAAAAAGGCAGGACTATAAGAAAGTTGTTTAACGACATGTTGTTTTCAAAGAGAGTGTATCAGTAACATGGGTAGATGAGAACATGGGTTAGAATTGGTAACATGGGTAGATGAGCACATGGGTTAGAATTGGTATCATGGGTAGATGAGCACATGGGTTAGAATTGGTATCGGTTAATGTATCAGTAAGATGTGTAGATTAGCAACTGGGTTAGAATTGTTGAAAAGTAAGACAAGGTACCATTTTGATAAATTTATATGTATTGGCAGGCGTGATAAATTTATATGTACCGGTATGCATGATAAATTTAACTGTATACGTTGTTGTGTATCATTGAAGGTGTTTCTGTGTATCTTTAATTTTTAGTACATATCCATAGTTTGAAGATGTCCAACATTATAAAGGTATTTTTGTGTATCGTTAATTTTTTAGTACAATGAATGTGTTTCTGTGTATCGTTAATCCACAGTTTGAAGATGTCCAACATTATAAAGGTGTATCACAACATTATAAAGATGTCCAATTTAGGTGTATCATAATCTAGTGATATACTTAGATGGATTTATGTCTCGATTGTGTATTAGTGAATTATGAAATGGACGTGTCGGTAGTCATTGTAATAACGATTAAGTAAGTGTATCGGGTGTTTTAGTTATGGCTAGTAAGTATATAAGCGAGGGACTGTTTGATTATATGGCTTAGTTATTATAGATACACGAGTATAAGCATCAACTGGTTAGTTTTTGTTTAAAAAGATTGTGTACCATGTATCCTATAGGTTCTGTTTATGTTTGTGTGTGGATGATACATAGAAATTTGATGTATAAATCTGTCTAGTATAGGCATTGTGAATCAGTTATTGCGTGGTGTTCTTGTATTTTGTAATCTGCTAAATGTATCATATATATTTTTCGACTAACAGTGTTTAGGAATATATATCAGTCATCGAGTTCTAAAAGGTTTATATGTTTTTCGTTGAAATTGTATTAAGAATGCTTATGAATTGTGTATGTGAATGATGTGTTTGTATTTTATTTTTTTGTAGATTTTGTTGATGCTGAACAAGAAGCTGTTATACGTGAGTGTGATGGTAAGCGTAAGAAAAGGAAGATACCGGATATAGGATGCAGTACGGTAGGGCATCTTTGCGAAAGGTTCACAAAGAATCTGTAGTGAAGGTGAAAAACATCAAACGCAAGCGTCAACCAAAAACAGTTGCCAATCCAGGTATAGACAAATACTTTCCGGTTACTGTTAAAGAATGCGGTGTTGATGCGACAGAAAAGAACAACAGTGGTAAACGTAGGTTAGTTTTGGCTGAAAAGAAAGACAAACAAAATGGTTTGGTTGATGAGAACCTTGTGACTGATATAAAAAAACATTGGTTGTACACAAAGGGAAGGGAAAAAGGCAACGGCTGAGAATGAGGAGTCTGTGAATGGTGATGTTGTGGTTGATAAAAAAGGGTTGTGGGACGCAAAAAAAAAGGGAAACAAGACTCAAGTTGACACTGATAAGGGTCTGGCTGATACAGGATATGATGTGCCTGGCGGTTCCAAACAAGCAACAGACAGGATACATCTCCGTGTATCGTGGAGGTCGCTTCATCAGCTGCTACAAAATTTGACTCCAAAGCAAAAGGAAGATGTTACTGCTATGGGGTTTGGGGCGATGTTGGATTTTAAAATGAACGAAGTGCCTACTCGTTTAAGTTACCGGCTGTTGGATAACTTTGATGAGGAAACACGGGTGTTAAAAGTTAATGGTAAGTGCATTAGGATTACTAGAGAGACCGTTAAAGATATACTTGGGTTACCCATGGGGGATGTAAATTTGGAAAAATCGGATGAAGCCGATTATAGAGACCATTGTGTGATTGGGTGGAAGGCTCAATTTGGGAGGAAACCACGGTATTTGCATGGTCTACTTGAAAACATAATGTACACACAACCCGATGGTGGGTGGATGTTTAAGAAGAATTTTTTGGTCCATTATGTCACTACACTCGTGGAATCAAACATGAATGCGACCTGCAACCTGAGAATTCTTCAATGTATTGAAGACGAGAATGATATTCAAAAGTTTGATTGGTGTTCATATGTAGTTGACTGCCTAGTCAATACAAAGAAAAAATGGGTCAGAAGTAGCCACTCTCCAGGACCGATAATTATTTTGTTGGTATGTGGATTACTTTCGTTAATGTTTGTTTTTACCAATTTGATTGCATGTATATACTACAAAAATCCCAATCATTCTTAATGCCACAGATTGTGTACGCGCACCATGCTAAACAGATGTCGAAGTATGAAGGATCTGATGGTCTTTTGGTCAATAAGTGGACTACTGGTATGTTGAACAAACTTGAGGAAAAGTTTATTCGACTTGAGGTAATAAACGCCCGCCTACGTATAATGTATCAAACATAACTAATGAAGAGTGTAATGGGCGTTTGGAATGTAGTTTTATTTGGCAACTAATGGGTGTGTGTTATTGTGTTGGTGTATAATGTATCACAATTTCTTTGTTTGACTAAAAAGACGCACTATTTATATTTGTTTTGTTTAACACAGGAGCTCAAGGGCACTCTGAAAGCAAAGTACAAAATGGCGGCCGAGAGTGTTGAGGGAGGCGACAAGATGTTGGATGCTGCATTAGCCGATAACCTATGTGATGTAGATCTGCTGGACATCAGAGATTTTAGAGATTGTTTGTTTGGGCCAATAATGAGGAACGAGACAGGGAAATCTGATGATGAAAATATTGATGAATTTAATGAAGCAGGGTTTGAAGAACAAAAAATCGGTCAAGACACAGAAAAGGCGGCTGGTGTAGGATCAATAACCCCAAAAGCTGGTCCTAACATGGACGACAGTTTGAAGACACACAAGACCGGTCCAGAAGAAGAAAAAGCGGCTGGTGGAGGATCAGTAACCCCAAAAGCTGGTCCTAACATGGACGACAGTTTGAAGACACCAAAACAACCATTTCGTTATACGTCGGTGTATGGTACATCATCAGCGTATGCTGCTTATGCGGACCAGGTTGAGCTACAAATAAGCAAACAAAAGAGCCGGTTAACCGAAAACTTAGATGATATACCATCATTTGATTTGAAGATCACACAATTATTTGAAGAGACTAGGATCGCTAGTGAGCTGCCAAATGTCGATGTCCATATAGGTGAAACACAACAATTGTTGGAATCACTAGCATTTTATGATTCCCAAGAAGAGGCTGTTGTGGATGTTTTACACAAACCTGTTAGCGAGACATATGTGACTCCAGTGTCATATGTACCGGTCAATGGAAATGGTGTTGCTGAACAAAGTTCCAGGTTGGGTAATAGAGATATTAGTGCCTATAGGATGTGTGACGCAACTCCGCTCCAGACCATCCTTCCAAAGGTTGTTGAGGCTAGGCCAAAGCGCAACACCAAACCAGGACTAGGAATGTGTTCGCCTTATACAAGGAGGGCTGTGATTTTGTGGCCTCCTCCAACAAGTAGTGAACAAAGAGCTGTTGACTGTTTGTTCAGTGCCCGGTTTGCGGAAACGTAAGTTTTTCATGTTTTAATGTTTCTAAACAATTATGTTTTGATAGTTTAAGCATTTCGTGATTTATTTGTCTTGTTTGGTGACATAGTGACATGGTGTTCAAGACGCCGTACTACTACTGTCCGAGGGGTGTGTTGGAGAGCCTGTACCCTCATATACTGATAGCAAGCGGGGTGATTGATACATTCACCAAGTTATTGAACAATGCTGAGCAATTTCGTGATCCGATGAAACAGATGCAAAAGGTTTTTTGTGATACGACCATGGTGGTATGTGATATATTTAATAAAAATGTGGTACGTGTATCATTATTCCATTTTGTATGATTCGGTATTTGACATTTGTACATATGAAAATTATAACAGAATGACTGGGATATGGATGTAATTAATAGGAAAAAGAAGGATGTTGCCGAAGCAAGCAACCGGTTCATCCAGAACATGGATGCTATATTGAGAACAACGATTTACAAAAATCTGTATGGCGTTGATCTGGTAAGAGTATAAAGGGCTCCCAAGATTTATAATTGTCTTGATACATCGATGCAATAAATTTTTAATAATTTATGTCCCTTTGTCTGTGCAGGTGTTTTTCCCACTGATACAGGAACGACATTTTTATGTCGTATGTTTTCATATGAAGCGGAAGGAAGTTCATATCGTGGATAATGTGTACTTAATAAGCAACAATGTGTGTGAGAGATATGGTGATGCTGTAGATTATCTGGTAAATTATGTTTGTTTTAGTGGTACATGTATGTATATTGTTTAAGTGTATTTGGAAATGTTAATTGGTATTGTGTTTTATTGAATGACGTAGGTAGCAAGATTTGAGGATTTACTCGCCCACACGAATCACCCAGTTCAGGGTCAACTAAGAAATGCGCCACGCATGATTTTAAGTCTTGGATGTAGGACAAAGAACAATGTAGTTTACTGTGGTGTGTTTACTATGCGACACATGGAAACGTATCGCGGGGGAGGAGAGTCTGATGATCGGTGCGATCTAAGAAATGAGATATCAGATCAAAAAAAGTCAACTAAATGACCTCAGGTTCAAGTATGCCGCCAAGATCTTGCTATCACCTGTCAACGAGTCTAAATCAGCTTTTGTAGAGGAAGCTAATGCTTACAAGCGCCTGACACCAGAAGAACAACAACGTTTGAAAGATGAGGCATATAGGAAAATATTAGACCGGGTAACACGGATGCTCTAGGTCTAAAATATGTTAGGCTTGTCGGGTTTGTAAGACATTAATAATCCAACTTTTGTTTTGGCATCTAGTTTTCTACTTTTATCGTGTTAAGACTTGTTTGGGATATTTTTATTTAAGTATATGTTTTCATAACACCTTTTCAAGTGTGTAATGTTAATTATGGTTATGTATGTTTGGTATTGTTACTTGTCGTCTTTATTTAATTGTTTTGTTTGTTTATGATACTGTTTATGTTATTTGTTACATACAACCAGTATGAGACGGGATGTATAGCTTAATAAACTTAGGTAAATTGATACTGTTGGGGATGTATCAGACGGGATGTATATGTTAATAAACTTAGGTAAATTGATTGTGTGGTTTGGCTAATAAGTCTTATAGATAGTGACGATTACCAACAACGCTTAGAGTTAGGTTAATGTTATTTGTTTGGGACATGTGTCTGCGATGCTGGTGGGAATATATCAGAAGGGGAAGGTAAGGTTAATATACTTAGTTACTTTGTTTGTGGCATAAACAATAAACTATTTAAATTGTTACATACAACCGTATGTGATGCGGGTGTGTATCAGACGGGATGTATAGGTTAATAAACTTAAGGTAAATTGTTTGTGTGGTTTGGCTAAGTATTATAAAATTTGCGATTACCAACTAAACTTAGAGTTAAGAGAATGTTATTTGATTTGGACATGTGTATGCGATGCAGGTGGGAATGTATCAGACGGTGAAGGTAAGGTTAATGAACTTTGTTACTTTTTTTACATGCTTTGGCTAACCAGAGAAGTTGTCCCGATTACCAACTAAGTATCTGGTTAGTAATCTTACTTGTCGTCTTTGCTTATTTGTTCAGGTTGTGTACTTGATGGGTACACAAAAATGGTTTTTGGTTGGTGCGAAAATGTATCAGATGGGTCCACCATCTCACACAATGCGAATAGTCTATTAGAGTGGGAAAAATACTACTTTTTAGGATGTGGTGTTTGTAGACTAGTTAATCCAACATTCCAGTAGTTAGAAAGTTGTTAATGAGTATGAAAATATAGTCCGATGCAAATTCGGTAAATATACTATTCTGTCATGCAAACTGTTTTCTTAATGCAATAGAATGTATAAGATAAAGGTGAATGCAATATAATGCAATAAAGTGAGATGTTTTCTTGATCAAATGAGGTGTGAAACAATGTAACAAACAAACATCAGGACTGATACAATATAATATAAGTTCAATGTAAGTTGAACAAAGTTGCAGATGTAAAACAAAGACATAGTATAAAAATGAAAACTGAGTTCAATTAAATGACAAATAAATCCAAACACACCAGTAACATGAACGCCGCATAAAAACTCGTTAGCGGTCTTATTACACACAAACAAAAAAGTAGACAAACATCATTTAAAAAAGCAAACGGTAACGATTATAGAGTGTAATCGGAGTCATCCATCAGTTCATCGGATGACGGGTCATTTTCTGCTGGGATGTTAGGCGTATCATTCTTGGTTGGGCAATTCCGGGAATCATGATACGCATAAGTCTTACATGTCCTGCAAAACCTTGGACTTTTTTTGTTTTGATCATAGCTATCTTGGCCTGCGATTGTAGGCGTTTTGAAGACCGCTCACCTTTAGTGCGTGCGACAGTACAAGTCTTTATGATAACATTTGTTGGTTCAGTGACGCCAAGCGCAGCTGCATAAGCTTCATTTTTGTTCATTTCTGGGATGTCTGGTACATCGAGTTTTATCTTCTCCAACAAAGCTGCAATATCATCATTATAAAGGGAGAGCTTTTGAATGTCAGTAACTAGACGACTGGCCGATTCTTCGACGTGTCCATAAATTCTCCTAACAACACCATCTACGCCAAACATTGGGTTTGACGAGTGGGCAATATCAACAGGATTGCCAACATTGTTGATAGGTATAACATTTTTAGACCATCTTCTTAGCAAGTATTTCTGAGGGAACTTGTACACCTTAGACATTCTTAGAACATAGAAAATATGACGGCACAGTAACCCGAAGCACTCGTACTTTAAGCAACTGCATTTGATTGTACAATCTGCTGGTACATAGTTAACATACGTATAGTGAAAAAATTAATGAATGATAATAGGCAGCGTTGGTTAGTGGTCATGCATACTTTTTTAAAAAGGTAAGCACATTTTTTTACATAACCTTAATAACATAAATAATATAGTCGAAATGATGTTACCTCAAACGTAGCCTCAACTGTGACGCCTTTGTTTTTGTAATCTGCTTCAGTATCTCGTACAATAAAAATGGAGCATGTACCATCAGATGTAACGCTAACTGAACCGCAGTTCATCAGTGACGAATATATTTTGTCTTGAACATCATAAAAGACAGTCTGCGTGTAAAGTTCAGCAGCCTCTTTTTCAATTTCAAGGTGAGTTTTGAAATCGGGTGTAGTATAGTTGGAATCATGCGTATTCTTCCCGTACTTGAATCTGGGAATCCATGGCTGTGTCAAAATGACTTAAGAACTCTATAAGGCTCAAATGTCGGTTAGTAATTTGGCCCAAAAAGTGGTTCTCACTTTCGGACCTGGAAGTTGTCCGCATTAGGCCAGAGATAGGTTCATGACGGAAAAAAGCAGGTATCCACTTTGAGCGCATTTCAAACATATCCTGTAACCATTTGTTTTCAACAAGGCCAAAATCTTGCATCACTAATTTCCACTTTTCGTCAAACTTATATGTGTTAATCTGGTCCGTCCAAACAATGCTGCACAACCGCCTCTTGAAATCCGTGTCACTGCATATTGTAGCTCCTACCTGTACGAGGTTTGAAAAACGTTAATATCCAATTATATGAACGTTACAAGAACTGATTATGAAATAACCGGTTGGCCTGCTGATTTCTTCATTCATACAATGAAGAAAAGTTATAAATGGGTGTTTGGGACAGTGATATGTATATGGTTTATTTTCGCTGTACCACTTAAAAAATAATGAAAATGAAGTATACTAAAACGCACACAGACCCAAACACCTATCAGTGATTATTGATACATTACAAGTACAAGAAGAAATAAATAAAACCCAAATTGTCGGAAAAAAATCTACAATTATATCAAAAAATATAAATTCATAACAAGTTAATAATGCCAACTATATTATAACACATCATACTGACCTTCGTAGTTAGCTTTTGCATGACGTGCCACATACACAAACGATGCCTCGATTCAGGAAGAATTTGTTCTATAGCAATCTTCATAGCAAGATCCTGGTCGGTAACGACAACCTTTGGTACTTTCACGAATACCTTTCTGAACATTTTAAGAAGCCACCTATATCTTTTGGTAGATTCAGTCGACAACAAAGCAGCGGAAAAAATGACACATCTATTGTGGTTGTCAATTCTAGTAAACGGCACCAAAACCATATTATACCTACAACAAAATCGTACAAAAGTGTATCAGTACATGGTAAACATGACCAAAAGCTTAATAGTTGAGCGAAATATGGCGTCAAAAACTAACCTGGAAAACTTTTGCTAAAATCAAAAAACAAAAAAAATTGCTAAAATCATATGTAAATGTAAAAAACTAACCTGTTTGAGCGAAATGTGGCGTCAAATGACACAACATCACCAAAAGCTTCATAGTTGCGTTTGCACTGTTCATCAGCCCAAAACAATCCAACAAGTTCATTGCCGGGTTTCAAAAGCTTGTATTCAACTGAATAATTACTAAAAAACTTTTGCCTGCTCAACAGTTTATCAACCACCATTTGAGCATCACGCTCACCGATAAACTCGTTAAGCCCGAGCTTGTAGTTTTTACAGTCAACTTCTGTTGCCCCAATGTTCTCGAACCAACCATACATTTCTTTTATGGCTTTCCACGATCTAACGGGCCCCATATTGATATTGGAAAGCTGATTCAACAACATCTGCTTCGAGAAAGTAAGCCTACGAGATGTCCTTAGATACTTAATGTCGTCTTGATTAACCAAACTATGGTTGTGCTTTTCCATAAACTTGTATACCTGGTACTTATTGTCTTCGGTTTTCTGGATTCTTAATCCAAGCGGTACATCCACGACGACATGACGCACGCTTCCTTTTTCTTATAACCTTAGAAACAGCATAAACACTACCAAGTGGTTCTTTGTCATTTGTTTTCGGCTTAGCAGCTGTTTAAAACCTTGTCTAACACATAGAAAATGCTTAGTATTTGGATTTGAATTCTTGGTGGAAGTCTTCCAACTTCCACCTTTCCTAACCTCGAATCCAGCTTCACGTGCATATGCTTTGTAAGCCTTAAGGGCCAACTCCACTGTATCAAAGATTGTTCCTTCCACCGGTTTGTTACTAGCTTCTGGTACCCAATAATTGGTACCTTGAGGAGAAGGCTGGACAAAACCAACTTGGATAGGAGACGAATGATTAACTTCAACAACGGCATTTTGATCAATTATCACTGATTGAGGAGTTGATGGTTCACCTAAAACAAAGAAAATTGAATTTGTTACAACACAATACTAAGAAATTAGTTACTACTAATGCTAAAACACCTTCTTTATAAAAAAATAACCAGTTATTAGACTAAACAACCAAAAATTTAGCCTGAAATACGAATTTTGGGGATTTCCGATGTGTATCATATAATCAGTTATTGGACTAAATCCCTTCAATCTTGATACAACACGATGTAAATTAAATCAACCAAAGAAGTTTATGCGGCTATCATTGGGAAAGGTTAACAAAAAGCTTCTTTTGTAACTCTATATAATCAAATACTTGATTATTTGAACTACTGTTTTTTTTTGTCATCTTTTCCAGATGGTACATGTATATCAGAAATAAACATAGAATGGAGAGAGTTATAGCAATATAGAAAGGATTTATAAATGGGTTACCTTCGACATTATCATAATTCATGAACTCAGAATTGCTAGATGAAATCATAGTGATAATGAATACAATCGGATGACTTGTTTTGTGGTTGAATAAAACAGACCATTATATAGGAATTATATGAATAATAACTGAAGCTCAAATCAAGGATGATTAAATTACGAATTTGAAAGGATTGTAAGTTATTGAGGTAATTGATATGGAGAAGCTCAAATCATGGGTTGATTAGAAAATGACGAATCTGAAAAGGATATTATTAATTGTGGAGATAATGAAGATGGTATAGTAAAAGACAATAAGATAAATGGAAAAAGATTGCCGGATATGCCCTTTTTATTATTTTCGACACATAATAAAAATTAATTTTATTTTTTATTTTTTCTGATTTTCATTTAATATGATTGTTAAGATCTTGATCAAAACATTGAATCCAATGGCTTAAAACACCTTTTCATTTTAATAATTTTAAGACACTAAACCATTATAACCAAAATCTCTCTCTCTCTCTCTCTCTCTCTCTCTCTCTCTCTCTATATATATATATATATATATATATATATATATATATATATATATATATATATATATATATATATATATATATATATATATATATTAGCGTCGTAACCCGCCCAACGGGCAGGATCGTTTCTTAAATATTTTCTAAAAGTACGTTTGTGTGTTAGTTTTATCTATTTGCAGTTTGACGTGTTTTTGTTAAAAGAAAATTAAAAGGGAAGTAATCTTTGATATTTTTAGGCCTTTGGCCATCCACCTGTCATGTTTTGTTCCATATGTATCTTTTGTTTAATTGGTTATGGGTTGCATACATTACCCAAATGTAATAACTGAAATGTAAATATTTGAATCACCAACCGACACCTTTTAATAAGTCACATATTCGGGTAGATTTGAACCACCTGACCATTTTTTTAAAAGAAAACTAAAAAGAAACTAATTTTTGGTATTTTTAGGTCTTGATCAATCTAACGGACGTGTTTTGTCCCATGTGAGTTTTTGGTTGTACAAATATCGATTTGTGTTTTTTAATGTACTTTTGTTTAACCTTTATTTTGATTTCTAGAAAAAGCAGAAGATTTTTTGCCGTTCAAATTATATGTTGTACTAAATCTTCTCGTGACAAAAGACGGTGAGAACTCATAGTAGATAAAAAATAGATAAATATATTGTATCATATACCGTGTTCATTTGTCTACTAAAATGTAATCAGTTTTGTAACCATAATAAAAGGTTAATCAAAGCAACGAATTAAAACCAAAAGGTGAGCTTATACATAAGCCAAAAACTAAATAATCTCAATGGACGGGTTTGTTCCGTAAACCCTTATAAAAAATACATTTGTCTTTTAATTGTATATTATTTTGAAATGGGACTTGTTTTGTTCAAAGTAATCTTAAACGAAATTAATTTTTAATATTTATAGGGCTTGTCTCACTCAGCGGACTTGTTTTGTCCCATGTCAATTTTTCGTTGTACTAATGCCGGTTTTTTCTTTGAAACTTTTATGTTGGTTAAATGTAAATGATTGTTTGATATTATTGTTTCTTGCTACATCCATGTAGTGTGTTTCGTTTGTATTTTTTAATATGTACGTTTGCGTATCCGTTATATGTGTTGGTCGTGGCGTGTCGTTTTTGTTTAAAGAAAAGTAAAAGTTTTTTTTGTTAATTTTTGTGTTTGGTTATCCAATAGGTCGTGTTTTGTACGACGTGAATATATGGTTTTACAAATATTATTTTGTAATTTTTTCGAAAAGTATTTTTGTGTATATTGTATTTAGAACCTATATATACAACAAAAATATAGTAAAAGATATATGAAATATGAGGTAAATTACTTGAGTTTATTAATCACATTGGTTGTATTATTGACATCGATGGAAAAACTAATCACATTCATTTTTCCTTCACGCTTTTAATAATGACTATAATGTTTTATTACTCTAATGATTACACTACATAAATGATTCTATCATATAAGAAGGGGTTGCCCATTTAATCCGTCCATAAAAATTAGATGCATTTCATGGAAAGCCAATTTAATGGAAACCGATATTAGTACAATTTCTTGATGGGAAAGATTTATTGTTTGTTCTTTTTTAGTTTTTTTGTTTGTAATTTAATATATTTTTGTATAGTTTACCCTATAGTAGATTTTATATATAATTTAAAATGTATGATTTTTTAATGTTATTTTGTATTGTTTTGTGGTTAAATGTATTTTATTGAATAAATACATATTTTTTGTAACGATTTCTGTCAAAGCGCACATCAAAATATCATCAAAATAGACCAATAAAACCAAAATATGCTAAATATAAATGAAAATATATTTGTTATACTTTATTGGGTCTTGGAGGTACAAAGGATATAAAAGAAATAAAAAACGGTGATCTTCGGATGTGTTTCGTCAACGTTTACACATTTTTGGAAATGTAAACGGGGTCTATTTTTATCCATGGGCACGCCATTGGAAAGGGCACAAGATTACGATTCCAAAGGTACTTTCATTTTTTATTGAAGCAATTCGATGCATATTTTATAGACCGGACAAGACTATGTAATATATAAGTCCAACACAAGCCCAAATAAACTATCATTAAATATAAAGGTTTGTATGCTTATAATTAAAATTATCCATAGCCCAGTTGGTTAAAATGAGTGGTTCAAATTTTGTTAGTGGTACTTTTTGCCATTAATTGATTTAACTTGGTTCCGACCCAGTCCAAACCAAAACCTGACCTGGTTCAAATCAAACATGACCTATCCATATGACGACCGGTTCAGACAAGACCAGATTCGAGTCATATTCGAACCGAGTCGGTTCAGTTTCGAACTGTTGAACCAGACCGGTCTAAATTTGAACCAGACCGTCCAGATTTGAACCAGGTCGGTCCTGATTTCAACCAGACCAGTCCCGATTTAAACCAGACTGGTCCCGATTTGAACCAGACCGGTTCGGATATGAACCGGATCCGGTTCAATTACCAGAACGTGATAAAAACGCGATTTCAAAACGTAGTTTTCAAAAATCTGCGATTTCAGAACTTAAAAAATGTGAAAAATGGAGAAATTTTAGGGATTTATGAAATACTATTGGTTAATAAGTGCCATGTCACATATGACTGGGATTTGGGGTGTGGTATCAAATCATAATTATACCTATATAATATAAAGATATATATATATATATATATATATATATATATATATATATATATATATATATATATATATATATATATATATATATATATATATATATATAGTGGAGTGCTATTTGCAGAACCTTGTTTTTGGTACATAACCTACATAACCATCTTTTTTACACTTTTAATTGCATGGGGTATGTAAAACCCGCATGCTTTTACCATGAATAGTACACTTATGATCGTACGTACAAGATTACAACTTTCCTTATATAACATGAACACGAATCACGAATATTAATTACAAGAATCATGTACGTGTTATTACACGATAAGTATTAAGTATGTATTAATACAAGATAATTATTATCAATAATAATTATAATCACGAACATGAAATCATGAACGTAAGAATCACGAACATATAATTATGTATTTACGTATATTATTATTACGGTCGCGTACAAGTATTATTTATAACACGAACTTTTAACCACGAACTAACACGAATATATTAACGAATGAACACGTAAATAGTTAAACATGAAATTAGTCGGGTTTGCCCTTTGGACTTTTGAAGGCCGCAGACAAGAGAAGGGAGGGGGCCCAGCCCAACTTGACTTTGCTACTAAATTTAGGAAAAGGGAAAACATAGGAAAGCTTAACACATAAAAATTTTACAAAAAAAGAAAGAACCCTAGCCTCCTTCTCTCACCTTGTGGCCGCCGGCTATACATCACACCACAGGAGGTGGTTGTTGATTATAAGCATTGAATTTGGAGAGATCGTGTTTGTATTCATAGTTTCATTCAGTCACGCATTCGGTAAAAACACCAAACCTTTATCTTCTTTTAACTCTTTTATTTAAGAACATGTGAGTTTGATCTTGTATAATTAATAAAAACATGTAATAGATTAAACTAAAACAAGAAAAGGGGTCCATTTGGTTTGGCTTATGTTCGGCAGCCCCCAAACCGAGAGTCCTATGACTCTCGGTGCGCCATGGTCCACAGCCGAGACCCCCCTGAGGGGCTCGGTGTGTGTTTTGGTCCAACAGCAGGAACCACCGGCCAAGCCGGTGGCTGTTTTGGTTTGAGCAGGGAGAGGCAACAGCACGGCAGAGGGAACCACCGGCTTACTGTCGGTGGGAACTCTATTCGAGCAGGGGGTACACGCAGCCAAGCAGGAGGAAACCACCGGCTTCAGCCGGTGGGGTTTTTTTCAAACAGGGGGAAACTTTTTACTCACAGTAGGGGTGTTTGGCTACTGGTTGTAGACAGGGTGTTTGGATGACAGTTTTAGGATTTAAAAAGGAGTGTTTGTTTTATCATTCTTCCAAGTTATTTAATTAATTTAATTAGGGTATTAAATTAATCATGCAATATTAATTTTATTTAATCTAATTAATATTGATTTTACCCTGTCAAGTTAGGCTATGTATTTTAAACCTTAGTTATACAAGAATTATTATAAAATAATTTGGTCCGGTTCATAGGGTTCCGGGTCTGGTTCATGACTAAATATGTACAAGTATTTTATTTTTGTGCAAGTGTTTATTTTTAACAAGAAATTAAATTAATTAAACATGACATGTAATTAATTTAAGTAAACATGGACTTAGGTTAATTATGTATTAGTTAATAATACATGTTTTAACCTAAGTATTTTATTATTTAAATTAGACTATAGTAATTAATTAATTGTTAAAACATGACAGGTAATTAATTAATTATCATGACTTAGGTTATATTAATATAAATATTAATACATGTTTTAACCTAAGTATTTTATACACTTAATTTAATTAAATCATGTTTATATTTAATTAAATCTTATAACCTATAGTTAATTTAATTTACATGTTATAATTAATAAACAATACTATTAATCACATGACTTAGTATATTTAATAAGTAAAACTAAGCTTATATTATCAGCTTATAAATTCAGCTTAATTCTAAATATGGAAATTTTTATTTCAGGAAACTTACTATTTTTGAAAACTTTCTATTTTTAGAAACTTATGCTATTTTTTTAAAAGTAAATCTATTTTGGAAACTTTCTATTTTTGGAAACTTTCTATTTTAGGAAACCTGTTATTTTTAGGAAGTTACTTATTATTACGCAAGAAGTATAATAATACAAGAAATACAAGTAATAATTAATCAGAATATACATAATACATGATAAACACAGCATAATGTTAAAATCGGTGAAACAAGACGTGAACATATAAAACAAGCTAAGACACGATATAAAATCAGTTACGTACTCAGTAGACAGTATACTTATACACGTATCATTCTATGTAGCATTAGTGAGATTGAAGTAGGACTCTCTTCCGTCCGTCTTCTTCGTTCACTGGACTTAAGGTACGGATTCTCTGTCCTTTCAGTATGGACATTCTTTCCTTATTAGGATTCCCCGTATGCAGCCAACTGTTTTCCCAGTAGATGTTTTATATGTTTTTATTGCTTATGTTTAATTAAATGCCTAAGCCATATACATGCATGACCAGTTTCACCTAGTTATGGAGGTACCATAACCATAACACTCGAGGCACCAGTGTTATGACTTCACCACGGCGGAGTGATAGCTCGTGGCGTCCCTTTCAGCTTTTGGCCATATTATTATGTTATCATGTGGGGCGTATGGGTGCATCCTAGGTTACATGTTTTTATAGATTATTCAGGTGAATGTGGTGTGTGCCTTGCATCCTTCACAAGGAGCTGATCCCTCCTACCCAAACTTATATTAATTAGAGGAAACCTGCCCCTCTAATTGCATGACGAGGTCACCCCTCCAAGTATTCATGCACGTTGATATTTCATGACCTATATTGGCTAATGGTAAACATGTTAAACAGTTTTTATAAGATAAACATAAGGCTTTTCAAGCTATAAAACCAGTTTTATTAAGTTATTACCAGGTTTTCCAGGACTTATTCATTTCCGCTGCTATATGTTTTACATGCTTATATTATTCATTCCATGCTTGTATATCCGTGCACTAAGCGTTATGCTCAGCCGTTACTTTCCTTTCCATGTCCCAAAACGGCAGGTACCAAAGGACAGACTTGAGCATTTGGAGGACGTGCATAGGATGGAAGCTGCCATAGACTTCTTCTCCTTTTGGCTTCATATACTTATGCTTGTTTAGTCTTTCATTCATTTCATTTACTTTATTTATGTTTTGGGCTTATGTTTGGGAACCGATGTTTGATTCCGGTTTTCCCTATGGTTATGTGTGTTTTACTACATATTACCTTGCATGCTTTGATGACACGCCATAATTACGCGTAACGGTCCACTTATCAAAGTGGGGTGTTACAATTATGGTATCAGAGACAAGGCTTCGACCTGTAGGCTCTAAAACTTGACATATGACTAGTGGGTAGTCACCAGGAGCTTCCTAAGCTAACGCTTGTTATTCCACGTATTGATGTGTTCAGCGCATTGTTGTTTTAACCATGATATTTTTCAGCACCTTGATGTTTTAACCTTGATGTTTTCATCGATATTGTTTTACTAATATGGACGGATAACCGTCATTCATATTTAGTTATGTGTCATTGTTTCATGCATGATGTTCCTCGTGAACTGTGGCTATGTGAACTGAACCCCAGTAGTTCATAATTAGTCACATAAATTTTTTCTGATAAGTGTTGACAGATGATTTTTACCTATTTATGTTTCATGTAACATTGTTATAGGAATTTTGACTAAGTAATGGTTGGTACAGGACTTGTCCTATTTAGTCGCATGTGCTTTTATCGAAACTTTTAACTTTGGGACCGACCCATAGGCGTCCCCTCGCCATGTCTTTTGTTTGGGTAAACTGACCATTGGCGTTTACCCTCGCACATATAAAGGTTTTCATAAACTGCATCATGCATTCACGCACTGTTTTCATGCATAAATTTGTTTTTCTCATGATTTAATTGGCATAAAAAAATTTTCATGTCCCCTCATAAGTTACTATGTTTTTAATGTCAAATATGTTTTCATACTGTTATAGTTAACTTCAGTTTCATGCTGATTATGTTATACACTCCTTCATGTTAGATTGTTTCATGTTTCTTCATGATGATTTCGTCTTCATGTGATTACGTCTTACGTCTCTTTTGTTGTTTATGCTTTCATGCAATACATTGTTGGAATTCATTTAAATCCTGCTTTCATCATAGTCATGGTTGGTTTTCATTAATCATGCTTTCAGGAAAATCATCGTTGAAATTCGTTTAACCACACGTTAGCGTTTCTCTATGCAACCAGAATGAGATATATACTGGCATTGCCAGGTTATCATGATGGTCTTTCTAACCGTTTAGCCAATTATTTTCGTTTAAAATCATGTCAGATGATCGACCCACATACCGATCGTTTCATGTGCATTCCATGTATACTCCATGTACCGTATCCCGTGTGCGTATTCCACTTGCTGATAATCTACAAATTGCTGATGCCGCTCATAGCTTGGAGATGTTACTAAGGGCTGATGCTGTGGATTTTAGAGAAGCTGCAAGATGCTGATGCTGTTCACAACCTGTAGATCTTACAAGACGAAGACAAAGGCGTTAGATCAAAGTGATCGGACGAGAAGATGCTTCACCACCAGACGATTCCCATCAATCATTGTCCCTAATTCTTAGTTACATGTCACGCGTCATTCAGTTGTTGTTTCAGTCATATGAGTGCGCACCGGTACCAACTGGCCACTCAGCTGAATAGTTACATGAATCACAGTCATGAGAATGACCGTCATGGAACTGACAGACAGGACGATAGTAACCACTACTATGACAGCAACTATCCTGGCAATCGCAACCGAGGCTCCGGCCGTGGACGTGATCCGAAATACAAAGGATCAGTAGTCCAACCGATCCGCCAATTCTGGCATAATAACCTAATATTTGTAGTTCTAATTGTTTCACATCTCGAGACACATGTCAAGACACCAGTCAAGACACATGTCATGCTTACACCGCCCAAGACACGAGTCAAGAAAAATGACTCACGTCCAATTCTGGAACATCCCTAAGAAATTCAGGGTACCCTCCAAAGGGTATATCCATTTTGTGGTGCCATGTATTAATCAGGCCACAAGAATTTCAGTACCAGCACCGGCATATCAGTGAGATCTGTCACGACTGTTCGATGATACTTTCCTTTCTTACACCTATATTTCATATATTCATGACCATAAAGGACATCATTCGTATCCCCCCATGTATAAGAAGGTTTTCCTTCAGCCCAATGATGAGATCCAAGCTGCTAACTCATTACCTTGGACAGATGCGAGTTGAATTTAATCCTAATTATGGACTACGAGCATCACACCCTGCTACGATTCATGATTTTGCACAGTAATGTTCAGGCTCCTGAATACATTAAGCATGGTTTTCCATCAGGAAAATCTGTACAAATTATCTATGCTTTCCAAGCACGTGCTTTGTTAGGCATGACTGCTAAAATTTTCTAGCTGTCAGTTAAGACACGACCACTGAAGTTCCTTTTACGCATAACCAGCCGATTATACCAAAATATTCCCATACATTCCAAAAGAACCTTCAAGGAGAAGGACGGTAACATGAGATTATGTGTCGACTACCGTCGATTTAAAACAAATCACCATCCATAACCGTTATTCTCCTCCACGTATTGACAACATGTCCAATCGACTTAGGATGTTAATCACTTTTCCAAGATCGAATACATGATCATGTTGCCAACAGTGACGAGTGAAAGAGCAGGACATTTCCATGACTGCTATCATACCCGACTTGGTCATGCTAGATTCATGATTTTGTATTAGTCTCACTAATGTCCCAGCAGCATTATGGACTTAATGGAATGAGTTTCCATGAACTCATAAACAAATCCATCAGTGTTTTCATCAAGGACAACCTGATTTTTTCTAAGTCTAGAGAAGAGCAGGAAGACCATATTTGCACTATGTTCCAAATTCTATGACAGGAGAAATTTCACCCTGGAAATTTTCCAATATCAATTCTGTTTGATTGCAGTGACACGCTGAATCACATGGATTCTCACGGTTAATCTTACCATGACTCAACTTATGCGTAAAGGGAGAACCCTACATTACATTAGGTGTTCAAGGAAAATCCTACGCTAAGAAAAGTCTAATTTCGGAGACGCATAGTTCCGCAAACTTCTATGTATCAAGTTCTACGAAGCAAGATACGGTTACGTTCATATCTAAGTACCTGACATACCAACAGGCTACGATTAAACATCAACAAACTAAGATGTTTTTTCACCAGCAGAAATTGTGAACAGAAATGGGACAAGATCTCCATGGATTTTGATTACCAGATTAACGCAAACTAAGAAGAAGCAAAATGCTATCTAGTTATTGCCAACAGTTTGATCAAGTCTGTAGAATCCTTACATCCGCAAGGATTTCAAGAACCAACAGATAGATCAGACATGTTCCAGCCAAGGCGCATCCGATCACTTGGTAATCCCTCAGCTATCGGGCCAAACTAAAGTTCACATTTGTGCTCCTTATTTACGTTCACGTCTTTGTTCAAATTTTACGACTTGCTTTCACACTCACGTTTATGACACTATTCACGTTCATGATCGTATCCTGACTTACAATTTTACGTTCATTCTCGTTCTGGGAAGCGTTGCAAAAACTTGAGAGACTAGACTTAAGTTTAGCATAACTCTCTATCCTCAGACAGGCGTTTCACGTCGCAGTCCATGTCTCACCTTATAACGTTTGGCGTTATCGCCGCTGTTATTCCATGTTCACGATATGTTTCACATGTCATGTTCATTCCATGTTCCTCATATCACGTTCACGATATGTTACACGTATCATTGATCACGATATGTTTGCTATATTTCACTCACTATATCTTCACATATCACGTTCACAATTGTTCACGTATCACGTTCACAATTGTTCACGTACTATGTTTCAGTATGTCTCGCGCATCATTGCTAAGACGTTACTATTATCAGTTAGTTTGGGTTATTTTGAATCAGAATGTTTCAGTTACCCTTGCACGTTAATCCTGATTCCCTCGATCTAATTCAGGGGATCTATCTTACGTTGATAACCAGAAACTTTTACGTACTTTCAAATCAAGGTCACGAGGACCAAGATTTATCAGTTGTGGCAAGATCTTGTGGAGGAACCGTTTCGAGAGGGAAGCCACTTGGAAACGGACGAGTCCATCCAGATTTTATCATCTCATCCTTCCATAATCAAGTAAGAATCTTTCAGTCACGTCACGTTCCATGTCCTTTTAAGCAATGTCACGTTTCACGTCACCTTCATTTCCTTTTAACTTGCATACCCTTCCAGTTTGATTCGGGTATGTTACGCTTCCAGTTACGTTATCTATAATTAGGGGACGAATTATTCTTTTTAGGGGGGAAGATTTGTAAAACCCGCATGCTTTTACCATGAACAGTACACTTATGATCGTACGTACAAGATTACAACTTTCCTTATATAACATGAACACGAATCATGAATATTAATTACAAGAATCACGTACGTGTTATTACACGATAAGTATTAAGTATGTATTAATACAATATAATTATTATCAATAATAATTATAAACACGAACATGAAATCATGAACGTAAGAATCACGAACATATAATTATGTATTTACGTATATTATTATTACGGTCACGTACAAGTATTATTTATAACACGAACTTTTAACCACGAACTAACACGAATATATTAACGAATGAACACGTAAATAGTTAAACATGAAATTAGTCGGGTTTGCCCTTTGGGCTTTTGAAGGCCGCGGACAAGAGAATGGAGGGGGCCCAACCCAACTTGACTTTGCTACTAAATTTAGGAAAAGGGAAAACACAGGAAAGCTTAACACATAAAAAATTTACAAAAAAAGAAAAGAACCCTAGCCTCCTTCTCTCACCTTGTGGCCGTCGGCTATACATCACACCACATGAGGTGGTTTTTGATTATGAGCATTGAATTTGGAGAGATCGTGTTTGTGTTCATAGTTTCATTCAATCACGCATTCGGTAAAAACACCAAACCTTTATCTTCTTTTAATTCTTTTATTTAAGAACATGTGAGTTTGATCTTGTATAATTAATAAAAACATGTAATAGATTAAACTAAAACAAGAAAAGGGGTCCATTTGGTTTGGCTTATGTTCGGCAGCCCCCAAACCGAGAGTCCTATGACTCTCAGCGCGTTATGGTCCACAACCGAGACCCCCCTGAGGGGCTCGGTGTGTGTTTTGGTCAAACAGCAGGAACCACCGGCCAATCCGGTGGCTGTTTTTGTTTGAGCAGGGGGAGGCAACAGCACGGTAGGGGGAACCACCGGCCTACTGCCGGTGGGACCTCTGTTCGAGCAGGGGGTACACGCAGCCAAGTAGGAGGAAACCACCGGCTTCAGCCGGTAGGGTTTTTGTTCAAACAGGGGGAAACTTTTTACTCACATCAGGGGTGTTGGGCTGCTGGTTTTAGACAGGGTGTTTGGATGGCAGTTTTAGGATTTAAAAAGGGGTGTTTGTTTTATCATTCTTCCAAGTTATTTAATTAATTTAATTAGGGTATTAAATTAATCATGCAATATTAATTTTATTTAATCTAATTAATACTGATTTTACCCTGTCAAGTTAGGCTATCTATTTTATACCTTAGTTATACAAGAATTATTATAAAATAATTTGGTCCGGTTCATGGGATTCCGGGTCCGGTTCATGACTAAAAATGTACAAGTATTTTATTTTTGTGCAAGTGTTTAGTTTTTAACAAGATATTAAATTATTTAAACATGACATGTAATTAATTTAATTAAACATGGACTTAGGTTAATTATAATTAGTTAATAATACATGTTTTAACCTAAGTATTTTATTATTAAAATTAGACTATAGTAATTAATTAATTATTAAAACATGACATGTAATTAATTAATTATCATGACTTAGGTTATATTAATATAAATATTAATACATGTTTTAACCTAAGTATTTTATACACTTAATTTAATTAAATCATGTTTATATTTAATTAAATCTTATAACCTATATTTTATTTAATATACATGTTATAATTAATAAACTATAATATTAATCACATGACTTAGTATAATTAATCAGTAAAACTAAGCTTATATTATCAGCTTATAAATTCAGCTTAATTCTAAATATGGAAACTTTCTATTTCAAGAAACTTACTATTTTGGAAACTTTCTATTTTTAGAAACTTATGCTATTTTTTAAAAAAGTAAATCTATTTTGGAAACTTTCTATTTTTGGAAACTTTCTATTTTAGGAAACCTGTTATTTTTAGGAAGTTACTTATTATTACACAACAAGTATAATAATACAAAAAATACAAGTAATACTTAATCAGAATATACAAAATACATGATAAACACAGCATAATGTTAAAATCGGTAAAACAAGACATGAACATATAAAACAAGCTAAGACATGATATAAAATCAGTTACGTACTCAGTAGATAGTATACTCATACACGTATCCTTCTATGTAGCATTAATGAGATTGAAGTAGGACTCTCTTCTGTTCGTCTTCTTCGTTCACTGGACTTAAGGTACGGATTCTCCGTCCTTTCAGTATGGACATTCTTTCCTTATTAGGATTCCCCGTATGCAACCAACTATTTTCTTAGTAGATGTTTTATATGTTTTGATTGCTTACGTTTGATTAAATGCCTAAGCCATATACATGCATGACCAGTTTCACCTAGTTATGGAGGTACCATAACCATAACACTAGAGGCACCAGTGTTATGACTTCACCACGGTGGAGTGATAGCTCGTGGCGTCCCTTTCAGCTTTTGTCCATATTATTATGTTATCATGTGGGGCGTATGGGTGCATCCTAGGATACATGTTTTTACATATTATTCAGGTGAATGTGGTGTGTGCCTTGCATCCTTCACAAGGACCTGATCCCTCCTACCCAAACTTATATTAATTAGAGGCAGCCCCTCTAATTGCATGACGAGGTCACCCCTCCAAGTATTCATGCACGTTGATATTTCATGACCTATATTGGCTAATGGTAAACATGTTAAACAACTTTTATATGATAAATATAAGGCTTTTCAAACTATAAAACCAGTTTTATTAAGTTATTACCAGGTTTTCCAGGACTTATTCAATTTATATGTTTTACATGCTTATATTATTCATTCCATGCTTGTATATTCGTGCACTGAGCGTTATGCTCAGCCGTTACTTTCCTTTCCATGTATCAAAACGGCAGGTACCAAAGGACAGACTCGAGCATTTGGAGGACGTGCATAGGATGGAAGCTGCCATAGACTTCTTCTCCTTTTGGCTTCATATACTTATGCTTGTTTAGTCTTTCATTCATTTCATTTACTTTATTTATGTTTTGGGCTTATGTTTGGGAACCGATGTTTGATTCCGGTTTTCCCTATGGTCATGTATGTTTTACTACATATTACCTTGCATGCTTTGATGACACGTCAAAATTACGCATAACGGTCCACTTATCAAAGTGGGGTGTTACAGGGTACATCACATTAATGCAAGATGGCACCTTTGTAATTATCTAATATTCATTTTAGAAAAAAGAAAAAGAAAAAGGATAAATCAGGAATTTAACAAAATTCTTATACCCTCTTTTCCTCTTAACTACTGTCTTTTATTTCTTTTTTAAATCTATCCAAAACTACACATATACACCTTCTTCCTCTCAAATCTCAAAAACATAACCACCACAATAAAAATAACCCACCGGTAACCATCCGGCCACCGGTGTCCAGAAAATATTCATCTCACTCTTACTTGGATTTGGATTTTTGTCCATAAAACATCCACGTCAATTGCCCATCGTCGCCTCTCCTTTTCGTTTAAACCTATTTATTTTACCTCTCGTCATCCATCAGATCTAGCAAGCAAAACGGTTCGAGAGAACCGGATGTTCCAAAAAAAGAATGACGCCTTCATATGTTAGATCTTAAAGTCGCTGGAAAGATTACCCAACACCAAAACGACACTCATGTTCGTCATAATTATTCATCTTTATATTTTTTTCTTGCAATGGAGGATCTGTGATTGTCAAGAAAGAAGGAGTAATTAAAAGGTAATATTCATTTTTTTATTTCAATAAGATTCGTGATTTTCTATGTCACTAAATATCAAGATTTACATTTCGTTTTTATGTAACCCGAGATCTAATTTTTTTATTTTTTATTTATATTTTGGAATTGGTGATAAGATTCGTGATTTTCTATTTTATTAAGTATCAGATTTACTGTAACACCCCATTTTGATAAATGGAATGTCAGGCGTGATTATGGCGTGTCATTAAAGCATACAAGGATAAATGTCTAAACATTACATGACCATAAAGGAAATACCAGAATCAAACATCGGTAGTCCAAAAGTAGAACTCATCACACACAAACATAAGTATTGTAAATGAAAGGACTAAACAATGTCCATGGAAATGAGTATCAAAGTATAGATAAATACATAAAGTAAAGAAGGCTAGAAAGCTTCCAGTCCATATGCACGTACGCTTAAAGTCTACTAGCGTCACTGAGTACCTGCCGTTTTGGGAACATGAAAAGGAAAACGGTTGAGCAATACGCTCAGTGCACGGATATACAAATAGAGCATGAATAATATAAGCATATAAGCATGAAACAGCGGAAGAAACTAAGTCCTGGACAACCTGGTTATATCTTAGTAAAACTGGTTTTATAGTTTGAAAAGCCTTATGTTTATCTTGTAAAAACTGTTTAACATATTTTACCATTAGCCAATATAGGTCATGAAATATCAACGTGCATGAATACTTGGAGGGGTGACCTCGTCATGCAAATTAGAGGGGCTGCCTCTAATTTAATATACTGGTTTTGGGTAGAAGATCAGCTCCTTGTGAAGGATGCAAGGCACACAGCACATTCACACTGAGTAATCTGCTGAAACATGTATACTAGGATGCACCCATACGCCCCACCTGATAATATAATAAATGGCCAAAAGCTGAAAGGGACGCCACGAGCTATCACTCCGCCGTGGTGAAGTCATGACACCGATGCCTCTAGTATTATGGTTATGGTACCTCCATAACTAGGTGAAACTGGTCATGCATGTATATGGCTTTAGGTATTCTAATTAAACATAAGCAATTCAAAACATATAAAACATATACTAGGGAAAACAGTTGGCTGCATATGGGGAATCCTAATAAGGAAAGAATGTCCATACTGAAAGGACGGACAATCTGTACCTTATGTCCAGTGAACGAAGAAGACGAACAGAAGAGAGTCCTACTTTGGTATCACTAATGCTACATAAATACATACGTGTATAAGTATCTGATTACTGAGTACGTAACTGGTTTTATATCATGTCTTAGCTTGTTTTATATGTTCATGTCATGTTTTACTGATTTAAGCTTTATACTGTGTTTATCATGTATTATGTCTATTCTGATTAAGTATTACTTGTATTTCATGTATTATTATACTTTTTGTGTAATAATAAGTAACTTTCTAAAAATAGCAGGTTTCCTAAAATAGAAAGTTTCCAAAAATAGAAAGTTACCAAAAACAGAAAGTTTCCAAAAATAGAAAGTTTCCAAAAATAGAAAGTTTCCAAAAATAGAATTACTGCTTAAAATAGATAAGTTTCTAAAAATAGAAAGTTTTCTAAATAGATTAGCTGCCTTAATTAAATAAGTTTCTAAAAATAGAAAGTTTTCATAATTATATATAAGCTGGATAATTAAGCTAATTTTATAAGCTTAAGTGTTTTCTGATTAATAGTCTAAGTCATGTGATTATATAGTATAGTTTATTAATTATTTCATGTAAATTAAATAAACTATGAGTTTTAAGTATTTAATTAAATATAACATGATTTAATTAAATAAAGGTAAAATAAATACTTAGGTTAAAACATGTATTATTATCTATAAATAATATAACCTAAGTCATGTAAATTAATTAATTATAAGTCATGGTTTTAATAATTAATTAATTATATAGTCTAATTAAAAGATAAATACTTAGGTTAAAATTCATGTATTAATAATAAAATTAATAACCTAAGTCATGTAAATTAAATTAATCATGTTCATGCTTTTAATTAATTTAATTTAAATCTTGTAAAAATACTATAACTTGTAAAAATAATGAACCTTGAAAAATACTCATGAACCGGACCGTGTTTTAAATCTAAACATGTGAACCGGACCCGTGTTTAAAAACCCATGAACCGGACCCGTAACCATCACCATACCCCGACCTAAGTCGGGGTTTCCCTTGACTTGATGCTGCAGTGACACCACCACCACCAAACCGAGACCTTATGGTCTCGGTGGTGTGAGTTTATGCCAAGCCGAGACCCCTCTTGGGGCTCGGTTAGGCGTCGGCCAAACAACAAACACCCCTAAACCCATGATTGATTAAACCCCATGATTAGTAACATGTTTAATTACTTGTTTTTAATTAATTTATTAATATGTGATTAAATAAATCAAAACATTAAATAAATGAAGTTAGGGTTTATACCGATTACGTGAAATCAAGAAGGATGAACACACAACGATCCTTGCACTAGATCAAACACCAAAATTAAACCGAATCACCCCTTTTGGTGATGTAAACCCAGCGGCAAAAAGAGCACCAAAGGAAGAATTAGGGTTTTCTTTGTCTTCTAAATTTTGTTAAAATGAAACATGTTTTTCCCTTTTTCCCTAGTTAGTAAATTTTACATGGTCTTGGCCCGTGTTTCTTGTTGTAGCCGCGGGTAGGGGCCCACATAAGGGTAACCCGAACCTTTCTCGTGTCTAAAATATAAGTGTGTTCTCGTGTTCTTAATTTACGTGATTTAATTAGTTATCGATCGTGACTTAATATATTTATTCGTGATCGTAATAAATATACATACATACGTAATATTAGCTCGTGATTAATTACGTTCATGATTTCATGTTCGTATGTTCGTGATTATAATTATTATTGAAATAGTTATCGTGTATTAATACATAATAAATACTTATCGTGTTATAACACGTACGTACTACTTGTAGTTCTTGTTCGTGAAACGTAAAAGTGCTATAAAAGGAAAGTCATAATCATGTATGTACTATCGTAAGGGTACTATTCATGGTAAAAGCATGCGGGTTTTACATTTACATTTCGAAATTGGTGATAAGATTCTTGATTTTCTATGTTAGTCTTATATTATAAATTGATTTTTTATAATTTAATAGTGGTGTAGGATTTGCTAATTATTAATGGTGATAGACTAATAGTAATAGCATTGAAAGGGGTATACACCAAGTAATGAATAAATGAACATTGTATTATTCTGAAGAAAAACTTCCGTAATAAATAAATGGACAATGTATTTGATGACGTATAGTCCCCAGCCGGGTCATGAACCCGGCCCACGGGTACTACCCGTATTCGGCCCATCACAGATGGGTGGGAATAATGTCATTTGAGCTTATGGGCTTGGATGAACAGTAACCGCACACATGTGTGCGGCCCGCGGCCCGGCATGACCAGTACAGGGTTAGACAGAATCATATTCTATCTCTGAATAGGATTCACCCCAAAGAAGAGGATATTCACTCACCATAATTAGAAGATAACAATCAATCTAATTCTGGTGCTTATCCTTTCCTTGGGGCCAAAGCATCAGTGACATCCCATTATGGTTTCACTGCCTATAAAAGGAACCCCCAAGGGTTCCACAAAGGTATTACATTCTGTACTCTCAACTCACTCGATTCTTATAAAACCTAAACCGATACTTACTCTCACGTCGGAGTCTAATCGTGGGAAACATTCCCACGGTAAGTCTAACGCGTGTTGTTTAGTGTGCAGGATCCCAACCATACAGTTCACTTGGTGCAGGAGCCGGAGTCCAGCCAACCCGAATTAAACCTAATTCGGGTCTAGCAAGGATCACCCAACTTTTGCATCAACAAGTTGGCGCCATCCGTGGGACCCATTACACTAAGCTAGAGCGAAATCTCATCTTGAATTCCCAATGACGAAGGGGCATCCCCAAGCTGATCCCAGGAACACGAATCCTGGAAATCGGAAGTCCAAAGGGGAAGGGATACTCATCCCCAATCAATCCCCTAGCCGCCCAGCGGGCAGACCAAACTACCGCGGTGGTTTTCAGTCCATGGGGGTGACGAGCACGATCTCCATAACTCCCCCACCTACTTCAACCCTGGACAACCCTGATCCAGGGAGTGCGCCCAATCCCCCTAACAAGGAGCCGCGCAGACCATCGATTGAGGAGGAAGTAGAAGTCCAACCACTCAGCGAGGAGGATCTCACTCGAGTTCTCACGCAGAACTTTGATAGGATCGTCCCAGGGATTGCATCAAGGTTGAATCTAGGGAGAAACCTCCAATCTAGACTCAACTTTGGCAATACCGGACCAAGCACCTCTTCCAAAAATCAGAGGAAGAGGAAGACCCGGCCTCAGGAGCAGAGCATCTTTGAGGAAACTCCTCAACCTAGGAATGTGTTCGAGCGCATAGGAGATCGCCTCATACAGGAACTAACGCAGTCTCGAGAAGGGGGAGAGAAGTCTGACGGTTCACCCGAGCGACCAGACCGGGAACTGACCAGAGCCGCTCGCCGCACAAGTGTGTGGGATAGGATGAACACTGGGAAGAAGGCTCATGGCTCTTCTCAAAAGAGTGGTCCTCACCCAAGAGATGGGGCGCCACCCCCTTCTCCAGATCCATCAGGAGAGGAATCGGATGACCATCCGCCCAAGCGTCGCCGACCTAGGCATACCCCTCCACCGCCACCAAACAATGATGAATATTATGGCGTCCCCTATTATCGGGAGGCAGAAGCGGAGGATCTTTCCCGTCCATGGTGTGACCCATGGGAAGATCCTAGGCTCACTCGTCCATGGGCAGACCCCAGGGAAGATCATTTTACTCTCCGTATACGGAACTACTCCGAGGACACAAAACGTCGCATGCCGGCGTGTGTCAAGACCTATGATGGAACTGGTGATCCGGATGATCACCTCAAATATTTGATACGTAGGCTAAAATTGAGCGATGGCCCATGCCTATATGGTGCCAAATGTTCAATTCAACCTTAATAGGCAATGCCGGTGACTGGTTTGAGGGACTCCCTCCACGAAGCATTGATAGCTTCACGGAACTACGCACCACGTTCAAGAATAATTATACTCAGCTGAAGAAGTATAATAGGGATCCGGTCTCATTGGCAACTGTCAAGCAACAGCCGGGGGAGTCTACAGAAGCCTTCACTGAACGCTTCAACGACGAGTGCACACGCACAAAGACAATGCCGGAACTCCGAAAAATCTCCGACTACATGCACGCCATAACAGATAGGGAATTAATCAGGCGTCTCAATGACAAGCGTCCGGAGAGGTATGATGATCTCATGGAAAGGGTCAGAAACTTCCCCCTACACTTGACCATTGCAATGTCCTCATGCAATGCATTAGTTACAAAGCATGTTTACACTTTTCATCATAATTAATCCACATTGGCCTTTATTAAAGAGATAGAAAATTATAAAAATGCAAAGCAAAGAAATTAAAAGCATACCTTGGGTTTTGAAAATGTCATGAATAATCATTATCCTCAACTTTTCACTTTCTCCAAACCAAGCTTAAAAACGAGATCATTGTTATTATAAGTTAGTAAACTAACACGAACTCATGTGGGCCAATTATTCACTTAGACTCCCTTATTCCTATGGGTATCTCTTATATTTTATTATTTGTCTTGAATGATCACGAAGATGCATTGTTTGACTTATTTTGATAATTATTAAGTCTGAAAATAAAGTGCACGATTTAATCAATAGTTAGCTAAAGGACCAAATCTTTTAAAACTGCTTCTCGGGATATCAAAAAGTTCATATCTTGGCATAACTTGGTTCGCGATTTGAGACCTTTCTCGGGCCGATATTTGGCAGCGACTTCACACTTCAAATCTTGAGAGACGTTCATGAAATAATGGTCTTCTCTTCATAATTGGAATTTCTTCACTTGGAATTTTTGAGAGATTCTTCATATATGGACCACGACTTCTTCATTTTTCTCCAATCTTTATTTTGGATTTTGATATACAACGATCCGCCTCCTTTATTGACTTGGATCTATTTATCCTCATACCTTGTTAGGGTCTTTTCGGATACACTTCTCCATGACTTTTTGGGAGTTTATGCTTTTCGTCGTGTGTCTCGATCCTTCATATTGACTTTCGATAAATGATTCTTCACATCACTTTTGGATCTTTAGCAACAAAATATAGCCCTCATGCCTTGTTAGGGCCTTTTCGGACTCGCAAATCTTCGCGCCCCGCTTCATAAGTTATGCCTTGGCTATGAACTCTCGTCATTACCGAGCAACTTTTAAACGATCTGGGGCTAGAAGCTAAGTAACTTTTCAATTCGTACAACCTTATTTATTAGCAGATAAATTTATTAACAAGCGATGGGAGAATAGGCTTATAATTAACTCACATAAATTCACGAAAGAATACCGAACTTATAATTGGCTCTATCATCTCTCGTTCTCCACAGTTTAAAATCTCAAGTAATGAGACTCGTGGATACTTAGCCTATTAAATCAAAGTTTTGGGTTTTCGAGTCGTCTATAGGATCTTGCAAATTCTTAGACTTTTTCAAGTTTAGAAATCGCATTTTAAAGTTCCCTTGATAAACAACTCTCTAGGATCAAATATAGGAACTTGCGAAAAGTTCTGGTTCTTAACCCGTGAGAGTTAAGACTTTCGCGTTTTATAGCTCCCTGTATAAAAGCCTAGCAAAACTTGACTTAAACATGTTAAGGATACTAGCTAGAGCAAACTCGGATTGAGTCAAAAGATTCACAACGTTTGAAAATTAAAACCACTTATTAAACATTTATTCTAGCAAAGGAAGAAAATAACTATACAAAGATAACAACTAATAGGCCAAAATAGATCAAAAAATTTGAAAAATGTCGAAAAATTGAGTTTCCGGTTAAAATGAGGACAAATACAAGGAAAAGACCACTTAACTTTGATAGAAGTCCCCCCTACACTTAAGATAAACATTGTCCTCAATGTTTAAGCATGTGGGAGTAAATTCCCCTACACTTAGGACATTGTGCACTTTGTTTAAATCTCGCTAAGGAAAAGACAACTAAAGAGATTCCTATTTTAATATTGAGAAAATATAAAATAGTGAATCGAAAAGAGTTTAGGATAGAACCGGGAAGAAGTAGAACACAGTATCACGGGTCGTCAAGAATCATCAAGAGTGGATCATTGAAGCTCGAATCCCTGATTAAGAAGTGATGAGAGGAAATAGCAATCCAAGGGGTCCCCCCTACACTTATGATAAAGAAAGCAGAGAGATAGATGCATGGGTTGCCTCCCAAGAAGCGCTTGGTTTTTGTTAACCGAGTCGTGAGCCTGACTCGACCTTGATCATTAACGGAAGTAGCATGAAACAAATCCACCAGGATCAAAGACATGGTTTTCATCCATCAATAAGCACGAGCTTAAGGCGAACAAGACAAGCCAAAAGAGAAGTGGCAGGGTTCCCTTAAGCAGTGATGGAGCATGGTGGGAGCAAGTATGAAGCGGTGCAAGCATGTCTTCAAAATTTCCAAAGATTTTTCCTTTTATTTCATCAGGTGGATACTGAGATGGCTTAAAGACTTCACTACCGGGATCGAACACCTTTTCCTTCAGGGGAAAATAGCACTCCGGCTCAGCCGAGTGTGAAGAAGATCCGCAAAGAAGCACAACCTCGTCCTCAGAAGTGGGACAAAGAGGTGTTAAATCATACGTGCAACGGATTTCGGTGTCAACCGGTTTCTTCTCCTTTGACAAAATGCTCTTCAAATCCAAAGTAGGATCAAGACGATAATCTTCAAAGTCCAAAGGAGGTGCATCACTCTCATGAGGGAAGTATGTGTTGAGAAATTCAGAGAAATCTTCCTCAAATGAGTAATCGTTCAAAGTAGGATCGAGTGATGGCGGAGGATCTTCATCATGTGAAGAATCGCTCGATAGAGTATCAGCCTCATCAAAATCATCGAAAGTGGGCAGCTCGGGATACTCAGAAGTACAATCAAAATCATCCGAGTCTGAGCTAGAATCATCATCATCATAAGCATCGAAGACCGGTGGAGAATCAAAAATGGGAGAAGCGTCCAAAGTAGGGGGAGAATCATCCATATTATCTTCAAAGAGTGGATTGTCAGTGGAAGATTCGAATAGAGGATTGTCATAGACGGTAAAGTCATCGAGCACATTTATCATATTCACTGATTCTCGGCCTCCAAAAGATTTTCCTGTAAGCTTCCCCATTTTAAAAACTTTAGAATCATCCCCGACTCGTAAGATTAACTCACCTTCGGCCACATCTATTAAAGCACGTCCGGTTCTCAAGAATGGCCGAACAAGTATTAAAGGAATACGAGGGTCCATTTCATAATCAACTACGACAAAGTCAACTGGAAAAGTAAATGTGCCAACTTTAAGAAACACATCTTCGGCTATACCAACGGGGTAAGCGAGAGTGCGATTAGCAAGTTCGAGAGTCATCTTTGTTGGAATGAGGTCGGGCAATGATAGTGTTTTCCAAACACTCAGTGGCATCAAATTAATACTGGCCCCGAGATCGGCAAGGGCAGTAAATTCTTCAGTTTTGTTGAACACGCAAGGCAACACAAAACGACCGGGATCTCCAAGCTTTTCCGGAAGTTCTCTAAGAAGAACTACAGAGCAGTTTTCATTTAAGCGTGTGTTGGCGAGTTCAATGAGCTTCTCCTTCTTGCTAAGCAATTCCTTGAATGCTTTGACAAATTTCGGCATGTGGCAAAGTGCTTCAACAAGGCTAATGTTGATGGTCATTTTAGATAGCATATCCACATATTTCATTACATTACAGTCATTCTTGGTTAGCTCGTTGGTCTTGCCTATGCGAGAAGGGTATGGGATTCTTGGTTGATAAGGATTGGGTGGAGGTGTAGTTGGTGCAGGTTGTGATGTTGAAGGGTCCTTCCGAGATACATCGTCATGACGAGGTGGAGACGGTAATGGTGTACTATCACTAAGTGTAAGAGGAGTAGGGATACATGGTGGTGGAGGAGGTGTAGATGATGGTGGTGAATCAGGTGGATTGACAATGGTAATTCCACTACGCGTAGTTATAGCACTCACATTAGCTCGCGGATTGGTGACGGTGTTTGAAGGTAGAGAACCAGAAGAAGAAGAAGGTTGAGCTTCGGGCAAGAAACTAGCCAACAAATTCTTCAATTCAGTTGTTTGAGTGATGAAAGAGGATTGAAGATTATCACGAACCTCGGTTCTGATGTCGTTACCTTGCTTCAAGATATCTCCTTTCAAATTGATTATTTGGCTCTGTAGATTCTTGATTTGCTCACCTTGAGTTCTCATGATTGTGTCAACATCGGGATTAATGGGTGGGTGTTGTTGGGTGGGTGGTTGATAAGGGTTAGAAGCACGAGGTGGGATTTGGTTACTTCTATTGTAGTTGTTGGCGGGATTTTGGTTTTGAGGAGAAAAACCGGGTGAAAGGTAATTGTTTGAACGGTAGCTCAGCAGATTTCTATCCCCTTGTTGTCTAGCTTGGTAATTTTCCGGTGAATAATTACCGTAAGCAGCATACACATTTTCCGGATTTCCTTGTGTCGAAGGACAATCGGTGTATGAGTGAGGACCGCCACATGTTTCACAAGGATTAGCAACCGCTTTAACTTGTTGTTGTTGTTGGTTTGAAGCGAGAAGCGTAATACTTTTGCTCATTTCGGCCATCATGCGGGTGAGTTCGGTCATCTCAGGGTTTGCTGAGGTAGAAGAAACATTGACTCTCGTGTTGTTTCTAGAAGAAGCAGAGGAATCCCAGTTCTTATGATGAGTAGTCATGTTTTCAATTAACTCTCTACACTCCTCGGGTCTCCTTTTCATGAATGTGCCACCGGCGGCTGCATTGATCGTATCTCGATCTCGAAAAGTCAATCCGTTGTAGAAAGTATCTATCAAAGTGACCGGAAGCATGTTGTGGTTTGGACAACGGTCGATCAAGACATTATATCTCTCCCATGCATCAAAAAGAGATTCATCGGGATCTTGCATGAAACCGCTGATCTGATTGCGAAGGCTTGTGACCATGGATGGTGGAAAGTAGCGCGAAAGAAAGCGTTGAGTCATGTCATCCCAAGTGTGAATAGAATTCTTCGGGAGACGATCAAACCATTTCTCGGCATGATGCGATAAAGTATGTGGGAAGAGTTGTAGGCGGAGAACATCCATTGTGGCCCCAGGCAACTTCATGCTTTGGGTGATTGTAATGAACTTGTCGAGGTGTTTGTTGGCATCATCATCAGGCAATCCTCTAAATGGGTTTGTTTGGACTTGCTGAATCATGTGGTGCTTCAACGAAAACTCAGGAGCGTTGATTTGCATCGGCGCAATCGGTCCTCCTCGTCCAAACATTGTTGGTTGACAAAGTTCCTCCATGGTCCGAAGATCGGGCTGTGGAAGAGCATTGTTGTTGTTATTATTATTATTGAGGTGCGGTAGTTGATTATTGTTGTTAACACCTGCCATATCTAAATCTTCTTGAGGCTCGGGCTCTTGATAATTAGAAGATCTAGTACGCATACACCTGAAAATGTAAAAGAAAACAAAACCAAACACAAAGACAATATATATACACAAGAAAGATAAAATCTTTTTGGATTTTTGAAGTTTTTAATTTTTATGGTTTTTATGAATTTTTTTATGAAAGAAAAATAACGTTCACAAGTGAACGGGTCCCAAAAAGCAACGTGTCTCTCACAAAAAACTGTTGATCTTTACGAAAAGAGCCGGCAGCGGCGCCATTTGATAACTTGGTTTTACTCAGGTTAAAAAGATTCGTTGTACCAACCTCTTCGAATTGAAAAACTTTATTGTTTAATGTGTGACTCAGTTGAACTTTGGTGAAATAAAGATGTGTCGTTGTAGTTTTGAAAATTAAAGGTGTAAAACAATTAAAGTAAAAGTGCAATTAAAGTAAATCTAAGTCTAATAAAAATAAAGTGCAAGTATTAAAAAGCAAGACTTAAAATTAAAGGGCGATAAAGTGAATAACGCAAACTTAAATCTAACTAAGGCAAACTTAAAACGCAACTAAAACTAAAACTTAAACTAAGGCAAATAAACTTAAAGTGCGAGTAAGGAAAAAGGCGGGAAAAATAAAGCTTAAAATGAAAAGGCAGAAAACTAAAAACTAAGATCCCCCTATCCGGAATAAACTCCTATTCGGAATAAATGCTATTCGGAATAACTGTCACCTATTCGGAAAGATAGCCCTATTCGGAATAATTGTCTACTCGGAATATTTGGCCCTATGCGGAATAAACCCCCTATGCGGAATAACCCTCTATTCGGAATATCTGTCCCTATTCGGAATATAAGGCCTATTCGTAAAGAAAGCCTTATGCGGAAAAATCCCCCTACTCGGAATAAAATGCCCACTCGGAATAAAAGTTCAATTCGGAATACTGTCACTATGCGGAAAGTCCTTCTATTCGGAATAAACACCCTTATTCGGAATATAAAATATTCCGCATAAACCTAACTGCCAAACCCTTACTCGGAATAAATAATATTCCGCGTAAGCCACAAACTGGATATTCCCTATTCGGAATGTCTGCTGGGCACGAATCCTTGGAAAGAACAGTAACAGTATGCGAAGAACAAGGAAAAGCAAAAACACACGGATCTAAATAAAACTTAACCAAATCAAACACAAAATTAAATAAACAAATTAATAAACAGATATAAAGCATAAACAATCAATCCAAAACAATCAAACTCACAAAACTTAATCAAAATAATCAAAACCCACTTAAATAAATCAACCAAAATTAAGAACATGAACATAAACAAATCAACACAAGGTAAAGAAAGGAAGAATGAGATTAACAAGATAAAGATAAAGCTTGACAAGAATTAAAAAGGAAAACTTACTTGAATTAAATGGTAATAAAGTGCAAGACAAGGTAATTAAATTGGACAAGTAATAAAAGGTGCAAGGTAATTAAAAATTGGAAGAGCTAATTTGTCAAGTTAGCCAACAAAACAAATGATTAACAATCCTAACTATATATAGGGGAGGATTAGGAACCTTCCTCCCCTCCTTCATTTCTTGTTAATTGCAAGATTAAGTCCCTCCTTCATTTAATCTTCTTTAATTGCGTCATTAGTCCTTTTCTTCTAATCTTTCTTTTAAATTTGGACTTTGAGGACTTGTGGCTCGGGATATCTTTTGAACTCGTCTTTAATTTCTTCAATAAAATAGTCTTGAGTTTCTCGGCTTTTGATAAACTTCCGTCTTTTGACTTTTTCTTCGATAAATCTTCAGAATTGGTCTTAGACTTCCGTTCTTTTTCCACTTTTGACTTCTCGACTCCGTCTTTCATCTTTTTCTTCAATAAAAGCCGTGAATGCCCGTGAATTCCCGTGTTTTCTCCACTTTTCACAATTTCGTCCTAAATTACAACAAAAACACAAACCACGCATAATTCCGACATAAAAGACATAAAATACACGTTTTGGTCCGGTTATTATTGTAATTAAGTGGTAGAAAAGATGGGTGTTTACACACCTATCAGTCAGAAACTTCATAGAGGGAGAAACAGGGGTTGTCGCGGCTTACCCTTCAAAAGGAAACGGCTACCGATCAAACGACCAATCCAGGAGACAGTCGGGCGGTCAAAGCAATCAGAACAATAGTAGGGGCTCAGACTACAAGAGCCAAAACAAAGGAGGACGGCCGGACGATAAGTTTACCCCCCCTGAAGATGTCCTACCGGGAGATCTTGCTGACGGAAGGGGAAAATTTTCCGAGGCCTCCCCCAATGACAACTCCACCGGACCGTCGTCAAGGAAATCGTTTCTGCGAGTTCCATAATGACAAGGGCCATGGCACGGAGGAGTGTATCCAGCTCAAGAAGCACATTGAGTCACTGATCAAATCAGGTAAACTCAAGCATTTGGTTAAGGATTGGAAGGATGGAAAAGACAACAAGAAGTATGACAAGAAGGATCCCCAAAAGGACAAACCTTCGACCATATACATGATCCAATCCAGACAACGCCGTACGAGGCAGAAAATTGGCCAAAAATTTTCACGCGGCAGGGAAATCTCATTCCCTCCCATCACAGCAAGCGATGTGATTGATGCGCCTCTCACTATTGAGATAAGCATTGGAACACACAATGTTCGTCGCATGTATGTGGATGGAGGGTCATCAGCAGAAGTACTGTACGAACACTGTTTTGTGCAGTTACGGCCAGAAATAAGAAGCCAATTGGTACCGGCCACAGCGCCGCTCACTGGTTTTAGTGGAGACACCATCTGGCCGATAGGGCAACTGCGTCTTCTTGTAACCATTGGGAATGAGGAACACTCCACTACTGCGTGGATAAACTTCATGGTGATACGCTCACATTCTCCATACAATGGGATCATAGGCAGACCAGGTATTCTAGCTATACGGGCGGTACCTTCCACGGCACACGGAATGATCAAGTTCCCTATAGAGGGAGGAATCGTCACCATTCACAACACAATCGTACCAGCATCCGAGTGTCATACTGTGACAACACCGGCTCCACCTGTTCCACCCAAGGATGGATCACCACCTCCCAATTGGAGGGTGGCAATCCATCCTGACTGTCCGGAACAGGAGGTATCCATAGGGGGAACGCTCTCGGATAGCGGCAAAAGGGCCATGTGCTCTCTTTTAAGTGCAAATCTAGATATATTCGCATGGGAGCCAAAGCATATGACAGGCGTACCACGCGCGATAGCAGAACATAAGCTCCAAATCCGCCAGGGGTACCAACCCGTCAAGCAAAAGAAGCGCGGCCAGGCACCTGAGCGCAGCCAAGTGATATTAGAGGAAGTACGGAAACTAGTGGACGCATGTATCATGCGCGAGGTATACTACCACGAGTGGTTATCCAATCCGGTCATGGTCAAAAAACATGACGGAAGCTGGCGCATGTGTGTGGATTTCACGGATCTGAACAAAGCCTGTCCACAGGATTGTTACCCGTTACCGGAGAATGACTGGAAGGTGGAATATCTATATGGATATCCCTTTAAGTGCTTCCTAGACACATATAAAGGATACCACCAGATCCAGATGGCGGAGGAGGACGCAGAGAAGACGGCGTTCCATACTAGTCAAGGCGTATATTGTTATACGAAAATGCCATTTGGGCTAAAGAACGCCGGGGCCACATACCAGCGGCTTGTGGACAAAGCCTTTGACTCACAGATAGGCCGTAACCTGGAAGTCTATGTGGATGACTTAGTCATAAAAAGTCATACGGAGGATGCACTTCTCCGGGATGTCCAAGAGACATTTGACACACTGAGGAGGATTAATATGAAGTTAAATCCAAAGAAATGCATGTTTGGGGCAACGGAGGGAATGTTCCTAGGATATATGATTGATCCAAATGGCATCAAACCTTGCCCAGAAAAAACGGGCGCAGTGATACAGCTGCCATCCCCTCAGACGCGGAAAGAGGTGCAGTCCTTAAATAGGAAGTTGGCCGGGCTAAATAGATTCCTATCAAAGTCCGCAGAGAAGTCATTACCCCTATTTAAGACACTCAAGAAGTGCATTAGGAAGGGAGACTTCCGGTGGACAAAGGACGCCGAGGAAGCCTTTGGTCAACTCAAGCAGCACCTTGCATCTCTCCCTATGCTAGTAGCTCCCCGGCCAAAGGAGGAGCTCATTATGTATCTCTCAGCCACACATGGAGCAATAAGTGCGGTACTCATGACGGATAGGGACATGGTGAAAACTCCGGTCTACTTCATAAGTAGAACATTACAAGGGCCGGAGTTGAATTACTCCTCTATGGAAATATTGGTTTTAGCACTAGTGTTTGCTACAAAACGGTTGCGCCGATACTTTCAGGCGTACCCAATTGTAGTCATTACCGACCAACCAATAAAACAAGTTATCTCTAGACCGGATGCGGCAGGAAGGCTAAAAAATGGAGCATTCTATTGGGGGAGCATAATATATCTTATAGGCCAAGGACGGCTGTTAAAGGCCAGATCTTGGCAGATTTCTTGATAGAGAAGCCGGATGAGGAAGGACCAGTCGTAAAACAAGACGAGACTCCAGTAGAACCATGGGTGTTATTCACGGACGGATCTTCGTGTACGGATGGGTCGGGAGCGGGTCTCATCCTCACAAATCGGAAGGAATGGAGTTTACGTACTCCCTCCGTTTTGAGTTCAAAGCCACCAACAACGAAGCGGAATATGAAGCATTAATTGCGGGTTTAAAAATCGCCGCTAGAATGGGAGTCCGCAACCTTGAGGCCTACGTGGACTCACGGCTTGTCGCGAACCACATTCTAGGTGGATATGTGGCTAAGGAGGACAACATGGTCCGATACTTGGAGAAAGTCAAGTCACTCATCGCGGTTTTAGCAAGTTTTCCATCAAGCAGGTGCCAAGATGTGAGAACAAGAAGGCGGACGCTCTTAGCAAGATCGCATCCACAAGCTTCGCCCACTTGTCCAAGCAAGTCTTGGTGGAAATACTCAAGGAAAAGTCTATAACAGAAGGGGAGGTCGCTACTATAGTTGAGGAGGATGGACCTACATGGATGACCCTGATCGTCAACTATTTGACTAGTGAAACCCTTCCGGACGATGAAAAAGCGGCGTGGCGCATCAGAAGGAAGTCGCAGCACTTCGAACTTCGAGAAGGTATCCTCTATAAGCGCTCTTTCTTGCAGCCGTGGTTGTGGTGTGTTGGACCACCTCAGGCCACTTATGTAATCAGTGAGATACATGAAGGGTTATGCAGCATGCACGCAGGTCCACGATCCGTGGTAGCTCGAGCCCTACGTACAGGATATTATTGGCCTACCATGCATAGGGACGCACGCGACATGATTCGCAAGTGTAGTGATTGCCAAGTGCATAGACCAGTGCCGCGACACCCGCAGCAGGAGCTTACACCTATTACATCCCCATGGCCATTCTATAAGTGGGGAATCGACATCGTAGGACCATTTCTTGTAGCTGCGGGGGGAGTTAAGTTCTTGATTGTCGCGATGGACTACTTCACACGATGGATAGAGGCCAAGGCAGTCAAATCCATCACAGGCAAACAAGTTAAAAAGTTTGTTTGGGAGAACATTGTGTGCCGTTTTGGCTTACCAGGAGAAATCATCTCGGACAACAGTAAACAGTTCGCGGATAATCCATTCAAGGACTGGCTCACATCATTGAATATCAAACGGCGCTTCGCGTCTGTTAAGCATCCGCAGACAAATGGCCTTGTGTAACGAGCAAATAGAAGCTTGGGAAACGACATCAAGGCACGTCTGGAGGAACGAAGTGCCAAATGGGTGGATGAGCTACCACATGTTCTATGGGCGCATAGGACTATGATCAAAACAGCCAACGGAGACACTCCATTTGCATTGGCCTACGGCACTGAAGCTGTTATACCAGCAAAAATCGGAATGCCTACCATCCGCACGGCGGAGGTTAATGTCGTCACGAACGACGAGCAACTGCGAATCAACCTGGATTTGTTGGCAGAAAAAAGGGAGATAGAAGCCATCAATGAGGCTAAGTCCAAGGCTAAAATGAAGGCTTATTATGACGCCAAGGTTAAAGGTGTTTCTTTTCGACCGGGAGATTATGTCTATCGTGCTAACGAAGCAAGTCGAGCGGAGAATACAGGAAAGCTGGGCCCTAAGTGGGAAGGACCGTATGAGGTCACGGAAGCCTTAGGACGAGGCACATACAAGTTACGTGACATGGATGGCCGCGATCTGGAACGCACATGGAACATCTCCAATCTCAAAAGGTGCTATCATTGAAAGCTACGGCTTCCGCATGGGTACTTCTCTATATGTGGCTTTAATGAAGATCCATGCACTCTATCTGTTTTGTTTCTTATGTTTTTTCTAGGTTCCTTTTTTGTTCTTTAGGACTTATCATTCCTGTTAAAAAATGTAAACGTTCTAATAAAATGTCGTGGTGCCTAGCTAGCTCCACGGCTTGTTTTGTGCAAATTATTTTTTAGGATTTCGTTACAGTCGTGTGAATTTAATTATTATTATAATGTGCCATACCTTATTCATATGCATTCATTCAATACCGTACATGTACAATACGCCTCCAGGTGGGGTAAGAGGATTAAGTGAACCTAATAATTCAACTTGTCACATAAGAGGGATGCAACCCCAGTGACGCGGATCACGTATCCTTACTAGACACCTTATCCACAAGACGTTGTGATAAGTTTCCATATGCCGCGCTCACGAAGTGCTTTGCATAGTAAAGACGCACGCCGCACGTCTATTAAAATATAGACTTTGTTATATTTTGGGTAAGACGTGACATGTCATGCGACACAGATACATGATATCTAAAAATATAAACAAGTTTCCAAAAACATCAAAATTGTCGTGCCTCCGCACGGACTTATACATAGCAAAACAAATGTATACAATCATAAGGTACCGTGGACATCCACGGACAAATGTTTAAAGGTTACAAACCAAATTGTCTGAAATAGATAACAAAGTAGGGGCACCCTAAATGGGGGGAGAAACTTACCTATCTCCACTTGTTCTTCAGCCAAGCAAGGCAACCTCTCACCACGTTTCCTCCGCTTCAAGGCTTGAGCCGCATTCCTCTCCAGCACCCCGCTTAAAGGTTCTTCATCAAGTACGATCCTGGTTACGTCCTCATAGATAGGAAGTGTCAGGTGGCTGGGCGAGGGAGTGAAGGAAGCACGGGAATGACCCTCATCTTGAGAGAACGCACCAAGACTAAGCTTTTCCATGATCTCCATGTTTGATGCATCCTTTGTGGCTTCCAGCTCGGCCAAGAATGGATAATGTAGATCTCGCATTACGGCCATGGAAGCAGTCATCTTGTTAGCAGCTTTAGGATTAAAGAAAGCATGCCTGGTGAAGTTCTCCTTTTTCTTGATTAGCTCTACGGCCTGGACCATTCCTTCATGGAGGTCGTGATCAATGCCATCCGACACAAGGCTCGCAAACTGTTGCACAAATTTAGGGGCTTCTAGCACCTTGGTAACGACCAGACGTGCCCCGTGTCCTACCATCCACCTGCGGCCGGCAATGGCTGTTAGTAGTTGGGGGCATAGCACGTCGTCACGTTCGGTGGTAAGGGCATCTATTATCACATCTTTTTGAGCGGACGTCTCCCTTAGATCCTTGGTCGTCACCCTCTCGTAAGCAAGCTCTTCTTGTACCTTTTCCAAGCCTTGGATTATTATCTGGGCATCCTCAAGTTTTTTGGTAAGCACGGATACTTGGCTGGAGGAGGACTTGGCGGACGCCTCTGCTACGGTCACCTATATGAGAGATTACTTGTTAGACTATGGTTCTTATGGAATGAGAGTGATGCATCGTGAATACGTACTTTGGTTGTTGCGGCCTCAAGTTATTCCTCGAGCTCGGCCACCTGTTGGTCATAAGCATTAGCGTGGGCTGATTGTTCCTTCACGGTCGCCTCGGCACTGGCAAGTTGGGATTGGAGGGCAGCAATTTGAGATTCATTCTCTTCGATCATCCTCTCCCTCTGTCCAACTTTCCTCTTGAGGGACTCCACATGCCCAAGCGCGGCTTCGAATCTCACTCTCATCGAGGTGCCCATTGCCATTTGATGCACCAAGGCGCCGTTATACTCATCCACCAGGTCAGCATGGCTTAGTGCATTCACTTCTCGTACCAAGCCTGGTGGTATGCAGTTATTGAGGTACTCTCGGCATTCCTCGGCTTCCCTCATTCGTGACGCATTTGTAATATTCCAAACAGGATTGAACGATTGAGGGGGGCCGGATGTTGGGAGGTCTTGGGAGGCTGTGGGGGTACCTTCTTCGAATGCAGGACCGGATCTTGTGACGGCTGTATGAAGCATAGGGTCTCTCTCCACTTCCTTCTCTTTTCCCTTCTCCGTTTGGGCATCAGGCGGAGGCACGACACCAGTTTGTTCATTCCTGCAAAACAAACATTTGGATACATATCAAGTATTGATTAAAGGAAATTAGTGGCTCTTACTTAGCAAGATGAAGCCTTACATGTTATTTCCTGCTAGTTCTGATGCAGTCGGGGGAATCTGAGTAACTGGATCGACATGCGCAGCCCGGACCGTCTCGGAGGCCTGAGTGGTGCTCCCAACAGATTGATATAGGGGGTGATCCTCTCGAGGTTTTTTGGCGGGGGCATTATGTTCGCCAACCTCGGCCGGAGCGACTCTTCTTACCCGCTTGTTTTTTCTGCGGGTACGCTTAGCGACGGGCTGCGCCGCTGCTTCTTCAACATCCTCTTCAACTTCTTTTTCAGCTTCCTCGTCTTCCTCTTCATTGACTTGCTGCACTTCCTCCTCATCGTCGCCCAACATCTGGCGAAGGCTGGAGGTGGTCATCTCAATATTGTCTCCTTGCTCTTCCCCATGAGCGGGAGTGGCAGTCTTAGGCGGCGAGGAGGGCCCGGCTCCTCCTTCGAGCATCCTATTATCACCATCCTCGTTGGAAAAATCGACGGGGGTTCTCAAGAGTGTTGTTTCTTCTTCGTCTGAGTGGGGGTCCGGCACGGCCTCCAGAGCAACCGTCACGTTTCGGGTATGCTCAAGGAGGGGTAATTCGTTCTCACGTCTGGGACGAAATCCCTCTGGTACGAGCTTTGGGTCGCCTTGACGTAGGAGTCCAAAGAAGTTCATTTCTGCCACGATAAAGAAAAATATGATATCTGTTGGATGAGCCGAAATAGTTGCGGCTAATCCCTAGCAAACAGAGGAATGATTCGGGGAGGTTTCTATGGAATCCTGTTCGGTTCAGATCTATTTCTCGGGAGTGTTGGGGGTTATATGTACTGACGTGTGGCAAGGGGTCGTGGGATAACCTATGTTTGAAGGCATAATCGGCCGGCCACACTATCGAGTCAATGAAAAAGTAATGGTCGTACCAGTTTTTCAATGAGTCCATAGGCTTATTATGGGACTGGGGGCTGTTGGGAGATCGTTTCTTAAAAGATAGCCCCAAACATTTACTATGTTGGGGGTGTAAAATAGCCGGAATAGTTCTACGGTTGGGGGGATTCTTCTAGCACGGCAAAGAATCTCGAATTGACTTATCTTACATGCGCCTATACAGTGAAGCTGACTAATATGTACATCATAATATCCTAATAGATCTATGAGGAAACGGTTAAACGGAATGCGGTAGTTGGCCGCATCAAAAAGGCGAGTGTATAGGCCAATGTTACCCTGCGGAGCCTCAGTTATGAGGTCTCCGGCGCCAGGGAGCGAGGGGTGTAGGTTGGTAGGGATGAAGTAATTGGTACAAAAGTGATCTAGTTGCTCCTGGGTCATTACATTATGCACGGATCCAATTGTGGGGTTGTTTCTTTGGGCCATTACTGAATAAAAAGGTAAGGACGTGGTATTCTAACCTGCGAAGGAAGGGATCCGTGCGTGATTAAGTGAAGCTAAGAAGAAAAGCTTTAATAGCAGAAATGGAGATAAGAACTGTGTGTTTCACACAGCCGTAGGGGTGGCTTATTTATAGGGTTGCCTCGTGGGTCATGGTCTGTTAGATGCGTGACACGTGTTTGCCACTATTCTTAATCGTGTGGTTAGGGTGCAAGTGGCAAGTGAAACGTCAGGTGGGACCCATGGGTCACTTCTGACTCAGACGTTTACGCTGCTCGAGGTTCTGACTGTTTGCACTTTGTCAGTCAAAGTGGCAGGTGAACAGTTATTTATGTCGGGATATGCGGCTCTTACGTAAGACCCAAATTCAATGCTGCATTTAATTTGTCTCGGTCGTCACGTGCGGCTGAGATATTAATGGAATAAATTCCTAAATCAGGATGCCACGTGCGGCCGAAACAAATTCTTGGACAATTTATCATTCCCTATCTTTCTTGGTACGTCCAGGGAGCATCTTGATAGTCTAGAGGTAACGCCTATGGCTGTAACAACTAGACTGGGGGGACATGATGACGTATAGTCCCCAGCCGGGTCATGAACCCGGCCCACGGGTACTACCCGTATCCAGCCCATCACAGATGGGTGGGAATAATGTCATTTGAGCTTATGGGCTTGGATGAACAGTAACCGCACACATGTGTGCGGCCCGCGGCCCGGCATGACCGGTACAGGGTTAGACAGAATCATATTCTATCTCTGAATAGGATTCACCCCAAAGAAGAGGATATTCACTCACCATAATTAGAAGATAACAATCAATCTAATTCTGGTGCTTATCCTTTCCTTGGGGCCGAAGCATCAGTGACAGCCCATTAGGGTTCCACTTCCTATAAAAGGAACCCCCAAGGGTTCCACAAAGGTATTGCGTTCTGTACTCTCAACTCACTCGATTCTTATAAACCCTAAAGCGATACTTACTCTCACGCCGGAGTCTAATCGTGGGAAACATTCCCACGGTAAGTCTAACGCGTGTTGTTTAGTGTGCAGGATCCCAACCATACAGTTCACTTGGTGCAGGAGCCGGAGTCCAGCCAACCCGAATTAAACCTAATTCGGGTCTAGCAAGGATCACCCAACTTTTGCATCAACAGTATTATTCTGTTATTTCAACTAATTTGTTATTTTATGAAACAGGGTTAGTGTTTCGGTTCTCTAATGAAGCTTACGTGGACCGCAAACATACATGTTTTTGAACCGCGAACATACATGTTTTTGGACCACGAACGTTCATGTTTTTTCAAAGCAACTTCACACAACAAGAAAGCATAGCAAACATAAATGTTTTCATCTCAAACATGCATGTTTCTGGAAGGTGTACATATATGTTTTTGGAAAACATACATGTTTTTGGAAGGCGTACATACATGTTTTTAGAAGGCATGTGTATGTGTTTTTGGGAGGCGTGCACATATGTCTAAATGACGTCGACAAGAAAAAGAAGAATACTGCATATTGTTAAATGGCGTGTAGATTCTTGTTTAACAAGATATTGTACATTATTGTTTTTTAATTGCCGTCAAAGCTTGTATATGATATTTATGTTTTTCTTTGTTAGTCTACAAATCTCATTTATATGCTTATGTTTTTTTATAGATTTTCAAGATAATGTACAATAAAAATATATATGCAATTACCATTAAAAAACATGTTTAATGACCAAACAATAAAATAAATACAAATGTAAATATAAAATATATAAAAAACACATATGTATTTTTTCAAAAACATGTATGTTTCGGAAAAATAAAAAATACTTTTTTTAAATTCCGAAAATTAAGAACCATAAAAACGTTTTTAATAAAAAAATGTAAAAATGTATATTACTAATATGCCTTTTTCATTTAAATAAAAATATTTAATAATACTAATTTCTGATTGGTTTAAAGTGGTTCTGTAGGTTCTGTACCAAAAAAGAGGTTCTGCAAATAGCGCGCCCCTATATATATATATATATATATATAGAGAGAGAGAATTCAGATAAAATAGTTTAGGTGCTTAAAGTTGTTAAAATGAGAAGTAATAGAAAAAGGGAAAATATCACATTTATTGTTTAGTTTTCGTTCGTTTATGATTTTTTAGTTCATGTACGAGTGTTTTGAAAGTTTTAGTTCGTGTTCGAGTAGCTAGTTCACAATTTTTAATATTACAAGTTTTTCGTGTATCAGTTGTGTATCATAGTTTATCAATTATTTTGTTACATAGATTGCAACATGTGATAATGTATCACTGAATTTGACAAATAAATGATTATTTATGCAAATAATATTTTTTAAAGTAAAACTATGTATCATATGTATCAGCTATAAATTTTTACGTATCAAAATTTTTAGTGTTTTTATACCAATTTTTATGTATAAGACTTATTGTTTTATGTTTAATATTAAATAAATCACATGTTAATTGATAAAATCAATGGTTATGATGACTTTTTATTTTAACAACTTTAAGCTACTACACTACAATAACCTAACTCTATATATATATATATATAGAGAGAGAGAGAGAATTTAGATAAAATGGTTTAGGTGCTTAAAGTTGTTAAAATGAGAAGTAATAGAAAATGGAAAAATGTCAAATTTATTGATTAGTTTTGGTTCATTTATGATTTTTTAGTTCGTGTACAAGTGTTTTGGAAGTTTAATTTCGTGTACGAGTAGCTAGTTCACAATCTTTAATATTACTAGTTTTTCGTGTATCAGTTGTGTATCATAGTTTATCAATTATTTTTTTTATATCAAATGCAACATGTGATAATGTATCACTTAATTTGCGAATAAATGATTATTTATGCTAATAATATTTTTTGAAGTATAACTATTTATCATATGTATCATCTATAAATTTTTACGTATCAAATTTTTTAGTGATTTTATACCAATGTTTATGTATAAGATTTATTGTTTTGTGTTTAATATTAAATAAATCACATGTTAATTGATAAAATCAATTGTTAAGATGACTTTTCATTTTAACAACTTTAAGCTACTACACTACAATAACCTAACTCTATCTCTCTCTCTCTCTCTCTCTCTCTCTCTCTATATATATATATATATATATATATATATATATATATATATATATATATAGAGAGAGAATTTAGATAAAATGGTTTAGGTGTTTAAAGTTCTTAAAATGAGAAGTAATAGAAAATGGGCAAATATCACATTTATTGATTAGTTTTGGTTCGTTTATGATTTTTTAGTTCGTGTACGAGTGTTTTGGAAGTTTTAGCTCGTGTACGAGTCGCTAGTTCACAATTTTTAATATTACTAATTTTTCGTGTATCAGTTGTATATCATAGTTTATCAATTATTTTGTTATATCTAATGCAAAATATGATAATGTATCACTGAATTTACGAATAAATGATTATTTATGCTAATACTATTTTTTGATGTAAAACTATGTATCATATGTATCAGCTATAAATTTTTACGTACAAAATTTTTAAGTGTTTTTATACCAATTTTTATGTATAAGATTTATAGTTTTGTGTTTAATATTAAATAAATTACATGTTAATTGATAAAATCAATAGTTAAGATGACTTTTCATTTTAACAACTTTAAGCTACTACACTACGATAACCTAACTCTATATATATATATATATATATATATATATATATATATATATATATATATATATATATATATATATATATATATATATATATATATATATATATATATATATATATATATATATATATATATATATATATATATATATATATATATATATATATATATATATATATATATATATATATATATATATATATATATATATATATATATATATATATATATATATATATATATATATATATATATATTACGTATTATGTATTACATATTACGTATAGTATTATCTTACATAGTACATATACGTACACATGGTATAAACAAGTAGCACACAACGGTTATAGTCCTAAGATGCAAACCTAATTCTTTATAACCAAGTCTCTCATGCCAAATTTGTAACACCCCAAAAATGGATCAACGGAAACGACAAAGCTCGGGGTTGTTACATCATTATATCAAAGTTCAAGGTACAAGAGAACGACTGTAAATGAGACATTTTATAAAAATGCCTCGTTGAATTAAATTAAAACATGAAAGCACAGATGTCACAGTTTTCAAAAGATAAAGTAGCGGATGAATAAACTTTTAAAGATGTCAACGAGATAATAGTTGAAAACATAAGTAGTAAATATCCTAAGATAGCCATGAAATTCATGCAGACTCCAAGTACTTCATATAGCATATACACATGACATCATCATCAAATACTTGAGATAAATGCTAAAAGGGGCCAACATAAAGTTGGTGAGAATATAGGTTTCAATTCAAAGTCATAGCAAAATGGAATACAAAATTTTAGCTAATGTACACATGAAACTATGGGAGATATAGTGCCAAGTGTAGGATAAATCGGGTGTTCACAGTATTTATGATAGCTAAGCTCATGACATCAAAGCTAATGATCCAGTACATGCAAGAATTGAACATATAAAATGCCCCAAGTGAGCATCAAACCAAGATGACTCAAGTTCACACAAATTATATACACTAGTCCGGCGTCACAATACCTGAGTGGAAGTTGTCAAGACTCAAAAGATCTATCCATAACATAAGAGCTTACTCCAGCAGAGTAACTAACGATTCATGATAGTGGGAACAATGGCTAACACAACTTAAGCTATATCATAAACAATGTTCACTGAGCCTTCAAGAAAACAGTTTTTGCGTCCAGAAGCAAGTATAAGCATTAAACGCATCCCAAAACATTAAACATATAAAAAAATTTAATAGGGACTATAGACTTACCTCAAGCAATGAATCAGTCCACACAAGTAAGATCAAGTAATAACGAACAACACTAGCGGCGACCTAAATATAATGCTATAGTTTGGGCGTTAGCAAATAAATCACATAAGTCTATCACGTACGTCGCTTTACTATCATGTGTGCAGTTTTATACATAAAACATGACGTATTGAAATCATATAGTTATACGTAATATCTTTTGTACTTAGGAAACAATATTTATTTTTGACTCGACAAAATTTCGACACCCTTTAGGTGTAAATTTTAATTTACCAAAATTTAACCTAGTCAAATACTCAACACACTTTCTACGGAAAATTCGACAGCCTTTCGGCGTCATTTTTAAAAGATTTCCATTTTTAGTAATTTCTCAATAATCAGCCACTTTCTCAATCAAAATCAACCAATAATCACTTTTTCGCAATAGAACAATTTTACAATGCTCAAATCGCGACAATAATCAAATATGTCCAACACGCACTTTTCCCTTTTTCAAATGGCTTCCAAATATTCATATACAACATTTAGTACTCATTTCGAAGGTATTAACCTGTGTTTTCATATACCAAAACGAAGGTATTAACCTGTGTTTTCATAATCTCATACTAATCTAGTGCCAAAACAATTTTTCTAACCCTTTTTGCTTCATTTAAAATTCGGACAGAATGTTACAATTTCATAAGAATACATTTTTGACCATTTTCAAATATAACAACTAGTAGTAACACTACTTGTTTTCTACAATGATTCATATATACCAACAATATATTAAAAACATATTCAAGTTCATAGATATAAAACTATATTAACATATATTTTATAAAACCTTTAAGTTATGTTTAAAATATATACATTTAGTAGATCCATCCATAAATCACATGGATTTAAAAGTTTATCAACATAAAATTATTTTCCATCTTTTATTTTTATGAATACTACATGATAAGCAACATGCATGCATAGATCTACAATTATTATGCATGAAAAATAAAAGAATCAAAATAGGTTTAATAAATAACCTTATGTAGCGTTTCTATGTAATGATAATAACCTGATCTACAAGCTAAATCACAATAATCAACTATAAAATCAACTTCTTCAAATTTTCCTAAATCAACCAAAGTATGAAATCCCTAGCTTCCTTTTCTTTATGAAAACTCTTGGTTGTATAATACAAGTGCTAACCTTCTTGAAATCAAGCTTGTAAAAATCAACAATGGAGTTTTATGTGTGTTGTTTTTGTGCCGTGAGCTAGAGAGAGAGACAAGAGGATTATGTGTGTTTTGGTAAAGTGTATAATGGAGTATGAGTGTAGTAGTAAGTTTAGGAAAATAGGTTAATAAGTTAAAAACAATGAAAGTGACTCATTGATGACATTTATCAAAATTTTGGTCATATGCATATGTTGTGTCATGTGGCCGGTGGTACAGTCCTCTTTGGGAGGGAATATTTCAAAAATTTTGTTAATGGTAATTAGTTAAAAGTTTTAAGCTAAAAAGGTTCATTAGTTTTAGGTAGTTATCAGATTATATACAATTTTTCACTAAAAATACGATTCATTACTATATATAGAAAAAATACTAAAATACGTACACAAAAACATATAGAGAAGCTAATAAACACTCAGTTCACTTAAATAATGATCATATAGTTACAACTAAACAACTAAGCACATAATTCGCAGTTTAACGAATAATCTCACGGATTATCGTCAATTCATTGACCGTCACAGCAATTAGGTCAGATTTACAAAAAAAATTCTCAGTTAGATGACTGAGCACAGTGTCAAGTCATTACACATCCATAGACGGTTTCTCAAAAATGCGGAGTAACTTCCCGGTTCAAAAGCAGTTTAAGCACATAGTTGACTAAATAAAAGTCATATGGTAAAATAGTCATTTATCGAGTTAGAAAATTAACAGATGTCACAGAAAATAGGTGCAACAACAGCCCGTAAGTGTTTCTATATGTTTTTTAAGACGATCATGGTGTTATATGGTGAAGGGTTTTGCGAAAATCGACATATAGTGACATGAAAAACTGTATGCTCGTCACCAGGAAAAGCATGGGTTTTCTGAGATGATAGAAAGAATTGATTGTATATATTGGTCGTTGGGAATTGTCCAATTACATATAGAACTAAATTTTCTAATGCTGATAACGGGTCAACTTCATTCATTTTAATGGAACCGCTCGTTTCTCAAGACTAGTGTATTTGGCATGCGTTCTTTGGTGTCGCTAGGATAAATAACAACGTGAGTTTTAAATCAATCTCCTATTTTTAATGATCTCAAAGTAGGGCAAGCACCGGTATTTCCATTCGTAACTAGCAATGGGGCTTATAAACGGGGATATTATCTTACTAACGGGATATATTCGAAATGGTTCGTTATTATTAAGTCCATTAGATATATGTGTGTGAATGATCCCAAATGAATCAAAGCATGCAACAACAAGGAAAGATATTGAACAACCTTTTGGTATACTAAAGACGAAGTATGAGTTAATTAAATATCCCCTCAAGGGATGATAAAATGTACATTATCGGTTGTATAATTCAAGACAACCAGATGGCGATATCTTCCATATTTTTTTAGAGGAAAAATACCATGATGAACATCTCGTTAAAGAATAGTTTTAACTCATTTTTTTCTAATAAGGTTGAATATGTGCGTACATGTCATGGCAGGATATCAAAGAGTGTGATAGATGTTTGCACGGGGTTACCACCAAAAAGGGACCTTCAAAAGTTGAAATTTATTATTATATATGTATTATTTTGTCATTATTAAAATACCATCGTACTAATTCGTATAAGAATGAAGTAGGTCAACAAGGCTAATGCCTAATAATTAATTTTGATGATTTTAACTCGATTAAATATTTTTTCGTATCTTTGTTTTAATGTTTTCTGAATATTAGTAATACTTTTTACTTATAATAAATAGGTATCTCTATTTATACGTGTATATTTGGTATTTAGTAGGAACTCCGTACAATCATGACATAAAGCCACTGAAATTTACAACACCGTCCTAGTAAAATTTACAACCTCCGTACAATCATGACATGAAGACACTAAAATCTCCAGGGAGCAGTTCTTGCTTTGTTTCGTATTCTAGTCACTAGATCGGATAAAGTTAGACCACTGCGGGAGCTTTTTATTGGTAGAATCTACCTAAGGCTTCCACATTGTGTTGCTTGTGAGATCTAAGAAGGCTCTTAGGCAGCAAGGCTCTTACAACATCAAGTTGTTCTACACTTTCAACATGCATTTCATTCTTAAGCCTGCACTTTTTTCCAATCGTTATTTCATCTCTCAGGTATCATAATTATATCTTCTTTAGCTGAATTTAACTATGTAAGGTATGTTTTGTTTTACTAACCACTACAATTCTTCCTTACTAGTTGCTGCACAAAAACTACAATGGAAATTTCTTGGTTATCCTATTGGGAAAGTAGAAATTATAATCTAAATACTCGAGCCAATCAGTCCGATTTGGTGGCCTTGCTTACTATGTTACTGCCCCTTCAATGAAGCTAACTAAACGTGTTTTGAATTTCTGCTTGCTCAATACGTTCCTGTTTCTCATACTTGTATATACCAAAATTTCCCTTGTTTGAATGAATTACTACCCCTTCAAGTTGTAGTAGAATTATGTTTTGATGGTTTAGAGTTTGTTTCTAATGGTATTGAACTTGCAGGAACAAAAAAAGATGATGTCTGGCCATCGTCACTCAAACCTGCAGAAGGAATTGAACGGATACATCCTAATAGCGTCTGTACTTAGAGAAATGGGCATACGTGCTTTAATAGTGTTGGCCAATTTCATGGGAGTCGTAGGGTCTGGTACTGGAATCTTGATGCAGTTATAATCATTTATCAGTTACAATCATATATATCATTACATTGAGACATTTTAGAATTTTTTTTATTTTAACTTGTAATTTGAATGAAATACACATTGCTTACATTCACAGATTTTGAAATATGATTTGAAATTATTAGCTTCTATTTTGGATGACTGTGTATCTCTTTTAGTATTTTTGTGCATGTATTCCCGTCGGTGTAGCTTAATTTTCTAGTACTGAATTGTGGAAAATGATAGCTAAAATTTGTGGAAAATCCGTGGGAATATGTTCGTGAGAAATCCGTGGGAATATGTTCGTGGGAAATCCATGGGAAATAAATGTGGGAAATATATGAGAAGATGGCTGTTAAAACTTGTGGGAAATTCGTGGGAAATGGTCGTAGGAAATTTGTGGGAAAAATGTTCGTAGGAAATCCGTGGCAAAAAAATCACCGCTTTTATGTGAAAAATGAGTGATAAAAACCGTGAGAAATCCGTGGAAATATGGTCAACGCTCCGTCGGAAAATATTTACCCACGGGGTTTTTACAAATGGAATAATTCCGTAGGAAATCCGTAAGAAATGAGCATTTCCTACAGGATTTCTCACAAATACTACTATGGGGGAAAACCTGTTTTTTTAATAGTGCCACAAATAAGTACGTGAGTAAATATTTCACAATATGTGTGCCGCATCAGGAAAGGTAATTAAAGTCGTAGATTTTTATTTAATTAACTATTGTCTTAAGTTATTTCCAAGTTTTTTATATTATATTAATTCACTAGTTGGTCGAGAATTCACAATTATCATGTAAAAATCAACTAGTTTTAATGTTGTATATGTACGGGACTTGAACATAAAAGATAAATAAAGTAATAATTTTGTTATTTTGATTTTATGTATATTATATACATCTAATGTTTATATGTTTTATTATGTTTTTATTTTACCATGCACCGTGTAAATTATTATAAACTTAACACATTTTTTATTTTTCGAATATCATACTTTTTTTAATTTTGATATTTTTATTCTAAATAGTTATATCTTAATTATTAATCAAAAAGCCATTTACATCAACCTTACACGTACACGATTTATAAATTCATAATTTTGTAATGCTTATCATTATTCTATAAAAAAAAGTATTAAATTTTAGTATTTAAATAGTTACGATGCTCATGAACCCACAAGTTTTATATAATTTTTTATTATGTGATAATATTAATTGATATTTTGTATAAATACTTGTTGCACAAATGCTTTGACTTTATTTAACTGAAATGTTAGCTATTCTTTTCTAAACATCGTGTGTTTAGTAACACATAACGACTTTGAAAAAATATATGTTGTTGTAATATGTAGAATCTCGTGTATTTAGTTTCACCTCACACCGATGTCTGATGTCCTACATTCATTTTGATATTTATATTCATGCCAATAATAATTTACGTAAATTGTATTGTTTGGCATTGTTAAGTGTTAAAATAGAAATAGACAATAATTTGTTTTTTGTTTGAATATTTATAATCATGTGATTTGTTATGTTTTTTATATAACATATATGTTACATTTTTTATAATATAAAGTCTACATGGTATAAAGTTTAAGGGGGTATTTTCTTTATTTTATAAAGTTGCTAAAAATATGAAAAATTACAAGTTTACACTTAAGTTTATCTAATTTATTTAAAATTTAACAACTAAAGTTTTATTAATCCTCTCTTTTTTTAAGTTTTAATTTTCATAAATTTGATACATATATCTTTGTGTGTTTTTATCAAATTTCTCCACCAAAATTTTCAATTTTTACTAAACTGAATTCAATTTTAACTTTTTTCCACCAATCACATTGCTCAATTTTGCTTATGTATTAAAATCAAGTCATTTGAATCGTTCAATTGATTTTCTACAACCTCCACTTTTTAGTTTTTAATAAAACTGTCAAATATTTTAATTCTTTTATTATATAAAAGATGAAAAAGAACCCATAATTATATTGATGAAATTTAGCTAACTAGTTATATTACAAAGATAATATTGTAAGTATTAAAAAAACTTAATTTTAAGAGCCATGTAGCCCTGAATCACAAGTCTATAGGCTTTATTAGGGGCCGATTGGTTTAAGGGTTTTAAGCTTTAACTATGAGTTAGATTTGAAAAATATCATTTGGCATGAAAATAAAACTCTCACACATGAAGTTGATGTACTACAATTTATAATTCAAGCTAAGAGGCCTTCTTTTGACAATCTATACCAACACATGCAATTAAATAATCGAATATTACTTTCCACCCACTAATATATAGTTTAATAACTTTAAATATTATTATAATCATATGAATTTTACTCAAATAGTTTATATTTATAATTTTTAATTGTATTTTATAATAATTTATGTTTTTTATAACATATAATTTATCTTACATCAAATCTTAAACTCAAAATTTTAAACTTTTGACAAATCAAACATTACTTTTCATTTAACATTATTTAATTCTAAACCACTCACTTAAGTTAGGCTAGGGGAGTGGCAAAAAATCCACCGTCATATCAGCGCTACATCAGCTTTCTTTCACCTCTTACTAACTCACCAAAAACTCACAGTTCAAATGTACTAAGGAACAAAAAACTCACATCCACCTCATCTTTCAACTATCACTTTTATTTAATTTATTCATAAAATAAATACTTTTATTTTATCAAATTTTAAAAATGATACACGCAGGTAATAAAAACATTAAAAACCTTAAAATAAAATTGAAAATTAAACATTATTATTAGCTAAGTGTTGGATTAAATCAGATCGAATGTTATGATGCACTTGAGATGATCTGATGTATCCCATAACAACATAAATTTTTTCTTGGCTTCGTACGAGATCGTCCGGTTGATGTGCCTTTTCTTGGTATCATCTGGGACTTAACGCATATCTTTTGTGTTTTCGAATCACATTATGCATTATGATGCATGCATACATCATATTAATAATTATTTATTTCCCCATCCACATGTGGGATTGGCGATTATGACCCATTTCTTTTTTAAAATACTAGATGGGCGTTCCACATCTTTCCTTGCTGATTCCTGCTTCTTTTTATAAAATATGGGTTCCGGAATCGTCTTAACGAGTAGAACTAATTCGGGATATATCTCGTCAACAAGAAAGTATCCAAATGGATAAGTAATGTTGTTAGCCTTTAAAGGAATCTCTGGCGATCCACCTGTTTTCAGTCGTTAAACAAAGGAGATTGATATAAGACATCGATGTTGTTGTTAGACCCAGAAGCACCAAAGAAAGCATGTCATATCCACAAGTCTTGCGACGCAACAACTTCCAACAAAACGAACTGATTTGGTCCATGATCACACCTAACATATTGCCCTTTATGGGCGTACGAACAACCAAACAACTCCCAATCTGTGCAGTCTAGACTTTCTAGCATCCCCAGGAAACCGTGTTTTCTCTTCGTGATGTTGATATAGTAATTCAATGTCACTCACCGTGGGTTTTATCATATGCTCTTGTGAGAACCCGTACTTTTCCCAGCATTATTTTATTCTTTTTATTCGTGTTTCTGAATTTTCAACGTATTTCGTTTTCTTGTATTTTTTTTTATATGTAAATCCTGAGATTATATTAATTTTCAATAAATTATACTTTTTAAGTATTTTTCTGATCATTGATAATAAATTATCCGGAATTATAAAATTTCTTATTTTATTTTTCCCATATTTATTTTAAATCAAAGTTTTTGATTTAAAATCACCCGCGTGCGTTTTACAACGAGTTTATTCAAATCAATGTTCAACGAGAATTTTCCTAGTGATCGCGATACCGATGGATGCCCAAAAGTTTACATTTATTTATCGATTGTTTCGATAATTAATATTTTCGACGATTTCGTTTTAATTTATGTATTAAGTCGTGTCGGGAAATCATATAATCATTTTTATGATGCATTGTAACTTTTGAAAAGTATTTTTACGAAACTCGAGCCCCGTAAATATTTTTAATATTTACCAATAACCATTTTCTACCCTTTAAAATTATTAATTGTTTTTAAGTCCACGAGTTTGCAAATTGGCAACTTGGGTCCCTCCACTACCAACATATATAAATCAATTTTATTTTTTTTACAAAAACACACACAACACAATTCTTACAAAAATCAAACTTCATCTTCTCTCCCCACCTCCACCCTTTGCCACCACCACCACATAAACACCACAAAACACCATCATCCACCATGATTTAATCAAAACTAAATTTAGACCCATTCCTAAAATTTTCTTGCCATTCTTTTGACACCAAATTTGTACACATGCATCAAGTTTTCACAAAGTTTTGATTCTATGATGGATTGATGTTTAAATCATCTTGCATATGTTATATTTGGTAAGATTATCATGTTTTGATCCTTAAAAGTCTTGTTTTTAATCTTTGATTTTTGTTAGATTTTTCATACAAGTGTTTTTAGGAGTGTTTGGTTGATGGGTATGATAGTATAGTGATCCTAGGGGTATGGGAATGATTGGTTTTGATTGAAAAATGGATTTGACTTGTTTTCTAAAAGGCCAATTTGGGACAGTAGCTTTAAACAGTGTGTTTCGTGGGTTTAAGTTCTGTGAAAGGCTATGATTAGTTGAAATTGTTGTAGAGTTTTCCGAGACGGTCGTTTTGGTATAAGATAGAGCTTATAACTCATTACGAGTCAAAAGTTATGCTAGTTTTAGTTTTCGTGTACCGGGAGACGCAAGTCGGCACAATCCGAAATTGTGGCTGATTTTGGGTCGACTCTCGGGGACTTTAGGCTTGGTTAGATAGTTGATACTACTGATTTTCAAAGTTTACAAACTGAGTTTGATGAGTCTAGTAGTGGTTTCAAAAGACGGATTGTCGAGATAGTATTTTTAAAGTGGTCCAAACGGTGTTACAAAACAAGTGCACAAATCTGTCCTAAAATTTGGAGTCGAGTAAAGCGTCGAGCTGATGGGTTTTAAAGTGATAACTTTGGCTCAAATTTTGGTGAGGTCTTATACAGGTTATAAGTGACCTTGACACCAATTTTCATCTAAAACGGACAAGTCTAGATAGGGTAGATCGGTGTGTACATTCGAGGTGTACTTGCTGATTTTATTTTGGATACTTAGTTCAATGCTTGTGTTGTGTAGGTTTGAGTATTCACCATCGGACATTGTGACTTACTCAAGTGCTTAGTCATTATATAAATGACTTAGCTACTGGCCCAAATAAGGTTAAAGGATAGTTTGACTTGCGTTGACTTGGCGTCGTATGACGGGTCATTTTCAAGTGTTCAAGTGTTTTAACGTGTAGTGTTGGAATAAATGGGTAGTATGAATTCATTTGATTCGTGTCAATGGTTTTGAAACGTGTATACTTTGAAAACATTTGATTCATGTTATATTTGGTATATATATCGATATTGAGTTCGAGTCTTAACGCGCGCCTTATTGTGATAGGTTGCGGTTTTCGTGTTTTCCCCGGGCATCCATATCGTCGGTGATCGTCTCACTACATTGTTTCTACTCTGTTGCTGAGTACCGTGATTGACTTAACACGTGGCTAAGGGCCACGAAATTTCTAAGAATCAAGGAGGAGGAATTGTTTAATTTGCGTGTTTGGATTAATTCCTACTTGTTATGAAGGTATAGTCACTCCTAGCATTTTAGTTTTGATGTTACTAGTACTTTGATTCTTTTTATTCATGGATTTTGAATTCCTTGGGTGAAACCCACTGAGATTATAGATAGTTAGGGCATATTAGGACTTAGGACACTTGCGTGGCGATTTGGTATAGCCTAAGTGTTGCTTGATTGAGGTTAGGTAGCTAAATGGAGTCGTTTTTGTAGTATGGAAATCACCACAGAAACAAACAGGTCATGGCAAAATTTTCTTAAACATATGACCTTGTTTTTATTTGAAAAATGGATACCCACTGATGTGATTAGTATGTGTTGAGTTGGATGGAAACGGGAAGTGTCCGGATGAGCCCGAAACGGTCGTTTTACTAAACTAGGTCAAATCTGAATGTTATGCTTAAAACGTGGGTAAATTGACTTGGATAAAAAGGATTAATTTATGATTTTATGACTTTTTACAGTAGCTACAAATATAATAAAACTTCTCTTTTTGGTTTCGTGTCAAAATCTTTTACCGATTGGGATTTATGCTTAATCTACCGTAAGGTACGAAAGACGTTTACAACTTTCTGTTTTGATAGTCTGTCACTAAAAGTGCATTTCCCGTTGATTGAAAATAGTTCTAGGGCTGTTGTTTCCCAACTTTTAAAGGTAAGAGAAATACCTATACATGTCAAGAAATTTCACCTCCTTTACTATTATATATTTTTAGATATGACCAAATCTTCACAGCCTTTTTCAGAAAACTGAATGCAGTCCCTTGTTTTAGTTTTTCAAACCGAGTCTTAAACGTGTTCGGAACCCACACATAAATGCTTGGACCATCATAAAAGGTTGATATTAGTTTATTACAGTAGGTTCAAGGTGTTGGGTCAAAATTTTAACTTAAGCTTAGGTCTCGCCATCGCACGCAAGTTACCTAGTCATACTATGTCCCACCACTTCTAAAACGTTATTGCTTCATTGAACGCATTCTTATTACGCGTCACCATTGCATAGGTCCGTGAAGACTTCTTTTTGCTCAGCCCCTTTTACCTTGTGATTACTTACTAAAGGTGAGTTCATAGCCCCTTTTACTACTTGTACATTGTTTTCTAAACGCGGGGTGAGATTTTACATGGTGGAACACATCCATTTAAAAACTGTATGCTATTCAGAACTTGTATGCTATTCAGACTTGTATGCTTTCCAACAGTTTTCATTGATATTATTGCTTATAGTTAATAGCCTTAATTTTCCTCTCTTGATCATGAACCGTTAATTGTCCCGTATGCTTTGCGCTAAGCGTGAATGTTGTGGGTGGATCCATCGGGATTGACAATCCCCGTCCCGATTACCTTGACGCACTTACATTTGTTTATACTTGAGTATTTAGGCTGAATACTCCCTAGAGGAACTTACTTTGAGTTAAGCTTCGGTTCATGAACTAAACAGCAATAATATTGGTTTCAGACTATGGTTAATGATCATAACCATTTTCTCTATTTACTTGTTTTACAAAAGAATGCTTGTGTTCCACACCTTTACTGCTAAACCTATGAATATCACTCAACTTTGTGTTGACGATTTTACATGTTTAATCTCAGGTATTATTACTTAGCTTTGCTTGGATGGGAGCCCGCAGGATATTATCGCAGCTTGGAGATTTCTGTGATGCTTTTGAAAGATTTGTTTTATATAAACTATCAGAAGTTTATTAAATCTTTTGGGCAACTTATTGTTATAAATCGAGATGAAATAATATAATTTTCCGCTTTTAAAACTCTGGAACCTATGTTTAAAAACTCTGACCTTTTATGATGTAATGTACATGTTTTTATTTCGTTAGTTTTGTATGAACTGTAATTCATTGTTTCTTGTACTATGACGTGTTACCCCCTTGTTGCCTAGTTGTTCCATGTCAGATTTTGGGGGTCTCACAGAGTGGTATCAGAGCGATGGTTATAGGGAACTGAATCGTTTTTCAAAACTTAGTCTATAACCGAAAGTTCAAATATTTTATTGTTTCTAAGTGTCAAACACAGAATTTGCTATTGCTGTTCGATATCTTCGTGGGTAACTCTCTAATCCTTATTATTTACTTTTAATTATCGTTGTAGTATTTCATCTCTTGATTTCATTTTGAAATATTACTTTACGCTAATGACGATAATTACTATGTCTTTTCAAAGCCTATGTGTTTCATGAATTATCACTGAATGTTACTGTGATTACATCTGCCTATACTGTATTTCTTGAATTATTGTTCTTGTGAATTGATCTTATTGCAATGATATTATATCGTTATGACGTTACATACTTGTATTCATAACGCGTATGCTGCCGACTTTTCATACTCATTTTTCTGAGTACTATTGCTATTTCATTTATGCGTGATATGACTGACTTTATATGCTCATTCGGTTTGAACTGTCTGTTTTTCTTGACTCGCTGATACGTGTTGTGCATACTCTCGCGATACCATTGTTCGGGATTGAATAAGTGTTGTTTTCGATGAACTTCTGATTTTCATTCTACTACCGTGTGTGTTGCTTTCATTGTTTATTTCCCTTAAAATATCTACTTAGATACGCAGATTTTCTTTCTGACCATTCATAATTTAATGTCTAGTCTATAGACCATTGTGTAGCTCAATGTGTCTCCCAGAAAGACTAAAGGACATCGTGTGAGTCTCACATCTCGAAGGATTCGTTGAATCAGTGCTGAATAATATTGTGGGTTTTCATAATCTTGATTTACCTTTACGCCACCGTTTTACGCGACACTTGTCATGGATTACATCTTACTTCATTGACCATTCTACGTTTCGATTTCAACTTAGAACATCCGTTGTACCTTGAACACATAATCGTCATTTATTATGTGATGATTGTTTGGAATACGATCCTACTTGTATCCTCCCTTTTCATTGAACCTCCTCGCTCCAGGAATGCCACTTGTTATTGTCCCGTTTCTTTCTCGATATATCTTGTGATTTTCGAAATCATGCCACCAAGAGACCTTTCTGCATTGCAAGGCCGAAGACACGGATGATATGCGTCATTTTTTTTGTGTCTCCGATTATCGTTGGCATTCTTGAACCATTTCTATACTGTGTTTTCTTTACATGACTAATTATACAGTTTACCTTCTTTCGTCTTTATGGAATCCACAAGTCCTATGTGTACATTAATTTTGAGTTATCATAAAATTTGGATTTAATTTCAAGCTGTGTCGAAAAATGTACTTTGTACTGAAACTTTACATGAAGTTTAACAGTGTCGAGAAAATATTTTTATAACTTTAGACATAAAAATATATATATTTCTACATGTTGAGACGTCCGTTTAGGACATAAAATTTGACCAGTAAACTTTAAAATCGAGCAAGTTACGCTCATTTGAGATTGTAAAATCTAAGAAGTTATTTTCTGAATAATGCTAAAATATCATTTTGTTAACAGATTTAATGCAAGAGCATTTTCGTCCATTTTTATTCTGTTTCAAGTCTCGAGTAAAACTAGAAAGTTGTTCAAAACATTGTTTTACATCAAAATGCATTAGACTTTGAGTCTTAGAATAACGTTTAGTGAGTTAATTGGTCTAGTCAAACCCAAAAGTCAAAACTGATAGACTTTAAAAATATGATTTCAGCGTTTTTGAGTTCGTTCAGCTCGTAAAACTTTAACTAATGATATTTTGCAAACTAAAAACAAGGATTGCGTTTGAACAAGTATAAAATAGTAACTTTGAGTTCGGTCATACATGTACATAGATCTTGAACTTTTGAAATTCGGTAACTTCCTAATATAGAAACTTTTCGAAGTGATGGTACTATTTGTTAACTGATACCCTACTTTCTTAAAAGTGTATTTTGTCAAATAAATCACGATGTGCACTTACGGATTCCTTTATCCTTTCTTTTATCTATGACTTATTTGTCATTCTACATTGTCTTTCTTTGCTTCTATCGTATCACTGAATTAGACCGAGGTTGAAGTTCTTGCTTTCGTATCGTTCGTTACCATCTTGACACGTGTCTCTTGACGATTCTTGCTAAACCTCTTGAAACCTTAGCACCTTGTAACCATTTCATTTATTGCCTTGAACTACCCTTTATTACCCTCATGTAACCCACTCGTTATTTTATAAGTTACCATATAAGCTCAAACTGGTATTGTTTACGAATCATTTTACATAAGTTCCACTTGGACTTTACAAAATACTTGAAGGTTATCTTATAAAATTAATTTATATTAATTTTACAATGTATTTTCACAAATTGTTCTAATACGGTCTTATAAAGAACCCTTGTAACTATACTAACTGTTGATTTAAACAGTTAGCCAGTTACTTATAGGCGAAAAGTTTCATATGTTATTTTGATTCCTGTTTTTTTTACAAATGCTATTATATACATATTTTAAATTATATGATATGTAATACTGGTTTGACGAAGATGAGCATCGCATTGCTAGTCCTAAATTATGCATGACCTGATCACCTATGCTTAATTTAGAAGGAGTCATGCAAGGCCAAATAGTAGTCACCTTAAATATTTAACCAAGAATCAATTTTTTAGTTATGTTTCTTAAAAAGTTAGATAAATAAAATTTTGAAAACTTTTACATCATATGCGAGTAGCAACGGTTTGCAACATACACATATGAACCATTATCTTTTCTTGAACTAAGTACATGCCTCGAGCACATATTTCCTTACTCAACGACCTTTGTTTTACCTGTTACCTCATCATCCTCATGATATTATTTTCGTTACCATTTGCCTAAATTCTTACCATTGATACCCGACTTGAAAGTTTCAACGTTGCTATGCTCCTACATCGATTGACCATCTCTATCTATTTTGGTAGACCTTTGAAACGTCTCTGGACGCGATTAGTGATTTATGACTGGACGTGAACGATGATTACGTGTAATTGCCATGATATGTGTTAAAATACTATCGTCTTGAAATTTCATTCGTGTGAATCATGTGTTGATTTCGCCTTTCATTGCTAATGTTGTTCATCTTACTGGAACTTCTCTCAATAGACTTCTTAAGAATTTTCTTTGATTCGAAAATTCGTTGTGTGGCTTTTCCTTTTCGATCGTATTTCGACCACCGAGAACTTAATAAGCCGTTATTGGTGACGCCAACCGCACTCGTGAGTTAATCTTGCTATAATCCTTGTTTCTTATTATTTTTATTATTGACGCGACTATTTTACCACGTTTGTTAAGAATTGATACGACTTCTGTCTTATTCCTTTGTATATTGCTCGCATACAGATTGTTTTATATGATTCACATTCGTTGCTGTCTTGTCACCTTTTGAAAACCAGAAACTGTTACGTGTTTATCGTTTGATATCTTAAACACTTTCTTAAATTTCTAAAAAAATTATTATTAATTTTTAAGAACATTTAATACATTTTATCAAATGTTTAAATTACCAAAATAACTATTTCAAGTTAAGTATCGGATCTATATATCCTCTTTGGTAAATTTACCTAATGTTTCAAAGGATATCAAGCTGTATCTTTTAAAGTATTTGAATATATCATACTTTATTGTCAACCTAATGAAATTATTTAAATTAATTTATAATTTCTAACAATGATTCAAAATAACTTGAAAAAAAAACTGATTTTTCTAATGGTAACGATAAACCTGAGGTTTTAACAATAATTTCATGCAGTCATCCAAAAGTTCTTAAGCCGATCAGGATAACTATTTTGAACTGTTCTACTTTTACTTTGAAGTCCTGATCAAGAAAAAGATTTGACAACTGTTTACCCATTCATTTTATATAGAGTTTGATTTTTAAATCACTACATCTGGTAAAATTTTCTTTTAATTAAGAAAATATTTAAACTGAGTTTTTAAAGTAATCCCAAAATGCTAGACAACTGATTGAGACAACTTGTATTTTAAATGATCATATGTTATTCATTTTCTTTTCCCTTCTATTTCGCTTGTGACTGGATTATTACGTTTTAAGATTATCACGTTTTATAGTTGCACGATTTGCGACCCCTTGTTGATTTACAATCTTGGTTCATTTTATCGCACTTTGCCTGTTTAAGCGATTCTTGTGTTCATTCTTGTTAGTTTATCGCACGTATTTCCAACAACTCTATCTCTCGATGTATCTCCGTATTGAAAGATCGTTATCCTAATCCAAGACTGTAAAGTTATACGAAAAGGAGTTAAGAAACTGAAGCATAGTGAATTCTAACCGTTAAGATTCGTCGTGGTACGGAAATTACCTAGGAAGCAATGAATTTGTTCTACATTTTGTACCTCCTCTTGTTTGCATCTTCTACTGTTTTCAGGAGAACTCTGGGGACCAGAGTTCCTTTAGGGGGGAAGACTGTGAGAACCCGTACTTTTCCCAGCATTATTTTATTCTTTTTATTCGTGTTTCTGAATTTTCAACGTATTTCGTTTTCTTGTATTTTTTTTTTATATGTAAATCCTGAGATTATATTAATTTTCAATAAATTATACTTTTTAAGTATTTTTCTGATCATTGATAATAAAATTATCCGGAATTATAAAATTTCTTATTTTATTTCTCCCATATTTATTTTAAATCAAAGTTTTTGATTTAAAATCACCCGCGTGCGTTTTACAACGAGTTTATTCAAATCAATGTTCAACGAGAATTTTCCTAGTGATCGCGATACCGATGGATGCCCAAAAGTTTACATTTATTTATCGATTGTTTCGATAATTAATATTTTCGACGATTTCGTTTTAATTTATGTATTAAGTCGTGTCGGGAAATCATATAATCATTTTTATGATGCATTGTAACTTTTGAAAAGTATTTTTACGAAACCCGAGCCCCGTAAATATTTTTAATATTTACCAATAACCATTTTCTACCCTTTAAAACTATTAATTGTTTTTAAGTCCACGAGTTTGCAAATTGGCAACTTGGGTCCCTCCACTACCAACATATATAAATCAAATTTTTTTTTTTTACAAAAAACACACATAACACAATTCTTACAAAAATCAAACTTCATCTTCTCTCCCCACCTCCACCCTTTGCCACCACCACCACATAAACACTACAAAACACCATCATCCACCATGATTTAATCAAAACTAAATTTAGACCCATTCCTAAAATTTTCTTGCCATTCTTTTGACACCAAATTTGTACACATGCATCAAGTTTTCACAAAGTTTTGATTCTATGATGGATTGATGTTTAAATCATCTTGCATATGTTATATTTGGTAAGATTATCATGTTTTGATCCTTAAAAGTCTTGTTTTTAATCTTTGATTTTTGTTAGATTTTTCATACAAGTGTTTTTAGGAGTGTTTGGTTGATGGGTATGATAGTATAGTGATCCTAGGGGTATGGGAATGATTGGTTTTGATTGAAAAATGGATTTGACTTGTTTTCTAAAAGGCCAATTTGGGACAGCAGCTTTAAACAGTGTGTTCCGTGGGTTTAAGTTCTGTGAAAGGCTAAGATTAGTTGAAATTGTTTTAGAGTTTTCCGAGACGGTCGTTTTGGTATAAGATAGAGCTTATAACTCATTACGAGTCAAAAGTTATGCTAGTTTTAGTTTTCGTGTACCGGGAGACGCAAGTCGGCACAATCCGAAATTGTGGCTGATTTTGGGTCGACTCTCGGGGACTTTAGGCTTGGTTAGATAGTTGATACTACTGATTTTCAAAGTTTACAAACTGAGTTTGATGAGTCTAGTAGTGGTTTCAAAAGACGGATTGTCGAGATAGTATTTTTAAAGTGGTCCAAACGGTGTTACAAAACAAGTGCACAAATCTGTCCTAAAATTTGGAGTCGAGTAAAGCGTCGAGCTGATGGGTTTTAAAGTGATAACTTTGGCTCAAATTTTGGTGAGGTCTTATACAGGTTATAAGTGACCTTGACACCAATTTTCATCTAAAACGGACAAGTCTAGATAGGGTAGATCGGTGTGTACATTCGAGGTGTACTTGCTGATTTTATTTTGGATACTTAGTTCAATGCTTGTGTTGCGTGGGTTTGAGTATTCACCATCGGACATTGTGACTTACTCAAGTGCTTAGTCATTATATAAATGACTTAGCTACTGGCCCAAATAAGGTTAAAGTCTAGTTTGACTTGCGTTGACTTGGCGTCGTATGACGGGTCATTTTCAAGTGTTCAAGTGTTTTAACGTGTAGTGTTGGAATAAATGGGTAGTATGAATTCATTTGATTCGTGTCAATGGTTTTGAAACGTGTATACTTTGAAATCATTTGAGTCATGTTATATTTGGTATATATATCGATATTGAGTTCGAGTCTTAACGCGCGTCTTATTGTGATAGGTTGCGGTTTTCGTGTTTTCCCCGGGCATCCATATCGTCGGTGATCGTCTCACTACATTGTTTCTACTCTGTTGCTGAGTACCGTGATTGACTTAACACGTGGCTAAGGGCCACGAAATTTCTAAGGATCAAGGAGGAGGAATTGTTTAATTTGCGTGTTTGGATTAATTCCTACTTGTTATGAAGGTATAGTCACTCCTAGCATTTTAGTTTTGATGTTACTAGTACTTTGATTCTTTTTATTCATGGATTTTGAATTCCTTGGGTGAAACCCACTGAGATTATAGATAGTTAGGGCATATTAGGACTTAGGACACTTGCGTGGCGATTTGGTATAGCCTAAGTGTTGCTTGATTGAGGTTAGGTAGCTAAATGGAGTCGTTTTTGTAGTATGGAAATCACCACAGAAACAAACAGGTCATGGCAAAATTTTCTTAAACATATGACCTTGTTTTTATTTGAAAAATGGATACCCACTGATGTGATTAGTATGTGTTGAGTTGGATGGAAACGGGAAGTGTCCGGATGAGCCCGAAACGGTCGTTTTACTAAACTAGGTCAAATCTGAATGTTATGCTTAAAACGTGGGTAAATTGACTTGGATAAAAAGGATTAATTTATGATTTTATGACTTTTTACAGTAGCTACAAATATAATAAAACTTCTCTTTTTGGTTTCGTGTCAAAATCTTTTACCGATTGGGATTTATGCTTAATCTACCGTAAGGTACGAAAGACGTTTACAACTTTCTGTTTTGATAGTCTGTCACTAAAAGTGCATTTCCCGTTGATTGAAAATAGTTCTAGGGCTGTTCTTTCCCAACTTTTAAAGGTAAGAGAAATACCTATACATGTCAAGAAATTTCACCTCCTTTACTATTATATATTTTTAGATATGACCAAATCTTCACAGCCTTTTTCAGAAAACTGAATGCAGTCCCTTGTTTTAGTTTTTCAAACCGAGTCTTAAACGTGTTCGGAACCCACACATAAATGCTTGGACCATCATAAAAGGTTGATATTAGTTTATTACAGTAGGTTCAAGGTGTTGGGTCAAAATTTTAACTTAAGCTTAGGTCTCTCCATCGCACGCAAGTTACCTAGTCATACTATGTCCCACCACTTCTAAAACGTTATTGCTTCATTGAACGCATTCTTATTACGCGTCACCATTGCATAGGTCCGTGAAGACTTCTTTTTGCTCAGCCCCTTTTACCTTGTGATTACTTACTAAAGGTGAGTTCATAGCCCCTTTTACTACTTGTACATTGTTTTCTAAACGCGGGGTGAGATTTTACATGGTGGAACACATCCATTTAAAAACTGTATGCTATTCAGAACTTGTATGCTATTCAGACTTGTATGCTTTCCAACAGTTTTCATTGATATTATTGCTTATAGTTAATAGCCTTAAGTTTCCTCTCTTGATCATGAACCGTTAATTGTCCCGTATGCTTTGCGCTAAGCGTGAATGTTGTGGGTGGATCCATCGGGATTGACAATCCCCGTCCCGATTACCTTGACGCACTTACATTTGTTTATACTTGAGTATTTAGGCTGAATACTCCCTAGAGGAACTTACTTTGAGTTAAGCTTCGGTTCATGAACTAAACAGCAATAATATTGGTTTCAGACTATGGTTAATGATCATAACCATTTTCTCTATTTACTTGTTTTACAAAAGAATGCTTGTGTTCCACACCTTTACTGCTAAACCTATGAATATCACTCAACTTTGTGTTGACGATTTTACATGTTTAATCTCAGGTATTATTACTTAGCTTTGCTTGGATGGGAGCCCGCAGGATATTATCGCAGCTTGGAGATTTCTGTGATGCTTTTGAAAGATTTGTTTTATATAAACTATCAGAAGTTTATTAAATCTTTTGGGCAACTTATTGTTATAAATCGAGATGAAATAATATAATTTTCCGCTTTTAAAACTCTGGGACCTATGTTTAAAAACTCTGACCTTTTATGATGTAATGTACATGTTTTTATTTCGTCAGTTTTGTATGAACTGTAATTCATTGTTTCTTGTACTATGACGTGTTACCCCCTCGTTGCCTAGTTGTTCCATGTCAGATTTTGGGGGTCTCACAGCTCTGGCCCATAAACCTCCCTTATATCAGTACAAAAATGATTAAGACTCACCCGTGAATTTCTTTTACCCATTTGTAGATATTCATCTAAAAACCTGGAACAATGCCGTATGTTAATTGACAAATTGCAGAAGTAAATTTCACCAATGGAAATACCTTCTCTTCCGGTACAGTCGATATTTTCACTAAAGTAAGGATCATGAGCAGTTACAGCTGCAACTATATCGTAGAAAAGTGGACGAGCCATTCAGAAGGTCTTCCAAAATTCACGTTCGTTGTAGATCGAGTTGTCACTAAAAAACGCAGCAACAAAAAGATCATGGGCACCATAAGGATCTCGATTAACCAGGTTTCTAGGCACTGTTGGTTGTCGTCTATTTCAAAAAAACGACATCGCTCTTGCAAGCAACCGGACACGAGGGTTATTCATCAAAGTTTTTTCATCGTCGATTATTAAATCGGGAAACATAAACGTATACTCATCCATGTTTTCCATGTTGAAAATTTTGAAAGAATGGAGAAGATGTATAAGAATAGTAAAGATGTATATAAATTTAATTTTGGTGTGTTTTAAAATTGGTTAAATGGAGGTATTTATAAATAAATGATAGTGAAATAGGTCCCACGTGGAGTGTTTTACGAGAAGTAAGTAAGCTACCTGTAGTGGATTTTTTTGCCTGGGATTCTTGAACAAAGCGTGCGATCCAGGTGAGTTTTGGTGAGGTTTATAGCTACCCCATGTGTGGGTTTTGCCACTTATACCCCACGGGTGAGTTTTTCTTGCCACTCCCACAGCCTTAGGTTACGTTTTTTTCCACTCTCTCCCCTCAAACTCATCATATAACGACAATAAACATCGAGTCCTTCAAAGTTAAAAAAAGACTACAACGCAAAACCAATACAAAACGAAGTGTTTCAAAATGCGAACTTGATGTTAAATGGAGTCTTGTTCCAACACTATTCAAATTGTGTATTACAACACTACGAAATCAATTAAGTCTAAACAAACAAAGCAAATTCGATGCCAAACTAAAACAAATGCATAACTGAAGCAGAGGCACAAAGGTATAGGGAACTAGAGCATAAGAAAGTCAACCAAATGTGTAATATATACAGTTGGCGGATTAAAAACTATACATATTGGAATCAAGCGAAACCAAATGCATGGTGGAATCACACAGATGCACAACAAGAAATATCATATGAAGAACCAGGCAATATTAGATGTTGAACCAAACAAAACCCGATTAAATAGACAAATAACATAATCAAAAAGTGCTAGATTGAAATCATATAGTGGCAGTATGAAATCACACCGATAGATGCACAATTAGGAAAAAAATCATGTTGAACAAGAACAAGTTTGTGGAAACCGTAGAGGTGAATACGTTTACGTTTAAAACTTAAAAACATTCGTATCAAATACCCAATCAAGCTTGATGAAATATGATGAGTGTCACAAAAAACTAATTGTACAATAACTGTATATGATTGATACAACAATAACTATTCACCCGGATGTGTGGCCTTCACCCATTCCGAGGCTTTCGGGTTTTAAACATTATGTCTTATTTTTGGATCATTACTTGAAGTTTGTTTAGGTTTGTCCATTGCTTCATAAATTTGATGTTTTGTCTAAATTTGAGTTGTTTCATAGACATGTTGATACTTAATTTATGTGTGAAATTCAAATAATTGAGTGTGGTCATGGTGGTGAAATCGACAACTGCGCCTTACATAATTTTTTTGCTTACAATGGCATTCAGTTTCGTTTTTTATGTTCCAAAACATATTAACAAAATAGCATATCTGAGCGTATGGTTCCCACTGTAAATAACCTCATTCGGACCTTTCTGTTTCAAGCAAACCTTCCTCTAACCTTTTGGGTTGAATATGGCGATTTATCTACTTGATATTTTGCCTTCTACAGCCATTTCCTATTACATACCTTAAACATGCTTATTTGGTACCAACCCTGATTATAGCGTTTTACGCACCTTTGGGTGTTTATGCTATCCTTACTTATATCCCTATCATAAGCTTGAACCACGTGCCACATCGTCTATTTTTTTAGACATGTCACAAATCACCGCAGGTGTCGATGCTTTGACTTAACCACTAAAAATATTATTATATCCTGCCACAGTCTTTCCATATGGTTTACAACAACCCACTTCGGCACCTACTTACACATTTCTCGATGAACCCAATATTCCAAGTCAGCCTTTTGCAGTCGTTCCCGTTTTGGCACCCACCAACACCGTCCTTCATAATCTAAAGCACTTGAATTATGTGACATGTTTATGAAACTTTAAAAGATTTATGCATAAATAGATATAATTTTATAAAACAAAAATAATTAAAAAACAATGAAATAAAACAATTGTTTTTCAGAAAAAAATTATCATAATAGATTTCCTTATAATAGTGATAAAAAAGATAGCGAATCTTATGAAGGAAAATAGAAGATCTTCACAAAATAAAAACATGCATTAAATCAGATACAGTATTAAATAACTTATCCGACATGAAAGAGCTCTAGCTTGCTATTTATAGGAAGCCTAATTCTCATACTTTCCAAATTAATTTGAGAGAAAAATGACAACCGAAATTAAAACAGAAAGTTTTTCATCCAAAGATGAAGAAGTGGCAGCCCAAGAAGAGATATGGAAATATATTCTTGGTTTCACTCCCATGGCTTTGGTCAACTGTGCCATTGAGCTCGGCATCCCTGATATCCTCGAGAACCATGAATCGCCAATGTTACTTGCTGACTTGGCGACCAAGATAGGGTGTTCACAATCCTCGTTGTACCGTGTCATGAGGTTCTTGATCCACTATAAAATATTTCAAGAAAGACCCTTATCTGAATCTGAAACTGAAACTGAAACGTCCGTTGTTGGGTACGCACAAACCCCATTATCAAGGCTCCTAACAAGACATGGAAAGCATAGCATGGCTGACTTGGTCATTTTAGAGACCAATCCTATCATGTTGGCTCCATGGCACAAGTTAAGTGCGTGGGTTTTGGATAACAAAACATTACCATTTGAAGCAGCACACGGGGTTGATCTGTGGGGATTTGCTTCAGCAAATCCAAGTTTTAGTAACCTTTTCAACGATGCAATTGCTTGTGATGCTCGAGTGACTGTCTCAGCAGTGATCAAAGGTTGTCCAGATGTGTTTGAGGGGCTTAAAACGATGGTCGATGTTGGCGGTGGTAATGGGACGAGTCTACGCATGCTCGTGGAGGCTTTTCCATGGATCAAAGGGATTAATTTTGATCTGCCTCATGTGGTTTCCACGGCTCCTGCATCTGCAGGTGTTGAACATGTTGGAGGCAATATGTTTGAGCTTGTTCCGAAAGCTGATGCGGTTTATTTGATGGTTAGTATAATTATACGCACTTTCAGTTAGTTGCTTATTATTCATTTGAATTCTTAAAGCTGTTAAGATAGGCAAAGCATATAATGTTTATTTGATCATATTGTAGAAAGTACTGCATGATTGGTCGGACGAAGAATGCATTGATATACTAAGAAAATGTCGTGAGGCTATATCTCCAAATACAGGAAAGGTGATTATTGTCGAAACAATTGTCGGACGAAAAAAAGATCATGGGTTCACAGGTGTGGCACTGATGCATGATATGGTTATGATGGCTCATACAAGTAACGGGAAAGAACGGACATTGAAAGAATGGTCTTTCTTGTTTCACGAGGCTGGATTCACTCGTTACACTATCAAAGACATTCAAGCTTGTCAATCTGTTATGGAAGTTTACCCTTGAACTAATATTGGCTACGAGTGTTCTTCCAAAAACCAATAATTTCAAGATTATTGGACACCTATAATATGAATCATAAAAATATGTTTTGTTTTGTATCGATGTGTGTTAATAATTGCTAGGTATGTTTGTGATTGTAATCTGGTTGTATTACTGTACAATAAACAAATGATTCATTTTTTTTAAAGAGGAGGGTGTCACGTTTCTGTGTAGCTGACCGAAATGATATGGTGCTCTCGCCGCCCTTTATCGCTGTCCGTCGCCACACCTACCTCTATTCGCCAAGCAATTTCGGAAAACCGAAATCTCCTCGACGAGCCAAGTCAGCCAAATATAGCCGTTGCTCACCCCCACCCAACGGTTATATTCATATTTTCAAAAAAGTTATTTTTTTTTCTTATAAATAATCTCAATTTTCTCATTTTTAACACACACAACTTTTAAATCTCTCTTTCAAACAATAAAAATCTCATCAAAAAAATGAATTATAACGTATGATCCGATGAAGAAGATATGAACGATTTAGAGTACATAACCCAGCTTCACGAAGAAGAAGCTGAAGTAAAACGAAGGCGCAGATACATTAATCGTGAACTTGAAGTGGCGGAGGCACGTTTAATGGAAGATTATTTTGGCCCGTATCAAAGATCACGAGGTGTATTTCCAGAAACGGTATCGAATGCGGCGTTCACTATTTTTAGAGATTGTTCAAGGTATTGAAAATTACATTCGAAATCAAGGGTATGCGATATCTGAAGCTGCAGAAATGTATGTTTGTCCACAACCGAATATATTAAGGACATGGGTCGAGCGTTGTGCAACCCGTCGAAAACAACAAAAAGAAATTCGTGATAAGCCGACACATACAAGGCTTCAATGGTGCCTTATTGACCATATTTGTGAGCGTAATCGACCCCAAAATGAGTACTTTATTTTAATTGTTGTGTTTTTAAATTTTCTTATTTTTTCGTATCGTATTTTTTCCGTATTTGTAATTTTTATTTCCGTATTTGTAGTGTTTTATTTAAATGAAATGAATTTTAATTTGTGTGAAAATGAAAAAAAGAAGAAAAAAAAGATAGTGGTAGGGCCCAAGTGAAAAGGGGTTGGGTGTATTGTGAGTGAGGGTATTTTTGTTAGTTGTGTTGTGCTGATGTGACGCTGATGTGACAGCTGTGGATCCAAAATGAAGAGGGGATATGATGGTTAGTCATAACACCTTTGTCTCTTAGATCAAGTTATTTACATTTATATAGTACTAAGAGCACTAGGAGTGGTCACACCACCACACCAAAAACACCCCGCCACGTCAATTTTTTCACTTTCACTTTCACACCACATCCACACAAAAAACAACCATCTTATCATCACACCATTTCCATACCAATTTACCCATTTTTCACTTTTTTTCATAAACTACCCTCAACAATTAATTTATTCAAATCCTAATTTATTTTATCTATTCAAATTAAAAACATTACATTAAAAAACAATACGAATATTAAAAAAAAACATTTCGGATCAAGTTTATTTTTTATTTCTTCCTTTTTCGGAGTGTGTAAATGTAAAAGGTATATTGTTATGTATGGGGTTTTAAATTTTTTTTAATTTTTTTTTCTTTGAAACTAGTCGTTGCATTGTTTTGAAAATTTTAAAAAGGGTTTTTCTATCTTGTGCCCTAGGGCACATGATAAGAAGTTATAAAGTACATAAAAAGTACACAGGGTCCCACAGAAAAGTACACAAGGATCCGTAAAATATGGATCCCTGTGTACTTTTCTGTGGGACCCTGTGTACTTTTTACCTCCTTATCATGTGCCCTTAGGGCACAAGATAGAAAAATCCTTTTAAAAAAATAAATGTTTTCAAAACTAGTCGTTGGCTAGCAGTTTAAAAAAAAAATTCAAAAAACTAGCGATTTAGGGTTAGTTTGGATGGGCTCAAAAGTTAAGGTGGGTTTGTGTAAAGTGAAAGAGGGGGTGTTTTGTAGAATGGGCAGGTTTCCACGGGCGTGGCTGTGCCAACGTCGTGTTCCACGCCGCAACACACGGTGTGGTCACGCCGAACCACGCAGCCCACACAGTGCCAACGCCGTGTTCCACGCCGCAACATACGGTGTGGTCACGCCGAACCATGCAGCCCACGCAATGACCACTCCGTGTGCTCTAATTCATATAATCTTCTAAAATTATTAGAAAAACATTGTGTTGCTTTAGAAGACATGGCTTGAAAGCCATCCAATATTGTGATTTATACTATCTATCTATTAGCAACCTAGTGCAATTCTAATTTTCTTAAAAGACCATGTAAGATTCAACTAATGTATAGATATCTTTTTGCGAAATTTTGATGTTTGTGTGATGACGAACCACTAAGATATTCACAATCATTGGATATGATAGAACATTATTTCAGTGCGTACGTTGCATTTTAGACAGCATGTGTAATTAAGGTCAGACTATCATTGGAGGTAGAACAGTATTTGAGAGCATTCGTTTTATTTTAATTAGGGGTACCCCTATTGGTACCCCCCTACCCCACAAAAAAGGTACAAAAAGTACACTATTTGTGTACTTTTTGTCTCCCAGATTTTTTCTGGACAGTTTTTTTATCAGTTTTTGTTCCGTATTTTTGACTGTTTAACAGTTTTAACCTGTTAAACTTTATTTTTTTGATTCCGTATTTTCCGATTCACAGTTTTATAACAAAACCAAAATTCTAAAAATTAAAAAAAATTAAAAAAAAATTAAAAAAATTAAAAATCAGGGGGGGTATATATAGGGTTTTTGGGGGGTCTTTATAACCTGACCCTTTAATTAGACTCGTGGTGATAACAGATATAGGCCCTGGTGGCACACTCAACGATGCATGTTATTAAAAACGTACAGTTCATGGTCAGAGATCTTTTAAATTTCAACTCGTACATTGGTGAAGATGTCTTCATGTACCATTTAAGATTCGTGTGGCACCGAGTTAACGATAACGATGAAGGCCAGTGTTCTCACCGGTTTTAAAACACAGATTCGTACCATCAGAGGCGTGCTGGGTGTGGCACGGGCTACACTTATTTTAAGGTCACGAAGTGTAAAAAGTCTTCAAAAATGTTGTCTTTATGATTTGTGTAACTCCCAAATTTTTTTTATGCTACCATATTTTGTTATAGTATACATTTAGTTAGCTTAATTTTTTTTTCTGCAACACCTTATTAAAAATTCCGGCTCCGCTTCTGCGTACCATAGACTCACTTTCCATCAACCTAACTTTCTTATATTAATCTAAAAGTTTAGTTTTTCATAGTTTCAATTGGATCAATAAAGTATGTGCAGTTGTGCACATAAAAAAAATGTCATTGTCTGAATTCTCTTTTCGTTTTGTATAAGATCTTCAGGTGATCTTCACGATTAAATTACTCGAAAAAATGCCGATTACGTTTTCCATGATTTATTGATGTTAATTATTATAGCATGGTATTATTTTTTGATTTTTTGATTTTTTTTTATGATCTAATGTGTATCCACTAAGTTCAAACAATAGTTTTCTTATGCATTATTATCGAAATCGATCAAGTAATAACTTGTTATTCTTATTCTTCTAGTCCACCAATTTTTTTGTTCAACTAAAGTTTATTAAGTCCCCTACAACATGCATTTTCTAGTCTATATCCATAGATAATATATCTACCTCCGCAACAACGAGTTTACATACTTTCTCACTATATTTCTCAATGTAATCGTTGACATCCAAATTCCAAAGTGTCACAACATTTATGAAGTATGATCCCTCAAATATTTATTTTGAATACATATAGTAGCTAAAAATATTTTTTCTAATACATATATCAAACTGAAAGTATAATATTTCTGTGAAGGCTTTAAAGCTTAAATTACCCTGCAACTGTTTTGGGAAAGAAAAAAAATTACCTACGGGTTAAATTGAAATATTTTAGAAAATAAAAGTTTTAGTTTGAGAAGTAATAAAGATAAAAGACTTATGGATACAAAAGCCCCGCACATACAGTAATAAGTGCATCTTTTTCAAAAGTAAGCATCTCGTTTCCCCATTAATAAGCATGTTCAAGCTTCTCCTTTTTTTTCTATTGAAACAGCCCTCAGTTTCCATCTTAAATCATAGGTGAACAATTCTAAGACCTTCAAAAACGATTTTATACATATATCAAAGGTTTCGAAATTGGAGGCCTTTTAAAATTGAGTAAATTACACCGTTCGTCCTTGTGGTTTACGTTGACCGACACCTTTCGTCCCTTGACAAAAAAAAATGCACCAGTCGTCTTTAAGTGAGAAACGTTATGTATCATTGGTCCCTCTCGTTAACAGGCCTCACTATTTTTTGTTAAGTGCACTCAAATGATTCCTGTATAAGGGTATAATAGTCATTTGCACCATGTTTAATCATTTACCACACAAACTATCTTTGTTCTTCTCAAGTGGGTCCCACCACCACTTATGTTTTTATTCTTCTTCAAATCATCAAAACTTTTGTTTTTGAAAAACAAATCATCAGAACTCACTACCTCTGAATTCACCCACCACTGCCACTCTCACTGTCTCCGGCCACTCTTACTGTTTGGCCAGTTCTTACGCTAAAATAACAAAAAATAGACTAACAATTGGCATAGCCACTTGGTCTCCTTAATTAAATAACAAAAAATGGACAACTTGTATACTACGTAGTTAGTAATGAGTCTTTGAGCAACATGAAATCATTAGTGTCTTGGTAGCAAAATTGCTTTAGTAGGTTTAGACTAAATATATTGTATAAAAAACGTTTTGACTTAAAATCAAGAACACATGTTTCGACTTAAGAACTTGGTGTTGCAGATCTAGTATTGTGGTGGACTGGGTTGATGGTTGTTTGTCAGGTTGGTGTTTGAATGTTGTTGATGCAAAAGTTGGTTGATCTTTGCTAGACCCGAATTAGACTTAATTCGGGTTGGCTGGGCTCCGGCTCCTGCACCAAGTGAATTGTTTGGTTGGGATCCTGCACACTAAACAACACGCGTTAAGCTTACCGTGGGAGGGTTTCCCACGATTAGACTCCGGCGTGAGAGTAAGTAATCGACTTAGGGTTTATATAAGTTTAGAGTGTGAATCGTAATACCTTTGTGGAACCCTTGGGGGTTCCTTTTATAGGCAGTGAAACCCTAGTGGGCTTTCACTGATGCGTCGGCCCCAAGGAAGAGATAAGCACCAGAATTAGAATGATTATTATCTTCTAATTCTGGTAGTGAATATCCTCTCTTATTGGGATAAAGATATTCCTAGACAGAATATTATTCTGTCTAATCTTATGTCGGCCGCCTTGGGCCGTGGGCCGCACACATGTGCGGGTACTGTTCACTCAAATCCATAAGCCTGAATGAAATTTATCCACCCATCTGTGATGGGCCGGATACGGGTAGTACCCGTGAGTTGGGCTCATGACCCGGTTGGGGACTATACGTCATCAAATGTGGTAGTGGAAGTGATGAATCTTTATAATGAAGATTGGTAGCAGTTGGCGGTTGTGTGTTAGTTATTAAATTTCGTGATGGTCGACGGTCGTAGTTGAGAGATGGTGTTGGTGACTTTCAAGAGTGGTGGCCATTAGAGATTTCAAGGTGGTCGGGCGGCAGTGATTCTGAACAGTGGTGACCCCGGCGATTATTTTTAGTAGATATGGTATCCTTATATGGTTTAAGGATGTAAGAGTTTAATAAAGATGACGTGGGATTTGTTTTAATGAGGGGTGTGATAGAGTTGTTTCTTATTGGTAGGGATTTATATTTTGAGAGAAATGGAAGGTGTGGAAGATAAAGTTGGATGAAGATGAAGTTATAAATAAATGAATCTTAAATGTGGAGTGTAGTTGTTTGTTATTGGTGGGTCCCAACTAATGACAGTTAATAAAATATAAAATCATTATAAATTTATATGATTAAAGACGAAAATACCCTTGTATGTGATAACTTAATGATAGTTAATGAAGCCTGTAATAGAGAGGGACCAATGATACATAACGTTTGCCACTTAAGGACGGATGGTGCATTTTTTTTGGTCAAGGGACGAAACGTGTCGGTTAACGTAAACCACAAGGACGAACGGTGTAATTTACTCTTTAAAATTTGGAGGTTGTGCGTGGTCGCACTTCTCGCACATGCCTACAGCCGACCGTGGGTCTACGTTAATCTCAACTCGGAAAACATGAAGTGTTTCTGACTCTATTTTGCTCTATCTTTTTTGCAAGAGGTTTTTTAGTTGTTAGTCTTTTGTTTTAAAAATAATCTTTTTCAAAATAAGTAGCTGTGTTTGAATACATGAGTTTCAAACTTTTATTTTAAAAAATAGCTTCTAAATAAAAAACTGATTTATAAAGTTTTTTAAATTGTTTATAACTGTTAAAATTATAAGTTATTATAATATCTTTATATATGTCTTTTTTAGTTAATTACATCTTAATATTACACTAAACATTTAATTTATCAAACATTTTATTAAAAAAACATACAACTTCTAACTATGTTAACAGCTTTTAATGTAACAGATTACAGCATATAACATATAGCTTACACAGCTAATTTTTCCGAACGTACATGTTATCATATATAGCCAGCTTTTTTTTTAATTCGTGTGACCATATCCTATCATATCTATATCACATATCGTGTATCACACTTCCCTTGCTATAAATGAAATAAACAGGCGTCGTCTCTTGCTATTTAAAGAAAGCTTTATTACATATTCTTGCATAGTTGCATCTAACTCAAAAGAAAATGACTACAGATATCAAAATTGAAAAAACTAACTCCAAAGATGAAGAAGTGGCAGCCCAAGAAGAAATCTGGAAATTTATTCTTGGCTTCACTCCCGCGGCTCTGGTGAAGTGTGCCATTGAGCTTGGGATTGCGGATATTCTTGAGAAGCACGAATCCCCAATGACGCTTGTTGATTTGGCGTTAGAAATCGGGTGTTCACGGTCTTCCTTGTATAGGATCATGAGGTTCTTAGTTCACTATAAGGTATTCCAAGAAAAACCCGTATCTGAAACATCTGTAGGCTACGTTCTTACCCCATTGTCTCGACTGCTAACAAAAACTGGAACACATAGCATGGCTGACCTGGTGTTACTAGAGAGCAGTCCGGTTATGTTGGCTCCATGGCACAACCTCAGTGCATGGGTTTTGGGTAACAAAGACTTGCCCTTTGAGGCGGCACACAACACTGATTTATGGGGGTATACTGCGGCAAATCCAAGTCATAGTAAACTCTTTGATCGTGCAATGGCGTGTGATGCTCGCAATGCAGTTGCCGCGATGATTAAGTGCTGTCCTGAGGTGTTTGAAGGGCTGAAGACATTGGTGGATGTTGGTGGTGGTGATGGAACGGCTATAAGATCGATCGTGGAGGCTTGTCCTTGGATCAAAGGAATTAACTATGATCTCCCTCATGTAGTATCGGTGGCTCCTGCATGTAATGGTATAGAACATGCGGGAGGCAATATGTTTGATCATGTGCCAAAAGCTGATGCTGTTCTTTTGATGGTTAGTCCAATATATAAAACTTTTATGTTCCTAACACTTTTCTTTCATTGGAAGTCATAGTTTTTGAGGCTTATTGTCTGATTTTTTAGAAAGTACTACACGATTGGACCGACGAAGATTGCATACGCATACTAAGAAACTGTCGCGATGCTATTCCTCAAAACGGGAAGGTGATCATTATTGATGCAATTGTTGGACGAAAAGAAGATCATGAGTTTAAGGAAGTGGGGTTATTGCTCGATATGGTAATGATAGCACATACTAGTGATGGAAAAGAACGAACTATTGATGAATGGTCTTATGTGTTGCATGAGGCTGGATTCACTCGTTATACTATAAAACACATTCAAGCCTATCAATCCGTTATTGAAGTTTATCCATGAATCTCGGTTTTTATACTACATTTAATAAGTGTTTCCTGAACACGAAAGATATTCACGATCCAAATCTACTACTGTAATTTATATGTTGCTCGGGCAGTTTGATTTCAAATATTTCACACTTTATTACTGTATTTATTATTAAAGTGAATGGATAAACCAAATCAGCATCGACTGCATCGTCAAATGCGTGTTGAACCACTAACGAATACCAATATTCGTCACAATATTCACTCAAATTAATATTCAAAACTGAGTTAATATTGACTTCATTAATTATCGACGTAAGATCGAGTTAATGGTAATCTTCACTCTAATGCATGAGCCTAGATAAAATCTCGCTTTTGCGTAACTCTAAGAATTGAATGATCACCAACAAAGAATGAGCGTTCGCGTGCCTATTTTGCAACTGAAAGATCAGCTCTTGGTCGCTAGTTGGATCTCTTGAATCTAATATCTCAGAAGTATTTAGAACATTATGTACTTTGTATTTGTATGCTGAGATTTTGTATATGCAAGAGGTTAATTAATATCTAAGAGGATTTAGGATTAAATAGACCAATTAATTATTTATATCATACTTCCATATAAAGCATATTGACATGTTAAAAATTGCGTTGTTTCCTAAAATTCCGGATGCAAAGTATGTTAAAGATTTTAGGCCTGCTATTAGTCTAATTGGGTGCGCATTTATAAAATTATCACTAAGATTTTGACTAAACGTCTTGTTGGAGTCTTGGGTGATTTAGTTAATGAGGTGCAATCGGCTTTCGTTGCTAACAGACACATATTAGACGGTCCGTTTATGCTTAATGAGATTACGATTCGGTTCGTTGGGATTTTCTAGATGAGGTGTTACATAAATTTGGCTTTGGGATTAAATGGAGAAAATGGATTCAAGTGTGTCTGAAAACGTCGAGAAGGTCTATTTTGATTAATGGTAGTCCCACGGAGGAGTTTAAGTTCGGTAGGGGATTGAAACAGGGTGACCCGCTGTCTCTACTTTTATTCATTTTAATAATGGAAAGACTTCACCTGTCGTTTCAGCGAGTGATAGACGCGCGAATGTTTCAAGGTGTTAGGTTGCAAGATACGGTAACTTTATCACATTTGTTTTACGCGGACGATGCGGTTTTTCTTGGAGTTTGGAATGAGCAGAATCTTGATACTTTAACATCTGTTTTGTAATGTTTCTTCAGGGCGTCGGGTCTTAAAATAAACATGAGCAAAAGCAAGATCATGGGTATTAATGTAGTTAATGTGAATATTGAACAAGCAGCGAATAAACTTGGATGTCAAATTCTTAAGGCGCCTTTTATTTATCTGGGGTCCATGGTGGGGGGAAATATGAATAGGCTGTGCTCTTGGGATGGTGTGGTGGATAAAGTGAAGAATAGGTTGTCTAAATGGAAGATGAAGATGTTGTCTTGCGGTGGGAGACTTACGCTTACTAAGGCAGTGTTGGGGTCCATGCCGATTTTCCACATGTCCATATTTAAGGTGCCGTCAGGTATTCTTCATAATTTAGAATCGATATGTAGATATTTTTTTAATGGTCATGAATTATCGAGTAGGAAGATGACGATGGTTAATTGGAAAAAAGTGGTTGCACCAAAAGATAAAGGTGGGCTTGGAATTTTAAGCTTATATGCTTTAAATAGGGCTTTGTTATTCAAATGGGTATGGAGGTTCTTGGCTCAGAGTGAAGCGTTATGGGTAAGAGTGGTTAAAGCGATCCATGGTAATGATAAAATCATTGGAAATAATAGGCGTAGAGGTCATGATTCATGTTGGAGTAGCATCATCTAAGAGATGAATGTTTTGGCTGAGAAAGGTATTAACGTGATGAGTTATATGCGCATCCAACTGGGGGATGGGAACCTTATTCTATTTTGGGAGGATAATTGGCATGCAGGGGGCATTCTGAAGGATCGTTTTCCTCGTGTGTATGCTCTGGAATTATGTAAAGCTATTACTGTAGGAAATAAATTAAGTAATCAGTCGTTGTCATCTTCATTTCGAAGGGATCCGAGAGGTGGATCAGAACTGGTGCAGTATAACGAGATGGTTGAGCTGATGCAGCAGGTCATGATTGGTGAGGGTATGGACAGATGGGTATGGACAGAGAACAATTCAGGAGATTTCTCGGTGGCGTCGCTCAGGTGTATTATCGACAAAAAGTTGTGTGCAGAGGTTGTTCATAGTACTAGATGGGTTTCATATGTTCGGATTAAAGTAAACATTCATGCCTAGAAGGTTATGACAGGGTCGTTGGCTACGAAATTCGAATTATCGAGACGAGGTATAGATATGGAATCCATTTTATGTCCAAACTGCGATATAGGGGTTGAAACGGTTAGTCATTTGTTTTTTACTTGTGGTTTGGCTAGACAAGTTCAGAGATTAATTAATAGATTGTGGGAGGTGTCGGATTGTCAGGTTGATGATTATGATACGTGGTTACTGTGGTTGGAGAACGTTTCTTTAGGGTCGAAGCTGAAGACGGTGCTTGAAGGGGTTTACTACGTGGCATGGTGGCTTCTATGGTGGTATAGAAATAAAAATGTGCTCGACGGAAATATTCTTAGACATGATACGTTTTTTGACGATGTTAATACTAAATCTTTTTATCGGTGTCGTGTTAGATGTAAAGCCTCGTTATGTTGGAACGAGTGGCTTAAAAACCCACATCTTATGTCTTTGTAAGTTCTAGCTCCTTGCTAGTTTTTTAATAAATTGTCGTTCAAAAAAAAAATATTGACATGTTATTTTTAAAATACTTGAAATTTCAACATACATCTTCTAATGCATTGTGTACAAGCAAAATAAGCCTAAAAATAAAATAGCAAATTTTAACACCTCATTAATACAAACATAATTTAATACTCATATTAAAACTAATTAATATATAATAACTAATACACAATTAAAACATAAAATAATTAATACACATTTAAAACTAAAAATAATTAATACTACTTAGTGTATAACTAAAAAACACCCCAATATTTATAAGTATAAGTATATATATTCACATTATACAAAAAAGCATTAGTCTACTCAAATGTACATATGTTGTCTATCTAAAATAATAGTGCATATAGTTTTAAAAATCAATTGTGTCAATGGGTTTAACCGGGAAACCTGAGTCACCATGGGTTCCGCTAGCCAGTTACATACAGTTACCTAAAACTCAAATTGTTGGGTTTCGAGATGTCGTTGTAGCAAAAACGTAAAATAAAATTACGTTCGCTAAAGATTATGTTACGGGGTACCGCCCGATGAAACGCGCGGGTACCCTGCTAGTACCCTATAAAGGGTGTATGTCAATTGTTAAATGTTGAAAGTTGAATCTATAATAGGAATGTTTGAAATGTTAGTATATTGAAGGAGCGTTTGATAATTCTTATGGCTGGAAGAATTGTTGAAAACAGGAAAGCAGTTTATTATTGGAAATGATAGCTGGATGAATGGAATACCAAAGTAAGGTTTAAATGGAGTCATAAGTTATCACTGACGCTAGCTGGCCGAATGGAACAGTAAGGAAAGAATTTCTTGTACACGGCTCGTGGGAAATTGACTTGTTTGTGATAAAGTTTGATGATTAGGATTTAAACATTTTATATATAAAACAACACACATACATCAGGAACTAAACATATTCATCGACCCTCTTCCTCCACAATGGTATTTGTTTCTAGCTTTCACTAATTTACATTGATTTAGAACTAACGACTTTTAATTTGTTTGTCTGTGTAGTTTAATTTAGATCGATGATTTTTGCTTTCTCTATGTTTTTATTTTTTCGTATTGATATTCTAAATTTAATTTAGGACTGAATATTGTATATGTTGTTATTATGGTAGGTTTTTGTTAAGGATATGGGAAGTTGATTGATGCTCCGAGTTGATATTACGTTATCTCATATGGAATAGGTGGTGAGTGGTGGGTTAACAAGGAATAGTGTTTCGTTGTGGATATAAGAACATGATTAATGATTAACTGGTAACAAAAAGATAACTAATCAACGTTATAGTTAGTTTCTTTTGTAGAAGTTCACTAATTCTATTTCTTAAAACCCATAATTCTTACATTGGTTCTCATTTTTATTAGTTCTCTGATGGTTTTTATGAAGATTTGAGAAATAGTGATTTTTGAACTTTTAAAAGGTGATTTAGATCGTAGAGATTTGGCGGCTAACAACTGTGATTAGTTTTTCTCCATTGATTGGTGCGTTAGGTTGCAGTAGAATAGTTTTTATTTTCCTTGTTTCATTGATTTTGAAATTTAATCTATATTAAATGGTTGTTCATTTTTTCTTAGTACGCAATTGTTTTGTGGAACATTATATGAAATCTCCGACTATAATTTTTGGTCACTGACTATGGGTAGGCCTCTGGCCACCACCCCCACTTTCACGTTGTGGTGAAAATCACATGTTGTGGTGGAATATGAAAAAGTACATGGTTGTGGCATTTAAATGACTCGACCATTTTGAGAGAATTTTGATCATGGAAGAAAATGTGCAATTTAATACTAAAAGTGTGTTTTCTTTGCACTGCCTATCAGACAATAGTTAAGCCTACCAAAAACTACTCACTTTAAAAGAGTAAGCTGACTTATTTCATATTTATTTATTGTGGATTTCATCCATGTTAACCAATTTAGGCAAGGATACAATCCTCCAATTACTTGATCCTTTTAAAAAGTATTTATCATTCTGTAAATTTATATGCCCATTCATAGATTTTATTCCTTTACTACTACACTAAATGTAACTGATCACAAACTTTTGATAACTACTTCAGCTGCTATTGTTTCTTTGCACTTTGGGCAAATAATTTTCTTAAATTGGTTGGTTAAATTTTATAAAATGGTGACATGTGAGTACTGTATATTAGGTGCTCTATTATGATGTTGGTTGTGTGGTAGATTGTTGGTGCCGAAAACCTCATTTTGACGTCTACGACTGAGCCAAATTAGTTAATCAGTAAACTGCATATCCAAACCGTCCATTATTTTGTACTCTTTATATAAAAGGCTTTTAGGCTACATGTCCCCTCCTTTTTTTGGACCATTTCTCGATTTGTGTAGGCAAGAAACCTTTCATATGCTATAAGATACACGAGTGGCTGTTCTAGCTGGTGTTTTTATGGTTGCACAATTATCACAGTAACTCGTGAATCTTGAAAATCTTGATGTCATTAAGCTTATGAGCCAGGTATGCTTGTGCTTCTAAATTTTTATACTTAAGAAAACTGAAAAGAATTAAAAGCCTTATTGGTAAAATCAGTTACTTGACATATGGAAGGTTATTAAAAATTTTGCAAGTGGTGAAATTAAGCATTCATCAATTCGATTGTGATGTTGAACTTAATGAATATTTGATCAAGAGCTACAACAAAACAGCCTTATTAATAGATGCCGGTACAAAAGGAGTTGTTATCTTTAGTAGGGTCCGCAAAGATGTCATCGAGTAGAGGCTGAGATATATTAGCGAGTCAGAGTTTTGTGAAACGAGGTATCTTGATGAATATAATTCAGCTTCCGACGAATATTGGCGAGATCAGAAAAGCAAGGAGTCTAGCTAAACAGAAAGCTAATGAGGAAATTCATTGTCTCCAATGTATTCCTCAAAGCCCATTTTGGTTAGCCCTTGAGGGGATGGTCAAGTTCAATCTTGAACACCCGATCCTGACATTGAGAACACATTAAATAATTCAAACAGACGACCATTTCTTTCTAGCTCTAAGAACATTAGAAGGAGAGCATTATCCATAACCTCACAATTATAAATATGATAAACATATATAAGGTGTTTTTGCTATCAATATTGTGAGATTATAAAAATTCATATAGTTGGAAGAAATAAATAAGCATGTATACTTATGAATTATTATATTCTGTGAAGATGACTTATAAGTATTTTTCTTTCTATTTTCTTGGGTTTATCTATCGTTAGCCATTTCCGTTATCTGCCGTTAGCTATTTACGCCGCTATGTACGGGTATCGTCTAGTTTGTATTAGGATTTTTATAATAAAAAGCTTTTTTTATGGTCTTGAAATGTGTTATCACTATAATACAACTTTTTGATTGTATTTAGTGCATTAGGTTATACGAAATTTATATTGGGATAAAACGAGTTCAAATTGTAATTACAAGCATAGAGAAAACACAATGAATTCACTATAGTCATGTTGTTATGATTATTTATACATTTGAATGACCAAAATATTGTTAATACATAATAAATAAAGTAGTAACACCATAATATAAATAGTTACAACTTTGCATGTAAGGGTGTTAGTTGGGTTGTCGGGTCATGTCGGCCAAGTTGACTTCGACTTTATTTATAAAAGATATCTCGCAATCAGACCCTATACGAAATCTGGTTATCAGTTGAGTTATATATAACAGGAGCTTAACGTTGTAAAATATATAACTAATATGCAACTTTTGTAACTCACATTTGCTATAAAGTAAAAGACTAACAATATAAGTTATATTTGTATAGACTATGTTATGATATGGGCATCCAAGTGAATGACATCGAATCTGATTCGAAAGTTATGGTGGACTCCATCCTTGGTTTTATATTCACCTTTTGACATGTGCTTTACTTGATGGTTTCTCACACCCTTTAGAGAATGCATATTATTGGGAATACGTTTTTACATATTTAGAAAGGATTGGTCACTCCAACGATATATACGTAGTATGGGCTCGTTATCTAGTTATGTAAACATATAACCCATAAAGCCCACATGTAGGGTGGGCTATATATACCCTCTCCTATCATGTTAGGAGGGATTGTTGGTTCTCATTTCATTTAATCAAACATTCCTTTCGCCAGTCCTCTCCTTTCTCTCTCTAACTTACTCTCTCTAGTTCTTCATCTCACCCCCTCTCTTTAGATCTTTACAACATATTTACAATCCAAGGATTACGTGGACCTACAAATGGTATCAAGAGCCAAAGTTAGATTCGGTTTATTCTTGTTTTTGCTTTGTTTGATTTTGGTGGGTTTTAGGATAATTTATCTCAAATCTTGAAATTTTTTATGGTTTTATGGTTTAAAGTTGTAAACAAATCATTGGGTTTACTTGTTTTGGTAGTAATCACAAAAACATTTTGGTGTTTTTGGGTAATTTTTTTGGGTTACGAGACGATTTATTGTTCAATATACGATCTAATGTCGACTTTCAAAGTATAAATTTTTTCCTTTTGCATTTATCCGAAAATCAACGTTCGGATAAGGGTTTGGTTATTCCGAAGATGTTCAATTATCCGAAATCTGCATTTATCCGAAAATCAACATTCGGATAAGGGTTTAGTTATTCCGAAGAAGTTCAAATTATCCGAAACAAGCATTTATCTGAAAATGGTCATTTATCCGCAAATAATCGTTTATCCGAAATGACAGCTTCTGAATTATTCCGAAAACACTAAGTTATTCCGAAAACAGGCTTTAATCCGAAAGTGATAAATTTATCCGAAAAAGGCCATTTATCCGAAAACTCATTTTATTCTGAAACTGCTGTGTTTATCCGAAAATAGCAACTTATCCGAAAACAGCAATTTTTCCGAAAAAGGCACTTTATCCAAAAATCTCCATTTTTCCGAAGATACCATTTTTTTCTTCCGAAAATACCTATTTTTCCGAAAATCAATTTTATTCCGAAAATACATGTTTTTCCGAAAATCAATGTTATTCCAAAAATAACAATTTATCCGAAAACAAACATTTTTTCCGAAAAACAGCACTTTATCCGAAAACACCATTTGTTCCGAAGATTTCAAAATATTCCGAAAATATTTTAAAAAACGTGTTTTTGAAATTTTTTAATCGTGTGTAATTTTGCCTTGGAGAATTTTTGGTTTCTCGAGAACAAATATTTAGAGGATTTAATCATTTTTCTTCATCACTCAAGGGATTTATATCGACAACAGCAAAAACAATTATTTTCTTTCATTGTTCGATGGTTCAGTAATCCTTACTTTCAGTTATCATGGAACTTCAATGGATTTGTTGAATTCGACATCTCGAGTGGGAGAATTGCATCAAATGCAAGCCAAAGCTAGAAAAGTGGTATTTTATTTCGACTACTTCAGTCTCATCTTGTAACCACTTCATGGCTTCAAGGAGGAAGCGAATTTGTGACACTCTTTGGTCAAGATCGTTATATATTCATCGACTCAATATTCCTCAACTTGAACTAAATAGCTGAGGAACTTCACAAAGAAGACTTTAATCACTCTGCATCAGAATCTACATATCAAGCTCTAGTGAAACAACTTACGTACTTCTTCCAATTAAACGTCGTTAAGTCTGTAAATTCAGGGATATGTCAGTCATTTCTTCAATACACACATACGGAGGTTCAAGAGTTCCGTGGTATACTGCTGAATTTAATGACATCGGTTTCATCCTCGATTTATGTAAGATCAAGACTTCAACTCTCATATGACAATGGAGTGCAAGTCTCTACGATTCAGATGCAAGAAGAGCAAGGTCATAAGATTGACAAGTTAGAGAATGCTACAGACTGCAAGGGCATGGAATCAACACCAAAGCATGATATCAACAGCACGTCAGGGAATGTTACAGACATTACTTATGATGACACCTTACCCAGTTATGACGAAGAACCTACAAACATGGTACAATGTAATGTTGTATATGATGTATATGCTGATGAAATACCGCATATTGAGCATTTCGAACCTAATTATAACAAACATGGGATGGAAAAGAGTGAAGCGATACCATTTCTGATTCATCCGATGTACGTCATAATGGGGGAGAAAGTGTTAAAAATGCTAACAATCATGATAATTGCTTTATGACTGCTTCATTAACTGCTTTTGATTCCAAGATTCAAGAGCTTGAAACGATCGTAGCTCGGCAATCAAAAGATTTTGAGAATGCCAAACTAGAATTTTCCAAGAAAACGAACAAATTTGAAACATATTTTGAAAAACCTGAAGAGTCAAACGTTGTTCTTGAACGAAAATTGGATCAAAAAGTTCTAGACTCTAAAGCTGAAAAGGATAATATTTTGAAACAAATTAAGTTATTAGAATCTAAGTTGGCATCCCAAGATAAATTGCTTAAAGAGAATGAGACCTTAAAGGCTCAGGTTCATGAAAAGGTTTTTGCAATAGCTACGTTGAAAAACGAGTTGAAAAAAACTAAAGGAACTAGTGTGGACACTAAGCTTGAAAAAACATCAATCTTGGGGAAACCGCCTCAAATTCAGTCTGTTAGACAACCAACTGCATTTAGATCCGAGCGACCAAAATCCTCGAGACCGCGGTTTGCCTCCCAAGTTGATATGGTTCATCTTTCTAGACCAGTCACTCCACCATCTAGACCCAATGTGACTAAAACAGCTTTTGAAAGACCTAATCACATGATTGCCTCTAGTCTCCCTAGAAATAGTCCAAAGAACACGTCTCGAACTAGTTCAAATGACGTTCACCATAAATTTGGTCTAAGGGAAGCTATTCAAAAGACACAAGTAAGAGATAGGAATTTCAAACCTAGTCAGATGCCTTCTAGATTACCTAACACTGCTAACCGTAGCATGTCATATCCTAGGAGCATCAATCAATCATCTAGGAATTCTAGATCTTACTCGGACATCAAATATGCTACTTGTAAAACATGTAGGAAGTGTGTCTTTAAGGCAAATCATGACTCTGGTGTCAAGAAATTCCTCCATGAGGTGAACTCCCATGCTAGAACTGAATCCCAGTGGATAGCTAAAATCAAACCCATTGGTAAAGTTTGACGTCCCATTGGTATAACTTTCACGCTTGTAGGAAACGAGTGCCCTGTAACTATGATAGTCTCTTATCCTACTAAGACTAATAGGGAGGAAATTGCAAAGGATGATATATCACTTAAGCCTGAACTTAAGTTATTCTATAAAAGGAAACGTTTGACAGCTAAGAAAAGTGAATCATTTATTCATGACACCTCTGGCACAAGTAAAGCCAACTGTGAACCCCTACATGGTTCTAAAATAGATATCGCTAACCCATATCAAATCATACAAACTCCTAATGAGAATGCAGGTACCAAATTCCACGTTCAACAAGAAAACAACGGTCCAATCTTTGTATACCGTACAACTAAGGGCACTCTCAGAGTTTGGTTGCTGAAGAAGCTGATATCTAAGAAACAAGTGTCTCAGGGGATTTGCAGTTAAGCTCACAAAAATGGCTCCTCGTTAAATGAAAGACGATGACCCGGATTTCAAATAAAGGGAAGTTTATCTATGCAACGATAACTTACCCTCTAAACGAGAAATTAAATTTTTCTCGGACACGAGCTTACATTAAAACTATTCAAAGCTTTTAAGCTCGTGTAGATGGCTCATCGTTAAATATCAGACGATGACCCGATCTTCAAATAAAGGAAAGTTTATCGCCGATGATAAACTTATCCTTACTAAGGAGAAATTAACTTTTATCAGACACGAGCTTACAATAAAACCATTCAAAGGTTTTAAACTCATGTAAATGGCTCATCGTTAAATATCAGAGGAGGATGACCCGATCTTTCAATAAAAGAAAATTTTATCGCCGATGATAAACTTATCCTCACTAACGTGAAATTAACATTTCTCGGACACGAGCTTACACTAAAACCATTCAAAGGTTTTAAGCTCATGTACATGGCTCATAGTCAAATCACAGTCTGTGACCCGAACTTCAAAGAAAGGAAAGTTTATCTCCGACGATAAACTTATCCTTACAACGAGAAATTAATTTTTCTAAGGCATGAGCTAATATTAAATACATTCGAAGTTTTTTAAGATCATGCACAATGACTTACAGTTAAATATCAGACTGTAACTCGGACTTCAATTTTAGGAAAGCTTATCTTTAATGATAACTTATCCTCTTAACGGGAAATTCAATGTTCTCGGTCATGAGCTCGTATTAAGACATTCTAAGTTTTAAGCTCCGAAAGGAAAGTGTATCTTTTAAATAAGAGAACTTTTCCTCATAACGAGAAATTCATCTTTCTCGGTCATGAGCTTTACGTTAAAACATTCAAAAGTTTTTCAAGCTCATGAAAACAACTTCTAAGTAAATATCAACTTAGGACTCGTTCTTCAGTTAAAAGGAAAGTTTATCGCTGATGGTAACTTATCCTTAACAACTGGAAGTTTACAACTTCTCGGACTTGAGCTCGTTTAGTAAGATAATCAAATTCTTAAGGTCAAGTAATTGGTTTTCAAAATGTTGAACACAATTTTTTAAGAATTTTTCAAAAGGTTTTTCTAAATCTTTCAAAATTGTGTGTTCAAAATGTTTTTGATAAAAAGAGCATGTCTTCTATCGATAATATCTACGATCCTAGAAATGTCGTTCAATAATGACACGGGGTTGTAAATAAAGTTCGAGCAGAAGTTCAAATATTTTAAAACATGCTCCAAATGGCTTGCTATTATTTCAAATAGTAACCCGCAAATGTTTTAAAACATGCTCCAAATGGCTTGCTATTATTTCAAATAGTAACCTGCTTTTCATATTCAAGTTAAGCATTTCACCGGAAAGGTTTGACTCAACAACAGTAATTAATTTTCTCAGGCATGGTTTACTTTATAATCATGTAAGGGATTGTGTTTACGTAATAACGCAATCTAGCACGAATATATGTATGTGTCAGTGCATTTATTTGTTAAAACAAGAGAAATCTTGTTTTTATGAAGTTATCATCTCTACAATCCGCAGCAATTTACAATTGATATCTACATACTCGATGATGCGACTACTCAAACGGCGACTACAACTCTTTCAATAGAACACGGGTCAATAATTGAGGGGGAGCAATTGTCTAGCATTCAGAATCTTAGATGCCGAAAGTGCCAAGCTCACAAATTGGTGTCAAGACAACGATATCAATCGTACACATGTTGTCGAGAGATAACTTCAGACGTGACGAGGCGACCAACATTCGTGAACAAGAACCATGTGATTCTATCATATGATGTTCTCCATCATTCAGGTCCAACCTCGTAAATTTCTAATCTTGTGAATACATTATCATATATGATCTTTGCACGTGATAAGTACCTTACACTTATGTTTAAAAGGTAATTAATTTACGTTTCAAGTACACCATCATTAATTTGAGGGGGAGCTTGTGTAAATCATGAAGATAATTGGATTTACATTTTTCTTCCCAAATTTTCTTAAAATGCTATTATATCAATTGATATTAAAAACATCGATTGGGTTAATATTTTTAATATGGGGGAGAAAAGGTGATTTAATATAGAGATCAATAATGGTTTGACTTAATGTGCTGGCTCGTCCCGACATGTGCGAAATGTTTTCGAATATCCTGGCATATGTTAAGGGGGAGCAAAATGGATTTGGATATCAAAATGGATTTCATGGTGACATATACTTATCCAAAACATCTCTATTCATGACGGTGAAGATTATGGTGACATAAAGATGGTAGGATAGGTTAAAGTCCAATGATTCTTCTAGAACCATAGGAATCTTCCCAAGGACATTCCGTAGCTAGAAATAGTAGTCCTTAGGAAATATGGAGAAAGATTGTGAAGGTAGCTGAATACCGACCAAGTACTTAAGTTAGCACTGGAACAATCACAACAAGGTGCTAGTTATGTCGTATTGGTAAGCATTGAAGGGGTTGAAGAATGAAAAAGAATTGTTAAGATAAAGGGTGTAAAGAAAGTAGCCCTCCTTACAACTTAGGCAGAAACTGGGTCAATTCATATGCTATTAAGATCATTTTTAATGATGCTCGATATTGAAGATAAACATCATGGACCTAGTGATGCAATGCACAACCCATCCCAGCTAACTCAGATATCTCTCAAAAGGTATTTGTTTTATTCACACGGAGATCAACATGTTATCTATCGATTTATTCACTCCGAATAAATTGGTATTGAAATGATGGCACTCCTCTCCAGTCTCCGATCACTAAAATCCAAAATGCACGATCGAGTCTAGAGCCATTTAAGATCATCAAATATCTCATTAGGACACACTTTCATAATTCCTTGCCTCTTCTCACACAGTGAAAAGTAAGAAAAATCTTAAGAGTCCTACGCAAAATCTTTATGATCTTTCCTGAACATCCGAGTAATCAAAAAGCTCATGGTAGGTAACTTGTGCGATTCTTTATGAATCAAACTTGTGATAACTGGAAAGCAGCAGTGGTTTAATTCTTAACTGAACTTAAACACGTTCCAGGCCTCTACGCAATATCTTAGTGATCTTGCCAGAACACTCAGAGTGACACTCTATAGTGTTCACAGTGGTGAGTGAAAATCCTTCTAGTGTTAACATCAAACAGCACTTGGTAGGTAACTTGCAAGATTCTATATGAATCAAGCTCTTGACAACTGGAAAGCAACGATGGTGCGATTCTTTAATGAATCAAACTTGTTCCAGGAATCAGATTTGACGGCTTCAAATCATGCGGATAATATTATCCAAATGATTCACTCTTTATGTTCGCAGTCAGATTTGGACGGTCGAATAAAGAGAACGGGTTTACCCGCGAAATCTTGTCAAGGAGGTTCTTAGTTGAAACTACATGCCACAAGTACGATATTTTATATCGTCCAACGGTCTTTACCGACCGGAGGTAAAATGCTTCCGAATTAGAATGAAATGTTCAAAGCCATTTCATCCGTGTATATGTTTTGTTGCTAACTGTCTTATGGAGCATAACAAGAAGGTGGCATTTCGGTGTACTATCTGAAAAGAAGTCGTCCTCGCATGCTTATACTTTATGAACTTAAGACTTCAACAAATTCAAGAAAGCCTAAAACTCAAGTCTTCCGCTGTATCAAACTCTTAAGCTTTCAAGAATTATAGAGGTATAAGTATGTGGAACATGAAGTCACGAGGAGGCGAATATCACAAGTGATGAAAGCACACATTCAATGTAAGGAAACATGCTCAAGACCAATGTCAAAGATCTCATATGCATATTCACAAGAACAAGATCGAAGACTCAAGCATTGTATGCTAGGTTTAAGATTTTGTAAAATGGTGTGACCTCCCTTAGGGGGAGATTGTTGGAAATACGTTTTTCCAAAGAAAGTCTCGATCACATCATTGTTAGCATAGATCACGAGCTATAGACTATTTAGGACATTGTAATTTGGAGTGACCTCCCTTAGGGGAAGATTGTTGGAAATACGTTTTTACGTATTTAGAAAGGATCGGTCACTCCAACGATATATACGTAGTATGGGCTCGTGATCTAGTTATGTAAACATTAACCCATAAAGCCCACATGTAGGGTGGGATATATATACCCCCTCCTAGCATGTTAGGAGATGTTGTTGGTTCTCATTTCATTTAATCAAACATTCCTTTCTCCAATCCTCTCCTTTCTCTCTCTAACTTTCGCTCTCTAGTTCTTCATCTCCCTTCCCCTCTTTAAATCTTTACAACACATTTACAATCAAAGGATTACGTGGACCTACACATAAGCTTATTGTCTTCTCGCATGATGGTTTCTCAGATCTATAGACTAGGCAACTCAATCACATACAGACTGGCTTTTCATCCTTACTCCTTCTACTAAAAAATAAGAGTTTAAAATATCAAAGATATAATAAAAATCAACGACATCTAATCTCATAATTCACGAAATAAAGAAAGAGAAGTGTTAACAATCTTAGCTCCACGCGAAAGTAGAAAACTGCTTTCATGGACCATCTGACCTAGCATAAAGTAAAGATTGATCATCCCTAGCCTTATCTTCATAGAGTCAGGATTTTCTAACTCGAAGTGAGGATCTTAAACCTCAAATAACTAAATTATAACAAATCTTCCCGTACATTACAAAAGATTCAAAATGAGTAATATTTTTACACTAACTTTATGATTACCAATTGTAAAATCTTTAATATGAACAAAGTGTATCACCTTTTCAAGTCTTATTGGGTTGACCCGATAAGGTACATAATTTCACCCCAACCCGATAGATAATTGCTGATCAAAACTTAAGATCGATTACTCTAGATTGTATGAGTTATGTTGTTAGCCTTAAAATGTGTGCGACTAACGGAATTACATTAGTTTCATAGCCGGGACTTGCAGGGACTAATATTGTCATATGTAAAGTCCAAGTCCCGGGCTATATAAACCCCTCCATACTTCCATGGAGGGGTGAGGCTTTTCATTTCTTGTCTTACCTTTCTCTCTCTAGAATAAAACACACACTTTTATTCTTACTTGTTTCTCTCTCCAAAATGGCTAAACACCTCTATCATCCTCCCCGACCTCCGGATCCTTTACCCGCGTTCTTAGTGAATCCTTGTTTAACATATGTTACTTTGAATCAACTAAGTTAACCTTCATAGACACTTTGAGAATATCATAGAGTATGCTAAATTTAGTCTAATGCGTTTTGCGATCCATTGCGCTAAAGGTCTCAAAACCCATTGCGTGATGCGTGATGCAATTACGAGCGCAATTTAGACGCGATGCGTTTAGTATAAAAAAGTACAAAATTATTGAAGTACCAAGTAAATGCAATAAATTTACAAAATAAGTTACTAGCATATTATAATTAGTCCTATAATCTTTTGTAAAACAAATAAATCGATAGTAAAGCTTCACGAAAAACACTTAGCAAAATGCAAGATACTATATTTTTGTTATTGTGTTTGTTTTAGATATTTTTATAGCAAGTCTTATTTTTAAATAGCCATTAAAATATGTAGGCCTCTTTTAAAAGGATAAATTGGACAAAAATGACATAAGTACTAGATTGCGACAATTGCTACCATTGCTAGCATTATACGATTGCGATAAATTGCGGGTTAATGCGGACGCATTCTAGGATGGCATTGCAATAGGCACCTTTATGCGAAATTTTGAATGCAACGCACTGATGCGTGCAATTTGCGCAATGATGCGCGCATTTTTAAACCAAGCTCTACGATACTTAGAGATTGCTCTGAATAAAACAGTTAAACTAAGAACAGTAATATCACCAAAAAGCTTCAATATTATTAAGATCAATAATACGAGTACTGTAACCAGTACCAGGGTTTACAACTTTGAAGATACGTTTACTATATAGCTCGACACAAAACTCTATTTCTCAGGCCTCCTTTTATAGTCTAAGGATTCTTAGTCGGCTTACAATCTTTTACAAAAATAAATATAATAACTTCTAAATACAATACAAGATATATTTTATAATAGTTAATACTTATCAACTAAGTATTATTGGTCATCACACCCAAGCATCTTATACGTCATTACCCTTCTAGAAGTTAATCTTTTCTCAGCAACACAAATCTTCAACTAGCAACATTAACCAAATAGAATGGCATCACTAATGTCACACCCCCGCCTAGGTAAAAACAGGAGGAGTAACTTCATGAGTATCATCACAACACTAGAGCGTCACTATAGAGAATACACTAAATGAAAAGTAAATATAATGACATCAAGCTGTCACGACAATACCTCAACAAAGTTAAAGGAGTCTTGTATTGAAATGAAGTCTCACATCAATCCATAGACAAACAAATATCAAAATTAGGAAAAAAGAATGCATGCAGAAAGTCTAAAACAACGCAATAACGAGATGAACTCCAGCAGCAATCATAAGGTGTCTCATAATTTTTTTTCTGGTTGACGTTATGCCCTCCTTATATTTATTGCATGTCATTTTACTTGTATTCTTCATTTTTCACTTGTCTCTCACTTTCTTTCACCGGTTTCACCAACTACTATACATTCAAATTCTAAATATACCTATTTAACAATATTTTAACGGCGAGTTAGTAGTTACTAGTTCGAGTTTAGAGTGACATTCAATTGGACATTATGTAAGCCTCGAATCTTCTCCATTATGGGATAAACCCCACTCCCATTTCTATTTATTTCGAGCTTCCAAAAACATTTAGTGAAAATCGAACTTGATACCTTTTAAAAAATACAACTATATATTCTTCTTAAAACTAGAAGCAAATCTTTTATCTTAATTTGTAATATTTCGACGTCACTTTTCGTTCTACGACACATAAGGTTCTCATAATAAATTGAAGTCTTGAAACGTATATAACATGCTCTAGTATACAAACCCGCTTCGTAGAAGTTTGTCACAGTAGCTTAATCTTTTCATACGCACATTTGCATCTTTCCTTTACATGATTTCTGAAGTGAAGCAGACTCCAATATAGTTCATCCGTTTCCGTTGTTCTCTAACAGAGTGTCCATCGTCTTGGTAGGAAGGCACTCCGGTGGCATTGCATAGTAACACAACCGTCTTTTTTTAATCGCGAATATATCTTATATCATAATAAAAGGCTCATACGCTCTTTACTAGATCATCACATGATTCAAATGTAGATCAGCTAGTAAGATAATCTTCTTTATTTTTAGTTATTGAGTTTGACAAGTCAATCGAGTTCATTTTTTTTGGCTAAAGGGTTACCCTGGAAAATGTATTAATCACAGAATAAAATGTTAAGTATAATGGAATGTGACTAATTGTCATATTAACCTCAAGCAAGCTTGTAACTACCCAACTCAGTTGTGACATGCCACAAAAGAGAAAACACACAAACAATAAACTCTAACAAAACAACCTACGTATTCCCATAGACACGAAAAACATCTGGCATTCTCCACTGAGACAAAAGCTGTTGAGCATTAGATGTGTTCTTTAGTCGGAAAGTGGTGAGCTTAAGACGGACAATCACCATGATCATATCCCGAATATCTTCCGACTTACATTTACCACTTTTGAATAATCTCTTGTTTTGTTCATTCCAAATATAATAGGTAGCCGCTGCAAACAAGAGTCTTCCCACAATGCTTTTCACACTTCTCTTAGACGCTCTAGTAATAAGCCAATGTTTGATCTTTTCTAATACCAGAGGAACCAAATCCATCCCTCCTAGCCCACGAATAAAACTACATACATGCGAGGAAAAATAACACTCAAAAGAAAAGGTTTTCATGTGAATCTTGTGTGCCCTCATATAACGGATACACAAGGAGAGAAATATCCACGTTAGGCGCGACATCCCACTGATGTAATATGTCTTGAGTCTTCAGCCCTCGACGCATAACAAGCCATGCATGGAACGAATGTCTCGGAATACCATGCGAGAACCACACCAGCTTATGCCACTCAACAGTAGCCTTTCTAGGTCGAATAGCCTCCCAAACATGATGAACAGCAAAGTCAAGTAAACGACCGTTGTTACCTTGCCATTTAACCATTGTGGCATAGACCACATTCCATCAGAAATTATACTCGCCACCGAATCATTTAAAGAAAATTTCGCCCTATTAATATCCCGAGGCGTCAAGAATCTATTTAGCGGACTTAAGTTACACCACCGATCATGCCAAAAAGAACTGGTACGTCTATTTCCCAATTAAACCCGAAAAATGGCTTTACTACCTCACGCATTTGAAGCAGCTTCAACCATCCCCAACTTGAATCCGACTTAATAGGAATAATACAAGGTTTTTAACCAAGTATAAAATAAATTTCGTTCCAAGTCTTTTCGAATTGATTACCGTTAATTAGTGCGACTCTGTCGTTCTTTGTGGAGAAATAAAAGAGATTGGTTATCTATTTTAAACTGAAAATAAAAATGTCGTTGAAAGCTAGAAAATTTAATCTAAAATAAAACAAGTTAAATCAATGCTAAGTAAAAAAGCGGGAAAAATTAAAGTTTGAAAAATAGAAACAATTCAGAAAACTAACAATTAAACTAAGTCTGGAAACAAGAAAAATGGAATGTCATAGAAATTGGGAATTTTTCGGAATAATAGACAAATTCAGAGAAATCTTCGGAATAAAGAGTTTTTCGGAGAAAGTGACATTTTCGGAAAAATAGGTTTTTCAGAGAAAAGGATGTTTTCGGAATAAAGAACTTTTCAGAAAAAGGAGTGCTTTCGGAATAAAGAGGTTTTCAGAGAAAATAGGATTTTCGGAATAAAGGCTTTATCAGAAAAATGGGATTTTCGGAATACAGACTTTTTCAGAAAAATTGGATCTTCGGAAAAAAGAGGTTTTCAGAAAAATTGGGTTTTTCGGAATAATGGTCTTTTCAGAAAAAGGAGTTTTTCGGAATAAAGGCTTTTTCAGAAAAATTGGAATTTTCGGAATAATGCATGTTTTCAGAAAAATGGGAATTTCGGAATAAAGGCTTTTTCAGAAAAATGGTATTTTCGGATAAATGAACTTTTCAGAAAAAAGGAGTAATTTCGGAACTTTGAAGAACTAGAAAAATGGTATGTTTTCAGTATTTAAAACCCTTTTCCGAAAAAGTAAGAAAACAGATACAGATAATCAGTAATATTAAAACTACAAAAATAAGCTACAAATAAGCACGAACCAAACAAGCAGTTAACCAAAACTTTAACCAAATAAATTTTAAAAAGAACTAAATAAGCCACAAATTAGAAACTATCAAGACACTAAATAATCAAAACATTTAAAATCAACTAATAATCAAATCTATTAATCTATCAAACCAACTTAATCAAAAATAAGCCAAACACTAGAAAATCAATAACCACAATAAGCTCAAAACATCCACCACATCAAAACTAAAAGATCAATCACATGAATAAATCAATCACATAATCAAAGAGATGAAATCACTACATGATTAATTAAATCACCAAAAGATTAAGAAAGGTAGAATGAGAATTAAAAAAATAAGCTTGATTGATTAAGGATTAATATCAAAAGATTACAAGATTAATCTAAGATTCAATAAGCTTGAAAATAAAACTAGAGAAAAATTAAAAGCACACTTCAAAAAACTAAAAATTAACTACAACTACTAAAAACTAACCACCTAACACCCTCCTAATGACATATTAGGAGGCTATTTATAGGAGGTGGTGAGATTAAGTGCTTAAGCTTTCTTCTTTCTTTCTTCTCGTCTCAACTCGATTGAATTTCTTTGTCTTTCTCGACGTCGTCTCGGGATTTGTCGATATAAGTTGAACTTGTCTTATAATTTTCTTCTATAATTAGACTTGAGTTCTTCGACTTTATTAAACTTCCGTCTTTAGACTTTTTCTTCGATAAAAGCCCATGATAGCCCATGTTTTCTTCCTTTTGCATCTTTTGGTCCTAAAACACAATAAAAACACAAACCACGCATAATTCCGACTTTTACGACATAAAATACACGTTTTGGTCTTGTTATTATTGGAAATAAGTGGTAAAAGGATAAGTGTTTTCACACTTATTAAATCCCCTACACTTGACCATTGCAATGCCCTCATGCAATGCATTAATTTCAAAGCACAGATTACATTTCTCATCATAGATAACCCACCTTGGCCTTTATTAAATACTAAACTTTAAGAGAACTAAAAGAACAAAACAAGTAAAGAAATCAAAGACTTACATTGGGGTTTTGGTTGTCATGAATGTTCATTATTCTCAAGTTTCACGTTCCCCATACCAAGCTTAAAAACGAGATCATTGTTATTATAAGTTAGCAAACTAACACGAACTCATGTGGCCCAATTATCCACTTAGACTCCCTTATTCCTAGGTGTATTTCTTATATTTTATTGTTGTCTTGAATGATCACGAGGATGCATTTTTGACGTATTTCGATAGTTATTTAAGCTGAAAATAAAGTGGGACGATTTAATCAATAGTTAGCTAAAGGACAAAATCTTTTAAAACTACTTCTCGGGACCTCATAAAGTTCATATCTTGGCATAACTCGCTTCCCGATTTGAGACCTTTCTCGGACCAATATTTGGCAGCGACTTCATACTTCAAATCTTTGAGAGACGTTCTTGAAATTATGGTCTTCTCTTCATAATAGGAATTTCTTCACTTGAAGTTTTGAGAGATTCTTCATATTTGGACCACGACTTCTTCATTTTTCTCCAATCTTTATTTTGGACTTTGATATACAACGATCCGCCTCCTTTTAGGACTTGGATCTATTTATCCTCATACCTTGCTAGGGTCTTTTCGGATATACTTCTCCATGATCTTTAGGGGAGTATTTGCTTTTCGTCGTGTGTCTCGATCCTTCATATTGATTTTGATAAATGATTCTTCACATCACTTTTGGATCTTTAGCAACAAAATGTAGCCCTCATGCCTTGTTAGGGCCTTTTCGGACTCACCAATCTTCGCATCCCGCTTCAATAAGTTATGCCTTGGCTATGAACTCTAATTAATACCGAGCAACTTTTAAACGATCTTGTGCTAGAAGCTAAGTAACTTTTCAAATCTTACAACATTATTTATTGCAGATAATTTATTAGCAAGCGATGGGAGAATAGGCTTATAATCAACTCACATAAATTCACGAAAGAATACCAAACTTATAATTGACTCTATCATCTCTCGTTCTCCACAATTTAAAATCTCAAGGAATGAGACCCGTGGATGCTTAGCCAATTAAATCAAAGTTTTGGGTTTTCGAGTCATCTATAGGATCTTGCAAACTCTTAGACTTTTTCAAGTTTAGAATTCGCATTTTAAAGTTCCCTTGATAAACAACTCTCTAGGATCAATTATAGGAACTTGCGAGAAGTTCTTGTTCTTAAACCGTGAGAGTTAAGACTTTCGCGTTTTAAAGTTCCCTATATAAAAGCCTAGCAAAACTTGACTTAAACACGTTAAGGATACTAGCTAGAGTAAACTTTAGATAAGTAAACTCGGGTTGAGTCAAAATATTCACGACTTTGAAAAATTTAAAACCACTTTATTAAACTTTATTTTAGCAAAGAAAGTAAATAACGCTAACAAAGGAAAATTACAAGGCCAAAATAGATTAAAAATTTTGAAAAATGTCGAAAAATTAGATTTTCAGGTTCAAAATGAGGACAAATTTATGGAAAAGCCCACTTACTTCGATAGAAGTCCCCCTACACTTTATATAAACATTGTCCTTAATTTTTAAGCATGTGGGAGTAAACTCCCCTATACTTAGGACATTGTGCACGTTGTTTAAATCTTGCTAAGGAAAGGACAACTAAAGTGATTTCAATGTGAACATATAAGATATGAAGTATTGAATCACAACAGTTTAGGATAGAACCGGGAAGACGGGTACACGGTGTTGTCCCATCTATTTGTGATGATTAAGCAATGAAGAAAGAAAGAAAATAGATGAAGAAGAGATGAATTCCTAGAGAGAGAAAAGTAGTGAGAGAAAGTAGAGAGGAGATGATTAACTTGGTGAGATTAGATTAAGAAAAGAAGTTGTTACAAATGACCATCCACCCTCCTAACATGCTAGGAGGGTAGTATATATAGTCCACCCACATGCGGGCTTTAATGGACTATATATTGGGCCGGGCTTGTCTTTTGGACTTTAATTAGTTTAAATCCAAGCCCGTGAATCACGACTAAATAACTACTTATTACAACGTTCTAATAAATATTACAATAGAAACCTATGACCGAACATTCTTGTTTGACTCAATATTTTGAGGCTAACAATCTCCCCCAATGTGAGGTCATTCCTCTTTGATATTTGGATTCCAATGGAGATTTATGAATTTCGTCATAAATGAGTCTTGAACGTGTAACAGTAGTTTTGTTCCTTCATGCTGTGATCTTTGAGCCTTTGTCGTTGTCTTTCGACTTTGTCTTTAAGTCTTGAGATCTTCAAATCATTCTTGACTTGTCTTTGCCATCTTGTGATCTTGTGTCTTTATCCACATGCTCACACTATCAATTGTTGGATAAGTCTTTGGGCATGAATATGTGGTTGTGAATCTTTGACTTTGCTGAGTACACCGTGACGCCACCTTCTCGAGACAAAACATAGACACGGACTGAATGGCTTTGACATTCGTCCTAAATCGGTAGCGTTTTACCTCCGGTCGGTGAAGACAGTTATACGATATTAAATATCGTACCTGTGATCAGGTAGATTCAATTAAGAATCTCCTTGACAGGATTTCGCGGCAGTACTAGCCGTTCTCTTTACTCGACCGTCTCAAAGCAAGACTGCGAACATAAAGAGTGAATCAATTGGATAAATATCCGCTTGATTAAAGTCGTCAATTCAAATTCCTGGAACAAGTTTGATTCATTAAGAATCTTACCATTGTTGCTTTCCAGTTGACACAAGTTTGATTCATAAGAATCTCACAAGTCACCTACCGTAGCGCGGTTTGATGTTGACGCTAGAAGGATTTCCATTCGTCACTGTGAATATTAATAAATATCACTCTGAATGTTCTGGCAAGACCATAAAGATATTGCGTAGAAACCTGAAACGAGTTTGAAACAATTCAGAATCAAACCACTGTTGCTTTTCAGTTTTACATATGTTCAATTCATAAAGAATCTTGCATATGACCTACCGCAGTGCTGTTTGATGTTAACACTGGAAGGATTTCCACTCATCATTGTGAATACTAAGTAGTATCACTCTGAGTGTTCTAGCAATATCGCAAGGATATAGCGTAGGACTCTCTTGATCTTCATCCGTGTGTCCTAACGAGATTTGATTGATCTCTTGGCTCTAGACTCGATTTGTGCACTTTTAGTGGTCGGAGGCTGGAGCAGATGCCACCTATTCAATATCAACTATCTCGGAGTGAGAAAGTCAATAGAAGTCGTGTTGATCTCCGTGACAATAAAACAAACTTCTTTTGAGAGAAGCCTGAGTAGCTAGGAAAGGGTTGTGCTTCACATCACTGGGTCCATGATGAGTTTGTCTTCATGATGAGTTGACCCGGTTTCTGCCTAAGTTGTATGGAGGGCTTCTTTCTTTACACCCTTTATCCTTACATTTCTTTTTCATTCTTCAACCCCTTCAATGCTTACCAAGACATCATTAATAGCACCTTGTTGTGATTGTTCCAGTGCTATCATCAGTACTTAGTCGGCATTCAGCTACGTTCACATTCTACTCCATCTTTCCTAAGGACTTCTAATAATCTATTGGATTGTCCCTGGGAAGATCCCTCCGGTTCTGGTTGGATCATAGGACTTAAACCTAACCACCCTTTTGACACCAATAACGTCGTGAATTAAAGATGTTGTGGGTATTTGATTGTAACCATGAAAACCACTTTAAATTCTAACAAAGTGTTTGAAAAACATTTAACACCTTGCTAGTTTTGTCGTTTCAGAAATGCTCCCCCTTCACATGTGCATCGATAATCGAAAGTGTTTCGCACATGTGGGTAAGAGTTAAAGTGCTTGAGTCTTATAGATCACATTTTAATCACATTTTCTCCCCCTATCTCTAATATATAAAATCTTTTGATATTAGAGATACCAAATTTGATTAAAATATATTTTGAAAAATAGTCTTGAAAATCTTCGGGAGAAAGATGTGTTAATCTTTTGCATGAAGTTGAATTGCTCCCCCTCAAAAATTGATCCAATGGAATTGTCATTACGAGGATTTGATCCACATTAAACTTTTGAGGATAGGAGTTGTTGAACACACAATTTTTGAAAGATTTTGAAAATCATTAAGAAATTCTTGAAAAAATTGTGTTCAACGCTATTTGAAAAATCAATTCTTTTTGACGAAAAGGTTTTTCTAAAGCATAAACTTGAGTTCATAGACTTTGAATGTCTTGACGAATCCACTCAAGTGTAAGAAGATTTAACTTCTTTTGCTAAGGGTAAGAGTACAAAAGCGTACACTCCCCCGTGAATTTAGATCCGGGTTGCAATCTGAAAGTGATTACAAGCCATTGTGTTGAGCTCAAAACGTTGAATGTTTTGTGACAAGCTCAACCCAAGATAGATTGCTCTACCCGTTGTTGGAAGTATTGTCCAAAATAGACACTTTCCTTTTGAAAAGATAGAAATGACATGTTTTGAAAAATATTTACAACTTTCATTCGAGCTTTATGTACACACCCGTGTCGTTATTGAGCGATATTTCTAGGTACGTCCATATTATCGATACTGAAAGACATGTCGAGAAGAATATTTTTGGATTATCAAAGATTTTTTTTTTACTTTTGTATTTTGCTTTTTGATTAATATTTACAGGTAGATGTTTGATAGATGAATCAAGCAGGCTTCTTTGCCAGAACCTCCAGTTCTGCTGGAGTCAAACATCTCATACCAATTTGCCTAACTAGATACGCAAACCTCTCTTTCGAAAGAGCTTTTGTAAACAAGTCAGCTAATTGGTAATCAGTTCCAACAAAGTATAATTCAACAATACCTCTTTCAACTTGTTCCTTAATGAAGTGATATCGGACATCAATGTGCTTCGTGCGGGAATGCTGTACCGGATTGCAGGAGATGGCTATGGCAGACTTTGAGTCAAAGTACATAGGTACTTTATCAAAATGGAAGCCATAATCCGTGAGTTGTGTTCTCATCCAAAGAACTTGAGCACAACACGCAGATAGAGACACATACTCCGCTTCGGCTGATGAAAGAGACGTGCAATCCTGCTTCTTGGAAGACCATCCCACAAGCTTGTCTTGACCTAGAAATTGTGCACCACCAGAAGTACTTATACGTGTATCAAGACACCCTGCATGATCAGAATCTGAATAGGCCGTTAGAAAGAAACCGGTTTCCCTCGGATACCAGAGTCCCATGTGAATGGTATTCTTAAGGTACCGAAAGATCCGTTTAACCTCCTTGAGGTGCTTTTCAGTGGGTCGTGCTTGATATCGTGCACAATAACATGTAGCATGATGAATATCAGGTCTGCTTGCTGTCAAGTACATGAGGGACCCGATTATGGAACGATATCTTGTTTGATCTATGGGTAATCCCTCCAAATCAGCATCTAGGGATGTGGTTGATAACGGTGTCCCAACGGGGTCACATGATGTCATACCATGCTTTGTGATTATCTCTTGACAATAATTAGCTTGGTTAATAAAGATACCACTTGGGGATTGGTGAACTTGAATTCCTAGAAAGAATTTTAGTTCGCCCATCATAGACACTTCAAATCTGCTGTGCATTACTTTTTCAAACCATTTTGAAAGTTTTGGGTTTGTAGACCCAAAAATAATGTCATCAACATAAATTTGCACAAGCAGAATGTCATCCCCATATTTATAAGTGAACAAAGTTAGATCAATGGAACCTTTTGAGAAACCTTTGGAGACCAGAAATTTTGAGAGCTCGTCGTACCACGCCCTTGGAGCTTGCTTGAGTCCATATAGTGCTTTGTGGAGACGATACACCTTGTCAGGGTAATGAGGATTGACGAATCCTTCCGGCTGCGTGACATAGACTTCTTCCTTCAAAGGACCGTTAAGAAACGCCGTCTTTACGTCCATTTGATAGACAATGAATCCCTTATGTGCAGCATAAGCAAGAAAAATCCTGACTGCTTCCATTCGAGCAACTGGTGCAAATGATTCTTCAAAATCAATACCCTCTTTCTGTCCATACCCTTTAGCCACTAGCCTAGATTTATTCTTGATGATCGTGTTTTCTTCATCCATCTTGTTTTTCCAGATCCATCGAAGATTTAATGGTGTTACATCGTATGGTCTGTCAACCAGTTCCCAGACTTTAAGTCTTTCAAACTGTTGAAGTTCATCCGTCATCGATTCAATCCAAGCATGATCAGCCATGGCTTCTTTGATGTTTTTCGGTTCAGCAGTACTCACGGCGAGTGCGAACATACAAACATCGCCATCGGTTTCAAGCTGTCGTCTTGTACGAACGGGCTGTGAAGGGTTTCCAATGACATGAACCAAAGGATGATCTCGGGTCCAATGATGTGTTGAAGGATGTCGTTGATAGAAAGTATGCATATTTGACGAATCAACATGGCGAGTAGAAGACTCTCCAGTTTCGTGTACCGGTGTACCGAATGGGTTGATGAATTCGTCTTCGTCAGATAATGCATTGTCTGCCTGATTTGTGTTCTCTGGAACAATGACAGTAGTTGTGGATGTTGTAGGATCAATTGTTGAAGTGATATTCTGAGGAGGTAAATCTGCATCAACCCGTGTTGAAGTAGATGAAGTTGTATCCGGTTGTTGACGATGATCGGTATCATCATTCTTATCATGAGTGACAGCGGAAGACTTCGATACAACTTGTTTCTCCCCCGTGAAATATTCATCATACATTGGTCCATATAACATTTCCAATTCTTCAATTGTCGTGTCGATTGTCATATCAGCTCTAGGAACATTTTCTGGAACCAGCGTTGAACTTGACGGTTCATTGCTGTGGTCTTGAGTTCCGAGTTCCGTGCGGTTGTGAACGGAAGTCGTTGGTCGTTGTGGATCGGGACTTAAACTGTTTTGTTCAAGTGCCATCTCTTGAGATTCATCAAATCGGATGTGAATTGTCTCGACAATCAATTTTGTTCTTTTGTTGAACACTCTATATCCCTTAGACTGAGTTGCATATCCCACAAGAATACATGCATCACCTTTTTCTTTCATCTTATCCAAATTTTCACCATCTCGTATAATGTAACAAGTACATCCAAAAACATGAAGGTGTTTGAGTGAAGGTTTTCGATCATGAATTATGTGATATGGTGTCTTTTCGTGTCTTGGGATAATTAAGGAGCGGTTTTGTGTGTAGCATGCGGTTGACACGGCTTCGGCCCAAAAGTATAGTGGAAGTTTTGAAGCGGATAATAATGTTCGAGCAGCTTCAACCAAAGTACGGTTTCGTCTTTCAACAACGCCGTTTTGTCGGGTGTTCGAGCAATAGATGTTTCATGTTCAATCCCTTCGGCTTCAAAATACTTTCTCAGAGTAGAATTCAAAAATTCTGTACCTCTGTCAGTACGAACCACTTTAACTTGAGCTTGAAGACCACGTTGTATCAATTTTAGGAAGCTGATGAGAACGTCGGGTGTTTCATCCTTGGACCTCAAGAAGTGAGTCCATGTGTACCTTGAGTAATCATCGACAATTACCAGAATATATTTCTTTCCATTGATACTCTGAACACGCATTGGACCACACAGATCCATGTGAAGAAGATCTAACCGTCCTTTAGAGCTTGGTGTTGTCTTTGTTTTGAAGCTACTTCGTTTAGCTTTACAAAGTTCACAAGAAGAACAAAGATGATCTTTGATGAATTTCAAGCTTGGAAGGCCTCTCACAATATCTTTCTTGGAAAGCAAGTTAATGGTATCAAAGTTGAGATGAGAAAGACGTTGATGCCATAACCATGCCTGAGTCGTTGAAGCTTTAGCCATGAAGCAAATTGGAGTTGATGAAGTTGTGTCTTGAAGTGAAATTGTGTAAAGATCAGTACCCTGTGTACCGGTAAGTAAGTCATTCCCATCATAATCACGAACAAAACATGTCTTCTTTCTGAAAGCAACTTCCAAATCCGCATCACAGAATTGACCAACTGAGAAAAGATTGTGATTGAGCCCTTCGACGTAGTATACCCTTTTAATCGTGATATTCCCTTGAACCAAATCTCCATATCCTAGGATCGGTGCAAATTGATCATTTCCGAATCGGACCGTACCTAGGAACTTCTCCACGAAGTTAATTAGAAGCTTGAGATTCCCCGTCATGTGCTTCGTGCATCCGGAGTCCATTATGAAGAGAATTATTTGTATCACCTGCAGAAGAGTTAGAACACGATGGAGCATTTGCTAAATTGGATACCACAGTAGTTGTGATAGTAGAATCATTAGTGTCCTTATCAACATTTAAAGGCAAACTAACACTCGTTTTCACATTTTCTGTCCTAACTTTAGGCATCCATTTATATCCGGGAGGACATTGATTAGTAAACCACCATTTCCAAGACTTACTGGCAGACTCATATAATTCCTTAATTTTGCTTCTAGGATTCTTAGTGGTGGAGTCTGATGCAATACTTTTCTTAGTGGGGGTAGCACCAGAATGGTTCACTTTGCGTTTGGGTTTACTAGCACTAATAGGCATCACAGTTTGCTTCTTAGTTCTAGTTTCTACGCCTTTTACATTATTCATAGCACACATAGAATGATTAGCATTAGCACACTTGCCACATTTGACACAAACAAATTTCACATTCATAGCATTCAAATCATTCACAGCATTCAGATCGTCATTACATGCGATAACAGACTTTTTATTCTTAAAAACATTCAAATTCCTAGGGTGTTCTTCTACTTGCTTCATCTTCCCTTGATTCTTGTGTTTCCAGACCTTATCATTCTCTTGAGTGCTCTTAAACTGAGGCCGGCTAACACTAGTAGTGGAGACTATTCCTGTAGTAGAAGACACACGAATATTAGTGTTTCTAGAAGTCTGAGGCGAGTGAGTATCTTTGTTTGTGGGCTTAGTGGGCATTCTATACATCCCTGGTTTAATCACATTATTGTGCTTAACGCTTGGTGCTACAGGATTCCTTATGGGTTGAGCTTGTGGTAACCTTTCCTTTCCATCCATCTTGGGGGCAAACACAGGTTTTGCAAACGAGGAATTAGATAAAGCAGATGGTTTTCCCAAGATAGAGGATCTATTCTCTTTAGAGGCATTGGGTTGTCTAACAACATTTTTCTTAATGCTAGGTTCCACAATTTTTCCACCCATTTTAGCAATGAGTTTCTGCAACTCTGCTATCGCTCTGTCCCTGTCTTGTAATTGAGCTTTCAACCCTTTAATTTCCAAATTCTGTTCATTCATTTCTCGAAATGTTTGGGAAAGTTTTTCTTGCAATTTATTATCATGTGGAAAACGACCAACATCTTTTTGCAAAGCAAGTTCAAGTGAATGACAATGTTTTTGAAGGAAATCATTTTTGTGTTGAAGTAACTCAAAAGCCTTTTTATCAACATTTTCTTTACGTTTCGAGAGCTCAATTTCAAGACGTTCACATTCTTTGATCTTATCAAGATATTGGCATGCAACTTCAGAATATTCATCAATATCAGCACAAGATGTAAAATAAGCACACATAATATCTTTAGAAACGCATTCTTGCAAGAGTAAATCATATTCATCAGAGAAAACGGACTTGTCCATTTGAAGATCATCAATTGCTTTCTCAAGAGACTCAACATATTGTAAATCATCAAACATTTCAGACCGAATTAAGCTTTCGAATTTAAGAACATTTTCTTTTAGTGTGGCCGCGTTCGGTATTAAGATTTGTTTGACAAGCACAGTTATGTCTTGAGGAATTGGTTTCTTCCACTCGTCATTTTGTCGTTGTTTCCAATCATTATCAATAATGGACTTAATATTATCTATGTAATGAGTAAGAAACCCAAATATCTGCCTACTCTTGCTTTTAGAAGCATCTAGGGGCAAGTAGTTGATGAACTTAGAAACGTTTGTTTTCTTAGTGGCAAACGCTTTCTTCCATTGAATTCTCTTTTGCCTGCATTCTAAAAATACTTCCTCACGAGATTTCTGAGTTTGTTTGTGGAACAGACCATAAAGACTATTCTCATAAGCATAATTATATGGTTTCACAAACTCCTTATTAACTGATGGTTGACTATCAGCATCCCAAAGGGCAGTCTCTTCACTATTGGCACTTAGAGGCATGCAATCAAGATCTGTCCTTTCAGTCTCATCAAGATAAAGATGCGGGTTCGCAGCTTGAGCTTTGGCAAGGTACTCAGGACTTGCAAAGCTAGCTTGACCCTTAAACATTGATGGAGGTGCTAGCATTCTTACGGATTGAATAGAATCATGCGTTTTATAAACAACGTTCTTCAAAAAGTCGACTTGTGCTTCTAGTTTCGTAACTTTTTCGGTTTCTTTATCATATCTACTTTTGAAGTCTTGTTTTAACGCATCTACCTCTTGTTTCTTATCCTCTAGAATTTTAGCAGAATCAGTAGTGGTCATAGAGAGCTTTTGTTCAAGTTCATTAACTTTGGTATTGGCAAGGTACGTTTTTTGACGTTCATCCATTAAGAAAACATTATATTGACGCTTCTCTTTAGCTAATAACTCAAGAGTGGTATTATATTTGTTTTCAAAATCGTCCTTTTGACTTTTTAACGCACTTCCCTTGTACCCCTCAAGCTCTTTGGTTTTCTGAAGAAGCTCAGCCCTATTACTTTCAAGGGTCTCATTAGATTTAATTAGAGCGGCTTTGCATTCTTCAAAGTTTTGAGTGAGCGTAGCGTTTGCCTTCTTTAATTGCTTTTGACTCTTTTTATTTTCAGTGACATCTTTTTGTAAAGTAGCAATTAAATTAGCAAGCGCAATACGTTCCTCTTCATCATATTCATTTGCATGTTGATCATCCTCAGACTCATTATTGCACATGTCTGATGAATCGGGTGTGGTATTACTATCAACCGTTTCCATCATACACGTGTCATTAATGGCATTGGGTAGATCACTATGCTCAGGAATATCACCAAACACATTATATTCATCAGTAGTGTGTACCTTATCGATTGGCTCAGTGTCAAAGATAGGACCATTGTCATCTTCAGTGACTTTGAGAACTTCTTCAACATGTGCCATGTACGAGTAATGTGCTTCTAATTCCTGGTCGGAGGCTTCATCATCAGTGTCATCAAGCATAGCTCCTTCCTCAGCTGACAGTTTGACCCCTGCTTCCATCTTTTTGCATAACAACATCTTTTCCTTGTGATAGCTGGAGTCTCTAACCCTTTTCGGCTTCCTGCATTCCTTTGCCATATGCCCAAAACCTTGGCAATTAAAACATTAAATCCCGCTTTGCTGAACCACTTGACTTCCAACCGTTTCCCTATTCCCAGTAGCAGCAGCAATCCTCTGAGTATCATACTTTGCTGTTTGTCGATCATATCTTGCAGAACCCTCAACATGCGTTGGATTATGTCGATCATACCTAGAAGGACTTTCACCACGTCGACGTGTGTCATACCTTGGAGGACTCGCAACATATCGGTTCTTTGTGTTAGATGATGTTCGAAGATTGTTGTTGGTGGGTTTGTAGATCTTCTGGTAAGTCTTCATAATGAAAGCAATTTGTTGTTTCATCTCACGATTCTTCTGAGCTTGATCTTCATCACTATCTTCTTCAGATGATGACTCAGATGGTGGTGAAGTTGCTCTTGGTGCTTTGCCGCGTGATCTTGTGGATGATGAAGACTTGGATGATGTGGAATATCGTGGTGAGGATGATGGGCTAGAGTATGGCTTAGGAGCACAAGATCAATGATCTTGGACATTTTGAGTGGTAGTTAATAAAGCAAGTGGATTAGCCATCTTTGCAACTCGTTCAGCTCGAATTTCATTTGCTTCATGCTGAAATTGTTTCAAGATATCAAAGAGAGTGTGATAGTTTACCTTGTCTAACTGCTTCTGTTGTTTCACCAAAGTGACAAAACGTGTCCACTCTGGTTGGAGTTGTTGTAGAAATTGCACATTGACTTGCATGGTGGAGACTTCCAAGTTGTTTCTTGTCATATCATTCATCATCTTGTAAAATCTTGAATAATAGGACTCAATTGATTCTCCATCCAATGCAGTAAACTTACCAAAGTTCCAAAACAAGTTTGTTTTGACATCTTGCTTGTTGAGAGACTCTCCTTGTTGCAAGCGTTCAATGGCCGTCCACATTTCTTGTGATGTAGGACATGCATCGACTGTGGAATAAATATCATCTCCAATTCCACTTAGGATCATATAGATCGCTTCTTTTTCTGCATCATGCCAAGCACGTTTCTCGGGTGTAAGGTCAGATAAAGTTTCCTTTTTCTTTGTTGCAGGTACTTCTGGACATGTGTCTGTGGCTGGTGTATAAGGAACATCAATTTCAGAAAAGACATATGGGCCATGGTTAATACATTGTCTCAAGGCATCACCATTAGGTCTTGTATCAAGATAGCGAAGAAAGCGTGATTGCCATTGAGCATATCGACCAGCCACAAGCATTGGTGGTCTCTCTTTATTACCCGCGACCATGATGTTGTTATTCGTCACACGATATTCTGTAGTAGAATCCATCCCAAAATTCTATGAAATGATGAAGTGAATATGGATCTTAAGTAGATTTGTTGTGATTGTTGTTGTGGTTTAAATTCCGAAAATTGCAATTTTTCTCCAGTCCGACAATAAATTCTCCAGTCCGACAAAAACGGTAGACCAAAAAATTTTGTAATCGCCAAAATTTGAAATCGAGCTAGAAATGTCCTAAAACTAGTATGGAAAAAATTTGAATTTACTTGACGAAAAAATTTTAACTCTTTTTTTTTTTTTTTTTTTTTTTGATTGATCTTCGTGGAAACGATATTCTGAAACTAGTCTAGATAGTGGCTAAGTCTAAAAAATACTCAAACAAAATTTAGCAAAACACATCATCGGAATGTCCCCTAATCGGAATAACCAATCGGAATGATATCGGAATGCACCAATCGGAATGTTATCGGAATGCACCAATCGGAATGTATGATCGGAAAACACCAATCGGAATGTGCTAATTGGAAATCACCAATCGGAATGTGCTATCGGAAAACACCAATCGGAATGTGCTATCGGAAACACCAATCGGAATGTGCTATCGGAAACACCAATCGGAATGCAAATCGGAATATTGTTGTCCAGTCGGAATGATGGTCGGAATGTTGGAAGTCCAATCGGAATGTTGATTGGAATCCCAATCGGAATCTATAAACCCTTTTCAGATTACACCAATCGGAATGTATCCCCCTTTTCTCGGACAAAACCCAACCAATACGTGATTTTAAGCCAAAAAATGATCAAAAAACCCAAAAATTTTGTGTTTTTAGCCAAAGTAAATATACCAAATCACTACTACAACTATGTATAAGATGTAGATGATTAAGCAAAGCACGGAAAACACAAAAAAATTTGAATCCGAGATGATTTATGGATTAAATCATTCGAATCAAATATAATAACACCAACCAATCACAAATCTACCCCGTGGCGATTGATACCAAATGTTGTCCCATCTATTTGTGATGATTAAGCAATGAAGAAAGAAAGAAAATAGATGAAGAAGAGATGAATTCCTAGAGAGAGAAAAGTAGTGAGAGAAAGTAGAGAGGAGATGATTAACTTGGTGAGATTAGATTAAGAAAAGAAGTTGTTACAAATGACCATCCACCCTCCTAACATGCTAGGAGGGTAGTATATATAGTCTACCCACATGCGGGCTTTAATGGACTATATATTGGGCCGGGCTTGTCTTTTGGACTTTAATTAGTTTAAATCCAAGCCCGTGAATCACGACTAAATAACTACTTATTACAACGTTCTAATAAATATTACAATAGAAACCTATGACCGAACATTCTTGTTTGACTCAATATTTTGAGGCTAACACACGGGATCACGGTTTGTCAAAAGTCATCGAGAATGGATCTTTGAAGCTTTAATCCCTGCACAGAAGAAAAAACAAGACAACAAACACATTCGGGGCTCCCCCTACACTTATTATGAAAACGGTAAAGGATAGATCACGGGTTGCCTCCCGAGAAGCGCTTGTTTTTGTTAACCGAGTCAAGAGCCTGACTCGACCCAGAACTTAATTCAAGGGAAACGTGGTGAGGGATGGAATCATCTCTTGAGAGATGTCCTCACCAAAGTACAACTTCACGCGCTGGCCATTCACCTTAAAATTGGGCCCATTTGGCTGAGAAAGCTCAATGGTGCCATATGGGAAGACTTTGGCGATGGTGAATGAACCAGACCAGCGGCTCTTCAGCTTTCCCGAGAAGATCTTCAACCGAGAGTTAAAGAGTAAAACTTGATCACCAACATGGAACTCTCGGTTCTTAATCCTTGCATCATGGATGATCTTGGTCTTATCCTTGTAGATCAATGAGTTCTCATAAGCTTGGTTCCTTAGTTCGTTGAGCTCGTTGAGTTGAATCTTCCGAAGATCACCGACTTTGTTGATGTCAAAGTTAGCCCACTTCAAGGCCCAGTATGCCTTATGTTCCAGCTCGATAGGGAGGTGGCATGCTTTCCCGTACACAAGACGATAAGGTGTACAACCAATCGGGGTCTTATAAGCGGTACGGAAAGCCCACAAAGCATCATCTAATTTACCGGCCCAAAGAGGCACGATGCTCTCCCACAGTACGCTCCAGAATTCGCTTCAATCCGCGGTTAGATATCTCGGCTTGCCCATTAGTTTGGGGATGATAAGCGGTGGAAAGACGGTGATTGACACCGTACTTAGCCATGACTCTAGCAAATTGATCATTGCAAAAATGAGTCCCGCGGTCAATGATTATAGCACGAGGAACACCGAATCGAGCAAAAAGTTGTTTCAAAAAGTTCACAACCACCCTCGCATCGTTCGTAGGGAGAGCCTTAGCTTCAACCCATTTGGAAACGTAGTCAACGGCTACGAGGATGTACTTGTTCCCTTTAGATGATGGAAATGGCCCCATAAAGTCGATACCCCATACATCAAAGATTTCACATTCTTGTATGAAATTTTGAGGCATCTCATCTTTATGTGTGATCGTGCCTTGTCTTTGGCAAGCATCACAACGTTTAACCATTTCGTGAGCATCACGGTAAATGGTGGGCCAATAGAATCCAGTGTCGAACACTTTCTTGGCGGTATAATTTGGACCAAAATGACCACCGGTGGGTCCTTTATGGCAAGCTTCAAGAATTTCTAAAGCTGCGGGTCCATCAACACATCGACGAATAATCAGATCAGCACATTGTTTGAATAGATAAGGGTCATCCCAACAGTAAGTCTTAATATCTTTAAATAACTTCTTCTTTTGTTGGGATGTTAACCCTTCGATAAGGATACCACCCGCTAAGTAGTTTGCAATGTCCGCAAACCACGGGGTGTCATCAAGATTAGAATTTATAGACATTAAGGTCTCAAGGGGGAAAGAGTCATTGATCTCTTGGTTCGGATGATCCCCTTGATATGGATCCTCATGTCTACTTAGATGATCCGGGGCTAGGTTTTCGGCTCCCTTTTTGTCACGAATTTCGATTTTAAATTCTTGAAGGAGCAAAACCCAGCGAAGAAGTCTTGGCTTAGAATCTTGTTTAGTCAACAAGTACTTCAACGCGGAATGATCGGTGTACACGCTGGTGGTAGAAAGGACAAGATAATGCAATTGAGCCCCCCGTCATTGTCTTGCTAGCATAATGGATTGGTTGGAAGTGTTTGTTCACTCTTTGGCCCAAAACCGCTCCAATAGCAAAGTCGCTAGCATCACACATCAATTCAAAAGGTAGCTCCCAATTAGGGGTAACCAAGACCCGTGCCTTAGTTAGCTTATCCTTAAGAAGATTGAAGGATTCAAGACACTCTTTGGAAAATATGAAAGGAGTATCTTTTTCCAAGAGGTGGGTCATCGGACGAGCGATTTTAGAAAAATCTTGAATGAATCGACGATAGAAGCCCGCATGACCAAGGAAACTTCTCACACCCTTCACGGTTGAAGGTGGAGGTAATTTGGCTATGACATCCACTTTAGCACGGTCCACTTCAAGGCCGGCTTTTGAGATTTTATGTCCAAGCACAATGCCTTCTTTTACCATGAAATAGCATTTTTCCCAATTTTGAACAAGGCGAGTGTCTTCACACCGCTTAAGCATGCGTTCCAAATTGGCAGGGCAATGAGAGAAAGAATCACCATAAACCGAGAAATCATCCATGAAGACTTCCATAGTTTCTTCAACCATGTCATGGAAGATAGCCATCATACACCTTTAGAATGTCCCAGGAGCATTGCATAAGCCGAAAGGCATTCTTTTATAAGCAAATGTTCCATAAGGGCAAGTGAATGTGGTTTTCTCTTGGTCTTTGGGATCGATGGGAATTTGAAAATACCCGGAGAAACCGTCTAAGAAGCAGTAATAGTCATTACCCGCTAGACGTTCAAGCATTTGGTCCATGAAAGGAAGGGGAAAATGATCCTTTCTCGTAGCATCATTGAGTTTGCGATAGTCTATACAAACTCTCCACCCTGTAACGAGACGAGTAGGAATCAACTCATTGTTTTCATTAGGCACAACGGTGATTCTGCCTTTCTTAGGCACACAATGGACGGGACTAACCCATGGTGAATCCGAGATAGGGTAGATCATTCCCGCATCAAGAAGTTTGATAACCTCTTTTTTGATAACGTCATTGATCTTGGGATTCAACCTTCTTTGGATTTGAATAGTGGTTTTAAAGTCGTCCTCTATGAGAATTTTATGTGTGCAAAAGTGAGGATCAATTCCACGAATATCGGAGATTTTCCAAGCAATCGCTTTCTTGTAATTCTTAAGCACGGCGATAAGTCGAGATTTTTCTTCCTCTTTCAAGTCCTTTACGATGATGACGGGTGACTTCTTGTTGTCTTCAAGGAAAACGTACTCGAGATGAGACGGTAGGTCCTTAAGCTCTAAATCCGGAGGATTTTCGATGGAAGGCGTAGTCAAATTCGGTTCATCGATAGAGATATCCTTAGGAGATGGTGGAGAAATATGGTCCTCATTGAGAAGTTTCTCAATGGTACGAATGTCTTCATCCCAATTGGATGGATAATCATCATATTGCAAGTCCACATCTCCCAAAGTTGCTTCAAATTCTTTCAAGATGAAATCACTTTCTCCAAATGGAGTTAGTGATGGAGCAATAGAGGCAACGGTCTCAACAATGGGAAGAGAAGAAGAACCACTTTTACAAGCGTCTTTGAAATGTTCTTCACAAGCCTCATCAAGAACGTCAATGAAATTAACACTCTCGTTTTCAGAAGGTTGCTTAGAAAGTTTTCCCATGTTGAAGACGATTTTATCGTCACCAACTCTCATGATTAATTTGGTCGCGGCTACATCAATGAGAGTGCGACCGGTCCTCAAGAATGGACTTCCAACGATCAATGGAACACGAGGGTCCATCTCGTAGTCAACAACAACAAAATCCGCCGGAAAGGTGAATTTGTCGACACCGACGAAGACATCTTCGGCTATCCCCACTGGATAAGCAACCGTACGGTTAGCTAATTCCAAAGTCATTCGTGTGGGGACTAGCTCAGGTAGAGATAACTGTTTCCAAACACTTAATGGCATTAAGTTTATACTAGCACCTAGATCGGTTAGGGCCATACAATTCTCTACCCCAAGGAAATTGCAAGGAATGAGAAAACGACCCGGATCACCAAGTTTGGTGGGTAATTTCCTTAAGAGCACTGCGGAGCAATTCTCATTAAGTTGGGTCTGAGCGATATCAAGAAGTTTCTCCTTATCACTGAGAAGATCTTTAAACATTTTAGCATATTTGGGCATGTGAGCGAGAGCCTCAACAAAGGAGATATTGAAATTCAGTTGTTTAAACATTTTTAGAAAGTTAGAAACCTGAATATCATCCTTGTTCTTCAATTTCTCTTTCCTCAACCTTGAGGGATAAGGTATATTGGGTTGAGATGAAGGCTTTGGTATGGAATTCTCACTCACATCCTTGGGTGGTGGAGGGGTGGAAGTAGAAGGTGGTAGAATTGGAGAAGTAGAAGTTGGAGGTGTTGGAGAAATAGAAGGTGGAGGAACCGGAGAAGTAGACTCGTTTTCCTTTGTCACAATCACCGGCGTAGGGGTAAGAAGCTCGGGTTCCTTTAAACCTTTTCCACTGCGAGTGGTGATTGCTTTCATCTCCCCTCTTGGATTAGCAACGGTGTTACTCAGAAGAGAACCCGATCCAGAGGCTTGATTACTTGGGAAGAAACTAGCCATCATGTTCCTTAAGTCATTCGTTTGACTTGCCAAAGTGTTTCGTATATCGGCTCGAAGATCATTTCCTTGTTTCACCATATCTGCTTTCATGTTGGCCATTTCCCGCTGAAGATTCTGCACTATCGCATCATTAGTCCTCATGTAAGTTTCAACCTCGTGATTAAATACGGTGGGTTGGTTGGAAGGAGGAGCATGGTAAGCAGGTGGTTGTTAGGCGGGTTGTTGGTAAACTTGGTTGTTTCTTTAAGGTGCATATGGGGTTCTTTGGGTTTGATATTAATTTGGAGCACGAGGTTGGTTTTGATTGTTGCGATTGAGGTTGTTTGGGTTTTGTGGGGGAAAACCGGGTGGTGAAATAAAGTTGTTTGAGCGATAACTGGGCAAATTGCGGTCACTTTGAGGACGTGCTTGATAGCTTCCCGTAGAAAAGTTACCGTTGGCGGCATACACATTTTCAGGATTGTCATGAGTCGAAGAACAATCGGTGTGTGAGTGAGATCCCCCGCATATTTCACATGATTGACTCATAGCATTAACTTGGGCATTGATAGCTTTGGTGTTGTTAGCGGTTTGGAGAGCAAGTGTTTCAACAAGCGTAGTGAGCTTATCAATTCTCTTGTCGCTCTCATTAGTGCTAGCACTAGCCACATTAGTCCGAACACTCTTGGTTTGCACTCTAGATTTGTTCTCAATAATATCCCAAGCGGCATTAGAAGACTTAACCAAAATATTACCCCCCCCCCCAGACACTATTTAGTGAATCTTGGTCATTCATGCTTAAACCATTGTAAAAAGTATTAATTTGATGTACTTTTGTGAATCCATGTTGTGGACACTTTCTTAAAATTTCCTTAAAACGGTCCCAAGATTCACTAAATGTCTCACCGTACTTTTGTTCAAATGTAATGATTTCATTCCGCAAAGCGGTAGTACGTGAGGGTGGGAAAAAGTAGTTGATGAATTTGGTCTCTAAATCCGTCCACGTAAGAATACTTTGTGGCGGTTCCTTATCAAGCCAATTTTGGGCTTGTCCCTCTAAGGAGAAAGGAAAAAGTTGTAAGCGAATCACTTCTTGTGAAACCCCATTATACTTAACCGTATTAGTGAGTTGAAGAAACCTTTTTATATGGTCATGAGGATCATCAAGCGAACGCCCCAAGAAAGGTTGAGCAGAGACCATTTGAATGAAGCCGGATTTGAGTTCAAAATTGTTGGCTCCAATCTCAGGTATGACAATAGCATCGGTGTTGCCCTCTACGTGCGATTGTAAAAGCTCGATCATTGGTTGATTGTCCATGGTGACAAGAGGTGGAGTAATGACTTCGGCTTGAGCTACTTTCTTCTTACGAGCACGAGTACGCATACACACCTACAAAAGGAAAAGAAAAATGTGACAAGAAATATTATTGGGTTTTTTTTAATGTTTTTCTATTTTTTGGATTTTTGAAAATTTTATATTTTTTTAGGATTTTTGAAAATTTAAGCAAGAAAAATAACGTTCAAAGATGAAAGGATCCCAAAATCCAACGCGTCTCTCACTTAAAACCGTTAATCTTAACGAAAAGAGCCGGCAGCGGCGCCATTTAATACATGGTTTTTAACCAAGTATAAAATAAATTTCGTTCCAAGTCTTTCCGAATTGATTACCGTTAAACTAGTGCGACTCAGTCGTTCTTGGTGGAAAAATAAAAGAGATTGGTTATCTATTTTAAACTGAAAATAAAAATGTCGTTGAAAGCTAGAAAATTTAATCTAAAATAAAACAAGTTAAAACAATGCTAAGAAAAAAGGCGGAAAAAATTAAAGTTTGAAAAATAGAAACAATTCAGAAAACTAAGCCTGGAAACAAGAAAAAATGGAATGTCATAGAAATTGGGGTTTTTCGGAATAATAGACAAATTCAGAGAAATCTTCGGAATAAAGACTTTTTCGGAGAAAGTGACATTTTCGGAAAAATAGGTTTTTCAGAGAAAAAGGATGTTTTCGGAATAATGAACTTTTCAGAAAAAGGAGTGTTTTCGGAATAAAGAGGTTTTCAGAGAAAATAGGATTTTCGGAATAAAGGCTTTTTCAGAAAAATGGGATTTTCGGAATACAGACTTTTTCAGAAAAATTGGAATTTTCGGAATAATGCATGTTTTCAGAAAAATGGGAATTTCGGAATAAAGGCTTTTTCAGAAAAATGGTATTTTCGGATAAATGAACTTTTCAGAAAAAAGGAGTAACTTCGGAACTTTGAAGAATTTCATAAAAATGGTATGTTTTAAGTATTTAAAACCCTTTTCCGAAAAAGTAACAAACAGATATAGATAATCAGTAATATCAAAACTACAAAAATAAGCTACAAATAAGCACGAACCAAACAAGCAATTAACCAAAACTTTAACCAAATAAATTTTAAGAAGAACTAAATAAGCCACAAATTAAAAACTACCAAAACACTAAATAATCAAAACATTTAAAATCAACTAATAATCAAATCTATTAATCTATCAAACCAACTTAATAAAAAATAAGCCAAACACTAGAAAATCAATAACCACAATAAGCTCAAAACATCCACCACATCAAAACTAAAAGATCAATCACATGAATAAATCAATCACATAATCAAAGAGATGAAATCACTACATGATTAATTAAATCACCAAAAGATTAAGAAAGGTAGAATGAGAATTAAGAAAATAAGCTTGATTGATTAAGGATTAATATCAAAAGATTACAAGATTAATGTAAAGATTCAATAAGCTTGAAAAGAAAACTAGAGAGAAATTAAAAGCACACTTTAAAAAACAAAAAATTAACTACAACTACTAAAAACTAACCACCTAACACCCTCCTAATGACATATTAGGAGGATATTTATAGGAGGTGGGGAGATTAAGTGCTTAAGATTTCTTCTTTCTTTCTTCTCGTCTCGACTCGATTTAATTTTTTTGTCTTTCTCGACGTCGTCTTGGGATTTGTCGATATAAGTTGAACTTCTCTTATAATTTTCTTCTATAATTAGACTTGAGTTCTTCGACTTTATTAAACTTCCGTCTTTAGACTTTTTCTTCGATAAAAACCCGTGATAGCCCATGTTTTCTTCGTTTTGCATCTTTTGGTCCTAAAACACAATAAAAACACAAACCACGCATAATTCCGAATTTTACGACATAAAATACACGTTTTGGTCTTGTTATTATTGGAAATAAGTGGTAAAAGGATAAGTGTTTTCACACTTATGAAGGAACATCCCAAAAAGACCTCCCTTTCAACTTGTACATATGAATCCAACGAACCTAAAGCAATTCTTTGTTTTAAACAATAATCCAGATATTAGTGGTCATCAACGCTAGATTAAAAAAATCAAGACTACGCAACTCAAGCCCCCCCCCCCCCTCTCATCCTTAGGAACACAAATATCATCCCAAGAAACTTTAGCCTTCCCCGGACGGTACTGTCCATTACACCAAAGAAAACCCCGAATAGCTTGGTGAATATCATCAATAATACCTTTAGGAATGACAAGAACGGATGCCCAATAGACATGCATAGGTGATAAGACAGACTTACAAAGTTGTAAATGCCCCGCGAACGATAAAGACTTATTCTTCCAATCCCCCACTCGATTTTTGGCCTTTTCAACAAGGACTTTACAATCTCTTGTTAAAAGCCGCGACGAGATCAGCGGTACACCAAGATAAGTTATCGGTAAGGTGCCTTCCAAAAAGGCATAAAACCAAGAATTTCCACCTTAACGTGGTTCAACACGTTGCAAAAATTGGCCGTACTCTTTGGAATACTCGAAACCAAACCCGAAACCACTTTTAATTCTTCAAGTGAATCAACGACCACCTTTGCAGACTCCACATCACCGTCGAGTTCATTTGTTTCCTTGAATTAGAGGTGGCAAAATGGGCGGGCGGGTGGGCGGGCAAAACAGGCGACGGGCCAAACGGGCATGGGCAAAACGGGCACGGGCAAAACGGGCGGGCGGAATGGGCAGGCTAAACGGGCGCGAGCTAAAATAGAGAAAAAACATATAAAAACGTAGATATAAAAAATAAATATACTTGTTTGAAAACGGGGATAAAAAATTGAATATAAAATATTCTCCGGTAGCTTAATTAGTATTTTACATATGCGCTCATTAAGCTCATTTAATTTCTTACAGGTGCCTCCGTTTAACACATCAACAATAATGAATAGGCAAAAAGTGTCATATCCTTTATGAACAAGTGTCAAAAATTGCTCATATGTAACCAAATGGACAATATTTGCAACCTCTACCTGTAATATATATATATATATATATATATATATATATATATATATATATATATATATATATATATATATATATATATATATATATATATATATATATATATATATATATATATATATATATATATATATATATATATATATATATATATGTTGGATAAAAAGAGGAAGCCGAATTTTGTTATGCATAAGTTTATCCTAATATCAATAAATTCATATTTTGTTATGTAGTTCATGTGTGATTAGCAAGTGTTGAGATATGCGATCGTTTAGCCATCGGTAAATGCGTGAGCCTATCTAGGGCACACACTCAATACGGAGAATACTCGTTTATTTACGTTTTATTATTTATAATGTATAATAGAAACTTCACGTTTTGTTTAAATTAACGGTGGTTTAATTAATTAACGGGTTTTAATTAATCAAAGGCGAGTGCGTTATTTAAATTAAAGAAGGAAATCGACTTCTAGAACTATCCGGTGCCCTATAGGCGGCCGAATACCCTAAGGGGTCTAGAAGGATCTTTTGTTTGTTAATTAAGTAATTAGTTACTTAATTTAGGTGTTGGGTTGGGCCTTAATAATTTTGAGGAGGTGCTAGGATGTGTATAAATACAATCCCATACCCCTCATAAATTTTTGTCTCTCCCTCTTGTTTGTTTCGTCCGATCGCACAAACCCCCACACCCAAACCGAACAAACTTTTTCCTTTAACCTAAAATCACACTTAAAGGTTCAACCTTTATAAGATCAATCCTTCTTGGTGGTTTTCTTATAAAGATTTAAGCTTTATAACTAAACCGTAGATCTCATAATCTAGGTTTTAGTATTCCCTTGTGGTCCGAATTATTGTAAACCCTAATTAGGGTTTATTGGTGATTTTTCCAAGAGTCTTGTTACGTCTACAAAACCGTATCCTTACGCAATCCCAATTAGGGTTTTGGATATTAGGGTTTCTAGTTGCAAGATAATCGAAGTGAAGTAACCACTAGCATCGTGGGGTGTTCGTTTGACGTGTCGTGTGAGAAAACGTTAGAGGACGGTTACTTTACCGTTATAGCTTCAAGATCAAGATCAATTAATTGATTTATTCAATTAACTAAAGGTTGGTTTTATTATTGTTTTTATTATGTGTTAATCATGACTGTTATACTAGATCCATTCCGATGCGTACTCGTAGTTAATGGTTTAACTAGTTCTAAATCCCAACAGTGGCATCACGAGTCAAATCGTATGGCATTCACGGGTTACACATAGAATAAAACACGCTTGCTTCGCTTTAAAATCTCTTTTATTTATGTTTTTATGACAATTACATGCATACTTGTCATAAAGTTTTAATCTTGATCTAGATCTATTAAAATTGGGTAGGTTGAAACTGAACCGGTTAATAACTACTTTTGTTTTTTATTATCCGTCAAAGACCTTTGCATCTCACGGTTGTGATACTTTGCACGTCATCAAGTACCTTGCTCGAAAACTTGATGAGGGTCTTTGGTCCTCAATTTGGGGAAGACTCATTCGAGACTTGGATCTTATATGATTTATTGCTTTCATATAGAGTATGTCTTCTGCTTCTACCCTCTTCTGTCTGTTTTTATGTGCTTATTTGTTTTCCATTATGAATTGCAAAACGTAATAATTCAAGATTCTAGGAATTATAAAAACGGATTGAACTTATATCGAAACTAGCTTTAAAACTATGTCATATTAATACACCATATTTTCCTTGCGAATTGGCTATGTGTTATTTGTTAAAATCTTGATTTTTGAACAAATCTTAATATTGACATAAGAACTATGAAACTTGGTTTTATTGCATTCTAATTGTTTTGCGAAATCATATTGTCACTCGAGTTGGGCTTACATACCGTAATGATGGCTTATAAACTATCTTCTCAATGACGTGATTTGCAAAATTAATTAGTTTACAATACTTAAAATTACAACACCGTTTTGTGTCTTTACTAATGATGGACTTGCTATTGCACTTCGTGCTCTAGTCGAGCTATCTAGGGTTTGAGGGATCTTTAATCTTCTCCCGTGTTTCATAGGTGCTTCGACACTTATGGGATAATTATCCCAAGCACTTGCACCTTCGGGTGCATGTAGAGTAGGATATAGGGTTTGATCTCTCTTTAATCTTCTCCCGCGATAAAACATGCCTAAACCAAAAAGTTAATAAATTGTTTTCTTAACTTGTGCTAAGAGAATGAATTGCATGCATTCTTTTACACACTTTGACATTTGTTTTTCTAAAACTTATGTGATACCTATTTGAAATTTTTAAGTCTATGCCATCCAATTTAGAAGCACTTGTAGTTGTTTTTCGTCATCTGGTCAGACCTAGGGTGAATTACATACCCGAGGCGATCTTTGTCACTGGTCAGACCTTTGCCAATAATTGCTGCTTCAAATTGGTACGACTTAAGTCGAGTTCCTGGTCAGATTCGGAACCCGAGGCATAAAGATGAGATGAAACATACTCATGACTTTATTACGTGTAGAACAAGTTTGTTTGAGATGTTCAAAGGTGCTCGAAAGAGATGAGAGAACATCCCATCCAAACACTCTACAACAAATAAACTTCATGAATCGTCTCATAAATCTAAGATTTGCACTTGTAATGCAATTAACGCCTGTCGCTTACCTCTTGCCCTACTTGAATACTAGACGGTCGGACCTCTAATATTAAGTGGGATTGCAAGCAAGGATCTTAGTCTCAACATGATTAATTGGGTAGTTAATTCTTTGAGAATGTAATTATCGAAAATACTAATCGTTGAACTTTTATTTTGTAGATGAATAATCAAAACTCTTGCTTAAACAGCACGGTTGTTAAGTCATTCCTTGAAATGATGAAATTGACTGAGAATAACTTTGTTGATTGGTATCGTGCTCTTCGGATAGCGCTCGAAACTGATGACTTGGTTAAATACCTTGAGCAACCAATTCCTGATCAACCTGATATTCTGCCTCATGGTCATGAAGGACCAGAGCAAGACCCGGATTTACATCCAACTTGGGTCAAAAGGTCAAGAGAAATCGTTGGCCTTATGCTCATGACTATGTCCCCTGAACTCCAGAAACTTTTGGAGGGTCATGGCACATGGTCAATGATGGAAGAATTGAAGACCATGTTCACTGAACAAGCTGATCAAGAACTCATTGATGTTGCACGTGCTTTTCACGCGTTTAAACATGAGGATGGACAATCTGTGAGCTCCTATGTCTTAAAGATGAAGGGGTACATAGAGAATTTGGAACGTCTGGGTCACCCCATGTCCTTGAAGCTTTCGGTTAGCCTAATTTTAGCCTCACTGAATAAGGACTATGATAGGTTCGTGCAAGACTACAATATGCATGGTCTGGGAAAGACAATACCTGAATTGCATGCCATGCTAAAGCTACATGAGAAAACGTTGCCAAAGAAGGTTGCACCTGCTACTCCTAATACCATTAATGCTATTAGGGCAGGAAGGGTTCAAAAGCCTAACAAGGCTAAACCGTCTAATGCTGTGAAGGGTAAGAATCGTGGTAAAAGGAAGAAAGTAGCTAACTTTACTCCTTGAGCCAAGATTCCCCCTCCACCAAGAAGAGAGAATCCTGCTAAGGATGCCATTTGTCACCAATGCGGTGACATTGGTCATTGGAAGAGAAACTGTCCAGAGTATCTCGCTGAGTTGTGGAAGAAAAAGAAGTCCTCTCAAGGCGCTAGCACTTCAGGTATCTTTTCCATAGGACTCTATACTTTTCCTAATAAATCTTGGGTTTATGACACTGGTTATGGTACTCACATCTTTAATACTACTCAGGGTCTAAGGATAAGTAAGAAGCTGAAGCCAGGAGCTTTGAATCTGTATGTGGGCAATGGTCATCGTGCAGCTGTTGAAGCCATTGGTGTTTTTCAATTATTTCTCCCTAGTGGACTAGTTGTTATGTTGAATAAGTGTCATTACGCACCTTCTATTTCTAGAGGGATTGTTTCAGTTTCATGTTTGTATGACGATGGATTTGTTAATCGTTTTGAGAACAATGCAAGTATTTTGGTTTCGAAAAATAATATGTTTTATTTTAATGCTGTTCCTAGTAATGGTATTTATGAAATTGATATGTGTGATTCTAATGCAAACAATAGTTCTATGTATGCTGTAAGCAACAAAAGGGCCAAATCTAGTTTCGACTCTACATTGTTATGGCACTGTCGCCTTGGCCACATAAGCAAAAAGTGCATTAAGCAATTACAATCTGATGGATTGCTTAAGTCAAACGATGATGACTCCTTTGACAAATATGTTTCATGTTTATCTGGAAAGATGGCACGTAAACCTTATTCACATCAAGTGGAGAGGGCTAAAGATCTACTTGGACTAATCCACACTGATGTATGTGGTCCATTTAGAACCGTGTCAAGACAAGGTGCAAGTTACTTCGTCACTTTCACTGACGACTTTAGTCGTTATGGTTATGTTTACTTGCTAAAGCATAAACATGAAGTGTTTGAAACATTTAAGGTGTTTCAAAAGGAAGTAGAAAATCAACTCGGTAAAACCATAAAGGCACTACGTTCGGATCGTGGAGGTGAATTTATGAGTTATGAATTTCTGGAACATCTTAAGGAACATGGGATAGTTTCCTAAAGAACTCCTCCATATACGCCACAACATAATAGTGTGTCTGAGAGGAGAAATAGAACCCTACTTGATATGGATCATTCCATGATGGACCAAACAACTCTTCCTAAATCCTTTTGGGATTATGCTCTTGAGTCTGCTGCTCGCATACTCAATATGGTTCCAACTAAGAAGGTTGAAAAGACTCCATACGAAGTATGGTATAGGCAAGCCCCTAAGTTGTCTTACTTAAAGGTCTGGGGATGTGAGGCTCTTGTTAAGCGTGACACGCTTATCAAACCTGACAAACTAGAGCCCCGATCTGTTAAGTGTATATTTGTAGGTTACCCAAAGGAAACGATGGGTTACTCCTTCTACTACCCACCCGAGAACAAAGTATTTGTTGCTCGTAATGTTGAATTCTTAGAGAGCAATCTTATGAATAAATAAGCAAGTGGGAGTATAGAGGATCTTGAAGTAATTCAAGATGAAGATATACATCCTTCTGAAAACACTAGCAATCATGAAGAGGATGATCAAGAAATTGATGAACCTATAAGTGATATAGCTCCCATTCGAAAGTCTACGAGGACTAGGCGTGCTCCTGGCCGTATGTGTTTATACATTGACGCTGAGGAACATGAGTTAGGGGATCATAACAAACCCACTAACTACAAAGCTGCATTGGCAGATCCTGAATCTGAGAAATGGTTGGATGCTATGAATGTGGAGATGCAATCCATGAAAGACAATGATGTCTGGATCTTAGTTGACCTTCCCCCTAACGCTAGAACTGTTAGTGGCAAGTGGTTGTACAAGAAGAAGACCGACATGGATGGCAATGTACACACCTTTAAAGCTCGATATGTAGCGAGGGGCTTCACTCAAACCTTCGGGGTTGATTATGAAGAGACCTTCTCTCCTGTTGCGGATATCAAAGCTATAAGGATTCTCTTAGCCATAGTCGCGTTCTATGACTATGAGATTTGGCAAATGGATGTTAAAACCGCCTTCCTCAATGGACTGCTTTACGAAGAAGTCTATATGAAGCAACCTGAGGGTTTTGTTGATCCAAAGTATACAAACTGTGTATGCAAGCTTCAAAGATCCATTTATAGACTTAAGCAAGCATCAAGGCAATGGAACAAGAGGTTTGATGATGAAATCAAGAAATTTGGTTTCAATCAAAATCCTGATGAGCCATGTGTATATATCAAAGCTAGTGGGAGTAGCGTAGTGTTTCTTGTCATGTATGTCGATGACATATTGTTGATGGGAAAAGACATTCCAATGTTGCAAAGTATAAAAGCTTACCTTGGAAGGTGTGTTTCCATGAAGGATTTGGGAGATGCTGCGTATATTCTTGGAATCAAGATCATACGTGATAGACCTAGACGGTTAATTGGTTTATGTCAAAGTGCTTACATAGATAAGATTTTGAAGAAGTATAACATGGACAATTCCAAACGTGGCTTTGTTCCCATGCAAACTAAATCAAAATTATCTAAGATTCAAGGAGCATCAACACCTGATGAGGTGAGACGCATGCAGAGAGTTCCTTATGCTTTGGCAATAGGATCAATCATGTATGCTGTTAGATGTACGAGACCTGATGTTGTGTTCTCTCAGAACATGACAAGCCGATTTCAGCAAAATCCTGGTGATTCTCACTGGACTGCTGTTAAGAACATTCTGAGGTATCTTAGGCATACCAAAGACATGTTTCTTGTTTATGGAGGAAGTATGAAAAGAGAGCTCAAGGTTGCTTGCTACACTGATGCTGGATATCTTACGGATGCTGATGACACGAAGTCTCAGACAGGATATGTTTTCATGTTGAATGGAGGTGCTGTAAGCTGGAAAAGCGCAAAGCAGACCATCCATGCAAACGCATCTATAGAGGCTGAGTATATAGCCTCTTCGGAGGCTGCTAAAGAGGCAGTTTGGATTAGGAAGTTTATTTCTGGGCTTGGTGTTATTCCCACAAATAATGAACCTATGACGATGTATTGTGACAATATCGGAGCCATTACTATAGGTAATGAACCAGGAATCACTAAAGGTGCGAAGCATTATCGTTCCAAAGTTCACTACCTCAGAGAAGTGATTGAACTTGGTGATGTTAGTCTGGAGAAAGTTCACACAGACGACAATTTAGCTGACCCTTTCACAAAGGCGTTAGACCTTAAAAAGCATTCCATGTTAACTTATGTAATTGGTTTGCTTCCAGCTAATAGTCTCATGTAATCTGTGTTATCGTAGTATTTGGATAATTTGGGATTGTAAGACAATTTAATTATTTTCTGATGAATAAAGATATTTGATGTTTGTTATCTTCATATAATTGTTGTTTCCCTATGTTTGTATGTTTAAATTATTGAATATTTAATTATTCTAAACATGTCCATTGTCGGTTAAACAATATCGGAATATTGTATACATTAAGACAAATATGAGTGTTGGTAATATACTGGTATATATGGTGGACGGCTTCCAACCAAACTCATATGTTATTCATTGATATGAATATTGGACACCCCGAACTTTCGAATGTTTACTTTTGGATCCGTTGTCATGAGTAAATTCGAATACATAAATGGTGAGGATTAGGTCATCCTTAGACTTGAGATGCAAACAAGTTGTGCATGTGTGGATATCGCTTCTTAATTTTATGTCCAACGCTAGTTCGGAAGATCTAGCTATAACGACTCTAATTGGAAGTGTTGTGAAGCAGCATCCACAGACACTTGCAGTCAATATAGAATTCGTTCCTCCACTCTGATATAGTGCAGTGAAGTACCCTGGATCCCCTCCAGAATTAATTAGGTAACTGTATGGCCGTACCCAAAATGTAATCAAGATGATGCTTGTTACAATTTGGACTATCTAAATTAATTTGTAAACGAGGAATTAAAGTTAAACTATATGGAATGAGTTAGGATCCATATCCATGGTTTAACCGGTACATTGAAACGAAGGGATGATTATCAGCAAGCTCAAATAATCGTACACCATTACTAGCGTTTAAGATCTTATTCTTGAAACTATTTAACTCAACATTTTCCGGTTATAATGAAGTGTTGCTAGATGCTTCATTATGAATGCTGTATGTTTAAACTCTCACAAGTGGGAGCTGTTGAGATATGCGATCGTTTAGCCATCGGTAAATGCGTGAGCCTATCGGGGGCACACACTCAATACGGAGAATACACGTTTATTTACGTTTTATTATTTATAATTAAACGTATAATAAAAACTTCACGTTTTGTTTAATTAACGGTGGTTTAATTAATTAACGGGATTTAATTAATTAAAGGCGAGTGCGTTATTTAAATTAAAGAAGGAAATCGACTTCTAGAACTATCCGGTGCCCTATAGGCGGCCGAATACCCTAAGGGGTCTAGAAGGATCTTTTGTTTGTTAATTAAGTAATTTTACTTAATATAGGTGTTGGGTTGGGCCTTAATAATTTTGAAGAGGTGCTAGGATGTGTATAAATACAATCTCATACCCCTCATAAATTTTTGTCTCTCCCTCTTGTTTGTTTCGTCCGATCGCACAAACCCCCACACCCAAACCGAACAAACTTTTTCCTTTAACCTAAAATCACACATAAAGGTTCAACCTTTATAAGATCAATCCTTCTTGGTGATTTTCTTATAAAGATTTAAGCTTTATAACAAAACCCTAGATCTCATAATCTAGGTTTTAGTATTCCCTTGTGGTCCGAATTATTGTAAACCCTAATTAGGGTTTATTGGTGATTTTTCCAAGAGTCTTGTAACGTCTACAAAACCGTATCCTTACGCAATCCCAATTAGGGTTTTGGATATTAGGGTTTCTAGTTACAAGATAATCGAAGTGAAGTTACCACTAGCATTGTGGTGTGTTCGTCTGACATGTCGTGTGAGCAAACGTTAGAGGACGGTTACTTTACCGTTATAGCTTCAAGATCAAGATCAATTAATTGATTTATTCAATTAATTAAAGGTTGGTTTTATTATTGTTTTTATTATGTGTTAATCATGATTGTTATACTAGATCCATTCCGCTGCGTACTCGTAGTTAATGGTTTAACTTGTTCTAAATCCCAACAGTTCATTATGAAACAAGTATTCTTGTATGACAAACATGAAAATCTAGACGACATTAGTAAATGTAAACAGTTAAAAAATGTCTTATTGCTATCACATGGCAAACATGAGAACTAATGTAATTTAAACATTGGAGTTTTCTATGCATCGTTGGGTTTATGGTTGATATATCAGATTAAATGATTAATGTGATTGTTCACATAAGAATTTACTATGCATCTTTTGGTTTAAGCCTTAAGGCTAATAGATTAGGTTAACTGATTATTGTGATTCATCATCACATGGAAAAAGGACTAGTGCACTAACTGGTAAAGATTAGTTAATAACTCATGTAAAGGGAATACTAAATAAATCAATTGCATACAACAAACCTGTGATGAATTGGTGGGTGATGGTGGAGCACATTGGTACCGGTTTAATTGAAGATGCATGAGGAATAAGCCACGTTAAGTTAGAGTAGAATAAAAAGGGTAAAAATTACACGAGGGCTAATAGTCATTTCAAAATAATTTTATGTGTAGGAAGCAATTTTGCTATAGGTAAATATCATCTTCCTTATTTAATTTATCATTTTTAGGTTTAAACATCTGGGTTTGGGTTTGGGTTATTGTGTGTCCATACCGATCTTGGAAGGGCGTTACCGGCTCCTGATATATTCTAAACAAAACATTTGTGTAACATATTAACATACTCCTATATGACAGATCAACCAACTACTCTTATATCATCGAGTAACACATTATTACAAACATTTGAAACAAAGACGTAACTTCAACTATTTTATTCTGAAAATACAAATACTAAATATGAAATTTTCATATTGTTACAATAATAGACTCCTGATCGGGATTCAAGGATAAACTTCAATTACGGATTGATAGGCTTGAATATTTTTTACTGTGTAACGCGTAAATCCTGCTTGGGTGAACAGATACGACCATTCTTTCAGTGTTCGCTCTTTTCCTTCACTTGTATGAGCCATCATGACCATGTCGAGCATCAATGCGACATCTTTAAACTCATGATCTTCCTGTCCTAAAACCGCATCTACGATTATTACCTTTCCGGTTTCTTGAGGAATAGCCTCTTTGCATTTTCTTAGTATTTCAATGCATTCTTCATCACTCCAATCATGCAATACTTTCTAAAAAAAAGAAAGTTAAAACTATTAAAATACAGTAGATATATAAAAAAAAAGCAAGGCGAGTTAGTACAGCTAGATTAGATAAGTAAAACACCATAGATAAGAAATAAAAAAGTAGGGGAAAGATGTTTTGGAATTTCTGCTTGAGTTTTTTTCTTTTAACTTTTCTGCTTGAGTGTCCAAATTTCAACACAAGTCCAAAAAAGACAACGTACCACATAATTAAAGGCAAAACATATTGGTCCATGAAATAATAATATACTCAGCGCAAAAGCCACCGAACATGCAATTCTGCCAGTTCCAACTCACAATTAACATATGTAGTTATGTCCCAATTAATTATGTAGGGATGGGTTAGAATTGAAGATCAGGAAGTTGGGTTGTGTGCAAGTCGATCGGGTAGGTGGTTTAATAAGAAAAAGTGAAAAACTAAAATATTACTGTACTAACTTAGAATAATCTTTGTCATGATGAGTGAGACATGCATAAAAAGATTTGCATGTATGAAGGGAGTATGTTTTCATACTCTCTCCGTCCCATATTAATAGTTCACCGACCAAAAACACGTATATTAATAAAAAATTATTTTTTTAGTTTTCTCTCTCTTACTTTTTACACAATGACAATTTTGTCCTTAACCATTTAATTTACAACTTCCCTATTGTTTGTAATAATACCCTCAAGTGTAGGTAATATGGTAAACTTAATCTACATTTCTTATCTATTTTTGGACTGAACTATTAATTTGGGACGTCCCAAAATAGTAATATAGACTATTAATATGGGACGGAGGTAGTAAAAGAAAAGTTGTTTTCTATTTGTAGAAAACCTTAAAAACTGTTTGCATGAAAAGACTAACCATCGTGTAAACTGCATCAGCTTTTGGAATAAGATTAAACATATCGCCACCAACGTGTTCCACGCCTTTGATTTTCGGAGCCACCGACACCACGTGAGGTTGATCAAAATTAATCCCTTTGATCCATGGACAACCTTCCACAATCAAGCGTAAAGCCGTCCCATCACCACCACCAACGTCGACCACGGTTTTCAGCTCCGAAAACACTTCAGGACAGCCTTCTAATATCGCTCCTACTGCCACCCGAGCATCACACGCCATTGCATCATCGATAAACTTACTATGGCTAGGATTTGCAGCCGCGAATCCCCATACATCATCACCATGGGCCGCGCCAAAAGGCGCGACCTCATTGCTCAAAACCCTGGCACTTAGCTTGTGCCAAGGAGCCAACATGACGGGACTACTCTCGAAAAGTATGAAATCCGCCATGCTATGCTTGCTTTGCCTCGTTAGAAGGCGAGATAAAGGGGTTAGAGTATATCCTACAGATGTTTCGGAAACTGGTTTTTCTTGAAAAATCTTGTATTGGACCAAGAACCTCATGATCCGATGCAAAGAAAACGATGAACACCCCAGCTTTGACGCTAGGTCAGATAGCGTCATTGGGGCTTCATGGCTTTCGAGGATATCGGGTATCCCAAGCTCAATGGCACACTTGATCACAGCCATAGGAGTGAAACCTAAAACATATTTCCATATTTCTTTAAGTGCTGCTTCGTCTTCTTTGCAAATAGTTTTCTCTAATTGACACGTTGTATTCATTTTAATTTTTTCTTTCAAATTTGAATGCATAAGTGTAAGAAAATATTAGGGTTCTTTAAATAGAGTGAAGTTTGCATGCTTGTGCTTTTTATTTCTTGTACAGTTAATGCCCTGTTCTAAATTATAATATCTTTATTTTCATATATAGAATTGGACAGTTCGATCTTTTCAACTAGCAACAATAAGTTAATGATCATTTTTTATAAATTTTAAAAGTATTTACCAAACCACGACACAAAGAAGTTGGATAGATTTTCTGTGTTAATCTTTTTTTATAATTTAAAAGATCTGAATGAGCATCTTAATAACATCTTTCCTTTTGTCGGAGTGCTTGTTCAATTTCATTAGAAGTCTCATCTCCTTCCAAACTTTAGTAGATTAACAACACTCAAAGAGTAGATGTTGATGAGAGTCAGAAACCTTAGTACACATAGAACACTTTAAATCAACATTTTTCATCCAAACATGCATTCTATCTTGTGTCATCAGCTTCCCTTAGAAAATGAAAGCATGTTTATTAATTTGAGAAAACCATATGACATGATGCCAATATGCATTTTGCCATCTACCTCCCTTGCAGTTATTTTCTCACCCGTTAATGGAGGTTTATTAATAAAATAACATGTACTACTAGGGTATAATGGAAAAGAAACTTTAGGTTTCGTAAATCGTACTCTATTTTTTGCACGAAAATTTATCAAAAACACCTAAGGAAGAAGCTATTTAGAAAGGTTAATGATTTACACACTCCATAAATTTATTGGGACACTCCAAACTATACATCGAACAGTTATAACTGTGATTTTAACAGATTATACATTGGAGTGTCCCAATCAAAAATTTAAGTGTGTCAATCAATTCCTATTTAAAAAAGAAGAAAAGCTACAAGAAAGCTACAACATGTTTAAAAAAGTTGATTAGATGGTTAATCTAATCAATCCAAATTGATATGAAACTCATATTCATATGAACGATCCAAGCACATGATAAAACTATTGACCTTATTAACAAAATTGACCTTTCTAAGTGTAAAATCCGCTTTAAAATCCTTAAAATCATTAAATGCATGAATCTATTATATCTAAAGATTCATTCCTATCATTGAATGTGGAATGATTATGCTTATTTGCTTACACTGTTACATGCTTTTATCATCACATTCATCATATAGGTAGATGGAAGGTTTATTCTGCAGTTTCATATCAATATAATAAGAAAACAAAAAGATTTTTATCATCAATGTTTACTTGATAAGACTTTTCATGTCCTACAATTTGCTATATAAACTTCAGTATTGAGATGTGCAAACATATTCTTTCTTCAGACCGAAAAAAAACTAACCAGTTATATCACTTCAACAATATTAAATCCACAAACTTCTAATCTCAAAATCACAAGCCAATCTCAGAAAACAACAAACTAAACTATCCCATTTCAATCCATTTACAAGAATCAAAATAGAAATGAATTATATGACCTCGGTTATTATTTCGTGTTTTTTTATAAATGTTAACAGATCTAGAAACACACACGAATATCTTCATCATCGATCTATCTGAAGGAAACCTTCTTTAATATTCGAATCTCCAAGATATAGAACATAAACAAGATTGTTTTGTTCTTCTTTGAGATTCGTTTAAGAAAATACACGAGACAAACACGACAAAAAGACACCTACCCGAGACATTTTTTACAAAGATGTTGAAGCGTCAAACAGATTATACTCCAATAGATCTGAAATTGATTCGTGTTATCATTTATGTGATGAAAGATGATGTGATTTCATTTTGGTTGGGGTATGTGGTAGGGAGGAAGGATTATTTGTGTAACTAATAAAAACGCAGTAATGTGTAATGAGGAAGATGGAGTCATGGAGAGACAAGGGTATCCCAAAAAAAAGATGTGTTTTTTACTTTTTGTGAAGACATCAAGAAAACTAGGGTTAGTTTGTGCAATTGGAAATTGGGCCTCCACATATTTTGATATCACGGGCCTTATATGTTTGATTAGAAGTCATAGCTGTGATAAAAAAAATGGCTGAGGTTATAAAAATGGCTTCTTTTTTTCTTATTATTTTAAGGGTTTTGCTAATGACAACCCTTAGGGTTGTCGTTAAGTAGTAAAGTTTTATTACATGATTATAATGAATGATTTTGATTGGATGGATATTCCGAAAAAAGTGAAGACAATTAATACTTGATTCTGATTGGTTAATTTAATTCATTACAACCAATTGTAATAAAAATTCAATTCTTAACAACAACCCTTAGGGCTATCATTAGCAAAACCCTTATTTTAATTAGGTAAATTATGATTAGTAATGTACGTGTATGAACCAATCACTCAAGTAAATTGGAATTTAAAAAGGAAGGCTTTGAATGTTATTTTGGTGTATGATGTATGAGATTCACTTTTTTTTCAAATGATTTATTTTTAATTCATTTTTTAGTTTCCTTTTTTTACCAACTAATTATTATCTTAAAAATATTAATCATATGGCATGTTTGAAAATATTATTTATTATACTTATAGCTATAGGTATATTTTGATATCCTCGGGTTGTAAGTCCACAAAATCATTCTCAATATCGGACAAAAAATGAACACCGCAAATACATGCAAATGAGCTTTTAATCATTTTGGTGATTTAGTTATGATAAGAATAAGTTTTTTTTATCATATATCAATCAATGTCTATAAAAATTAGTATAATATTTATAAGTCATAGTGGATATATATACATTTTTTATTTACCTATGGATTTATAGCATATTAGCCTATTAATTCACAAGGATAAAACCTAACGTCACACATGCTTAAACATGTAAAACTTTTATTTTTCAATAAGTTAGCATAATTATTTAAAATTTGTTTGTATCTAATAAAAATTAAACTTGAAAACTCATATTTTAAAAAATTATCCATAAGTTTTTTTTGATATTAAGTCATCTTTAAGTGATTGACATTATATAGCAACACACAATTTGTTCAAAATTAAAATCACGGGAAACAATAATCAACAACAATGTAAGTAAATTATACAATAATACATGAACACAAAATATCTACACCAAGCTCCACAAATAGATCCTAAATAAACCCGTCATGTTAATTTCAATCTAACAACAAATAATATTACAGTAAGTAAACACAAGAATAGCATATATACTAAATATTACAATTTGTTCAATATTACGATCATAATAAACAACCAATAAACCCGCCATGTTAATTTCAATTTAACAACAAATATCATGCCTCTAGAAGAGCAAACACATGCCCCCTTAGTGCAACGCCCGGGTTCCGGAAGTCTCGTTTATAGTTAAATTAAAACTTTTTAGTTAATTAATATATGACATGAATCGCGAACATTTAATACAAACGTTGCGTATATTAATTAATTATTATAAGTATTACGTATGTAAACATGAATATTAATGCACGATAAGTATTCACGTAAATACTTAAATCATACAAGACAGAAAACACGAGCATAAAATACAACCACACACGATAAATATTTAGGACACGAAAAATAAAACAAATGTGCTTGTGTGTTGTGTGTGTGTGACGTCCAAACTAAGAAGCGAATGATGGGCTTGCCCAATCCATTAATTATCCAAGTAATAACCAAATAAGGACTCCAGGGATTTTCATAAAACACATTCCCAGTAAATTTATCAAAACCTTAAACTTTATTCCTCCTCCTTCTCTTTGGTCGCGGCACACAAGAACACTACGAGAACGATATGTAGCTTTTGATATTGGATCATTAACGGTATAGTGTTTGTGTTTAAAACCTTATTAATCACACGCGAATTGGTAACCTCGAATCCTTTTCTTTTTATTTATTTATTTTATGATCTAAATCTTTAAAAAAAATGATTAAAAACATAAAATCATAAAAGATTTGACAAGATTAAGAGGTTCGGGTATGGTTTATTCGGTTTGCACGCAAACCGAGATCCATGGGGGTCTCGGTGGTGTTTGTTTCTCACCAGTCGCAACCCTAAATAGGGGCGGTGGTGGTTTTGTGTTGCCAGCCGCAACCCCTACCGCCACAGCAATGGGGTACGCAGACGTGCAGTGGCAAACCGAGACTTTAATGGTCTCGGTGGTAAACAGTGGGCAGCAGGGGGACGAACAGCAGCAGCAACGGCAACCCTGGCCTAGCCATGGGCTGCGTCGCAGCAGTGGCACCGACACCACTGTTGGTGGTTGTTGGGTGTTTGGCCGCAAGCCACAGCCAAATGGTTGTGGTGATGCGTGGCGTTTGAGGCAACACCGAGACCTCCATGGTCTCGGTGGAAGTTTCGAGTGGGGTCCGGTTACAACTAGGGGTGTCGAAAAAGTTGACCCGAACCCGAACCCGAATAAGCCTATTCGGGTTGGGTCACTCGGGTCCAAAATCGTATTCGGGTTGACCCGAATTGACCCGAGTTCTAATTAGGCTCGGGTTCGGGTTTATATTTTTTAGCCTTGACCCGACTTGACTCGACCCGAAGTGACCCGAACCCGACCAACCCGACTTGACCCGACTCAAATAACACATTTTACATTGAATTATTACTTAAATTAGCGAAATTTAATACTTTTTCCTTATAGTCGGGTTGACCCGAACCCAAGTTGACCCGACCCGAATTGACCCGACCCGAATTGACCCGAACCCGAGTGACCCGAGTTCTAATTAGGCTCGGGTTCGGGTATGATTTTTTTTAGTCTTGACCCGACCCGAATTGACCCGAACCCGGTTGACCCGACCCGATTCACACCCCTAGTTACAACCAAACACACCAAGGGGGTGTTTGGTTAGACTTTTACAAACACATGTATTAATTTTAATTATTAATTAGTTTAATAAAACATAATTAATTAAATTATTTAATGTTTATGACTTAGGATATAATTTATTTAAATAAAATTATGTTATTATTATGTCTATTTTATTTAAATAAAACTTATGATAAACAATTAATAACTTAATTGTTTATGTATATTTAAATTAAATAAAACTTAGCTTAATTAATTTACATCATTTTAAGATAAAGTTAATTATATTAATCATGCAATATTGTTAATTAATAATAACTTATGATAACATGTAATATCATTATTAATTAATAATTATAAGTTAAGACTAATTATTTAATCATTATTAAACTTTACAATATAATTAAACATGACATATTATAAGCTTATTAGAACTATATGTTATATCATTTATTTATTTAATAAGTCTACTATTAATTATGGAGAGTTAAGATCAACATAGACCTTTTTTTTTCATAGACCATATCAACCAATCACATTCATTCAATTTAACTTTTCATATTTTCTTAAAAATTAAATAACCCACAAACGGTAAATCGTCAAGTGACAAAATATACATCATTACAACGAGAATTAAATATCTTTCTATCGAGGGGCACATGTATATGCTTTCGACGAACTTTTTTTCGAATTTTTTTCTTAAGCCACGTCTGAGAGAATCATATATGATTCGTCATGTATCATATATGATTCGTCACGAATATATATGATTCGTCACGAATCATAAATGATTTTCATAAAATCATATATGATTGTGTATGAATCATATATGATTTTCTGAAAATCATATATGTTTCGTGACGAATCATATATGATTCTATCAGACGCGACTTAAGAAAAATAGTCGAAAAAAAAGTTTTTCGAAAGTATATACATGTGCCCCTCATTTGAAAGATGATTTAATTCTCATCACGATGGTATTTTTTGTTTTGCGTAACGATTAACGGTTTGTGAGATATTGAATTTTTAAAAATATATTTTTGTTGTTAGATGAAAAAATGGGTGGTTGTGATTGGTTGATTGGGTCTATGTTAAAGAAAGGGTCTATGTTAAACTTTTTTCTAATTATGGAAGCATGGTAAAAATATACTAATTATGGTAACATGTTAATTATTGAAACATACTAAATATGGTAACATGCTATTTATGGAAACATACTAAATATGGAGACTTTCTAATTTGAAAAGTTACTAATTATAGAAACTTTCTATTTTTGGAAACTTACTATTTAAGGAAACTTGATACTTTTGGAAAGTTACTATATATAGAAACCTGATATTTTTGGAAAGTTACTATATATAGAAACCTGCTATTTTTAGATAGTTACTCATTATGTTATAACAAGTACTATAACACTTAAAACATAAATTACACTAATCTAAAACACATGAAACATTAAGAATCACATGATTAAACAAGAACAAGTATAATAAGTAAGAACATGTCAAGTAAACTAAATAACTAGTATGTATAAATAAAACAAAAACTTATTCATGTCCCTTTATTATGTAGCTATCGTGAAGTCGGAGTGATCTTCCGCGTTCGTTTTCGTCTTCATTTACTGGACATAAGGTACGGATATTCCGTCCTTCAGTAAGGACATCATTCTTTCCTATATTAGGATTTCCCCTTTTGTAGCCATCTGATTTCCCCAGTAGTTTACGTATCTTAAACACTTTAGTATATGTTATGTTTATTTTAGATTGCCTGAGCAATATACACGCATGCCAGTTTCACCTAGTTATGGGGATTCCATAACCATAGCACTGGAGGCACCGGTGTTATGACTCTTCTGCGGTGAGCGTGATTGCTCGCGGCGTCCCTTTACAGTATTTGGCCTATGTTATTATTATCATGCGGGGCGAATGGGTGCATTACTGCATTCTAGGACAAGTTTAGTAAGATTTCATGGTAACTGCGGTGTGTGCCTTGCATCCATTAAAGGAGCTGATTCCTGCACTCATATTGTTATAATTAGAGGCAACCCCTCTAATTACATGATGAGGTCACCCCTCTAAGTATTCATGCACGTTGATACCTCATGACCTATATGGGCTCCGGGCATATTTAAAATACAGTTTTCAGTATAAACTAAACATAAGTCTTTTCATAATATAACCAGTTTATCAATTACACCAGGTTTTCTAGAACTTACACTTATTCCGATGTACTTCATTTCATTTCATTTCTTGCTTATGTTTATGCTTTACATTTCATTGTCATATATCCGCACGCTGAGCGTATTGCTCAGTTATATTTCTTTCTATGTCCCAATACGGCAGGTACTAAAGGGCAAAGCTAGGATCTCGAAGAGTACGTGCATTTGGATGGAGGCTCCCTTGTCTTCATTTCTTTAATGCATTTACTTACTTTTGCTTTGTTGGACATTTTTTAGTCCTTTCATACATTTCTATACTTATACATTGTGTGTGGAGCTTATGTTTGGAACCGTTGTTTGTTTCCGGTTTCCTTTATGGTCATTTAATGTTTTAAACATTTACCTTGCATGCTTTGATGACACATCATAATTACTACGTAACGGTCCACTTATCCAAGTGGGGTGTTACACTAAGTGGTTTAGATCAAAGTTCCACTGAATTCGGAATCTCCAAATAATCCAATTCATAGTTTGAGCTACCGCATTAAAGCGTATTTTCCCCAATTAATTAAATAGCACCAGATCACTCCATTTAGTATACTCGATAGTTTGGATAGTGATTTAAACCTCACCAATTCTTAACCATGCACATAAACTTGATGCAGTCGTACAACATAAAAGTAGATCTTGGGGGTCTTTTAACTCTTGATCACCCCAACTCTAACCGAATCAATATCAATGAGGTTTGTAAGTTGTGTCCCACCATAGAATGCGGGGGCCTAGATCACTGATAGATCGATTACCCAAAAGACTATTTTCGTAAATTGTTTTTAAATTTTTTTACGAAAATAGTCCTTAGGTTATTATTGTGCTGAAAAGTTAGTCATTAAGTAACGACTGTTAGTACGGTACATTTAATTGACATACTCACAAATTAATATAGCGGTTTATTTTATTACTTTATGTATTTAATAAAAAGAAGTCTGCCAAAAGCAGGCATGATAATTTTATTTTATAGATAATATCAATACCACGCACATCACGATTTTGCCTTGTAGGAAGATCACTGCCTAGCGCCAAGAACGAACACTAACTGTGATTCAAGGGTGAAGCTTAGAGAAAGGGGTGTGGTGACACTCATATGGAATGCCATTTAGGCCCTATTATGACCACATCATTTCAACACAATATCTAAAAAATTCATCTCAATATAAACACAAATCAACTCCCCTCTAGTGAAAGAGAAGAAAACCCTAACTGCTCAACTTTTTTAATCGATAGTTCAATCCATCTCAATTGATTTATTTATTACATGTTACAAAGCGATTGGATCATCCTACAATAACTCTACCATGATCGTTTTCTACTGGATTTGTTTTTAGGATTTTATAACTCGTTTGTTATTATATGTGAAGACTGATTAGATGTGTTTGATGTTGATGCGGTCAGGTTCGCACACTTCTTCTGGTTAAGAAAGAGTCTGGTTCCTTTCATAAGGAGTTTTACAACCCCTCAGGAAGTGTACCTGCTCGTGGTGTATAGTATAGGTAAGCAATCAGCGTTGTTATCGTTCTCTCGAGGAATAGGGGTGAGGTCAGTGTCGAACGTACATAAGGTCTAGAGATGGGAAGAAGATTCTTTTTGTATTTTTATATTTATGAAAGTAGTAAAATTATCAGGGTATAAGAGGGGGGTTTTGACTAACACACTAGTCCTAATCTAATGTTATAGAGTTTCACCAGTTAAATAAAATGTGTTTACGTAATCATGCATTACTAACTAAAATGTTCTCTTAATGTATTTGTTATCAGTCACACTCATACCCCTATAATCATAAACAAACCTAGATTTAGTCATTAACACGTGCATTAACAAACACGTAAATGTATCCACCTAATCGGCCGATAAGTACATAATATTGTCTAAGAAAATCCCAAATATAAAGAGATAACATGCCTGCATGGTCGCGACATCATCTAATCACCCACGTTTCTCTAGATATATCAACTGTTAAGATATGACGTTCTAGTCTGGTTTTCTAAAGCCTAACGTGCACACAGTCAATCAAGAAGCAAAAATACAAGAAGATCACATCATATCTTTCATGTGATTATCGATAAACAACAGATAATTTAGCCTAACATAATGAAGGATGAAACTATAGAAGACATAATCATCATACACAAACACATGATTAATGAAAATAGATCAAAGCTTGATCTTCAATTAATATGGGTGATAGAATGAAGACTCTTAGGGCTTTATAACCCCAAATCGGTGTACAATATTTGATCCAATCTAACCCTAATTATACATGAATTGTATGTTTATAAGGGATTCTATATATTGAGTATAGGCTGCGATCACGTCGGGTCGTCGAATCTTCTATGGGCTTCTACTATCGATAGGTCGTGGCACCGTGAAGGATTATGGGCAACTTCGTCTAGAGGGTCGATGCAACGATGTCGGTTACGATGTGCGATGCCGTCTATAGCTCTAGTTAACAACCTTCTTTGTGACTTGAGAAATCCATGAAATCTTGATTTGGCCTCTTCCATACTTCTTTCATAATCTTGAAAATGCCTGAAAACATCTTCAAAACCTCTCAAATTCTCTAAGTGCTTTTAATTTGATAAAATAACAAAAGTACGTGAATTAAGACGTTTTTGGAAACTTTATGACAAATATGAGGGTGAAATAACCTCGAAAAAGTGTATAAAATGACACCTCATTAAATATCCCTACACTTGTAATTTACTTGTCCTCGAGCAAATGAGATTATTTACCTAACATAGTTGGACATTTTACTTACTAATAAAGAAAATCACAACATAATTAGATAGAATTTCGTTAGTAATGGACGGAAATTACAAATGCTAGCACCTAACATAATTATTTAATCTCATGTTACTCAAGTGTATGGCTCATGTAATATATGGGGAAAAAAAGAAATCACTCATTACTTGGCCAACATATAGATTGTCATAGGATTGATAAGTTATCAAACATCCACGGCTATGGCATAAGCACCTAGCATTTACCATCAAAGAGAAATTTACAAAGGGTTGTAATGTTTGGTATAAGGTTATGCAATCACGGGTATGTATAGACATGAGATTTTTGAGGTGTCATGTCAATGGTATACATGATTTTCATAATGCTTCTCAACACGACACGCGCCTTCCATCTTCTACAATATACAACACATTGCTACATATAATACTTTACAAGGGGATGTGCAGCATCCCTACACTTGAGTTTTACTAAAGTTTAATACTACTCCTATGACCCGAATTAGAAGGATCAACTTACATAGAGTTCTTCAATAAGCACATATGCGGCTAGTACCGACTCTTCCCTATTCTTCTTCAAAATGATAACAACATGGTCCATCAATCCAAATCTGTATATATTGCTTCTCGACTTGGAAACACAGTTAAAAATGTTAAAACTATGAACAATATTATCTTCTTACTCAGAGGTATCAACTGATTCTACTTGCACAAAATCTTATTTGAAAAATGTTGAATACCTTAAATCTCAATATGAAGAATTGCTAAAAGATTTTAGAAAGTCTGACTTAATGGTTTTAGCTTATAAGATATGTTTAGAGTCAGTAGAAGAAAGACTTAAATTCGTTAAAAAAATGAGTCTACTTAAATAGATGATATTAATGTCTTAAAAGGGGATGTTCAAACAAAAGAGTCTACTATTACCAAGCTAAGGAAGAAGCTTGAAACAGTTCAAAGGGAAAAAGAAATCATTCAATTAAATGTATAAAAACTTGAAAATGCATCTAAAATTTTGAACAAACTCATAAACTGTCAGATAGTTGATAATTGTAAAAGACAGTTAGGCTATGATAGTTTTAATGCAGTTGCACCTCCATACACAAGAAAGTTCATGCCTACAAAACCTGACTTGTCTTTTACTGGTCTAGATGAGTTTGTCAATTAGAGGGCAAACAAAAGCTACAAGATAGAGTCTAAAGTAGTTAGGAAGTATAATGATTCCCCAATCATTTAAAAATGGGTGTCAAATGATGAGGAAGAAGTGTCACAGCCTAAGTTTGAACAGAAAAGAATTAGGCCTAGCCTTGAAAAGAAAGAGTTTGTTAGAACTAAAACTGTTACGAAAACTATTAAAGAGGGTAGACAAAACATGCAAAACAGTCACAGTCCTAGAGGTAATCAAAGAAATTGGAACAATCAAATGTCTCAGAATCTAGTAAGCAACTTTGTGATGTTTAACAAGGCTTGTTATGTGTGTTAAAGTTTAGATCATTTGTAGTATGATTTCAATTACCATCAAAAACAATTTCAAAATCAAAGGATTGTAAGACCAGTTTGGGAAAATGTTTAAAGGGAGAATCACAAAAATTTGCTAAAAGACTCACCTAGATGCTTTAAAGAACATGGTTCTAAGAGCAGTACTATTGAATTCTGGTCTAAATATGTTAATGTTGCTAGAAAAGTTAATACTACTCACCCAAAACGAACAGTGAATGTTGCTAGATGTATGACAAATCTTTCTAAAATAACACATTCAACTGTTAAGAGGCTTATTCAAAAGATAACAATATTTATAAACATTAATGGTAGTCAAAAGGTTAATACTGTTAAGGATAATAATGTTAATGCTGTAAAGCCAAAAGCAGTAGTTAATGTTGTTAACAAAAAAATATTTTCATGATGTTAGCGCTTCAGCTTGTTGGGTTTGAAGAGTAAAGATTAAATTTATAGACCATAAATCCAAACAAAACTATGCATTAACCACCCTAAATAAGTTAGATTATGTTGATGTACAAGGCAGATCTAAGTTAGTAATGGCGTTCCATTGATTTACAAGAACAAGGAGTAGTTGATACTTGATGCTCAAGGAACGTGACAAGGAATATGTCCCATCATACAAATAATGAAGAGATAAGTGTGGAGATATGTTGCTTTCAGAGGGGATTTCAAAAGAGGGAAAATCACAACCAAATGTACTATTGAAACCAGTAAACTAGATTTTGAGAATGTGTATATCGTCAAAGAATTAAAGTTTAATCTCTTTAGTGTCTCAGAAATGTGTGACAAAAGAATAGTGTTCTTTCTACTAATACTGCATGCATTTTTTTATCTCTTAACTTTAAGTTACCTGATGAGAATCATGTTTTACTTAAAGTTCCTAGAAAGAACAATGTGTAAACATTGATTTAAAGAACATATTTCTTAAAGGAGGTTTAACTTGCCTTTCTGCAAAATCCATATTTGATGAATCTAATATTTGGCATCCAAGGCTTGGTCACTTAAATTTTAAAACTATGAACAAATTGGTTATGGGAAATCTTGTAAGAGGTCTACTTTCTAAGCATTCTGAACATGATCAAACGTGTGTTGTTTGTCAGAAGAGAAAGCAACACAGAGCCTCTTGTAAGGAAAAAACATAGAACTCAATTAGTCTTCATTTACATATGTTGCATATGGATTTATTGGTCCAACATTTGTAAGAATCCTTATAACAAGATGTATCGCCTAGTTGTCACATATGATTTTAGCATGTTTACTTGGGTTTTCTTTCTAGCTACTAAGGATGAGACTAGTGGCCTTCTTAAATCATTCATAACCAGGATAGAAAATCAGTAAATCACAAGGTTACGATAATAAGATGTGATAATGGGACTGAGTTCGAGAATAAAGAGATGGATCAATTTGTGAGGTAAAATATATTTTAAGACAGTATAGTGTAGCAAGACTTCCTCAAAAAGTAGAGTTGTTGAAAGGAAAAATAGAACACTAATTGAGGCTACTAGGATTATACTATCTGATTCTAAGTTGCCTACTAATTTTTTGGCAGAAGCAGTTAGTACTCCTTGCTATGTGCAAAATAGAGTATTAGTAGTTAAGCCTTATAAGAAGACCCTATATGAATTTTTTCGTGATATAACACTAACCTTAAGTTTTTGAAACCATTTGGGTGTCCTGTTACTATTTTCAATACCAAAGATCACTTAGAAAAGTTTGATGGTAAGGATGATAAAGGATTCTTTGTTGGATACTCTTAGAATATTAAAACTTATAGAATTTTCAATAGTAGAACTAGGGTGCGTTTGGTATCCTCCTTTTGACTTGGTTTTGTGTTATAAAGACATCAATTCTATGTTTGATATGTATAAGGGTCTGGCATCAATGCTAAAATTTTGTCAGACTTAAATCCATATGTAATAGCTGGGTTTTCAAAATTTTATATTACTATATGTTGTTTGTATATACAAAAGTGGGTCTTATATGCATTACAATCACTCATTTTATTTAAAATCTATTAAATAACAGTAAATTTAATTATATATATTAAAATAATAATATTATATTATTTATATATTTTATCTCTAATAATTGTTTTTTTAAATACATCAAATCAAAACCTAGCTTAATTTAAAAAAAAAAACCTAAATTTAAATCTAAACCCATTAGTAAACCAAACGCGCACCCTAGAATAGTGGAACAAAATTTTCACATTAGGTTTTGTGAGAAATAACATAATATTGCAGGTAGTGGAGTGGACCATATAAGGTTTTTGATATTGATGCACTAACAACAACAATGAATTATGAGATATACATTCCAATGGTTTTGAAGGTAGAAAAGCAAGTGAAAATGCATGTCAAGCTAAAAAGGAGACCTAACATGGAAAATATTACATTCTACTACCAATTTGGGTTGCCGATCTATTAATTTCTCAAAATCCAAAGAGTTCTGATGGTGAACCAAAACCTCCTGGCGATGATAAAAGGAAGGATGATGAAGTTCCTATGAGTGATGATCAGCAAGGCTCAAACTTGGCTCGAAATATAAAAGGTTGGCTCGAGCTCGGCTCGATTGCTCGTCAAAATTTAACCGTTCAGGCTTGAGCTCGGCTTGATTAAGAGACGAGCAAAGCTCGAGCTTTGCTTGAAAAGCTCAAAAGTATATATATGAAACAAATACATCGATCTTACCTTGAAAAGCTCGCAATTATATATATGAAATAAATTACATCACTAAGACTTACATATCTTATAATTAAGTTAATATTCAAATCGACATTTATTACTTATATAAAAACATAGATAAGCGCTCGAGCCAAGTTATCAAATCTCGAACTCGGCCCATTACATGTTTCGAGCCTGTTTATTGGGCTTGAGCTCGATAAAAGCTCGGCTCAATCGAGTCTAGCTTGAACTCGAGCTTAAATTGTTTGATAAAGCTTTGCTCATTTACAGCCCTAGCTATATTCAGTATTTTAAAACCCGGGTTGACCCGGCCGGTTGAATTGGTTGAACTGTGACTCAGCTAGGTGCCCGGATGCCGGTTTTACATAATAACTCGATTAAACCGATTGACCGCTACCTCGATAGCTCGATCAAACCGACTAAAATAACGCTATTCAAAACACTGGCTATAATCTCTACTATATTATAAGAAAACCCCTTTTATTTATAAAAATATTACAAAATTAACTTACTCTATGTAATGTTTCACGTACAAGTCAACATATCTTCAAAATTGAAAACAGAAATAATAAATATCATTTAATACCCATTATTAAAACTAATCCATATATAATACTAAAACTAATTAATACACTAACAGGGTAACCGTGCGTTTCAGCTGCGGGTATCATGTAATATAATTTTTGGTGAATAATATTTTAATTTTATGTTCTTCTTGCAACTACATTTCTAAAAAGGAAAATTTATGATCTAGGTAACTTTATCTAATTGTCTAGCAGAACCGATGGTGTCTTTGGTTCCCGGTTAAACGTGTTAGTCTCGTTTGGTTTTCAAAACTATATACATCACAATTTTAGGTAAACATATATATGCTTAAATTGTTGTATAAAGTGAATATAAAATTGTATTTTTAAGTAATAAAGCGTATTAATTATATATTAATAGCAAGGTACATGAAATGTGATGATGGGTGCCTCTAATTAACCGGAGAAAAATAAAAAGGAAATTATCCCAACCAGGCCAGGTTTGCTCATTTGTATAGGTTTCGATTGTTTTTATTCGGACCATTTTGGGACAGCTTTTATTCGCTAGCTAGATCCGTTGGTCTGATCTGGTTTTAAAACGCTATGTCCCAACATATAAATATATGAAACTTTGTTTGTTTTATTAGTTTGTACAATATATATAATATAATGTACTTTTCACATTATGAATGTTATAAAAATAACATTAATTAATATGTCTAATGAACTAATGGTGTTTTTTAAATAATATTAAATGTATTGACAAGTCAAGTATGAGTTTGTGCATTGTTTAATTGTATATATTGCATTGATCTTTGTAAATGTTTTTAAATAATTATGTGTTTTAATAAGAGTATTAAAAGTTGAATTAAAGAGTTTATGTAATGTATTTTATTTATTTGTTGTATGCATTAAACCTTTTACAATATGCATAAAAATTTGGATTACTTAATAAATTAATGATGAGAGAGATACAAATATACTTTATAAGATAGTATGATATGATAATTTAATATTCATATTAAAACTAATTAATACATACTCCTGATAAAATCGTAAGATCGGCGTAGGATTGCACGTAAGATCGTAAGATCGCGTGTCGATACGAGTTAACTAAATTACCAAGTTACTAACTTACTCACTAACATACTCACTAACCCATTACTTTTTAAGCCCAAAAATGATAAATACGAGTCCGTTGATCTCAGTCACAAGTAGAGACGTTTCATTTCAAGATTTTCGATTTAGTAAACATAATTATCTACTTCCTACTATTCTAAATTACATTAAACAAATTAAAGTTCTTCTCATGTTCTTGTTGCCTGAAGCAAAAAGTTTCTTACATGTAATTATTGTTTTTTCTTTTATTCTTTTCATAGTTTTAACTATTAACCTTTAAGTATTAATTTAGATAGCTTAATTATAGTGATATTAGTGATGTACTTTGTTTTGAGACGTATATACCCCGCATGTTACGTAATCATGAATGTGAAGATTGAGACTTGACTTTTTGTGTTTTACTTTTACTTTCGTATTCTAAATTTGAACTTTGACATTTTCAAGCGGTTATTATATAAATTTATCTTTAATGATGAGAACAAATAAATAAAGTTTGGCTCGTTTATCAATTGCTTACAGAACATGATAAATTGGTAAGATCTTACGATCTCGATCTTGCAAAGACAAAAATGATCTCATGTGGGATCGCGATCTTAACAGCCTTGCTATTACCCTTATAAAATTAGTTAAAACTTTGTGTATAGTTTGTAATTTCTAGTACCACTAGGTGCGATTTGGTAAAATTGTTACATTACTTATATCTATATTTGGAAGAGAACTATAATTTTAAGACAGCCAAAATGATATAAGAGACTATTAATTTGGGACGAAGGGAGTTTAATTAATACACACTTAAAAAATTGCTAACTAATACACCCCATTACTTAAAATTACTATTATATATTCACATTATACAACAATTAAAAGCATTTATATCTATAAAATCGTACATATTGTCTACCTAAAATAATGAGGTTCAACTGGGAACCGGAGTCACAGTCGGTTCAACTAGCAAAAAAACCGTTAGAAAACGAACCGGAGAGGACCCACCAAACTGATAAAAATGGTACTATTAAATTAATTTGTACTACTATTTTAACAACATATACATCCGTACTACTTATAAAAGAGATTGTAGTGTCTCTCTCCAAAATTTTAAGTAGTACAACGTTACAAGGTTTTGATACAAACCTTTACAACACAAATTTTTCATAAATTTATTTTTAAATTAATTGGTGGGCAATAAACGTTAAATGACAAAATTAATACAAAATAATATGCAACATGTACAAATAATTATTGTTATCAATTATAATCTTTTAGACACAATTATTCAAATTGTTCACTAATGTAAGTTTAATATCAAATTTCTATGTTTGATTTTGAACCTGTCAATTTTTTTTATAAATTTGCATTTTTGAAAACATATTTCGGCTATGTATGCATTTTATGATAAATTTAGTTAAATACTGATAATTTTGCTAATGAATTCGATTAAATCGTACACATCTAAGTAGAAAGATTTTAATGTAATTATGATGTATGAAAACGTGTAAACATATAAATTAAAAAGATTTTCTATGTTTATATGTTATACAATATTGCGACGAATGTTACACCGATTTACAAATACATTTTATTATCAATCATCACAATCCCGTAATACTATTTTTATATGAAATGGTTTATTATTACACAAAATTATCCTAACTTAAAGTTATTTACATTATAAATAAATATAATTATAAAACATCGCGTTTGCAGAATTTTAGTTTTATGGTAACCGTACCGTAGTCGTAACACGCGAGTATGATACGACCCTCTCGGGTAGTATCGGGATAGGGCACCACTATAGCGTGTGCTAGCTCCGTAAGAAAGAGAGACAAGAAGACATAGAGTTTATTTGATTAACTTTGATTGACTTAATTGATGATAACAATGACATGGTATTTATAAAGCATAATAATAAAACCCTAACCCTAAAATAGATAGTTGTAGCCCATGTTTGGTCCGGCTCATCTGAAGCCCGGGTGTATCAGGGTACCCGATACAATATATAAAAACTCGCAAGACTATGTATTTTTAAATATTTTTAACCACCGAAATTATCAATAGTTTGACAAACGAAACCAATTTTGATTTTTATTCCCCGATAAGATAATTTTGCAATTGAGATATCCATTTTATCAATAAAAAAATGAATTATCGCATAACATTTTTCTTTTGTTATATAAAAGTTCTAACATTTTCATAATGATTATTGTCACCCTTTTAAACGTTTTATGGGCGATCGTTGTCTTTAAACGTATTGATCCTATCCGGAAATGTTTCAAGTTTAGCAAAATATCTTTCTATATTTATTGGAGTACATTTTTCTGGTACCACATACATGTGAAAAACACAAACCACATTTACGTGATGGCCTACAGGTTCCGTTTTATCTGCCCATCCGAGTCATCTCGTACACTAAAAAAAAAAGCAGAGGTGAGGTCCGGAGAGTGATACTTCGTTTTATTTTTGGTGATTAGCACTTAACATTTAGTAAAAAGATAACAACGAATATGGGTTGTCTAATGACAAAGAAAACACCAAATAAACATGCGCTCAATTATACTTCGAACTTACACACATCGAACCGGCCAAATTAAAGGGAGCTCGAGCCGGTTTACAATTTCACTAAATATGTCAATATATGCCCTAGATGATCAAATGAGTAAATAGAATTTAGCATTACGGAAAAAGTTTGAGACTTGCATACTGCTTAATTGGATGTCACTGTCCTAAATGATCAAATGAGTTAATAGAATTAAGAAACGGGAGTGGGGTTTATCCCTACGGAGAAGGTTCGAGACTTATATACTGCCTAATTGAATGTCACTGTAAGCTCAAATCATTAACTATTAACTCACCGATAAAAAAAATCATGACCACTGGTACTAATTAATGTCATTGAGAATGCTCCATGTCATTTGCTTATGGTAAATCATAATTTTCCGAGTAGAATTGCCACAACATGGACGTCATTTTTAACAAGAATTATTGCAATATCATAACGGCAGGAGGACATTAAAATTTAATGAGTGAGAGGGGTATTTTCTCGTGATTTTACATTATTTCAGCAAACACAAAACATATTCGTATGTATTAGACGATAGGTATTGACTTAAAATCGACTGTGGGCTTGTAGTTCATTAGGTTTAGGGTTTGTAATAAATTGCTTTGATATCAAACAACTTATTACAAACCCTAAACCTAATGAAAGCCAATACTTATCGTCTAATAGTATGATCATATTAGTTTCAATACAAGGCAATATGATCAAGTGACGTTAACAAACTATTTGAACATGCAAGTGATATACACGTAAATTATTTCCAAAATTAATAAAATTGATTAAACATGGTCGTGAAAGAGGTGCTATAACACTGTTACTAATTTAGTCCAGTTACTATTAAACATGCATAAGCCATGCATGGATAGAGACTTAGACCTAGATCGAGTACGTCACAGAGATACAAAGAACTCACAAACTTAAGAATAGTATTAATCATGGATTCTGATTCGCGATATATCTGAGAGTGACATAAAGCTGCTTTATAAAGTAAAATATTTATTTTAAGAAAACGACTTGTATGTACCTATCCATATGTTTTATATAATCATCACGCAAACAGGGTAAACGGGTGTTGCTATTCTCACTCGAGACATTTGATATGACATTTGAATGAATACATGCCAGCATATATTATAACAAGCCTTTATATACTAATATATACACACATCACAAATTTATAGTATTAAATTTCTAACTTGTGTCAAATATATAAAAATATATATGTACTACTGCACTGAATGTTAAAGCTTGTCAAATAAAAAGAATTAAATTTAATTCATTGTAAATCGTAAATTATGATATGAAATTTAGATTTCACTTGTTTGTATTAATTATTTATGACACATATTTTTTAGTAAATTACAAAATACATTCATGTTAAAAGATTTACCAGTTTACATGCTTCGTTAGCCAGACGTTAGATGTATTCGTTATTTTCGTTAGCTGAGTTGATAATTTAGTATATATCATTATTTAATTTTTTATAAGTCTAAAGTAAAAAAGCTGATGTGACGTTGAGATGGTGCTCTTAGAGCGAATACATACTTACACTCAGTTGTTAGATCGTACACTTTACGATGTAAAATCACATTTAAGATATATAAAGTTTAGAATGTTAGACGTATTTGTCTTTCACAAATTTAACTGTAACTAGACGTGTACTCGAGCATAACTGCGGAATTTGACGATATGCTAACTGATCCGGTGATCAAATCGGTAACCCAGTGACTCGACCGGGTTGACCTGGTGTTCGAATCAGTGAACCAATGACTCGACCTGGTTAACCGGTGATCTATCCCTAAACCCACTGACTCGACCAGATTGAACTGGTGACTCAACCGGGTTGATACGATGCTCGATCCCTAAACCCGATAACTTGATTGGGTTGATCTCATAGTCGAATCAGTGAAACAATAATTCAACCGAGTTGATGTGGTAGGTCGATCACGTGACCTGATGACTCAAGTGGTTAATTTGGTGATTAGATCCGTGACCTAATAATTTTGTATAAAAAGAGGCAACATTTTCATGTTATTATTAGAGCTTGGGCAGCGGGAGTGGGTAGAATGGTGTTGTGTTATGTCCAAGGTAGCGGAAAGGGAAGAGTAAAAAGGGTGTTGCTTGTCGTAGCGGAAGCCAAGGTAACCGCGGGAGTGAAAGGCGAGATTGCGGTATGATTAGGATATGGGATCCCGAAATCAAGTGTGTTTTTTAAGACGTCACCTTGAGGGCAATGTGAATTCAAGAGAGTAGAGAATGATACACCTGGGGTTGTGTGGGTTGAGCCGGACGAGCCATTACTGTCTATCTTAGGGTTAGGGTTTTATTATTTTGCTTTATAAATACATGTTATTGTTATCAGTGTAATCAATCAAGTTAATCAATAAATTTATGGTTTTCTTATTTTTATTTCTTAAAGAGCTAGTATCACGCTTGAAGGGATGCCCTATCCCAATACACTTTAACCGAGTCGTATCATTTATACTAATTTCAGTAACTTTTTTGTTTCTTTACAAAAATAAATTAAATTTTATTTTATCTGAAATCTTTTCAAAAATAATACTCTTTTCGTCCACTCAACATAAAATACATAACTTAATAAAAAAAATAACAATAAAGTGTTTTTTTACATAAAAACAGTTTTATCATAACTAATAAATTTAAAACTTTTTTTAACGGATGTAATTATAATTACAAATTAGGGTAATATAATAACAATAAATTTTTAAACAAAAGTAATTTTGAGACAAAAATAATACTGTTTAGAGATAGAATTACTGTAAATTTTAACGCAAATCCACTTGTTATATTTTCACGCAAATCCACTTGTTATATTTTCATACTGTATTTAATTCACTTTTAACTCTATCTCATAATCCCCACTTGCTATATTTATATAGTATAGAATTAAATAAAGCCAATCACATCCATCAATCTATTCAAAGATGTCACGAGTGTAAATAGATAACAGGGTCCATTCACCAGCTGGTTGCAACCTTGCTGACCGATCCATCACTTTCTTCATGTACCTTTTCTTTTATAAAATATGTTTTTTATGCTTGCTTGATGCGATGACAAACGTAACATCCAATCTGTGTTATGCCAAAATTTAATGAAAAGAATAACATAATAGTATGAATTATTGAAAATTCTCATTTTCTATGTATATACACGTGTTATATAATCATGAATGTGACGATTGAGACTTGACTTTTTTGTATTTTACTTTTACTTTGGTATTTTAAATTTGAACTTTGACATTTTTAAGCGGATATTATAAAAATTTATCTTTGATGATGAGTAGAAATAAAAAAACGTTTGACTCGTTTATCATTTGCTTATATAACATGATAAATTGGTAGGATCTTACGATCTCAATCTGATCTTACGATCCCGATCTTGTAAAGACAAAAATGATCTCAAGTAGGATCGCGATTTTGACAGCCTTGGGTTGTATACCTTTTTAAACCTTTGCTAGTTATGATTAGCTCTTCATCTGTTTCACTTGAGAAGAAAAATCTTCAACAAGACCCAAATCCAAAACCTTTCTGCTTAGCTGTTCAGTGGTTTTTTAAGAAGGCGACTTTCACTAATGGATGTAATGCGTCTTTTATTGCCCTTATCCCTAATAATTCTAATCCGAAAGTGGTGAAAGATTTTAGACCAATTAGTCTCATTGGAAGTCTTTATAAAGTTGTTACTAAAATCCGCATCAAGGTTGTCGTTAGTTATATCAGGGCTTATTTATGAGGTTCAATCGGCGTTCCTTACCAATAGACAAATTCTAGACGGTCCCTTCATCATCAACGAGATTCTTGACAGATGTAAGGCTAGACATAAACAGGCGATGATTTTTAAGGTGGATTTTGCTAAAGCGTATGAATCAATTCGCTGGGATTACTTGGACGATGTTCTTAAGTCTTTCGGTTTTGGGGAAAAGTGGAGATCTTGGATTCGCGGTAGTTTGTCTTCTTGTAGAGCGTCTATCTTGGTTAACGGCAGTCCGACCTCTGAATTTCATCTTCATTGCGGATTGAAACAGGGTGACCCACTGGACCCTTTTTTGTTTATTCTTGTAATAGAAACACTTCATTTATCATTCTCCCGTGCAATGGAGGCGGGGCTATTCACTGGTTTTATGTTGGGGTCATCTCTCACGATTACTCATTTGTTTTACGCGGATGATGCGATGTTTGTAGGCGAATGGACTGAAAACAACATTAAAGGAATCACTAAAATCCTTAAATGTTTTGCAGCTATCTCCGGGTTATCCATCAATATTCTCAAAAGTCATCTTCTTGGTTATGGCATTCCAGATCATGTCACTCAAGAAGCTGCTAATTCTATCGGATGCACAGTTATGAAGACTCATTTTAAATATTTGGGGATCATTGTGGGAGAGAACAAAAATCTGGTTAAAACTTGGGATGACACTGTTAATAAGCTTCGGGAGAGACTTTCCAAATGGAAACTCAAAACTTTATCTATAGGCGGACGGCTTACCTTGCTCAAATCCGTTTTAGGAGCTACTCCGGTCTACAACATGTCTTTATTCAAAACTCCTAAAACGGTGCTCAACACCATGGACTTCGTTCGAAATTTTTTAATGGGGTTAAAGAAGACGAAAAAAAGGCGTCTGGGATCAAATGGAATACGGTTCATGCATCAAAACAATATGGAGGTTTGTGGGTCTCTAGTTTTTTTGCTCTTAACAGGTCTTTACTGGCTAAATGGGTGTGGCGATATCTTTCACAAGATAATTCTTTATGGTGCCAGGTTATTAATGCTTTATATGGCACTCGCTTACAGGACCGGTCTGCTGGCTATTCATCTCTTTGGTGTTCAATTCTTAAAGAGATGAATTTTTTAAAAGATCAAGGTGCCGACATTATTTCTTTCTTTAGAATTCAGGTTGGGAACGGGATGTCTACTAGATTTTGGGACGATTTATGGATCGGGGAAAGCCATCTTTATTGTCTCTTTCCCCGTTTGTATGCCCTTGAATCATTAAAAGAGAGTACGGTTGCTGGGAAACTACAAGGGGATTTGAGTGCTTCTTTTCGCCGTCCTGTTAGAGGCGGGATCGAGATGCAACAAATGGAGCAGCTTAATTCTTTGCTTCAGTCGACTATCCTCTCAAGTTCTACAGATCGTATGATTTTTACCTTGAATGGAGACAGTGTTTTTAGGGTTAAGTCGGTGCGGAACTTTATTGACGAAAAATTTCTGCCTAAAAGAGACAGTACGACACATTGGATTAAGCATATTCTTATTAAAGTGAACATATTGGCTTAGAAGGTTAGTTATGGTTGTCTCCCTACACGTCATAAATTTCTCACTAGAAATATTCTGCTTGATTTAGAGTTGTGCCCCATATGCGAAGACGCCATTGAAGACGTGTGTTAATGCAAGTGATGCCTAAAAACATTATTAGTGTTAACTAATCTTTCTTAGTTTTGATCACAACAAACTATACAACACATTTTGTGTAAAACACAAAACGAATTATTTAACTAACACTATCATCAAGGTAATAATCATATCATTAACTTTTCTTAATCATACTTAGTGATCATCAAAGTGATTATCCTTAAAACTCACTTTTGTTAATATGACAAAAGATTTTTTAATAAACTTTCTTTTTAAGAAAATGTTTTATTAAAATAGAAAATATAAATGTGAAAATGGCATATTCCATATGCCATAAGAATATCCTTTGAAGGTTTAAAAAACCTCAGATATTCCTACCCCACTAAAAGAAAAAATTTGGAGCATAGTCTACTGGGCGGTCCTTTAAATACCTAGGCGGTTCTCTAGCGATAAGGAACCGCCGGGCTAGATAAGGAACCGCGCCCAGCTAGCCGTTGCACTTTGTCTCCTATAAATAGTGGATCAAATCTCATTTTCCAATAACCCTTTTTGGACATTTTTCTCAGCCCCCTTTCTCTTTTCTATAGCATAATCATTAGTAAATGATCACTTAATGTGTTAAGTATGTTTACATATGATTATCCTCTTGATCCCCTCCTTTACCTTGTCCAAAGAGAAGATCACTCACTCACTAGTGTTGTGATAAAGATGAATCCATGAATTAGTCATGTTCATCATGTTAGCCTTTTTGTTTTATGTTAATCCATTGTATTTATGAATACTTGGACTAGTTGTGTTTATCCAATCTATTTGTGAATACTTGGATTTTTTATGTACATCCATTGCATATGTGTTTGCTTGGATTTATATTGTGTAGATCCAAGCTACATGTGTGTACTTGGATATGTCTAGTTGAGTTGTAATAGATTGTGTAGTAGTTCTCACTAAACTATAAAGTGATGTGGTTGTGTCTTGTGAGTTCTCACTAAACTTGAAAGTGATTAGTAGTTGTGTTGTGTGAAGTTCTCACTTAGCTTCAAAGTGAAGAGTCGTGAAGATTGGTTCTAGCTTTAGAAATCGACATCTAGCTTAGTGTCGTAAAATGGTGAAGTAGGCAACGTTGTGAAGATTGGTTCTACCTTGAGATTAGAACTCGACATCAGCCTTGTGTCGTTAAATTGTGAAGTAGGCAACGTTGTGTAGATTGGTCCTAGCTAAAGATTAGGTCTCGACATTTAGCTTAGTGTCGGAAAATAATGTAAGCGACGATGTAAGGTTTTCTCCGCCAAGAAGGGAGCTTGTGGATATAGTGTAAATCTCGAGTAGGTGTACTCGAGGAGTGGAGTAGAAACGAGGATAGAGCCTCGTTGTCGAACCACTATAAATCTTGGTGTCTTCTCATTAGGTTGTCTCTTTCCTTACTCTTTACTTATTTCATTATCATTACACTTACCTATTACCATTGCTAATGCATTTGAATTGAACCTAATCATTATGCAACTTAGCTTCAAGTAAAAGATAGTTTTGATACAAACCTAATTGAAAGTAATTTTAATTAGGTGACTAATCGAAGAGAAACTATTCAACCCCCCTAGTTTCTACAATTGGTATCAGAGCGATGGTCACTCAAGATCTTTGAAGTATATTGTACTTTAAAACTTGGATCGATCCATTGTCTCCTCAAATTAGAATGTCAAGTTGTACTAAAGTTTCTCTTTGGTCAAAAATATTTTTTTCTTGGAAAATAGGTCTTTTAATTGGTAATATTGCATCCCTCTTAGATTAGTAGCTTTTATGCATTTTAGATCTACTCTTGAAATGTATCTACTAGTTTGCATCTTGCTTTGTGTAGGTACTCATGCAGATCAATCGTTTAATTGGTTGTGGATTGAGTTACTTGCACTTGTAGAAGACTCATCTTCATTGATCTTCAACATCTTTGAATAATGATATCATGATGAATGGGAATGATACTAGTCCTTCAATACTTAGTACTCATCATAGTCATTGTTGGGCTTTGCATTGATTCCTTTATGGATTGGAATGCTCTTTGTGGCCAAGGTACGCTTTCGTTCTTCCACACGCCCATTGATCATTCTTTTGATCATTACTTGACTATGTGCTTGTTCTTGGTATCCTTGCCTTGACATTTGTTTGTGGTTTGTGATTCTTTTCTTTTATTCTCTCAAACCTTCATTGCTTGGATACTTGACTCACTATGGTGATGTAGAGTGAGTTAGTATTAGCTTAAAGTATCAAGCATGATATCCATGGTTTGCACCCATACGGTTAGTAGGCCCTTTGTGGGAGAGAAAGTAAATTAATACCTTGCTCATATTTTGGTTTAGACTAAGACTATTATTGAAAGTGATCTTAGTCTATGCATCAATATTTGCTTTGTGTTTATTCATTACCAAAATCGTTTAACACTTCGCCAGAAAGGCACGTCTTAAACCACTATATATGACACAAGCTCTTCGTCTCCACGATTTGAAGATTGTCATTAATCCCTTGAGCATTGGTCTTAGTCTTGATTCACTTCCCTTGACTTCTCTCCACTTTGCTTTTTCGCTACGAGTAGTTGTTTGTCCGTTTCGGTTCTTTTCGATCTCGATTCAACTCGTAATCCTTTATTAAGGCATATTGCTTAGTGTTATGATGATCCAATGATATTCTAAAAGGTTTAAGATATATTTTTAAGTATTTTAGAAAACTTGGTTTTCAAAAATTTGGCGTATTTCATTGATAAAAACCTGCCTCTGTAGGCGGTTCTTTATCTCTGGTGGTTCAAACCCGCGGTTCTCTATCGATAAGGAACCACGGGCAGTAAAACTTGTCAGAGCGCCAGTTTTATTAATTTAATCTTTTTCAAACAAAACCCTCTCTCTCCCAAAAACACACAGCCGTCGGGTTCCCCTTTTTCCACCATTGTTGAAGCTTCAAAAACCTTCAATCACTCAAATTAATTGATTCCAAGTTGTGGGTTTCACTCATCCTTCATCAAACATCAATTAATTGTAAGTATTTTCTTTCAATTTCATCTATTTTGTTCTAGGGTTCATCCTTTCATAATTGGGTATTATTAAAACTGAAATTGAATTAGAACCTTAATAGGAATATGGGTTGACATGGTTATTTTACTATGATTCCTTAGGTTCATATTCATTGAGATTTCACTAAAACCCACTTGTAAAACAAATCCGAATTTTGGCTAAATGATTTTGGTTAAAAGATGGAATTGAGATGAACCCATGAACAAATAGGTAATTGCATTGTTAATGCTTACCTAAAAACCTTGTTTTGAAAAACCAATGTTCTAGTCCATTGTTGATCCAACATAGTTCATATGTTCTTGGTTAATAATGGAATAGATACATTGTGAACATGAGAATGATATGGATTCAATCCTTTGTTTGTCAAGAAATTTATATAACACATTCTCATATTTTGATTTTTGATTTTATTTTTCATACGAGTGATTGGAAATATATTTTCTTGTGTTTATTTAGGTACTAATCATGCCTTCACAATACCAAAAGGATCATCAACTCACTAAACAATATATGCCAAACATTTTCCAAACCTTTGCATCCACTCAACTTCGAAAGTCCTTTTCATCACTTTCAACATGAAATTTCCATGAGGGTAGAGTTGTTGATGAGGGAATAACGGGTTATATCTATATCAAATCTATGTTTTAGCATACGGGGTTTGATTGCTTGCTCTACATAGAAGAAGATATATACCCCTTGTTTCTTCTAGAATTCTTTAGCACTTACTCTATGTTTGAATACAATGGCGAAATCTTCATTCGATTCTTGTTGAACGAACAAATCATTCAATATTCTCTCGAAGATTTTGGTGAAATTCTTGGTGTGACATATGAAGGCACTTGTCGTTTGACGGACAAATGGAGACTTGATGCTCTCTTGGAATCCAACGACAAACCTCTAAATAACCACGCCGAAATTGATCCGGAATTTATCCTTGATATCATTTCGAAAGAGCGTGATGGAAACGTTGTGAGAATCCTTCATTCTAATGTGCGGTATGTGAATCGCTATGAAGTGGTCTCAAGCGATCTTAAGGATTTTATGGTCCAATGGGCAAATATCCTTAGGGAGAATGTATTTTGTCTTGGTGGAAACCGAGATCATATCTCGGCTTGTATGGTGCATATGTTATGTTGCATCTTTACATCAACCAAGTACAATTTGGCATACTATATCGCTAGATGAATAAATTATGCTATTTCAAAGCCCAAAACAAACCTTCCCTACGCTATGCTTCTTACTCGCCTTTTCAAAAGGGTTGTTCGTGACTTTCCCCACCTCGACCTTTCTCGCTTTCACCCGGTTCATCGGGTTATATTGCCTATTCAAGAGGTATATGAAAGAAAGCCTAGAAGTGATTGAGGTTCGCGAAAATCCGATCATCAAGAGCCGGATGATGAGGACACCTATATGTCAACAAGTGATGGTGATGGCATAGGTTCTAGTTCTCATTTCAACTCTTCGAGTAATTCCCACCCATCCTCAAACTCATTCGTGGATGGACTTTAAGACTTAGATCCCCCACCTCATTATTCCTCCAGTGAAGTACCGGAAGATCTCAATATGGAGCATCTCTACCGTGAAAATCTTAGGACTCGAGGTGAATTACATGAACATCGGGTTGAGTCAAGGAAGGGATTCAAGTACTTGGGAAACATGATCAAGGGATTGGGCAAGAAAAGAAGATGAAGACTTTGAATTTTTTCAAAGTATACATGTTGTTAAACATGTAATGTGATGTTGAACATTTGCTTCTTTTTACTTTATTTTGGTTGTGTATTAACTAGTACTACTTGTTTGGATTACTTATTATTTTAATCCTAATGTTGTCTATGCCATCGTGTTTACAATTTGCATAGCTTTGTGCATCCTATGTGTTAGTTAGCTTCCTAGATTTTGGTCAGTAGTTAACTTTGGCTTGTTAATCCTTTGGTAAAATCTAGGGTAACCAAAGTTTGAGGAAGTGCCTTTTTTGAACACCTCTGGTCGCGGTTCCATATCGACCAGCGGTTCCTTATCGATAAGGAACCGCCCATACTAGATAGGGAACCGCCGGCTGCTGTGTCTGACAGAATCTTTACTTTACACTATTTTCCTTAATTTGTGTAAACCTTGCTTGATTCTTTGCAAAAACCTGCACATTTCTTAAACTAGGTTACCTAAATTCATTATTCACATAAAATGTTTTTAACCCATTACTAGTTTGGATCATCCCCTCACCCTTTTAAACCCACCTTGTTAGCCATGTTCTTCACACATCAAACCATTCATCCTTAACCCTTAAAACACTCATTACAACCATGGTTTCTATAAGAACCTCAAACTCATCCAAAACCTCCACTTCAAAGAAAAACCTTAAGATTAAGATTAAGTTGCCCAAACTTAACTCTTCACCCTTTCACACACCCAAGAATGAGATTGTTCCAATTCTCATCTCTTCATCACCCTCACCACCTCTTGCTCCATGCAAGACTACCTCAACCCATGGTACCAACCATTCTCATGGTTCTACCTCCTCTTCATTCCAATCTAGAATAAATAAGCTAACCTTACCCTTCACTCCAAGTACTCTCTTGGATGTGACTACCCAACCTCAACCCATCCAAAGCATTCCCATTGTGAATGACTTTGTTGATACCTTGGTGACTTCACCTTTTACCCCTCCAAACTCACCCACATCACCCATTTCACCCTTGGAGAACATACCTCCACACTCACCCACATCACCCTTGGAGAACATACCTCCTCCACCTCCATCTCCTTCAAACACTCCAAACTTGGGTGATTCTCGCTTTTATGAGTATTTCATGCACAATGACACTAATTGCCCTTGTTGTATCAACAACTACTATCTCATTGATATCCTTAGATTGGAGATGATTGGGGCTCACATAAAGTTGCAAAGACTTTTGTTGAATCTCTTTGCCAATCATCCTCCTAGGAGATAAATGATGATTTTCTTTAATAAGTGTTTTTTAAGAAAAACCAAGCCAAAGAAGACTACTCATCAAGAACTAGTTTTAAGCTAACTTTGTTTTAGTTAGTTGTTTTTATTTCCTTATTGTATTTCCTTCCCTCCATGAGTTTTTCATGAGGATGATTTATGGATTTAGCTTTATGTGTTTCTATCTTTATGTGCACATTAATCAAATTTAATTTTAAATTAAAATTGAACCTAAATCTATCACAACCTCTAAAACTTGACTAAAATTGGTTCAAAATGTTATCTAAATATTTTGTCACCCTTTTTCAAGACATTCTTTGTGAATGTGTTGCTTTTATGCAACCCTAGCATAATTTAGTGCTAATAGAGGTAAAATTCCAAGATTTGCAATTTTTTGAAAAAGTCTTAGTTTTTTTCAAAACCATGGAAAATCATGGTTTCACGTCCACTGTACGCGGCTCATTAAGTCGCGCGGTCCCTTAAGTGCTAAGGAACCACCGGTCCCTATAAGGAACCGCGGACTGATAGCCAATTTTTGGCTCGTTTTTGGTCTTTCTTCATCACCCTATCCCCTGTCAAGATTCCATGTTTACCCAGTTTGGCTAAACATTCCTTGACACTTCACATTTTATTTTCAAATCTTTGCCTTGTCTACTTTCTTCTTATACCCCCACCTTGAGATTTCATTCTCACACCCCAACAATGCCTAACTCCTCCTTTCATAACCTTGACATTTCATTGTCACAAACCTCCTCACCCAAAGCTTCCTCATCCAAGCTTTCCAAGAAACCGAAGATCTCGGTTCGACCTATTTGTATCAAGAAAAATGAACCCTCTTCTTCCAAACCACCCAAGAACCCCACCTTCTCTCCAATCAAGTATTGGAATGAGACCTACTCCATTAACTCCATCACTGGAGAAAAGGAAAATGTTCCCCCACCACCAAAACCTTTCGACACCCCTCAACTTAATGACCTTTCAACCTTCCCAAAACTCACAAGGCATTGTGAAAACATTTCCTACCCACTCTCCTCACCACCACCAAACCCTAGGTTTGATGTCCTTCCCCCATCAACCGAATTTGTTTTGCATCATGGATCCTCGTGTGCTTGTTGTCGATTTCAACAAATTGAACTTGCTCATGTGTATGAGAAGTTAAATTTTCTTGAATTCCTCCTCACTCGACCTCCTCTCAAAGTTTTCGTTCCCGTGGAAAAAACTTCGAATGATGCCTCGTCGTCTTATTTTTCCAACTAAAGGACTAAGCACTCTTGGAGTCAATAATACTTTAGTTGTTTTGGAGTCATAACATTTTAAGCAATCTTGGAAAATTATCACTATTAGAATAGCTTATGCTTTGTGGTTTATTTTCCATATTTTTTGCTTTAGATACTCATATTGTGTGTATGACTATCTACCTTGTTTGTTTCTTTCATATTTTTGTAATATGAAACCTTTATGTTGTTTTTGTTTTATTTCTTTGATCATTCTCTCTTTTTCTTTTGAGTTGATCGTGGTTAATCTTTACAATTGATTATGGGTGATTCCATCAATTCTAAACTTTAACCCTTTGACAAATTTATCATCTTTATTGGTTGGATGTTTCTTTTCTACCTCCATTCCACCAATTGAACTTTGATTTTGTCATTTACCTCTTTGGACATACTTAGCAATACTTGCTTCTAATTTGAGATTTCTTCTCCTTCTCCCTCTCAAGTTACTTAGTAGGTAGTGATCATATATACATTGGTGTTTCTTTTCTATCTACTAATCTTTGTGTAGCATGTCACCTTCGCTCATACACTTGGTGCCCCAAGCAAGGGGGAGCAACCACCAAGGGGGAGATACTAGCAAAGTCTGGTTTTCTTCAAAGACTTGTGCTAACCTTTTTGCTACGACAAAGGGGGAGAAATGATAGTGATAAACTCGTTTATAATTCGATATTTTATGTTTCTACGTAAATGAGTTTATAGTTTGTCGTAATTAAAAAGGGGAGATTGTTAATGCAAGTGATGCCTAAAAACATTATTAGTGTTAACTAATCTTTCTTAGTTTTGATCACAACAAACTATACAACACATTTAGTGTAAAACACAAAACGAATTATTTAACTAACACTATCATCATGGTAATAATCATATCACTAACTTTTCTTAATCATACTTAGTGATCATCAAAGTGATTATCCTTAAAACTCACTTTTGTTAATATGACAAAAGATTTTTTAATAAACTTTTTTTTAAGAAAATGTTTTATTAAAATGGAAAATATAAATTTGAAAATGGCACATTCCATATGCCATAAGAATATCCTTTGAAGGTTTAAAAAACCTCAGATATTCCTACCCCACTAAAAGACAAAATCGGAGCGTAGTCTACTGGGCGGTCCTTTAAATAGCTAGGCGGTTCTCTAGCGATAAGGAACCGCCGAGCTAGATAAGGAACCGCGCCCAGCTAGCCGTTTCACTTTGTCTCCTATAAATAGTGGATCAAATCTCATTTTCCAATAACCCTTTTTGGACATTTTTCTGAGCCCCCTTTCTCTTTTCTATAGCATAATCATTAGTAAATGATCACTTAATGTGTTAAGTATGTTTACATATGATTATCCTTTTGATCCCCTCCTTTACCTTGTCCAAAGAGAAGATCACTCACTCACTAGTGTTGTGATAAAGATGAATCCATGAATTAGTCATGTTCATCATGTTAGCCTTTTTGTTTTATGTTAATCAATTGTATTTATGAATACTTGGACTAGTTGTGTTTATCCAAGCTATTTGTGAATACTTGGATTTGTTGTGTACATCCATAGCATATGTGTTTGCTTGGATTTATGTTGTGTAGATCCAAGCTACATGTGTGTACTTCGATATGTCTAGTTGAGTTGTAATAGATTGTGTAGTAGTTCTCACTAAACTATAAAGTGATGTGGTTGTGTCTTGTGAGTTCTCACTAAACTTGAAAGTGATTAGTAGTTGTGTTATGTGAAGTTCTCACTTAGCTTCAAATTGAAGAGTCGTGAAGAATGGTTCTAGCTTTGGATTAGAACTCGACATCTAGCCTTGTGTCGTAAAATGGTGAAGTAGGCAACGTCGTGAAGATTGGTTCTACCTAGAGATTAGAACTCGACATCTAACCTTGTGTCGTTAAATTGTGAAGTAGGCAATGTTATTTAGATTGGTCCTAGCTAAAGATTAGGTCTCAACATTTAGCTTAGTGTCGGAAAATAATGTAAGCGACGATGTAAGGTTTTCTCCGCCAAGAAGGGAGCTTGTGGATATAGTGGAAATCTCAAGTAGGTGTACTCGAGGAGTGGAGTGGAAACGAGGATAGAGCCTCGTTGTCGAATCACTATAAATCTTGGTGTCTTCTCATTAGGTTGTCTCTTTCCTTACTCTTTACTTATTCCATTATCATTACACTTACCTATTACCATTGCTAATGCATTTGAATTGAACCTGTAGAAACTAAAAGGGGGGGTTGAATAGTTTCTAGTTAGTTTTCAAAACATTTCGGCTAAATCCACTGTGTGCAGTTCCTTATGTGTACCCGCGGTTCTTTATCAATAAAGAACCGCCGGCCCCTTTAGAGAACCGCCGACAGTGAATTTAACCTTTTGTTACATGTTAAACTTTGACAATCCTTTGTATCAAATTCTTGATCAAGTTTGACTAGATATGAGATGTGTTTGATTGAAAGATAAATACTACAAGTAAGTAAACACACAAACACATCAAATCAAGAGTACATCAAACAATAGTCTAAACACTAAGCACACACATACTAAGCATAAGCTTTTCCGCAACTAGGATGATTAGACTAAGTGATGTACACTTGACCATAATCTAAACACGAAGCACACACGTACTAAGCCTTAGCTTTTCCGCAACTTAGATGTTTAGATTATGAGATGCACACAACACACAACATATAAATACATCTATAATAGTAAAGACATAAATGTAATGGAAAGTACCGACACGATGATTTATAGTGGTTCGGTCACGAAGCTCCTCTTCGCCCTAATCCACTCCTCGAGTACACCTTACTCGAGAGTTACTTCACTAGTCAACAAAAATCCTTTCAAGGCGGAGAAAACCATACACGTCGCTTACACATTTCCGACACTAAGCTAGATGTCGAGTCCTAATCTTAGGTAGGACCAATCTACATAACGTTGCCCACTTCACCATTTAACGACACAAGGATAGATGTCGAGTTCTAATCGAAAGCTAGAACCAATCTTCACGACTCTTCACTTTGAAGCTAAGTGAGAACTTCACACAACACAACTACTAATCACTTTAAAGTTTAGTGAGAACTCACAAGACACAACCACATCACTTTAGAGTTTAGTGAGAACTACCAAGACACAACCTAATCTACCCACTAGTTATGTTTTATGGCCCACCATAATAAACCTTGTGTTTTATGGCCTAAACACATAAACCATATAGATCTAAGCACACAACACTTAAATCTATAACTCTAACACTATATCCAAGTACTAACAAGACTTGGATCTACACAACTAACACCTAATCCAAGGATACCCATCACTTGGATATTCTACCCTTACAAACACATCCAAGTGTACCCACAACTTGGATCTTCTACATATACATAGTAGGAAGACAATAATCATGACTTGATCTAGAGAGATCTTCATCATGTTATGACTCTAGACACTAACACTTCACAAGGGTGAAAGTGTTCTTCTCATTGCTCTTGAGGAGGATGAGGAAAATGAGGAATGGGATGTTGGGAGGTTTTTGTGTGTTTTTGCTTGAGAAAAATGGAAGAAGATAGTCTTCTATTTATAGACAATTCTTGCCTTGGAGAGCACCTTTTTACCCAATGGATAAAAGAGTGGACTACCCATTGGATAAAAGAGTGGACTACCCATTGGATAAAAGGATGCACCTTATATTCTTGGAGCCCAAATTCAAAATTTGATATTTGAATTTATTTTCTTCCCTCCATCTTCTAGAAGTAAATTCAAAATTCGAATTTTGAATTTATTAGTTTCCCTCCATCTTCTAGAAGCTTTTAGAAATCTTGAGTAAGCCTAAACTGGCTTGACTGCCCACGGTTCTATATCTTCTCGCGGTTCGATATCACTAAGGAACCGCGTGTTCTATAAGAGAACCGAACATCCTTCTTGTCTTTCATGACGAATGTAATCTTCAAGGTGTCGAGAGAAGTATACATAAGTATGCTTGAGTGATTACGAGTACCTTACACATTTTACATTATGTATTGCGAGCTATACGTTTGTCATCACCAAAACATAAAGGGATCATATTGATTAAACATCGTAATGTTTGCACTAACAGAACCTAATAATTATGCAACTTAGCGTCAAGTAAAAGATAGTTTTGATACAAACCTAATTGAAAGTAATTTTAATTAGGTGACTAATCGAAGAGAAACTATTCAACCCCCCCCCCCCCCCCTTCTAGTTTCTACAACGTGGACCATCTGTTCTTTTCGTTTTCTATGGCATCTTTAGTTTTCTCTCTAATTTGTTGTTGGCGGAACCTGGGGAACTCAACAATCACGTCATATGCTTCCTGGTTATCTTGGTTCAAGTCCATTCGCCTAGGAGTCAACCTTAAAGAGATTTCAGAAGGTGTTTTCTATACAACATGGTGGAGCCTATGGATCTTTCGGAATCAAATGATCTTTCAAGACATTCGTCCTCGTAAAGATATGTTTTTTGATGAAATTACTTTACGTTCTTATATTTGGTACATAGCTAGGAGTAAAAGTTCTTTGAATTGGGATGATTGACTTCAACATCCGTACTTATTATCCTTGTAATCTTCTAGCTCCTTGCTAGTTTCTAATAAAGTTGCCGTTCAAAATAAAAATAACTTCCTCTAAAAATCATTTAATAAAACTTTAGTAACATCCATGCGTGAGTTAGACCAACTCACAGATGAGTACCATCCTGTTGATCAAACTCGCGCGTGATATGTTGTGAAAACAGCGACTTTCATCGAGCATGAGTCCCATAAAAGGTGAGCTAATTTATTTGTTTTTAATAAAATTTATTTGTTTGTAAATGTGTGAGGATATTTATTGGTGTATATTTTATATAATGTAGATATTTTAATGAAAAGTGAGTTTATCATCATTATTACGGGTGTGTTTGGTTAAACTAGCAGTTAACAGTAGCAGTTAATAGTAGCGTTTAGCAGTAGTAATTAATTTATTAAAGTGTTTGATAGATAGTTGTAATTCAAATGTGTAAAAAAAATCACTTTTTAAAATAAATCCGATGTTAGACGGGTCTTTAACAGTGACGGAGCCAGAGTATAAAGTCGTTGGGTGCACAAAACTACTAATACGAGTATCTATATAGTACATAATTTTGAGACCGAGTTCATTTTGAAAAAGTATAGATTTTTAGCAAATATATACATTGCGTGACAAAATTCCATCAGGTTCTCGTGCATCCCGGTAACCCCTAGTTCCGCCCCTGTTCTTTAACCTTGTAAATATATAAAACCGAATCGTGCACGCCCATAATTTTGATTAGATTATTATAGAAGTTGGGTTAGGCTGGGTAGGGTAGACAAATGCAAATGTCTTTCCATTTAAATAAAGTAACTTTAATTTTGAACCTATATACGTTCCATTATATACTACTACTATTTAATTTCAACAGGTACATCTTAAAACAAGGCACATCACTAGTATCACTATAATTAAGCTATCTAGATTAATACTTAAAGGTTAATAGTTAAAACTTTGAAGAGGGTAAAAGAAAAAACAACACTTACATGTAAGAAACTTTTTGATTCAGGCAACATGAACATGAGAAGAATATTAATTTGTTTAATGTAATTTGCATTTGGAGAAAGCAGATAATTATATTTATAGATTAGAAAATATGGAAATGAAACGTCAATACTTGTTACTGACATCAACGGACTCGTGTTTATCTTTTTTGGACCTAAAAAAGTAATGGGTTAGTAAGTATGTAACTGAGTATGTTAGTAACTAGATAATTTGGTAAACTCGTATCGACACGCGATCCTACGATCTTACGTGCGATCCTACACCGATCTTACGATCCTACCTCTGATGCGACCCTACACCGATCTTACACGATTTTGTCACGTGAGAACGTAAGATCGTACGATCTTACGTGTAAACTCGCGATCTTGACAGCCTTGATACAACCGTTTGAATGTTACTATATGACTCGATCCACTAACCGTTAACCTGTCGTTTTTAAAAAAAATAAAATTTAAAAACAAAATCGAACATAAAATAGTTGAAGGGAATTTGTTAAAACAAACCAATCTAAATATTTAGTTTTTAATATGAATATGATTTTTGTAAAGCGAAAATAAAATTGAACCAAAAACCATATTCACGTTAATAATATGTATTTTTGAAATCTATTTATGTAAAAAGAACATTAAGATTCTTTCGTAAATAGATGTATTTCATTTTGTAAGTCGAAAACTTTTTATTTTATACTAATATTTATATAATTGAATAAATAATAATTAAAAGTGTGTAATTGGAGTTACTTGGTGTCGTTTTCAGTTATGCGGTTCAGTTAAATCTAATTTTTAATTTAGTTCAAATTGGGTTAGTCCAATTTTTGGTTCATTTTTATCTTATTTGAACTCGGGCCGGTTTAATTTAATTTGAATTTAGTTTTGTTTCGTTCGGTTTTTTTATTTGATTAACTTAACTTTCTTAGATTAAATTTAGATTAGTTTGATCAAATTTAAGTCAACTTTTACTTTTAGTGGCTATTAAATTGCTTATCTATACTATATATAAAATATATATTTATTTTTCTCTTTATTAAATTTTTAAATAATATAAATTTAAAAACATATTGTACATGTAAATTAAACATTAAAATCACTTTTTTAAATATCAAGTATTACATATTATATAGCATATAGCCTTATAGTACAGATATTGAATCCACTTTTAGCATTAATTTTAATTAATACATAAATCATATGTTACAATTACACATTAATAAATATATTAAAAACTTTAATTAATATTATTTTTAAAATACCTCTAAAATAAAAATTACATGTATTAAACATATTGTACCAACTATAAAACAAACTCATAAAAAGTAGAAGTTTCTTTTACAGTAATAAAGTTTGAAGATTTTCCAATTAAATCAGTTTCATATAAGCATATTACATCAAATATGAAATGCAACATTGTAAATATATAATAGAATATATTAAAAATTCATCATTTTTTCAATAAAAAAAATACATTTATATATTAATATTTATATATTTGTAGAGATAAATGATTATCTATTTTGTTTCTATCAATTAAAAATGTAAGTGTGGGTTATCGTAAAAAAAAAAGTTTTAAACCCGTTAAGATCTTTTTTAGCTTCGTTTTTTATTGTAATACGATAGTTTATAAACATGTCTTTTACAAAGATAAAAAATAAAAATCATTCACACAATTATAAAAAACAAACAATACTAATATATCTAGATTCAGACTTTTGAGCCGCCTCTTCCAATAAGATTTAATAGTTAGATTCAGACTTAAAACATTTTATTGAAACAAACACCACCTTAGTTAAATGATAATAATAATTTTAATCAATTACAATATTTTTTTATCTAGTTTTACTATTGACATAAACAGAATACCTTAAGTGAAAGTCACTAATTTAGATACCTAATATGGGCTTCCAATCTAGATTCAGTCCAAACAAAACCACTCAAACGTAGGTTTGGACCAAGTGAATTTAATGAAAGTAACCAATTTAATATTAATGGGCCAACGAACAGCTTGAGGGTATCGAACCTAAGTGGCAAGATTTGCATTAAACAGGTGCTGTCAAGAATCCCAACTGGGCCATACGCCCTTAAATACGATGCATGCACCTAAAGATCATTATATAGCAAATAATTGAGTGGTATGATATCAAACTGAATCATATAACATCAAATCAAAATTATTGCAAGAATGCGTTAGATCAGTTAAAAAATGCAAGTTAAAGATAATAATAGGTGAAAAGTGAAACTAAAAGAAAAGAAAAGAGGTACTAGCCATGATCGAATAGTTAGACTTATAAATGAATTTTAGCTGCATTTCGATCGCAGACTCTTTTCTAATCATTCTTGTGAATGACAACAGTTTACGTACAAGCCTGTCGAAATTATGCACAAGTATGCAACATATAAATAAACAGCATATTTGTTTAAAATCTAACAAAATGAGAGATATTGTAAGCTACCTTGAAGCCTTGTGGAGATGGTTGTTAGTGTGATATTACGGAGGAGAAAAAGCTCACTTAGATTTCTTAGAAAAATGTTCTTTTTGTTGGGATTTTGAAACTAGTTAAACCATTAACTACGAGTATGTATCGAAATAAATCTACATACATAATTAAGCATATAAGAAAAACAATTTAAAACCAACTTTTGATTAATTGAATAAATCAATCTTTTCTCTCTAACTCTTAACCTAAACCATCTTTAGCCGCCGCCTCCAGCCGCCGGCTACACGTCGGAGGTTCGGAGGACTACCAATAAACTTAAACCTCCTTCAATTATCATGTTCAATCCAAAACAAATCAAATTCATTTCCCAGATCTAGTTTTCTTTTCCAAAATGGTGGATATTCCTACAAAGTGACTCGCACCCACATGGTCGTTTCCATCTCCGTACCTATATCTATGGATCTATGTTACTGCCCCCTATCAACCACGACAATGGCAAGCATATTTTCTTGGGTTTGGGAGTTCGGTTTTGGGAGGTTGTGTTTGTTGATTTCTTTTGTGGGTATCACCGTTTTCATCTATGGGTCATATGTTACTGCCCTCCAATCAATCACGACAATCACAAGCATATTTTCTTCGGATGAGAAAGATTCAAGGTCTTCGGTGATGTTTTTGATTTTGTTTTAATTTGGATATGTAATAGTTTGGTTTGGGATAAAGTTTGTTGATGTAACTTCTTTTTAATGGCATTGTAATGCGAATCCATCTTTGAGTAAATTATATTATTAAAATAAATCAATTAATAAGTCTTGATCTTGATCTTAAACTTTAAGGTTAAATTACTGTCTCTATCGTTTGCTCACACGACACGTCAAACGAACACACCACGATGCTAGTGGTACCTTCACTTCTCGAACAACTAGTGTATAATCTTGTAACTAGAAACCCTAGATCCAAAATCCTAAGTGGGATAACGTAAGGATCAGTTTATAGACATTACAAGACAATAGTAAAAATCACCCAAAACCTTAATTAAGGTTTAGGTTATGTCAAATCAAGCAAGGGAATCAAACAAGAACTAAAACCTTGACACGAGGATCAAGGGTCTAGTATTAGGTTTAGAAACTTCACAAGAGAGTACCAAAAAGTAGTAGATCTTGCAAAGATTTACACTTGAGGTGATTTAGGGTTTGTGGGAATTGTTTGGTTTCTTGGCCGAATATAATTCGGTTTGGGGAGAAGGATAAGATGAATTTTATGAGCTTTGTGTGAGGTTATATATAGCCTTCACACCTTCTTAGAAAAATTGATACCTACTCCAAGAAAACATATTTAAGGTAAATATTTAGCTTAATTATTAAACAAAAAATCTTCTAGTATATCCACAAGGATATAATCGGTCGACTAGGGCTTTATGATTTTCTAGAATTGATTTTGTGTCCTTTAAGTTAATTAAACGCGCTCAAGATAAATTAATTAAACACGTGATTAATTTAACCACCGTTAATTAAATAAATAAGTGAATTTTTTATGAAACATTTAATTATAAATAAATAAACGTATAATAAAAGTGTTTTCTCTATACTGAGTGTGTGCCCCCGATAAACTCACTCATTCTCGATGGCTAAACGATCGCATATCCCGACAGCTCCCACTTGTGAGAGTTTAAGACATAGTACGTTTATAATGAAGTATCTAGCAAATTATAATCGAAAATGATTGAGGTATAGTTTCAAGAATAATATCTTAAAAGTATAAATCATATACGATTATGTGACTTACTAATAACCATCCCTTTTTTACTAGTACCGTCAAACCATGATATGGATCCTAACTCATTCCATATAGTTTAACTTTTAGTTTCTCGTTATAGAAGTTAATTCAGATATACGAAATGTAAACAAGTATCATCTTGATTTACTCTTTGGGTGCGGCAACACAATTATCCGATTAATTCTAGAGAGGGCCCAGTGGTACCATTCTGCACTATATCAAGTGGAGAAACAAATTCTACATTGACTTCAAGTGTCTGCGGATCGCTGCTTCACAACACTTCCAACTATAGCCTTTATAACTACATCTTGCAAGATAGCGTTTAACTTATAATCAAGAAGTGATATTCACACATGCACAAACTTGTTTGCATCTCAAGTCTAAGGACGACTTGAACCATTTTCGAAATTTTACTCATGACAAGGATCCAAAAGTAACGATTCGAATGTTTGGGGTGTCCAATACGCATCCTTTATGAATAACACATGAGTTTGGTGGGAACCGTTCATATATTCGAAGTATATAACCAACACTCACATTTGTCTTAATGTAGACAATATTCTCATATTGCTAACCGACAATGGATATATTTAGAATAATCAAATATTCAAGGATTAAAAATAGAAATATAGGACAAAAGTAATCATATGAATGAAATCAAATATCGAGTATCTTTATTCATCAGAAAATAATAACTGTCTTACAATGGAGATTATCCAAATACTAAAATAGATTTGCATGAAACTAATTTAGCGGGTTGAAGTCAAATGTTTCCAACATTCTCAACTTTTCTTTACAAGAAATCTAAATAGTCATCTAAGTAAATATTCCGAATACTTATTTCAAATTTCACAAATTGTGAAAGATTTGAAAAACAAGATGAGTGTCATATCTTACATGCTAATACTATTGCAAGTGTCATAGTATGAGGATATCGTCATACCTTGTATAAGATATTTAAAATGAACGATATATTGATAGTCATCTTTACAGTTTTTTAGAATGTAAAGTATTCTTATTCCTTAATATGTAAAGTAATAATGCTCTTAATTGAGCATATCTAGTTAGAAAATTTATCATAAATGATAAAATCCTACTTTTTACTAGAATTGATTATCCTCTAGCATCAATGTACACATACAACACTACGCTTTATAATTCATAAACATTTGTATTAACAATAATCTAAATACTCTCAGTTAGATATTATTGTTGCCATCTCACTTTGATCTTGTGCGAAAGTGACAACAAGTCATATATTCAATATATATATACATAATGAATTCTTAGTTAAAAATATAAAGATCCCATTCATGTAATAAATTATGTCAAGTGAAATATATCATTCAAGGCTTGCTTCAATGATGTACTGCATTATATTAGACACAATTACCACATATGTTTATTCCAATAAACGTTTATTCCTAAGTCATTAGTTCTATTCCATAAATTCTCAAGTGAAGTTTCATTCCATTCTTAAGGATTATCATCTAGCTTAGATGGAATGATATCTTCAATATTTTATACAACATATGAATTTTAAAGAAAAACATAATGCTCCCACTTAATGTCAAGTGTACTCAAAGCTATATAAATTAATCAAAATCATATTGTAATAAAATTCTAGATTTAGCTCCTAGATGCAGATCTAATCCATACTTGCATTATTTACCATGTATACTTAATAAAGATTTTATAAAATCGTAAACCCTTTAATTTCACACCGTCCTTGCTAGGTAAATCATAAAGGAAAAAGTATAAATCTTAATTGTCATATTTCATATGCATAGAAACATATATGGCAATCAATTATCTTTATTTAATCAATATGTGTAGAGAAGAATGATTTAATCATAGTCAATTGCTTGAGTATAATTAAAAGCTTCCCACTATTAGCCATGCATTAATCATGTATATCATTTTGTCATTGTGAGTCTTTCTTCAAAAGAAACTCATCCCAACCTCATAAGTTTATAATTAGATGAAGTATCAATCAAATTCAAAAGATTGATTTTCCCTCTAAGGACTGCATCTTATCATTCATAGTTCTAAGACATTTATTAGATTCAAGATGTAATAATTTATCTTAGCAGTTAGTAGATAAATCTCCTAACTTATGTTCCTCAGCATTGATATTAAAATATCAATCAAGTGATGAGGTATCCTTGTAGATTTATGAATAAGAGTAACATTTACTTTGGTTTGACATCTTCATGCTTAACCAAAATATGACATCAACAAGTAGATTTTGAAGGTTATGTATTTTGCTCTTGAATATCTTCAAGGTTTATTATAACTCCCACTTACTTTTGTAAGTAGAGATAAGTGATGAGACTGCAATTATGCATAGTCTCATCGTCCAAATCGTGCTTAAACAGTACAAAAATGTCATAAAATACCGGAAAATATGCTTGTGTTTGTTCATTGTGTATTTTAGGGGATATCATGAATTCAACAAAAGATAACAAGAATCAAGCAAAAACGAACATGGGAAACGAAGTCGCACAAAGAACCAGACCCAAATCATGAATTTCCAAAGAAGTCCTTAAAGTTTGAAGATTTGTCAAGAATGGTTCCTCAACTATTGAAGACTTGTCATATTATACCCTTGTAAAACTCAAAAATTACATGTGGGTCCCTAATATTTCAAGTATATACATATTCAACCCTTGAAGAATGCCAAATTTACAAATTGAGCCCTTATTACAAGTTTCCAATGTCATTGTGCCAAAAATGACAAGTGTGCCAAAGTGTTTACAAAGGAAATTGGAGAAAGATTCTTCCAGACTTGCTATTCATATTTCTGCAAAGACTAGGGGGTAAACTTGTGCAACTGAAACCCATATCCAACTAAAACCCACTATTAGCCCACCTAAGCCCAAACAATCAACCCAATACCCGGCCTGCACCCACTACCCATCCTTTTTGCCACGTTTAAAACCTACTAACTCTCTTTAATATTAAACAAATTATCAAAACGGGTTTTTTATTATTTAAAAGGGCGCCTAACATATTTTTACCCCTAATCCTTGGTCAAAACCACTAATTAGGAACCAAGAACCCTAAATCCCCATAATTTCAATAACCCAAAATCCCCCTAATCCCTTTTCTAGAAACACAATTGCAATCTTTTTAACCATGACCCCACCTTCACACTACACCCAAACCAACCCATGTGACATGTTCAAAGGTCCCCTGCCCTGTCCCTTTCCACAAACCCCCCAAAAACAGCTAATCAACAAATCCTATTGATTTCTTTCTCCTAAAGGTTTCATTGGATGGCTATGATGAAGTGTAAGCAAGCTGGCACACATGACATGACAGAGATCTTCACATGGTCAATATTTGACCAAGTTCAAAATTTAAATCACAAGAGCCTTTCTGGAAGAACTAGAGCTAGGGTTTACCTTTTTTCATTGTATTCTAGAAAGTCCTTAAGACTATTATATAAACCAATCCGCCTATGGATGGTTTCTTTGCTCCAACTTTGTATTTTTTTATGAGTAATGAAAATGAAAGTTTGAAACAATTTGCAAGTTGAGTTCCACTTTTATTTATCTTGTTTTAGTGTAAGAAATATTTAATTTTTATGGAAAAGTTTAGTGTAAGTTTATCAAAACAAAAATCAGATTCAAGGACACTTGGTCCTTTTTGAGTTTTTATGTCTTAGTTTTATAAGTGCTTATGTGTTTATTTGGTTCACACCTAAATAAGCACCATAAACTTTTATAAGCTATTTACTTTTGGTCTTTAAAAATTTGGATTACAAGTTTTTCTGTTTTCAAGATTTTTACAAGGAAAATGTTTATCTTTTTTTTATTTTATCTTAACTACTCACTGTATTCAAGACTATTTGAGTATTGATTGAAAACCAATAGCTCAAACAGCCTTGATACAAGTTCTTTCTTGTTGTTTGTTTGTGGTGTACATGGATCCAAGATCATAGCTATATCCTTTCATCAATCTGTGCACTTTGGTTGGACTTTTGTAGTCCAACCAAAGTCCTTGCACCTCCATCAAGCAACAGCCTTCCCATCCATTTTTAGTGCTAGAAGAAATGATAACTAAAACAATAACACAATTATACTAACACCTAAAGATCTTTGGATCAAAGAGAGGGTTTAGAGAGAGAAAAATGGAGGTTGGTTGTTTTCTAGAGAGAGAGACACATGAACTATGTGTTTTATAAAATGAAGAACAACTATTCCAAAACTATGGAAAAGCCTTAAATACAATGTTATAGCCGACCACTAATGGGCTTTTACAGGCCTTTACCGGGCTTCTTAGCGGACTATGACTCGTCGGCCCAGTTATAATTCGACAAAAACCTAAACGAGCTATAGAAAATAAATATCTACAAGTGACCGATACTTTGTTTTGTAGAAACGTTAAATTTGATGTATTTTTCTCGTTTCTAACAATCTCCCTTAAGTGAGGTCACTTGAGATTTAAAAATATAATCCCTATCAATCTATTCTAATGATATTCAACTCGTGATCTTTGTCTTGAAACTTCATATCTTGTACGTATAGTCTAGGAGCTTAAGCCATCATGCAATCTTCATTGTCTTTGACTTGCTAGTCTTGTGACTTGAACTTGAACCAGCATACTCATAATTCTTGAGAATTCTTGAAAGCTTCTAAAAATATCCCTTCACAATCTTTGGAGTTTCTAACAATCTCCTCTTCACAAACTTCGAATAATAACTTGATTTTGCTAAGGAAGATTTGATCAGAACACAACGGAAGTCTTGAAATTTATCTTTCTTAAATTCTTTGAAGTTTTAACTTTTGGTATTAGCATGTGGAGACGACTTTAGTTAGTACACCGCAAAGCCACCTTCTTGATACCTTGCATAAAACACTCAGCAACAAAAATATGGACACTAACAAAATGTGTTTGTCATTCGTCCTAATATGGTAGCGTTTTACCTCCCGTCGGTGAAGACCGTTATACGATATTAAATATCATACATGTGACAGGTAGAATCAATTAAGAATCTCCTTGACAGGGTTTCGTGACTGTGCTTGCCTATTCTCGTTACCCGAACGTCTCAAAGCAGACAACGTGGTAAGAGTGAATCATTTGGATAGAATTATCCGCCTGATTAAAGTCGTCAATTCAGATTCCTAGAACAAGTTTGATTCAACTCAGAATCGCACCATCGTTGCTTTCCAGTTGTCACAAGCACGATTCATGCTGATTTTGCAAGTCACCTACCGCAGTGTTGTTTGATGTAAACACTGGAAGGATTTCCATTCGTCGTTATGAATACTTTAAACGAATTACTCTAAATGTTCTGGCAAGATCACATGGATATTGCGTCGAAACCTGGAACAAGTTTGAATTCAATTAAGAATCAAACCATCGTAGCTTTCCATTTGACACATGTTTGATTCATGGTGAATCTTACACATGACCTACCGCAATGCTGTTCAAGGTTAACACTGAAAGGATTTCCATTCATCATTTTGTAACTTAAAAGATACACTTTGAATGTTCTAGCAAGATCACGAAGATAATGCGTAGGTCTCTGAGTAATTAAACACTTTTGCTCAATGTGAGCAACAAATATTGTCATGGATAAGTATCCTAGTGAGATAAATAGTGATCTCTTGTGGTTCTAGACTCGATAAGTGCACATTTAATTTTAGTGAACGGAGGCTGGAGCAAATGCCACCTTTTCAATATCAACTAACTCGGAGTGAGAGAGTCGATAGCAGATAAGTTAATCTCCGTGACATTAAAACAATACCTTTTGAGAGATACTTTAGTTAGCTGGGAGGAGTTGTACATTGCATCACTGGATCCATGATGTCTATCTTCAATATAAGCAATCACTTTGTGATTCTTATAGCATATGAGTTGACCCGATTTCTGCCTAAGTGTAAGGAGGGTTGCTTTCTTTTCACCCTTTATCTTTACATTTCTTTTCATTCTTCAAGCCCTTCAATGCTTATCAAGACTTCATCACTAGCACCTTGTTGTGATTGTTCCAGTGCTAGCATAAGTCATTAGTCGGCATTCTGCTTCGTTCACAAGCTAACCCCATCTTTCCTGAGGACAAAAAATTCTAACTATGGGATGTCCTTGGGTAGATTCAACCGGTTCTGGTTAAATCATAGGACGAATACCTAACCTACCAACCTCATGTCACCACATTTGTCGTGAATTCATTGGTTGTTGGGTATTTAAAGTCACCATGAAAACCATTTCAAAAACCAATCAAGGTAGCATAGATAAAACTCAAAGATTTTTATGTACCTTGAAAGTTTTCATTACTAAAACCATTTGCTCCCCTTACACATGTGCACCGATATTCAAAAGTGTATTTAGCACATGTAGGGTTGAGCGTGCACTTAGAATCAGCCAATTCATTAATCACATATTAAATCACATTTTCTCTCCATATCAAAAATATTAAGTCCCTTGATATTTTGGATATCAATTGATTTAATGAAGTTTTAACAAAAATTTGAGGAGAAAAACGCATGTCCGATTAAGCATGATTATCATAAGCTCCCCTTCAAGATGTGACGGCCATACAAGGTATGGTTAACCCAAACAAGATGGATAATATAGATAATTGTAGTGCTCATGTTTCGAAAAAGGAGACTTCTCTTATTTTTCCAAGGAGATTATCCACTAAAGCGTACATAATCCGATTTCATGAGCTTTTAAAACTTTGTATGTTTTAACAGGAAGATCGTGACCGAGAAAAATTAATTTCTCGTTGAGAGGAGAATTTGTCTTTTGAGGGACAAACTTTCCTAAATGAGCTTAAAACTTTGAATGTTTTTGACAAAGCTCATGACCGAGAAAAATTAATTTCCCGTTACGTGGAACAGTTGTCTTTAAAAGACAATGTTTCCTAAATGTAGAGGTGGCAAAACGGGCGGGCGGGTGGGCATGGGCGGCGGGCTAATCGGGCGACGGGCTAAATGGGCGACGGGCCAAACGGGGGCGGGCTAAACGGGCATGGACAAAACGGGCGGGCTAAACGGGTGGGCTAAACGGGCGCAAGCTAAAATAAGAAAAAAGACATATAAAAACGTAGAATTAATAAATAAAAATACTTTTTAAAATCCAGGGATAAAAACTAAATTTAAAATATCCGCCGAGTAGCCTAATTAGTGTTTTACAAGTGCGCCCATTACGCCCATAAGTTTCTTACATATACGCCCTTTTAGCCCATTAATAATAAAGAATGGGCAAAAGGTGCCTTATCTTTTTTTAAAAATGGGCAAAAAGTGCTCATATTTATCAAAATGGACAAGATTTGCCACCTCTACCTAAATGTGATAAAACGGGTTACATTCTAAACTAATTGCAAGCCATATTGAGCATGTTTTAAAACATTTAAACTTCTGTTCGAACTTTATTTACAATCCCGTGTCATTATTGAACGAAATTTCTAGGATCGTAAATATTACCGATGCAAGAAGACATGCCCTTTTTCCAAAACATTGGTTTAAAAAACTCCCTCTAAAAATATTAAACAAGTTGAAAGTTTAGTGAGGCAAGGAATGTTGAACACACAATATTGAAAGATTTAAACAAAATTCTTTTGATAGACTCTTGAATAAATTGTGTTCAACAATTTAAAAAACCAATTACTTGAGCTTAAGATTTTAAATATCTTAATAAACTAGCTCAAGTCCGAGAAGTTGTAAGCTTCCCGTTGAGAGGATAAGTGTAATTAAATATACACTTTCCTTTATTTGAATAACGAGTCCTAAGCTGACATTTACTTAGAACTCGTGTTCATGAGCTTAAAACTTCGAATGTTTTAATGAAAGCTCATGACCGAGAAAGTTTAATTTCTTGTTATGAGGATAAGTTATCATTAAAGATAAACTTTCCTTTCTTTGAAGTACGAGTTACAGTATGATATTTAACTGTAAATCATCTTACATGAGCTTAAAACTTTGAATGTTTTAACATTTGCCCATGTTCGAGAAAATTTAATTTCTCGTTGTTAAGGATAAGTTATCATCCGTTGAAACGTTCCTTTATTTGAGATCCGATTTACAGTCTGTTGTGTAACTGTAAGTCATGTTCACGAGCTTGAAAATGTTTGAGTAGTTTTAGTGAAAGCTCATGACCAAGAAAAATTAATTTCTTGTTCAAGGATAAGTTATCATTAAAGATAAACTTTCCTTTCTTTAAAGACCGGTGCATAATCTGTTATATGATTATATGCTATTTTGAAGAGCTTTATTTGTGACACCCCTGAGACACATGTTTCTCAGACATCAATCTTTTTAGCAACCAAACTCGTAGATTATACTTTCTAACATTGTATGAGGTACTTGTAGCTAAAGTGTGACTTTGTTCCTTTTGAACACTGTTTGGTGTACCTGCACTTTTATTAAGAGTTTGTTTGCATTTATGTGGGTTAGTGATATCTGAGTTTGAACCATGTGTGTGTTCACAATCAATCTTTCTTATGCAAGAGGCAAGAATCTTTCCTGTGGGAATCCACCTAAGACCAACTTTTTCAAAGATTCTACCCGTCAGTTTCCATCTAAGACAAGATCTAGGAGTCATAGTTTTCTCATTAATAGTGGAAGACTTACCGGGAGACAACCTATGTCCATTAAAGATACATCTTTTAGATTTCATTGAATTTTGAAAGTGTTCTACGGTTTTGTTACTACAAGTTGTCCTATTGGATTGTGCTTTAGCAAGAGGGTTAGCCTCGTTTAAGAATTTTTTGACACAAGCATCATGATTCGCATGAAAGACACACTTCCTTAGTGCACTTGGCCTGTTTAGAGTCCGAGTAAGATCTAGAATTCCTAGATGATTGATTGATGCTCCTAGGATTAGGCATGCTACCATAAGCAGTGTTAAGTAATCTAGAAGGCATCTCACTAGGGTTTAAGTTACTAGGTCTTACTTGTGTCTTTTTCATAGCAGATTCTAGATGTCTGTAAGAATGATGTCTAAACATACTCTTGAGACAATACCTAGATTCGCTAGATGGAATCAAGTTTCGAGGTTTTGCAAAACTATATGCAGCTACACGAGGCCTAGACTGTAAAGTGACTGGTATTGAAAAGTGATGCATGATGTAGTGTTTTTGCACACCTTTAGGAAAAGGAGGCAAAATAGGGCAAGCGTTAAGTGTCGGTTTAGGAAAACCAAGCACTAATGACCAGTGAGAAGTTCGTTTCCCAAGGAGGCTTGTGTGTTGTGTTAATGAAATGATTAACTTTGTTATGTGATTATATTGTTGTGAGAAAGAAAATAGAAAGGGGATAAGAAGAGATTGACGGTTACGATGACGGATTACACTAAGACGAAAGAGTCGTACACGTAAAACCGTAAAAGCACCAAATTAAAAATTTTATCCTAAAAATTGCAAACAAATCCTAAATAATGTATAAAGAGTTTACAAAAATCAAAAATCACCCAAACCTTTTAATTAACTAAATAATTATTTTTTAACGCTAATTAAAGCCCTAAAAATCAATTTAATTACCAAAAAGCCCAAAATGAGTTTTATCACTTTGTAAACCTCTAAAACAACCTAACTTAATTTAAAAATATTTTTGAAAATTTTAAAATTAATAAAAACTATTTTAAAACAATTAAAAACTATTAAAACTTAAAATAATTATAAAAATAAATCTAAGGACAATGAAAATATTCTAAAAGTTGCAAAACTCATAACTTTATGTATTTGAACTAGGAAAAATGAAAAATTAGAAAAAACTAACTTTTAATTTTTAATAATAAAATAATATAAAAAAATCAAAGTTTATGAAAAAATTCAAAAAAATAACCAAAAATCTAGAAAAATGTAACTAAGACAAAAATGCAAACAAATTTTTCCAAAACCTTTTTAATAATTTTATATTAATTTTTAAAATTTATTAAAAACCCTAAAATCATATAAAATAAAAAATAAGTTAATTTGAAAACTTTAATTGATGTAAACCTCTAAAATACTTCTAAAAACTTAAAAACTATTTTTCCAGATTTTTAAAACACTTTTTCCTATTTTTTATTTACTTTCTAAAATTAAAACTTAAAATAATCCTAATAAATTAATTACACACGTGAAAAATAATATTTTTAAGCCGAAAAGTCTAAAACCTAATAAAGAACAAAGGAAAATTGCTAACTGGTGAAAAGCTAAAACAGATAAGCTGAAAACAGCTTATTACTAAACTGCTTGCTTAAATAAGCCAAATACACAAACACCTTAAGTACTTAATGATGCAAAAGGTTACCAGTCAAATACCCTAGGGCTGATGGTAAACGTGTTTGTGTGTGAGAGGAGTGGCGCAGGTTCGAGTCCTGGCCACATCCTTTTTGTTAAAAACTTTTTTTTATTTTCTTTTTATAAAACTTAAATCCAGTAACTTACACTACTCTAAAACACAATCTATATAAAAATCAAGCTAGAATTAAGCCAAATGAAATAAAAAACGTGCCCAGATGAATAGCTTGCTTTGATGAACACAAAGAAAAACGTATCTTCACAAGTGAAGAAAATGAACAAGAGGAGCTTGTTCTTGGTGATTTCTGGTTTTTGATGGACAATGAGGGCACCCCTACACTCAGTTGAGTGTAGGGAGTCGATTTAAGCATAAAAATACACAACTTGCTCTCAAGATTAATCACACCAAGGCCAAATGAAGTTTCTGTTAAACAAAATATGGGGTCTAGGGCAATTAGCTGATGCAGTTGGCACTTAAGTGAGCTTCAACAGGCACAAACTTGCATAAATCCAAACCAAATCACATACAAACTAAACACAAACCTAGTTTATCCCATGTCCTATCAGAGAGCAAGGATCAAATGAAAGATTGAGCTAAAATCTAGGCAGTTAAAGGCATAATGAATTTTATCAAGTCTTAACCAAAAATAAAGCATGTAATTCCTATAAAACTTGACCAAACTCAGAACCAATAATAACAATAAGCTAATACTGATAAACCAAGTTTGTTTAGGCAGTTTCCTTCTAGTTCAAAGTCACCTTAAACCAGTAAGACCCTTAACCCAAACACCCCTTAACTTACTGAAAACCACTTTTTGCAAATCAAATGAATATAAAACTTAACCAAACTGATTTAATCTACTTCTAACATGCATCTAAATCAGATTTAAGCATAAACAAACAAATATCACACAATGACCAAGCAACTTACAAACTCCAAATAAGTTCACATGACAAGTTAGAAAACCAAACCATAAGGTTCAAGCAGATACCTGCTTGTGCCTCCTAGGGGTGTGATCAGGGGACTTGAATGAGCTTAATGAAGTGTAGAGATGCCTGCTGGTGGAATCCAAGTGGACCCAAGGCTAAACAATGTCTTCAAACAGAAAGAACAAAAGGGATTATGGATCTTTGCTTACTGCTTTCTTGATACCTGCACACAACACCACAAGACCAAATAAAAGCTTCAAGTATCAAAGGCTACAAGCTTTTGGCTTGTAGCTTTTGATACAGTAAGGGTTAACAACAAATGGGACAAGATAACAAGAAGGTTTTCACCTCACTAAACTTCTTACCCAAGTACTATACCCACTGAATCTTGATATCTCCAAGATATCAAGGTTCTATGGTCATACGAGAGCCCAAGTAAATAGCTTATATGGCCTTTAAACCTTCTTGCTAAACTAGAAAACGAATTTTTAAAACTTTAAAATGCCTTTTTGAAAACTCATTCAACAAAGTACTTCAACAATCAATTTGGAACTCAGTCTTTCACACAAGACAACAAAAATTTAACTAAAACTGAAAAGGAATTATATTTTCTCCTAAAAACACCAACTTTCATTTAAGAAAAACAGATTACAAGGCTTTGTAAAAAAACTGGAACAAGAGGAAAATGAGACACAATTCGTCTCATTTTATACTAGCCAAAAGAAAATTCTAGAAAGCTGAATAAAATATTACAATGCTTGTTAAACCCTAAACCCTAGCTAAGGGAATTCCCAATCTGCCCTTGATCTTAAAATTTGAATTTATGTCAAATTTGCATCTTGTGAAGATGGTGATGTGCAAGCTGTTTTAGATCAATCTTGGACGTCCCTTTGTGCTTTGAGAAAAAGCAATCATGTGAGCCGTTCATCCTGTCTTCATTTGGGGAAAAGGGGGAAAGTGATGGGTGCAGGGGAGGGTCCTACCCAACACATGGGTGTGTTGGGATCACGATTTTGGTGTGGGATAGGTTTAGGATGTGGTTAATTAAGGTTCTGGAAGGTATAAAACAAAATCCCTTTGTTTTGTGTTTAATTGGGTCTGGGTTTTTCTAGGGTTTATGAGGATGATTAAGGGGGTTTAATTCGTTTTTGGGGGTGGATTTATTTAAAAAGGTGTTAGGGAGGGAAACTTAATATAACTGAATAATCAGTTATATTAATTAAGTGGTGGTGGAATGTAGACGTGGAGGGAGGGATGAATGGGATTGGTGGATGGTGGTGACGTGGATGACGTGGCAGCAGGTATTGGTGGTGATAGGTTTGGTTGTCTGACCAAAAATGGCCCCTCTATTCCCCTTTTCTTGTCACTTCAGTTTAGAAACTTGTTAACGCCCCATTTCTTCTTAACAACTTTCATCAACTTGCTGAAAATGGCCCAATATACTTTCAAACTTTGAATAAGGACCATACATGCAATATTTGCATTCTTCAAGGGCTAATAATGTCATGTCTTGAAACTTTAGGACCAAACTTGTAATAATTGAGTTTTACAAGGGTCTAAAGTGACAAGTCTTCAAAAAGTGAGGGACCAATCTTGCCAATCTTCAAATCTTCAAGGACTTCTTTGGAAATTCATGATTAGGGCTTGGTTCATTGTGCGGCTTCGTTTCCCGTGTTCGTTTTTGCATGATTCTTGTGATCTTTTGTCATTTTCTCAATATCCATACCTAAAATACGCAAGTAACAAACACAAGCATATATATGGGTATTTTGATGATATTTAATGCATTTTAAGCCCAATTTGGACGATGAGACTATGTATAAAAGCAGTCTCATCACTCCCCCATACTAAACCATTGCCGTGCCCTCACGCAATGCTAGAATAAAGTATCGTAGCACCTCCAAAATTCATTTTTATTCACTTTATTGAATGACAAACTAGCTATACTACTACTATTACTACTACTTGCGTTTTAGACATAATGTATGATTTTCATCGCAAAATGGGACGCTTAGGTTCATAGAATAAGAACACGTGAATGCTTCGTTAGAAATAATTTCATCGTCCTCGATTTTCACCCCAATTCCATGCCAAGCGTGCATCGAGATCATTGTCATTATAAGTTAGTAATGCTAACACTACTCATATGCCCTAATCACGTACTTATCCTCCCATTTTCCTAAGTTGTATCTCTTATATTTTATTTTGTCTTGAATGTTTCACGAGGATACATTGTTTGACTTATGTGATAATAGAGATATAGGTCTAAAAATAGAGTCCTAATGGTGTAACCAAGACCATCAAATCAATAACCCCTCTTAATAGACAACGATGTCAAAAAATTAAGTCAACAAGAAGGATCGATAAACACGGTTTTATAACGGTTTTGAACATGAGACTTATTACCAAGACTTTTATACGCCCCCTAACGGAAGGGCCTTATTATCTTTGGTTTAACTCCATCTTTTATTCAACTTCGCCATGAAGCTTTTATTATGACTTCGGTCTTGCCTTGCCTTTTATTATCCGCCTCATCGGTGGTTTTATTAGCCAAAGACGTATATCCTCACGCTAAGGCGAATTTTGGATCTTTAAAGCTTCGAAGATTAAGGCTTGATTCACTTTCAATTTTGCATAGATTTTTCGGCCTTGTGAGCTTCAAATTTTTTGCTTAATTTAGGTGAGCACTTGAAATCTTATTATTAGGTGAAGCTATTGATTATTCGGGTGCCAATACTTCAAAACCGTGACGCTGGCGATACCTTAATGTCTTCCCAATTTAATTACACGGAAGCTATTAGAAAAGACTAGAAACCCAACAATCAAGACTAAACCGCTAAGTCAATATTTATTAAGCAAAAAATATTTACATGCGAAGGGAGAATAAGCAAAAAACGAGAACACATGAGTTTTTGAAAGAATACAAGTACTCTACGTTTAGCATAGTAACTTATAATTAACCCTATCATTTCTGGTCCTCATTTAAGAGACTTAGCCTAATGTGAAGTTAAGGAATCAAAGCTAAGTGCTCAAGACGCACGGTCGAGTCAAAAATTACTCTTATTCTCGCCATCAGAAAACCTACATTCGTGTCTTCAAACACTTATAAAAGATGAGAAAATTTTTAAAATTTGGCCATTTTTAGCCTTATTTTGCAACAAAACGATAAACAAAAAAGATAAACTTTGGAAAGCGTGAAGGTTTGGCAAGGCAAGTATCTATTCACCCCTCCCATACTAAAGTTAAACATTGTCCTCAATGTTTCGAGTCTAGGGGTGCAAACACCCCCATACTAGAGACGTAGTCGAATGCCTAATCTAGCATGGAAAGGGTGTAACCGTTAAATTTAAAGCCATTTATGAAGTGTGATATAAACCTAAGGTTAGAACATCAAAAGGATATATCATGGATATTGAGAAAGTCTTCAAAGCAAACGATCGAGTGCTCCCATAAAACGAACACGAGAGGCTCCAATCGTGAAGATCATGATCTAAAAACCACAATTCACAAACAACCACAGAACAAAGGTTGGAAGGGCACAAATCCCCTCACATTAAACAAATTAGAAAGCAATAATATGTACATGGATAAGCATGGGTTTCCCCCACGAGGCACCTTGTTTTTGATAACCGAGTCAAAAGATCGACTCGAATCCCCCATAAATGTGATCATTTAGGGATAATCATGGTATGGTCAATTTTTAGTGGGGCTTACATGATAAACAAGGCCAAAAAACAACCGGTATCAAGGACTAAGTCCTTTGATGGTGCAAAATACCGGGATCAAAGATGGCTTTCTCGTTTTCATTGGAAAAACAAATGAACGCCACTTCATCATGTGCCAACACAAACCCAAAGGGTTTGAAGAAAATAGATGAGAAGAAATAGAAGGGTGGGACAATGGGTAAGTCACAAAAACCATGAGCTACTCGAGGTAGACTCGCACCAATCAAATAGAAAGATTTTCCATTTATTGCATCGGTGGAAGACCGAGATTTCCTTTTATAAGAAATTCTGGGATCAAATTTCTCGTCCTCGGTGGAGAAAGGGGAGGGAACATAAGGGGCTTCCCCCATACTAAGTCCACACAAAGCATCGTCAAAAAGAGAAGACGAGCTTGTAGCACTCAAAACACGAGGTGATGACGGAGTTAGCATTGTAGAAAAATCTTTTAAATCAAATTTAAAATCTTTCCCTTTTTCATCTTTTAAACTCTCCTTATGAAAACCCGACTTGATTATGTCAAAAATATTTGGTGTTTCTAAAGCAATGTTAGTCACACTAAAAATTCTCACATTTGAAAACCGTTTTGGTTTTGGTGGTGGTAAGTTCTCAAAACGTTTGTCAAGAAAGAAAACTTCCCCATCGGGATCAACATATTCATCATCCGAAGAATCATTCGTGATTGGAATCGTAGGCTTAACACTCTTAACGTCCACCGGCAGAGGGGACGGAAAATCGTTTTTATCACCAACTCCTAAAACTCTCTTTGAAATCCTTTTGCAAATGTTTTTGATGGGATTAACATTGTTCAAAGACGTGATAGAATACACATGAGAAAGTGTGGAGTTTTGAGTTGCATTTATGACGAGTTCCTCCTTATTGAATCGAAGAGTGATTTTCCTAGCATGCACATCAATAAGTGCTCTCGAAGTATCCAAAAATGATCGACCTAAAATTAGAGGAACTTTAGGATCGATGGGGATGTCAACAACAATAAAGTACACGGGATAGTAGAACTTCCCAACTTTCACGAAGACGTCCTCGGCTACTCCACAAGCTAGAATCGTAGAATGATCGGCCATCTCGATTGACATTCTTGAAGGAGTGAGATTAGGAAGATTGAGCGACTTAAAAATCTCAAGAGGCATCAAATTTATACTAGCACCAAGATCGGCCAAGGCGTAGCATTCCTCCATATCTTGTATTGCACATGGGATTAAAAATTTACCGAGATCACCGACTTTTTGAGGTATGCGGCTAAGAAAAACTGAAGAACAACTAGACGACTTTTGCAATTTTTCTTTGTTATTCAACATACTTTTAAAGTTTGCGGCAAATCGAGGCATCATGACCAAGGCGTCGGCAAAACTTATATTAAAATGCAAGTCACGAAACATTTTCATAAAAAGTTCAAATTGATAATTATTTCGTTCTTGTGCCTTTTCCTTGTTTCGTCTTGAAGGGTAAGGTAAGGGTGGTGTGGGTTGGGGCATAGGCAACGGCCTTGGAATCTCGGGTTCCACTATTGGAATTGGTTCAACCGTAGGTGTGGTTTGAGCGGTACTTCGTGGACTTGGAATTTGCTCCTTTTCTACCACCACCTCGGGTTCTTTCTCTTTTTCCTTCTCCGTAGAAGTACTTGGACGAGAAATGGGTTCTTTGAAAGTTTTACCACTACGAGTAGTCATAACCTTCAATTCTCCTTTCGGGTTTACGATGGTATCACTAGGAAGACCACCCGAAGAAGAAGGTTTACACATGATAGCTTCAAACATTTTTCCCATTCGGTCTTCAAACTTAGATTGCCTAGCATCCGCTTTCAACAATTCTTGCTTAATCTCATGTTGACCTTGCTCTATTTTTTGTTGATTTTGTTGGAGACGTTGAACATTTCCTTCCATTTTATTTGCATGAGTCTTAAGTTCATTAGCAAGTTCGTTTTTAAGCTCATTTTTCAACTCGGATCTTAAGCTAACCATTTCACGTTGCATATTATCAAACTTAGCATCGTTTGCTTTAGCATAATTCAAAAATTCTCCTTGAAGATTTTTGGTGTGATCATTTTGAAAACCTTGTGTGGTAGTTTGAAAATCACGGTTTTGGTTTTGGTTTGAAATTTGCCCATTTCCACTTTGATAATTACCCTTGTTGTAGTTACGTTGATTTCCTTGATAAGCACCACTTTGATTGTTGTTTCGATAGTTGTTAGCATTTTGATTTTGTGGAGCTTGATTTTGGCGGGAACCTTGACCGTTTTGGTTATAAGTTCCCGTGGCTACATAAGCATTCGAAGTGTTACCATCCGCGGTAATGCACTCGGAAAAATCATGAGCTCCACCACACAAAATACAACTCATGGCAACCGCCTTAACCGATGCGGAATTCAAAGCATCTTGTGCTTTCCAATGAGTCATAAGAGTCGAAAACCTAACAAAAACCGATTCTCCTCATTTGCTTCATCTTGCAAGGCACTCATGTTACGAGACGACGATGAACCCATAGTGGCAACACTCGCTGTGTTACGAGGGCTATAAACCTTAGACCTATTCTCAATGATTTTCAAAGCCTCATCGGTCGTTTTGCACAAAAAATTACCACCCGCGGCGACATTTAAGTAATCTCGTTCATGATCATTGAGCCCATTATAAAAAGTGTCAATTTGATGCAATTCAGAAAAATCATGGTGTGGACATTCATGTAACATTTCTTTAAACCTTTCCCAAGCCATGAAAAACTTTCATTAGACCTTTGAGTAAATCGTGAAATCTAGTTTTTCAAATGTGTTGTTTTAGATGGTGGAAAAAATTGATTCACAAATTTAGAAACGAGATCACCCCATGTCAAAATCGAATTTGGGGGTTCTTTCTTGAGCCATATCTTGGCGGGTCCATCTAACGAGTATGGAAACAACATCATCTTAATGGCATCGTGTGGTACATCCTTAAACTTGCTTGTCGCGGTGAGACGATTAAATTGCCTAATGTGATAATGTGGGTTGTCTTTTTCGTGTCCGCGTAACTTGTTGGCTTGAAGCATAGACATTAAACCCGTCTTGATCTCGAAGTTCTCCGCAAGGATGGCGGGAATCACAATGGCCTCTCCAAAACCCTCGGTGGGTGCTTGAAGCAACTCCATCATAGTACGATTAGCCATGATAGCTTCTTGTTCTACAATAGGTTCCTCACTTGGAGTCTCTTCACTAGAAAGATTAGGAGTAGGTGTGGACTCCTTTTTGTTTTTTCGTTTACGTGCACATCTTGCTTGATTACGAGTAAGATAAACGTTACGTACAACGTGGGGATGAGCAAAGAAGATTCTTTTTGGTGTTTTTAACTTTTTCAATTTTTTGGATTTTTGATTGTTTTTACTTTTTTTTTTGGATTTTGGAATTGTATTAAGTAGACAAAAATCTACAAATCTCCTCCTTAATCAAATCTCTTGATTAAAGAAGCCTCAAGGAATGAAAATGATCACGTGAAGTGAACGCCTTCGATGACTTTAGAACGTTGGTGGAACACCAAAACGTTCAAGAGGGTTTAATCAAATGAAACCAAGAAAGTATATATGATACTTAATAATACTTTGGGCGGCAAAACCCTCGATTAGCTCTCAAAATCAAATACTCACAAGCAAGCGGGGAAACGAGGCGGCGCGAAGCACATAAGAGCCTTTTTCCTTAGGATATAGTTTATAATATACGCCTTATACCCACCTTATAGTTTGTATTTTTCAAAATCGAGCTTCACGATAGTATTTATCTATTTTTGCCTTTTTCTTTTGTTTGAATTCGAATACAATGATTGGGTAATGACCTCCCAAGTCAAGGTTGTGATTTCTCACGTATTTGGAGTACTTGTGAATTTATTGTTCTACGTATACAATATAGTAATAGTATTCACACAAAAAACGAAAACCGATAATACGTATTAGTAGAGTGCTACTAATACAATTAGCTATTTATGGTTATATAAAAACAACAATTTCCAAATCAAAACACAATACGACTCCCCGGCAGCGGCGCCAAAACGATAGTTGAGTTTTACAACCTTGTTTAGGAAAACAAAGTGTAATTAGGGTAAGCACGACGATTTAGGAAAACCGTGTACAAATGACCCTAAAATGAGTTCGTTCTCAAGGAGGCTTGTGTGTTGTGTTAATGAAATGATTAACTTTGTGATGTGATTATATTGTTGTGAGAAAGAAAATAGAAAGGGGATAAGAATAGATTGACGGTTACGATGACAGATTACACTAAGACGAAAGAGTCGTACAAGTAAAACCGTAAAAGCACCAAATTAAAAATTTTATCCAAAAAATTCTTAAAAATTGCAAACAAATCCTAAATAATGTATAAAGAGTTTACAAAAAATCAAAAATCACCCAAACCTTTTAATTAATTAAATAATGATTTTTTAATGCTAATTAAAGCCGTAAAAATCAATTTAATTACCAAAAAGCCCAAAACGAGTTTTATCACGTTGTAAACCTCTAAAACAACCTAACTTAGTTTAAAACTATTTTTGAAAATTTTAAATTTAATAAAAACTATTTTAAAACAATTAAAAACTATTAAAACTTAAAATAATTATAAAAATAAATCTAAGGACAATGAAAATATTCTAAAAGTTGAAAAACTCCTAACTTTATGTATTTGAACTAAGAAAAATGAAAAAAGTAGAAAAAACTAACTTTTAATTTTTAATAATAAAATAATAATAAAATAATATAAAAAATTCAAAGTTTATGAAAAAATTCTAAAAAATTACCAAAAATCTAGAAAAATGTAACTAAGACAAAAATGCAAACAAATGTTTCCAAAACCTTTTTAATAATTTTATATTAATTTTTAAAGTTGATTAAAAACGCTAAAATCATATAAAATCAAAAATAAGTTAATTTGAAAACTTTATATTGATGTAAACCTCTAAAATACTACTAAAAACTTAAAAACTATTATTCCAGATTTTTAAAACACCTTTTCCTATTTTTTATTTACTTTCTAAAATTAAAACATAAAATAATCCTAATAAATTAATTACACACGTGAAAAATAATATTTTTTCTAAGCCAAAAAGTCTAAAACCTAATAAAGAACAAAGGAAAATTGCTAACTGGTGAAAAGCTAAAACAAATAAGCTGAAAACAGCTTATTACTAAACTGCTTGCTTAAATAAGCCAAATACACAAACACCTTAAGTATTTAATGATGCAAAAGGTTACCAGTCAAAGACCCTAGGGCAGATGGTAAACGCGTTTATGTGTGAGAGGAGTGGTGCGGGTTCAAGTCCTGGCCACGTCCTTTTTGTTAAAAACTTTTTTTTATTTTCTTTTTATAAAACTTAAATCTAGTAACTTACACTACTCTAAAACACAATCTATATAAAAATCAAGCTAGAATTAAGCCAAATGAAATCAAAAATGTGCCCAGATGAATAGCTTGCTTTGATGAACACAAAGAAAAACGTATCTTCACAAGTGAAGAAAATGAACAAGAGGAGCTTGTTCTTGGTGATTTCTGGTTTTTGATGGACAATGGGGGCACCCCTACACTCAGTTGAGTGTAGGGAGTCGATTTAAGAACAAAAATACACAACTTGCTCTCAAGATTAATCACACCAAGGCCAAATGAAGTTTCTGTTAAACAAAATATGGGGTCTAGGGTTATTAGCTGATGCAGTTGGCACTTAAGTGAGCTTCAACAGGCACAAAATTGCATAAATCCAAACCAAATCACATACAAACTAAACACAAACCTAGTTTATCCCAAGTCCTATCAGAGAGCAAGGATCAAATGAAAGATTGAGCTAAAATCTAGGCAGTTAAAGGCATAATGAATTTTATCAAGTCTTAACAAAAAATAAAGCATGTAATTCCTATAAAACTTGACCAAACTCAGAACCAATGATAACAATAAGCTAATACTGATAAACCAAGTTTGTTTAGGCAGTTTCCTTCTAGTTTAAAGTCACCTTAAACCAGTAAGACCCTTAACCCAAACACCCCTTAACTTACTGAAAACCACTTTTTGCAAATCAAACAAATATAAAACTTAACCAAACTGATTTAATCTACTTCTAACATGCATCTACATCAGATTTAAGAATAAACAAACAAATATCACACAATGACCAAGCAACTTACAAACTCCAAATAAGTTCACATGACAAGTTCAAAAACCAAACCATAAGGTTCAAGCAGATACCTGCTTGTGCCTCCTAGGGGTGTGATCAAGGGACTTGAATGAGCTTAATAAAGTGTAGAGATGCCTGCTGGTGGAATCCAAGTGGACCCAAGGCTAAACAATGTCTTCAAACAGAGTGAACAAAAGGGATTTATGGATCTTTGCTTACTGCTTTCTTGATACCTGCACACAACACCACAAGACCAAATAAAAGCTTCAAGTATCAAAGGCTACAAGCTTTTGGCTTGTAGCTTTTGATACAGTAAGGGTTAACAACAAATGGGACAAGATAACAAGAAGGTTTTCACCTCACTAAACTTCTTACCCAAATACTATACCCACTGAATCTTGATATCTCCAAGATATCAAGGTTATATGGTCATATGAGAGCCCAAGTAAACAGCTTATGTGGCCTTTGAACCTTCTTGCTAAACTAGAAAACGAATTTTTAAAACTTTAAAATGCCTTTTTGAAAACTCATTCAACAAAGTACTTCAACAATCAATTTGGAACTCAGTCTTTCACACAAGCCAATAAATTTTTTAACTAAAACTGAAAAGGAATTATATTTTCTCCTAAAAACACCAACTTTCATTTAAGAAAAACAGATTACAAGGCTTTGTAAAAAGACTGGAACAAGAGGAAAATGAGACACAAGTCATCTCATTTTATACTAGCCAAAAGAAAATCCTAGAAAGCTGAATAAAATATTACAATGCTTGTTAAACCCTAAACCCTAGCTAAGGGAATTCCCAATCTGCCCTTGGTCTTCAAATTTGAATTTCAGTCAAATTGGCATCTTGTGAAGATGGTGATGTGCAAGCTGTTTTAGATCAATCTTGGACATCCCTTTGTGCTTTGAGAACAAGCAATCATGTGAGCCGTTCATCCTGTCTTCATTTGGGGAAAAGGGGGAAAGTGATGGGTGCAGGGGAGGGTCCTACCCAACACATGGGTGTGTTGGAATCACGATTTTGGTGTGGGATAGGTTTAGGATGTGGTTAATTAAGGTTCTGGAAGGTATCAAACAAAATCCCTTTGTTTTGTGTTTAATTGGGTCTGGGTTTTTCTAGGGTTTATGCGGATGATTAAGGGGGTTTAATCGTTTTTGGGGGTGGATTTATTTAAAAAGGTGTTAGGGAGGGAAACTTAATATAACTGAATAATCAGTTATATTAATTAAGTGGTGGTGGAATATAGACGTGGAGGGAGGGAGGAATGGGATTGGTGGATGGTGGTGACGTGGCAGCAGGGTATTGGTGGTGATAGGTTTGGTTGTCTGACCAAAATGGCCCCTCTATTCCCCTTTTCTTGTCACTTCAGTTTAGAAACTTGTCAACGCCCCATTTCTTCTTAACAACTTTCATCAACTTGCTGAAAATGGCCCAATATACTTTCAAACTTTGAATAAGGACCATACATGCAATATTTGCATTCTTCAAGGGCTAATAATGTCATGTCTTGAAACTTTAGGACCAAACTTGTAATAATTGAGGTTTACAAGGGTCTAAAGTGACAAGTCTTCAAAAAGTGAGGGACCAATCTTGCCAATCTTCAAATCTTCAAGGACTTCTTTGGAAATTCATGATTAGGGCTTGGTTCATTGTGCGGCTTCATTTTCCGTGTTCGTTTTTTAATGATTCTTGTGATCTTTTTTCATTTTCTCAATATCCGTACCTAAAATACACAAGTAACAAACACAAGAATATATATGGGTATTTTGATGATATTTAATGCATTTTAAGCCCAATTTGGACGACGAGACTATGTATAAAAGCAGTCTCATCAATGCACATCAAATTATGAGGCAAACATTGTCTTGAGAACGTTTATCGTTCAGATCTAAACGCAGTTGGTTGTCTAACAACTAATTGGTTTCTTAGCGCTTTTGAAGGCGGTTTCCCCAAGATTGATGGTTTTTCAAACTTAGTTTCCACACTAGTTTCTTTCAGTTTTCTTAATTCGTTTTTCAACGCGGAAATTGCAAAAACCTTTTCTTGAACTTGAGCTTTTAAAATCAGCATTTTTAGCTATTAAAGAAGTTATCTGTTAAATGATCTTAGACCTTGTGTGTTTGATACTTTCATACAATTGATTGTACTGCTGTTTCAAAGTCTCATTTTCCTTCCGTAACTTCGCCACATTTAGTTGCAATTCGATGTTCATTGTTTCAATCACATTGATTTCCCTGTTAGTTTTGGCTTTATTACTGAATAAGCAGACACAAACATTTATCTTGAGAAGCCAACTTTGACTGGAGCAAATTGATTTCTTTTAAAAATGATCTTTTTTGGATTGAGAATCTTGAATCTTAAGATCTAATTTTCGTTCAAGAACAATATTTGCTTTATCAAGTTTTTCAAAATTGATTTCAAACTTGTTTGTTTTCTTTGAAATTCAATTTTGGCTTCCTCAAAATACTTAGTGTGTTGAGCTAAAACAGTTGCTAGCTGTTTAATCTTTAAATTATAATTAATTGCTTCATATTGAGTTACGTTTATAGAATCTGGAGACTGATATGAGTGATTAACAGTTGTACGTTTGATAAAAGATACATCATATATAGCAGACAAATTCACCTCAGCCTCTGGCTCTTAATCATAAATGGGTCTAGTGTCAGCATCATCAATATTTGCATCAGTGCCTGACGTGTTGTTAGTATCCTTCTTTCCTGACTCTATACCATTGCTATCAATATTAACCAAATCATTATCCAATGAAGAAGCCAACCTACGGATACTCCCAGATATGGTGCATTTTGGACTACCCACAATTATGGAATCAACATTTATTTCTATAATCCGTAATTCATCTTCAAGATGTGCTCTTGCATGTATTCCATTTTCAATTTCATTTAAGAGATGTGAAAGTCTATGGACTTATATTTAATAGTCGTGTGATAGGATCGAACTCGACATTACGGGATTGCACACAATACGTAAAGAGTTAATTTAATTAATAAATATTGATGACGTATATTCCCTAGTCGGGCTGGATAGTCCGACCCAGGGGTACTACACGCATCCATCAGGAATGGATTGAATGCTTATGCAATGTGCGCACAAGCCCAGGAGGCCCGGTAAGCCGTTGTCGCACGTAAGGTTAATTACTTAACCAGGTCCTTGTCATAGCGCGACAGGATCAGACAAGAGTATAATATATCATAGATATATTCGCCTAAAGTGAAGAGATATACACTTGCCTTGGTTATACGATAAGGATCAAGCTAATTTAGGTCATTATCTCTTCCTTTGACCGCAAGAGTAGGAGAGCCCAGCCAGGACTCTCTCGGGTATAAAAGGAACCCCATAGGTTCCACAAAGGTACGACACACACAATACCCTAAACACTACATACTCAAATCGATTACTTACTCTCACACCGAAGTCTAATCGTGGGTCACAAACCCACGGTAAGCCTAACGGTGTCTGTTTAGTGCGCATGGTCCTCAAAGCAAGTTTCACTTGGTGCAAGAGCCAGAGTCTACAAGACCCCAAATTAAGCCTAATTTGGGTCAAGCTCGGTCTACCCAACTTTTGTATCAACAAGTTGGCGCCATCCGTGGGACCCACACTAAGCTCTAGCGAATGACGAAAAGCGGCGCATACCCGCCCCCACCAAAGAAGGGATCCAAGAAGACAACATGTCCATACTCAGGCCTTGAACCTAATAACCCAAGTCGTGGAGGGAAGGGACTGCAAGTATCTTTCTCTCCACTAGTCACTTGGACCCCACAGGTAGTGGGAACTGCATCGTCCTCTTAGTAGATCCCTAATCAAGGCCGCAAGGATACTCTGGACACAAGGGCTGTGATAGATCCGCAAGCTGAAACAGAAATTCCCTCGGCGAAGCAAAGTATGAGCGACTACGTCGCAGAAAACTATGAGGCTTTAATCCCACTCATGAGGGCGTAGATGAGGGAGAATCCAACAAGAGATCTTCGGATCAGTCTAGACTTTCATAAGGAATTCAAGTCTAGCAAGGAAGCCAGAAAGGATAAGAGAAAGAAGCAAATAGCAACTAAGATCCCAGCATCTCCTTCGGATGCGCCTCTCATTGAAGACACATCGTTCTCAGATAGCTCCAGGGACTCAAGAGAGGAGGATGATTTCATGACACCAGTCAATGACCATCGGCGTACGAGCGTGAAGGACAGACTAGGGCCTAACCCTACTAGTAGACAAAGCGCCCTTAAAAGACTGGGCCCCTTGGAAGGAGATTCATCTCAGGATCTGCAAGTTCAGGAAAGGAATAGGAGCACTGGAAGGAGGCGCAAGAGGGACTCTTCAAATGATGATTCCTCGGACTCTAATCATAGCGACCGCCACACCCGCCATAAAAGGGTCTCTCCTTCATCCACCGAGGACTCTGATTCCTCTGACTACGACAGGAAACACCGCAGGGCACCAAAAAGGCCAAGGATACAAGGTGAAGATCAATGGACCTTGCCATGGCGTCGAGAGAAAGGAAGCGCGTTTTCAGAACGCATAACTACTTTCAGGGATAACAAAAAAAGACGCATGCCATCCAACGTCAAGACCTACGACGGTACGACGGATCCAAATGATCACCTAAAATTGTTCGAATCTCAGGCAGGGATAGAGCAATGGCCAAAAGCCGTGTGGTGTCATATGTTCAACTCGACGCTCATCGGAAACGCTTGGACATGGTTCTACCATCTTCCGCGAAGAAGCATTCATGGGTTTGAAGAACTTCGGAGAGCGTTCCGAAGAAACTATGTGTAGCAGAAGAAGTATGACAAAAGCCCGGTTTCACTTGCGAGAGTGAAACAGAGGCACAACCAAATCCTACAAGACTTCATGGAGCGCTTTAAATCTGAATGCAACTAGATTAAGGATTTCCCAGAGATTCTAAAAATTTCTGGATTCCTCGCAGGCATCACAAATCCGGACCTAATAAAAAAGCTGAACGAAAGAACCCCGACAACATTTGACGGGGTAATGAAAAATGTCCGAGCGTTTATTCAAGGAGAGACCGCAGCAGCAGATAGCAGGCAGATGGCGTCAGGTTACAAGTACCAAGACATGCCCAAGAAACAATCATATGGGCAAAACATCAGTCGCACGTTGGACTTCCAAGGAGCGGCAAACCAAGGGCGCAACAACAAAAACAGCAAGTTCACCCCGCTGCAAAAAACCTCTAGGGAGATATTCCTATCAGAAGGAGCTAGTTTTCCAAAGCCAAGCCCAATGATGGGACCAATAGATAAACGAGATAACACAAAGCACTGCGAATACCATGATGATAAAGGGCACGCTACTGATGCGTGTATTCAGTTGAAAAGGCACATTGAGAGCCTGGTGAAAGCAGGGAAGCTGAACCACCTGATAAGAGATTGGAGAAAGAACACGGATACGAAGAAGGTTGAAGTGAAGAAACAGAAGGATAAATCTATAACCACATACATGGTAGATAGGGAAAAATCTTTCATGCAAAGAAGGGTGGTCGCGGAATTTTCGCACGATAAAGAAATATCATTCCCTATTCTTTCAAATATGGACTATAGGGTCGGGACGCTGACAATTGACATAGCCCTCGGGGACCACACTATAGAAGGCATGTGCGTCGATGGGGGGTCTGCAGCGAACATATTAAACGAACATTGTTTCGCGCGGCTGCCATGGGAAATAAGGAAGGAGCTGGAAGAGACAGCACAGATCCTCACAGGGTTTAGTGGTGATAAAACTCGACCACTGGGGCACCTCTGCACACAGGTGACCATTGGAAACGCAGAACACTCGACAACGGAGTGGATGGACTTCATGGTTGTGCGATCTCAATCATCGTACAACGGGATAATTGGACAACCGGCACTAAAGACGTTGCGCGCAGTACCTTCCATATCACATGGTATGTTCATATTCCCAGTACAAGATGGAGTAGTTACCATCCGTAACATAGACACACTTGAAGGGGGTAACAGTACTTCTAGCACCAGCGCTAAAAGGAAGTACGTAGACAGGTGTCAACACGACATAGAGCCCAACTCACAGATGAAAACAAGGAGGCGTATCTCGGAAGAGCCCCAGGCGAAAAGTGTATCCGCGCGCGAGGGCTCGTTGTCAGGGCTCCCATGGATCCTCTTCTCGACAGGCTTCGCTGGAAACGGAGGACCAAATGCAGGGTTCATTCTCACGAACCAGGGCGACATAAAAATCACGTACGCATTGCTGTTTGACTTCCCTACCACCAGCATGGAAGCAGATTTCGAAGCCCTCATAGCAGGTCTCAGATTGGCACTAAGAATGGGCATAAAGAGCCTAGTGGCATACACATACAACCCTCTGGAAGCAAGTAGAGTCAACGGGTCATGCGAGCCACGAGGGAAAGTGTTAATCCAGTATACGGAAAAGATATGGGACATGACGGCACAGTTCGCGGAATTTTCTATTCGAAGGGTTGCAGAAGAGAAGGACGAGATCTCGGTGGACATGGACCAACTTTCAATTGGAGACATGGATAAGCCTCCTAGTCACGTTCTAGTCGATATTATCTTGCACAAAAATGTGAGTGCGGACGTAGAGTCACCAACATGGATGACCCCTATTCGAAAGTTTTTGTCACATAACAAGTTGTCGAGCAGCAGAAGGAAGGCTAGGCAAATACAAGTGAGGGCTAGGCACTTTAAAATTGTCAACGAAACGTTGTACAGACAATCAGGCAGCATTCGGATGTTGCAATGCTTAGCACCAGATCAAGCGCGGGCAGTGGTGGAAGCTGCGCACAGAAGAGTATGTCCTCGTGGCCCGGTGGTTGTGGCTGACGAAGTCACTCGCTCAGGGAACTTTTGGCCATTTATACATAAGGATGCTTGTAAAAGAGTGGCGCGTTGTCAGAGATGCCAAGCGGACTCAAGATGTAGGACAAATTCTAACATGGTTCCTGCCCCACTCTCAACCAAAGGCGCGGAGGGAGGAGGAATACTCTCAAAACTAGGGCGTACCCTTGGCTCCCTAGCAACATCAGTTGGAAATATGGCGCGGCGCGCAGCAACACTGCTCCCATCCAAAGGTAACCGCCAACAACAACTTAGGGAGCAGTCACCCTCGTAACCAGGATAACTGCACGCACCATGCGGCAGCCGGATCGTGTAGGATATTGTAAATCTTGCTTATGTTTAGAGAGGGAAAGAGATAGAAAGATAGATGATTTCAACACTTTAGAGATAGAAAGTGATTAACTATGTGTAAAAATGAATGAAACCACACCCTCTCCATCTAAGGAGAGGGTTTATATACCAAGCCCATAAAGATGGGCTTGGGCTTACAATTGGGCCGGCCATACAAGCATGGACCGGGCTTTTCCTTGTTTGATATATTAAAAGATATCTAGACTACGAGCTACTACTTAATATATTGTCAGAGTGACCGAATCTTCTTAAATACGTAAAAACGTATTTCCAACAATCTCCCCCTAAGGGAGGTCACTCCAAACAAGGGCGTTACCTAAGTTACAATAATAAAATAAACCTAGCATACTATGCTTGTCTTGAGCTCATAGTCTTCGTCTTTCTTTTCTTTTTCTTTTCTGGTGAACATGCTGATGTGATCGTTGATATCAATCTTGAGCATTAATCTCTTGCCTTGATCTTGTGCATCCATCACTTGTGATATTCGCCTCTTTGTGACTTCATGTCCCACGTACTTATACCTTCATAATTCTTGAAAGCTTCAGAGTTCGATACAGCGGAAGACTTAACTTTTAGGCTTTCTTGAATTAGATGAGGTATTAAGTGCATAAAGTATAAGCATGCGGGGATGACTTCTTCTCGATTTCGCAACGCCACCGTCTTCAAATGCCGCAACATAAGTAGACACGAACGAAATGGCTTTGAACATTTCATTCTAATTCGGTAGCATTTTACCTCCGGTCGGTGAAGACGGTTGGACGATATAAAATATCGTACTTGTGGCAGGTAGATTTAATTAAAAATCTCCTTGACAAGATTTCGCGGGTAAACCCGTTCTCTTTACTCGACCTTCCAAAGCTAACTGCGAACGTAAAGAGTGAATCATTTGGATAAAATTATCCGCATGATTGAAGCCGTCAATTCTGATTCATGGAACAAGTTTGATTCATTAAAGAATCGCACCATCGTTGCTTTCCAGTTGTCACGAGCTTGATTCATATTGAATCTTGCAAGTTACCTACCAAGTGCTGTTTAAGGTTAACACTAGAAGGATTTCCACTCATCACTGTGAACACTAAGGTATCACTTTGAATCTTCTGGCAATATCACTTAGATATTGTGTAGAGGCCTGGAACGTGTTTAAATTCAATTAAGAATTAAACAACTGTTGCTTTCCAGTTATCACAAGTTTGATTCATAAAGAATTGTACAAGTCACCTACCATGAGCTTTTTGATATTCGCTCAAGAAGGATTTCCATCTTCATTGTAAATACTTTCGTATTACTCGGATGTTCAGGCAAGATCATGAAGATTTTGCGTAGGACTCTTAATATCTTTCTTACTTTTCACAGTGTGTGAAGAAGCAAGGAAATATGGAAATGTGTCCTAATGAGATATTTGATGATCTCAAATGGCTCTAGACTCAATCGTGCATTTTGGGTTTTAGTGATCGGAGGCTGGAGAGGAGTGCCACCATTTCAATACCAACTTATTCGGAGTGAATAAATTAATAGATAATGCGTTGTCTCCGTGTGATTAAAACAAATATCTTTTGAGAGATATCTGAGTTAGCTGGGATGGGTTGTGTATTGCATCACTGGGTCCACGATGTCTTATCTTCAATATCAAGCATAATTAAAAAATGATCTCAATAGCATATGTATTGACCCGGTTTCTGCCTAAGGTTGTAAGGAGGGCTTCTTTCTTTACACTCTTTATCTTTACAATTCTTTTTCATTCTTCAACCCCTTCAATGCTTACCAATACGTCATAACTAGCACCTTGTTGTGATTGTTCCAGTGCTAACTTAAGTATTTGGTCGGCATTCAGCTACATTCACAATCTTTCTCCATCTTTCCTAAGGACTACTATTTCTAGCTATGGAGTGTCCTTGGGAAGATTCCTCAAGTTCTAGAAGAATCATTGGACTTAACCTATCCTACCATCCTTATGTCACCAAAATCTTCATCGTCGTGAAATAAATGGGTTGTGGGTAAGTATAAATCACCATGAAATCCATTTTGATATAGCAAATCCATTTTGCTCCCTCTTAACATATGCCACGATATTCGAAAACATTTCGCACATGTTGGGATGAGCTATCACGTTAAGTCAAACCATTTGTGATAATTTCCCATATTAAATCACATTTCTCCCCCATATTAAAAATATTAACCCACCCGATATTTTTTATATCAATTGATTTAGTGAATTTTTAAAAGTTTTTGGGAAGAAACATGCAAGTCCGTTTAATCTTCATGAGACCAATTTGTGAGATATGATACCGATTTTTAACATGATCACATATTCACCATATAGGAGTAAATTGACAAGGTTGGACCTGATTGATGAGAACAACATATGATAAGTTTACATGGTTCTTGTCGGCAAATGTTGGTCGCCTCGTCACGTCTGAAGTCATCTCTTGTCACCACATGTACGATTGGTATTTTTGTCTTGACACCAGTTTGTGAACTTGGCACTTTCGGCATCGAAGATTCTGAATGCATGACAATTGCTCCCCCTCAATTGTTGACCCGTGTTCTATTAAAAGAGCTGTAGTCTTTGTTTGAGTAGTCGCATCGTCTAGTATGTAGATACCAATTGTAGAGTGCTATGGTTGTAGAGATGGTAACTTCATAAAAACAAGATTTCTCTTGTTGTAACAAACAAATGCACTGATGCGTACATATATCCGTGTTAGATTATGTTATAACGTAAACATAATCCCTTACATGGTTATAAAGTAAACCATGCCTGAGAAAATTAATTCTCGTTTTGAGCCAAAGCTTTCATAAGAAATACTTGACTTTAATATGAAAAGCGGGTTGCCGTCTGAAATAACTTTAAGCCATTAGGGCATGTTTTATGAAATATTTACAACTTTTGTACGAACTCTATTTATGGCGCCGTGTCAATATTAATCAACATTTCTAAGGCCGTAAATATTATCGTACCAAAAGACATGCCTTTGAAAAATAAAGTAAAAATATTTTTGGATTTTTCTAGATTTTTCAATTTTTATGGTTTTTATATGGTTTTATATTTTTGTATTTTGCTTTTGTGTATAAAAATATAAACAATATATACAGATGATCACCAAGGATACGGAGAATAGTTTACCATCACTATTCTTCCGCTTCATCTGCCAGTTCCTTAAGAGTCTCAGGCGAGAAGGTTCTCATTCCTAGCTTGTCGGCCAAAAATTCAATTCGAGCGCGATCTAAAGCCTTCGTGAAAATATCCGCCAATTGATACTCAGATCGGACAAAATAAAGATCGATCACTCCATTTTCCACTTGCTCCTTGATGAAATGGTATCGAATTTCAATATGCTTCGACCGGGAGAATTGAACATTGTTGCAGCATAAGGCAATTGCACTCTTGTTGTCACAGTACATCGGAATTTTGTTGAAACCTACACCATAGTTGATTAATTGCGATCTCATCCAAAGAATTTGAGCACAGCAACCAGACATAGCTATGTATTCTGCTTCCGTACTTGAAATTACAGCGCTTTTCTGCCTTTTAGATGCCCAACTGATTAGTCGATCTCCTAGTAATTGCAAAGTTCCACTCGTGCTACGCCTTGTATCTTGACAACCCGCGTGATCCGCATCTGCATATGCCATTAGTGCAATAGAAGAGTCCTTCGAATACCAAACTCCCCGATTAATGGTTCCTTTAAGATATCGAATGATCCATTTCACAGTAGCCAAGTGTAACTCAGTAGGCCGAGTTTGATACCTAGCACACATACATATAGCAAACTGAAGATCAGGTCGACTAGCTGTGATATACAGAAGGGTACCGATCATTCCACGATAAAGTGTCGGATCATGGGCAACTCCATGTGGATCTGCGTCTAGCTTAGTTCGTTCCACCATTGGAGTATCCACAGGGTCGCAAGATTCCATCTTATATTTCTTAAGCGATCAAGGGCATACTTGGATTGATTGATAAAGATGCCTCTGGGACTCTGAGATATCTGAAGACCTAAGAAGAATGATACCTTGCCCATCATTCACATCTTAAACTTGGAAGACATGAGTGTCCCAAACTCATCGGATAAGGTTTGGGTCGAGGCTGCAAATATAATATCATCAACATATATTTGTACCATAATCATATCTTTACCTCGTTTCTGAATGAACAGCGTGGGATCCACCTTGCCTTTAGCGAAGCCTTACGAAATGAGGAATTGTGACAATAGATCATACCATGCACGTGGAGCCTGCTTCAACCCATAGAGAGCCTTCTTAAGCTTGTACACATGATTAGGATATTTAGGATTCACAAAACCATTCGGCTGTTGAACATAGACCTCTTCCTTGATTTTACCATTGAGAAATGCCGTCTTCACATCCATCTGATAGATGATCATATTCATGTGGGCTGCATAAGCAAGGAATAGTCTAATAGCTTCCAAACGGGCAAAAGGTGCAAAGGATTCCATAAAGTCGGTGCCTAATAATTGCTTGAATCCACGAGTTACTAGTCGAGCTTTGTTCTTCAATATTCCGCCTAACTCATCGAGTTTCACCTTGTAAACCTATTTCAAAGTGAGTAACTGCACTTGATCCGGGCATGGGACAAGTTCCCATACTTCAAGACGTATAAATTTATTAAGTTCTTCTTGCATAGCTTCTATCCAACAGGATTGAGTAAAAGCTTCTTGCCATGTCTTAGGTTCAACTTCAGTGAGAAAAACATTAAAATGACAAAACATTGCATTTTCTTGTAACTGACTTCGTGTGGATACCGGACGATTAGGGTCACCAATAATAGAATCTATAGGATGATCCTTTGTCCACTTGCTGTTATGTACACGAATCCGTGGATTGGAGTAAACCGTAGTAGGAGCTTCCTTTGAGGTGGACGACCCGGCTTGATTATGGTCAAGAATTGGTACACCAAAGAATGGAAGTTCACGCATTTGAGCGAATTCCAAATCGTGATCATCATCATCCTCTTCATCATCAATAGGCATGACATGAGTATTTGAAACATGTGTTGGTTGAGAATTACTCGTTGAAGGTATATCTTGACCAATTGTAGGTGCAGATGTGTCTGATTGTGCTTCGGTTGCTGGAGCTACAACTTCGGTTACCGAAGTTATTACCTCAGGTTCTGGAGCAACAATACTTGAAGGAGTAAAGAATTCATCAAAGAACGGCTAAAACAACGTATCCCATTCATTCCTAGAAGGTGGTGTAACTGATGACGAAGTAGGGTTATTTGGGACAAGACCAGAACAAATGCTACTGGGTCCCATTTCATGAAGTGCGGGTTCAGAGCTGCTTTGCTCAGAAGCCATTGCTGTCAGCTCATCAAAATCAACATTCATAGTTTCGAGGATCTTACGAGACCTACGGTTGTAGATTCGGTATGCCTTCTTTGTAGGTGCATAACCAATGAAAATACCAATATCATCCTTGGGTTGAAGTTTTCCCTAATTGTCACCATCATTATTTGGATAGCAGAGAGAACCAAATACCTGAAGATATGATAAATCTGGTACTTTATCATGTAGAAGCTCATAAGGTGTTTTATCATGGCGTTTATGAATTAGTGACCGATTTTGGGTGTACACTGCGGTAGATACTGCTTCTTCCCATAAAAACAATGGAGCCTTTGCATAAATTAACATCGTGCGAGCAGCTTCCATAAGTGTGCGATTTCGCCTTTCAACGACATGGTTTTGTTGTGGAGTGCGAGCAACGGATGTTTCATGAGATATGCCAACTTCTTCATAATAATCACGCAAAATTTGATTCACAAATTCGGTTCCATTATATGTACGAATGCATCGGACAGTAGTGTTGAGACGCACTCGAATCATCTTGAGAAATCCGATGATGAATTTAGGTGCCTCATTTTTTGTTGTAAGAAATTTCACCCATGTAGACCGAGAGTAATCATCGACAATTACGAGGATGTACTTTTTGCCACTAAGACTTTCAACACGCATTGGCCCACAAAGATCCATATGCAACAAATAAAGTTTCTCTTGGTTGGTGTCTTCAGTCTTGGGTTTGTATGATTTCTTAGTGTTTTTCCCCATTGTACACGCGGAACACAAATGATCCTTGTGAAATGAAAGTTTAGGAAGACCACGAACAAGTTCGTTTTTCGCCAAATGATTAATCGCGTCAAAGTTAAGATGAGATAACCGTCGATGCCATAAGCATGGCTTAGTCTTCGATGCTTTGGAGAGAAGACATACGGGAGAAGCGGCCATCATGTCTTGTAAAGACAAAGTATACAAATTATTCCCTCGAGTACCTTTCAATAAATCAACCCCTTCCAAATTACGTATGAAGCATGTATGCTCTCGAAAAGCAACTTCTAGGTTTGCATCACAAAATTTTCCCACAGAAAATAAGTTGTGACTGAGACCTTCCACATAATACACTCTTGAAATTATAACATTCCCAATATGATATTCACCATAACCCATTATCTTTGCAATATGATCATTTCCAAATCGAACCGTACCAAGAAACTTGCTGACGAAATTTCTGAGCTGGGAGCGATCTCCGGTCATATGCTTGGAGCAACTAGAGTCCAAATACCAGAGAACAATTTGGACCACTTGTTTTCAACAACAACAGTAGGCAATGCATTGGAAACTATTGGTTCCGGAGTGTTAGCAGATACAGATAAAATATTATCAAAATTGCTAACATTTTTGTGACCCTTAGATTTCTTGCGTTTTCTAATGTGAGTTTTATCACTAATAGGTTTTACTGTTCCAATTTTCTGAGGTTTTGGAGTAATAGCGGGCACTACAGTGGGAGTAGACCTATTTAAAGGTCACTTGGTTCCTACGGTAGTATTGATGTTCCTAGTTAAAGGACACACTTGTGTTTTGGTAGCCTTGGTACTCCTAGTTAAAGGGCACGTTTTCTTCGTTGTAGTGGGAGTGATCCTAGTCAAAGGGCACACATTTCCTACTATAGTGAAAGTTCTACCAGTGGGGCGCCACATCCAACCAACTTAGGTTAACACTTTCCCAGTTGGTTTCCATTCTAAACCATTTTTCTGGGCATTCATCTTATTCACATGATCAATAAGGCAAGAATCATGACGACTAGAAAACATACATTCATTGCAATTCCAACATTTCAAATTAGAATTCACAGTAGGCTTAGAACGCTGCACAACCGCAGAGCCTTTACGTTTAGCTAAATGATTTTTTTATTCAAAACAGAAATAACGTTCCTTGGGTGGGTTTCTACTTTCTTCTTCACTTGACTACTAGATGGGAGCAAGATCCTATCATTCTTCTTGTTTCTTTTAAGCTTAGATATTTGAGCCTTAGTAGTGGTGCTTACTCCTGTAGAAGGCAACACGTGAATATTAGAAGCTAGTTTTGATTCCGCCTTATCTTTAGTGACCAAAGTTTGAGATGGTTTAGTCCTAGGGCCCTTATTAAATGGTGTGACGGCTATAAGGTTCCTTTTGATTGCACTAGAGGACGATGCTAAGACAGTGGCTGCGTTATCCACAACATTCTTACCTTTTAGAGTACGAAGTGTTTCCTTTAACTCAGCCAAGGCCAGATTTGTTTCACAAATTTGTTCCCTCAAATCAGATATTTCCACCGACTTTCGATTCAATTATTCATTCAATGATTTATTCTGTGCAGTGGTATGTGCACATGCGGGCTGTACTGAATCAAAGAGTCATGTATCTTTTTGTTTTAAGTTATCAAATTTGGACAAAATCTTGGAAACTCGATTATCTAGATCAAGTTTAAAATGCTCAGCGGCCTCAAGTACGTTCACACAGTTAATCTCCTTAGATTTCTCTATGTCTATTGGCAAAGATTTAGCAACCTTGTCACTTGGCTGACGTTGTTTTGATTATAAATTCAATCGAAAATTCTTTTGAAAATTTGCATCATCGATATTAATACCTTCAAATGACGTTTCAAATATTTCTTGAATAAATTGTTGCTTGCATTCAAGTGAAATACAATGTGTTTGAATCTCATCAAAACTTTTTGAAAGCAAAGTATAAGAATCTTGAAGCTTTAAAAATTCAGTGTCAGATTTGTGACAAGTACTATCTACCACATTATCCACAGAATCAATATTATGCACAATAGAATCATTATCAACACTTTTATTCACACAGACGGAAACAATATCATAAGACATCACTTGCTTCAGAAGCTGATCATTTTGGCGTGAAACTCGTTCTATTTCAAGTAAACTGTTTTCATAAGCATCATCATTTTCATTGAAAACACGTCTAACTTCTTCTATTTCCAAAAGCAAATCTTGATCAATATTACTAAGACAAGCTTTAGCATAGTTTACAAATGGAACAATTTCGTCTCGGAATGCACCTCTAGTATGCTCAAAATTCCATTCACCTTCCGTTATGGCCGAGGCCGTCATACGTTCCAAAATGACCTTGTCAAAATCGGCTAAATTTTGGTGTACCGCATTTAATCTAACGGACGCCTTACTTACCGGTGTAATTAACTTCGTTAAATCCGTTTTGACAAGTGTAGGAGACTTACTAGGAGGGTTTTCATCTGAAAACTTTGGGGCACAAGAACTGTCAGTTCAGCTAATTCCTTTTGTTAACGAATACGTGTCTTCTTAGAAAATTGATCTTTATTATACTTATCATAATCAAGCTTATGGAATTTTGAAAGCATTTTAGAATGAGTTTCTTCCGCAAGTGACTGTGTCTCCTCACTATACGAACATAAGGTGCTTCTTTTGATTTTCCAATTAGGGTCACATCATAAAGACACGGAATATATTCCTGAGCTTGTTTTGCATAACCGGGATTAGGTGGTAAATCTTGAAGACGCTTAAGTTCGAGTTCTTTAAACTATTTAGTTAAAAGATGAACCTTTTCTGTGGAAGCGTATTGTTTTAAAAGCTGTTGTTCTTTGAATTTAAGAAGTTTGGTAGCATTAATTTCTGATTCAAACTTTTTAGACTCGAGAGTTTCGAAATCCATTTTAAGTTTCTGAAAATCATTGACAGTCGAATCTTTTGTTTTTAATTCATTGGAAAGATTAGCTTTTAATGATTCTATTTCTTTCAAGTGTTCAATCTTTTCAAAACGAAATTGGTCAAATTCAGAACACGTTATTTTCTCTGCTTGAGGGACCATTTCAAAATTTTTGACCTTTTCTTTATGCAACTCAAGCTCAGCTGCTAGGGTGGAATTCGTATCTACGGATTGTCTGAGAGCCATATCTATTTGATGAATAATATGTTTAGGTACCATGACCAAATCATGTTGAGCATAAGATTCCATACTCGTCGTATCATTTGGTTGAGGTTCACTCAAATGTGTAGGGTTGGGTACCACATCATTTGAGTTACTAGTTCCTGAATGCTGTTTGAGGTTGTCATTTTCATGCCCAACTTGGTGTTGGTTATCATCAATATTATTAGATGTGGTTGGTACCTCACTAACGACATCAGAACCATAGTGAGAGAGATTAGCAACGAGAGCAGCTTGGGCAGAGTGAATGTCATCACAATCCGAATCATATGCATCAAGATCATCTGCTTGATAAGGTGCATTAGAGGTGGAAACGACTGCAATGCCTTCATTATCTGCTGCCCATGGGTCTGCAAGAAATGCTAACTCTTCTGAATCCAAAACCTTTCCCTTGGACTGAGCATCGACCAAATACATCTTCTCACGAAACCACGTTGCATCCCTTATCCTTTTTGGCTGAGAGCATTCCCTAGCCATATGACCTTGTCCTCTACAATTGTAGCAAGTCACAACCTTTTGTGGACCAATAGGGCTTCCATTTCCATTAGCTTGAGAATTCACAACTTGAGCATTCACAGTCCTTGTTGGAGGTCCATATGAATTTTGCCTTCCCTGAATAGGTTGCACTGTTACTTGACCATCTTGAACAGTGGCTTGTTGTCGAGGATTTGAAGAGGTGCGGCGCTGATTGTTTGTTGGTGGAAATCCTCTAGTGGTAACAAGTTTTGACAACTAGGTAGTGAGATAGTTTATAACATCAGCTGGCGTATCATTTAGAGTAAAGACCGGTGCTTGGATTGGTGGAAGTTCATTGGAGTAGAAAGCTTGTGATGGTTGTGCTTCAATTGAAAAATATCCTTGCTGAGGAGTATAGCCCATTGGAGAAGTGTTGGCTTGTGATGGTGATGTCTGATGTGGTGGTTGCTGTGGAAAAGATTGTTGATGAACACTTTGTTGAAATGCTTGTTGTGGCATCATTAGTGGTTGATAAGATGGTTAAGAAATGAGATGGGGACGGAGGTTACTAAGTGAGATGTGTGGATGTGGATAGATAATAGGAGATGAAGGTGTTTTTGGTATAAGTGAGAGTTTACCTAATCTTTAGGTTACTCATATTTTAAACCAAATGAGATGTGTGGATGTGTGGATGTGGACCGAGCATAATTTTGGTGGGATAACAAGTTCTTGCTATTAAACGTGGGCCAGTTTAATTCTTTAGTGTATGGACCTTTGTAACTATCAAAGTTATTAAACAAATTGGGTGTGTGTGTCTCACGGGCTATGGCCAACTTGAAATTGCACTACACGTTATTCATAGAAGTCGTCTACTTGCACTAAAAGAAAATTTTATGTACACATTTTTATCTCAAAAATCTTATTTTTGAATAAAATTTGTGTATAAAGTGTGGCCTTTTTAGTTCTAATCGAGGCTTGATAATGACAAAGTGATGTGACAAAAAGAAGAGACTAAGTGACGAAATTTATTTGAGACGAGACCGAAGAAAAATGGGTATATTTTTAGTGGCTACGGATTTGTTTGATCGGGTATAAATTATGTGAAGTTGAAGACGTATTTTTTCGAAGGCGTGTATTTATTTTATCTTTGAAAGATAACTTGCTCGTGCTTAATCTTAGAATGAAGACTTGTTTATCTAGTTTCCGGGTTCGAGGTGGTTGGTTGATGACTCGGATAACTATCACTTAAATAGGTTACATTGTTGTACTCAGTGTCACGCGCTTAGTCGACGTGGATAATTTCAAGAGGTGTCGTGCTTATATACTTCTTCAGTGATGTATTGGGTACTTAGAGATTTCTCCACCGTTCCTCATTCAACAATTGTGCAAGCTTAAGTCACAAGTTCGAGGGATTCTTATTCAGTTTCATGTTTGGTATATCCGGTTCATTCTATCAGTGATCACTTCAAATTGCCTACAAGGGGGTTGGTAAAGATTGCCATGGAGAATTTATGAGTAGAGAATTTCGATCAACAACTGATTCTCGCCAAATATATAATTAAGCTTATTTATTATTCTCACGAGATTTCAAGTACATGTGCGTACGATTTATTGATGGTTCCGAGTTTCGAAACCATCAAGGGGGAAGAAGAAGACATATTGAACGCACAACGAGTACACGTGATGAACTTCATACCTTCTTTTGATTTGAAGACATTTTCGGGAAGACATTTGTCATAACCGTAGAGAAAATCAGTGTTTTAACTCGTGGCGTTATCAATCTCAAAACGGTACACTACTGATTCGATGTTTAATTGTTTTGATGTTGCAGTTATTCATCATCATTATCCTATATGGAGAGATATGCATTTCCGGGACTTAATTGACTCTGGTGCATCTCCGGAAGAAGATATGTGCATTTCTGGGACTTAATTGACTCTGGTGCATCTCCGGAAGAAGATATGTGCATTTCTAGGACTTAATTGACTCTGGTGTTACGATGTCAACTTCATGAATGGGATAAATTATCTACTTCAGTATTTGAGCTTCATACTTGGGATTGGTTTACTTTCTTCAACTACGTGGGGGAAGAAATGTCTTGATTCTTTCTAGTATGCATAACTTGGACTCTCAGGGGGAGGAAAAATTCAAAAGAATTATTCAAGCGTGAGAAAAGACGTTGTTGATCTACTTGGTGTGCCCCAAACTTTCAATCACTCTTAGCAACATTATCATTTCATATGATGGGGTTTGCTTATTAAATTCCGTTGTGCGCTTAATCATTCTAAGCTTTATTGAAAGCTTTGAAGTTGCTTATGAGGATTGTCGGTTTAGGGGGAAGCTATTTAAAAGCTTCTACATCAAGCTTATGTGGTATGAATTAGGGGGAAGTTAATTCAGAAGCTTCTCCTTAACCAGAAGTGTAAAATCCATGATTTTACCATGATTTTACCATGATTTTATGTAATGATGTCTTAACTAAAGATCTTAAGAACAATCACTCATGTGTTGTAATCCTATAAGATGTGTGTGTGAACTTATTATTATGTACTTTTACATCTACAATCATTTGTTTTTGGTGATAGATTACATAGTATATAAGAGTGAGAGATCAAAAAATGAACCATTCATATATATGAAGCAAATGTATGGATGCAACATTTAACAAATCATGGAAATTTGTTGTGATAAGTATATATGCCACTTATATATAAGTGTACACTTTAGGCTTTCATGCACAACTTGGACTAGCCCAAAATTCTCTACCTTTTTGGTGTTATCCCAACACAAGCCCACAACATGAGCCTATTTCCCTTTTTGGCTAAGAATGACACGCACCCCTTAGGTGGAAGGTGAAGAGATGCCTTGGGAACACAAGTGTCATGCCTTGGGAACACAAGTATCAACACTTGGCACTATTGTTCTTACCAAGGTGTTCACACCCTTACTTGCATTCTCTCTCCCCTTTTAGCCGAAAACACACACACATACTCTTCACATTCCCTCTCAACTAGATCTCACTCTCCCTTCCCTTTTCTCTCAAATAATTCGGCTATAAGCCACCAACAATCCAAGTTTGTTCACTAGATCTACTATATCTTTGCCTCATAGTAATCACAAATCAATTGGTAGCATAATCATCATCTTTGGAAGTATTATACCAAGCCCTAGCCGAACCTAAAAGGTCACGGCTTGGTTGATATATGGAGTCTCCTTCATCATCTTGAATAGATCTCTAACCTCTTTGTTCACATAGATCTCCCTTAGTAACATTTGGGCAAGAAAGGTATACTCCTTATGTTTCATCATTTTTCACTTGCATGCATAATCATCCATCTATAAACACATGTATATATATAACTAGTTAAAAATCAAGATTTGGTATTAGCCATGACCTTAAAGGTCACGGCCTATTTTTGTGTATCATTTATCATGGTTAAAAATCTTTTAATAAGAAATCTATGATTAGTGCTATATGTTTAAACTTGATTTAAAATAATATGAAAATATTTTATAAGCTTAATGTAGCAAGGGTTACAAATCTTACTTTATGGGACTTTGGTTAACAAATAATCATAGATCTCATAAAAGTAAACATGTGTAACTCAAGAACCATGAAAACCATGACCTAGAAGGTCACGACATATATGATTAATGAATACGTGATTTATGTGCTAAGTTTAAATGATGGAATACGTATCACTACATGTTAAATGGACTATTGAAATCACAAATGTTATATGTGTACTTAGATGATCTTTTAGTGTACATGCATGTATATGAGGAACCTAGATTTGTGGTTAAGTGCTAATTATGAAACTAGCTAAAAACCATATCTTGGAAATACCAAGATTTAAATGACTAACCGTAAGTTATATATGGTGTACATGGACTTTGACTTGTTTTCTTGTTATATACATAGCTAGATCTTAATATTGAAACACTTGCAAGTGCATGCAATCTTAAAGCAAGACTTGACACACCTTAATAAACTATGGTAATCATAGCCGTGGGTCTTAAGCTCATGGTTAGAACTTATGACTTGTATAAAACCTTGTATCAAACCTAGATCTAAATTGGTACATCACAAGAAACAAAGTATAAGTTTTACTCTCCTAGTTTAAATTCAAAACTAAATATGAATAAACTAAAGGCAAGCTTATAAGAATATCATAAGTTAAAACATACATAAAAAGGTAAATTAGTGTTAATGGACTATTTAAGCCCATAAAATGTTAATTCAAAACTTAATGAACCCAATAAGCCCATTTAATAAATCCTAGTAACTTAATGGACTTAAGATTACACATAGGCCCATTTAACTAATTAAAGGACTTAAAAATATAGTTAAGCCCACTAAAATAGCCCATTAGATGTTTAGCCCATTTAATGAGCTCATATACTATTTTGAACGTTAAACAAAAGTTTTTATAATAAAAATATAACTTATAAAAACTTTTTGGATGAAAATGACAATTTTATAAAACTTAAGGACTAAAACCGTAACTTATAAAACTTGTTTTGATAAACTAGTAAGCACAAGGACTGAAAATGTAAATACTCAAAAGTCTAGGGTTTAATAATTACTATCCGTGGCAAATTAAACCCTAGGGACCATTTTGGGAAGGTTCTAAAAGATACATTGTCATTTTAAAACCCTAAGGACTATTTTTGTAATTTACTGAAACCTAAAGAAGCCCTAAGGGCTGTTTGTGTAATTTTGGTAAAGTTACAAAACTTAGAAAAACTAGGGGACCAAATCTGCCATAAGTCGAAACTTTAACAACCCCTAGGTACTAATTATGTAAAATCCGAAAGTTACACTTGTTTAAAATATAGAGGGACTAATTTTGCCATATCCCGAAACATTACCAAGCCCTATCCCTAAAATCTATTTTTAATTATAATAAAACATAATTAAAATATTTAGAACAAAAGAATTAGGGTATAAATTCTTAAGTTTAAATTATTTTATAAATACTAAAATAATTTATGAAAACATTAAAGTAAAATAAAATATTATATTTTTTTTACTTTAAGAAATAATTGTATAAACAATTATGAATATGTGTTACTCATACATAAACTCATATACTCTTAGAAAATAAAATTCATATGAACGTTGGATAAATTGAATGTTAATATTTAAGTAGAACATTTTATGTCTACTTAACTAAGAAACTTAATATAAGTTAATACATGTATGCTAACTGATATTAATAGTTAAACATTTTATGTTTACCCAGAAATGAATATTGATGCTACTTGAACTACGGTTATTTAGATAAATACCATAGTATCAAATGAACTGAATAAAATCCGTATAAGCATAAATATATGTTCTTTGTACTATCTATTAAAACTGTACTATCTGATTAGGCATAACTTTGGTGTGAGCTTTAATTGGATATCTGTGTTAAACAAGCAATTGCCTACGCCCAGGTGAGTTTGCAGCCCCATATAAACTTTGATAAAACTTTCCCTTTTTGGGAAAGAAAATATGCAAACATATATTAGACGTAACTGAATTGTATAAACTTGATTATGATTGATTATTGTTGAAACTGTTAAATTGTTGTAAATCTCCCGAATGTTATAAATAGATCTATTAGGGATTGACCATCCCCGTCTGGGTGAGTCATGCTCACTGTGCCTTGGCCGGGACAACAGACGTATACCATGTTGGAACTAGAATGGGTGTCTTTTTGTAAGACACTACGTCCTCATTTGTTGAGGACTATGGGGTTAAGCTTCAGTTTCTAATAATAAACAAATGTTATTTACATTTTAGTAAGAATGCTTTGTGCATTATTACTTCTATGATTATTATTATATGTCCAAACTAATTAATTGATTAAAATCTGCAAATTCACCAACTTTATGTTGACCCCCGTTAGTATGTTTTGCACAGGAATATGAAGTTAGTACGTGGTGTGTGCATGGTCTCTAGCATCTTAGTAATTTGCATTGTAGGACTCGTCCGGGGTTCTATTTGGGAAACTCAAACAAACACTCTTCACCATGTTTAAGACAATTTTTTATTTATTTGTTTAAATAAACATGTAATATGATTTGACTAACTCTTTATCTTATGCTCTATGGACTATATGTTATCGATCCACCCTTGTGACATCTCCGTGGATATATTCCACATATTTTGACCCTACCCGGGGTGTCACAAGAAGTATATGGATTACTTAGCTCGTGTCGTTATAGCATTTATACTACAAGTTACTACGAAGATGAGTCACTCTGAAGTGAAGACTTGAAGTCAAAGGCCTCAGAAGACTTCATCAGCATTGGACGCTTCATGGAAGCTTTTGTTCTTAATCATTATGTACTTGTTAGGAAAAATATTGTAAGGAATTCTACACGTCGTCCCATGGGGGAAGATTGTTGGAAATTCACCTTATGTGACGACATTTAAGAATTCCCATGAGTTATCATAGTCACACACGCATATACTAGACTAGGAAACATTGTATAGTTTAGGTGTGGTGTGTGACTATATATACCCCTCCAAGGCTTCCAAGGAGGGGTGTTGCTTGTGTTTTCATTTTGAGTTTAATAAAATTTTATTTCTTTCACACACAACATTCTCTCTCTAAACTCCATCAATGGCTGCCATATTTTTCCACCACCCACCAAGACCATCGTATGGGTGTACTACCAGCAGCACGAAGCACACAACGGCGCGGTCAGGCAAGCAAAGGATTCTCACAGACTGGGATGGGTGCGCATGGCTATGCGGAGTCAGTATCCAGCCCTACAAGAAGTGAGTTGAGAGGCAGCCAAAATTGTGGACGATATTCTCCCTAAGATATTGCATAGTTAGCATGGACCATTCTCTTGGATACTAGTAGCCCCAATAAGGATCCATGTATTTTTTCTTTAATATCATTTTTTTAGGGTTTCCTTTTTTGTTATTTATTTCAACATTGGCAAAAAGCATGAATAAAATGTTGCGGTTCCTAGCTAGCTCCTCAGCCCCAAATAATCTTTTTCTTTTCTATCTTTTATGCATAAGAGTGTTGTTTCTATTCTGAAATATAAATTTGGCCTTCCGGTGTACACGTACAATAAATGTTTCCCGGTGAAATAATAGGACTAAGTTTACCCTACTAATTAAACTTGTCGTGTAAGAGGGATGCACCCCCAGCGGCGCCGGATCAGGTATCCTTTGTTAGGTAGCTTCCCACAAGACGTTGTGGTAAGTATAGCAGTCCGCATACTTTATGACAGATATGCACAAGACAAAGTGTGCAAGCCTAACAAACTTGTCATTCTTTATGACATTGCTTATGGTAGTAGTGGTAGGACTACACGTAATGACTTTCGACTTGCCCATAAGTTTAGAGTCACACTCCAATAAGTGTACTCATAAACAGACGTTCTGTCTCACTCAGACGTGAATACAGACACCTGGATACACGTATATAAACAAGGAACGTGAGCATAGCGCAGGACGCTACGTATTGGCAAAAATACGGGTTGTCATAAATATTATACGACTTCCTTAATTTACAAAATTATTGTGCGTAGTGTCACACCCCACCATGGCGGAATATGGGGCGCGACGTATGGATATCATCACAACAATAGCGTGTCTATAGAGTTAACTAAATGAAATAGAAATGTCATAAAAAGGTGACACAATGTCATGACAATATCTCAAACAATGCAGACGTCTAGGTAAGTAGGTAACATGCCTATCTTACCAAAGACATACAAATGAACAAACATCAAACATATAGGTACCATAAAGTTCACTTAATCAAGACACAAAATAAAATCTAAGAGGAAAGGGAATCCTCCTAATGCAATCCTAGCAGCCTCTACACTCTAGCCACTTCTAACATCATCCTCCTCAACTACCTCACCTGAAAATGACACTAAAATCTGTCAACATAAAGTTGGTGAGAACATAGGTTTAAGTTATCTAGAACATCATAAGAAACCTTTACATCCGCTGCAAATAAGTTGAAGGAAAACAATTTATAGTAATGGACCATAATGTGATAATCATGTTACATGCATCCACAACAAAACTTAAACCAAGTACCGATCACATCTACAATTCACAAAGCACACTATAACAATCAAGAAGTATCCCGTCACACACACAAGAACACACACCACACTATCCGGATCTTTCCCACACCACCTGTGGAAGATGAACTATATCCCCGTCGAGATATCTTGCCTCCAAAGAGACGATGCACAAGTACTCAGGACGGATCGTGCCCCACGAACCAAGAACTCAGGACGGATCGTGCCCCACGAACCAAGAACTCAGAATCAAGAACTCAGGACGGATCGTGCCCCACGCTCCACACACATCACAACTGGTCCCATAGACGCCCATACATCTACGTACCAATCCCAATCATAACCTAATCAAGATTCACATATCATAACACATATCAAAGCACATATGAGAACACATAAGCACGCACGTCACACAATATCACATGTATGTCCATACATTTTAAAACATAGTACTAAATCATGTTAAAGAACATTGCAAGTGTCATCTCCATCCCATACTGGAAAAACATTTAAAAACGTAGCAAAACGGGACTATGAACTCACCTGATAGCACAGCAAGCTAGCACTCCTGCAAACCTATAAAATCATACACAACACCCTTAGCTCAGGTCTTAACACCCAAGTTAAGTAACAATCAAGGAGATGAATCTAATCCCCCAATCCCCACTATCTAGTTCTCCCACTACAAGCTATTCTATACGTACAATTCCAGTTTTTCCCCGGTACGGTTTACTAGTCACTAAACGATCACATGAAGTGAACTTAACACCACACTTGGCTCCTACCCTACTGGATTTATGTTTATATATGATCTAAGAACTCCAAAAACCAATTTTACTTCCTACTTACGCATTTAACCCTTCCGTTTAGTCACTACGCCAAAAGCCGTTTTCACCAAAACTGATTTTCCGTACATGCTAAATGTTCGACACCAAAAGCCCGACCTAAACACCATAACTTTTATTTAAAACCTCCAGTCCTTTTATATACATTATAAAGAGTTCCCAAATCAAAATATTTGGCTATCTCATTCGTTTGGTTAGGTTTTGACTAAAATTCCCGAAATCCAAATTTATTCCTGAACAGCGTACTGTTTTTGTAAAAATTGTTTGACGACCTTCCCAACTCCATTTTCGACCAACCTTACATTTTTGAAAAGTAGACTCCCTGAACTTAATTTTAAAAAAAAGAAACTCGACCAAAGGTGCTACCTACTGGCCGGAACAGTCGACACAAGTCAGCCTTAAAAATTAGACTGTTTTACGCCTTTATGCACTAACCCTCTAAACATCATTAATTATCCCTAAATTTATAACACAAACCCTAAAATCATTAATGGATCTTAATTAATATATTTTTCCATAAAATTAATAAAACCTTAATCATCTCAATGATGGTTAATTAACAATACAATTATGATTAATTAATAAAAATATAAATTATATTAAGGTTTAATTGATCACTTACCTTGAAACAAGAAAAATTAATGAACCCTAATCATAATTTCGACTTCTCTTGATATCCATGGAAGATTTAGACTGATTTTAGGTTTATTTAGGGTTATTAGTCGTTTTTAGGGGTCTAGGGGTGTTTATATAGGCCTTGGAAACCTTCTGGACAAGTTTAGGCCCAATTAGGACTTTTAAATGGTAATTATCCTATTTTTATTAATTTAATTATTAAAATTAAGGCTATGGGACCCACAAATTCGACTCCTCTCTGTGTTTTATCATATTTACACTCTCCCCCTTCTATTTTATGTTTACTTATACTCCTATACACTTTCGGGACCAAACCGGGCACCCTTTTGCTAATTTTTCGACTTTTTACGCGATTTTTTTGAACTAGCCTTCATTTCTAAAAGTTTCTAAATATAGAAAGTAACTATAAAACTTATCCTAACCATATTATATATACTTAATACATACATACAATATACGATACGTAAACGAAACCTTATAAAAACGCTACCCGAACTTTTCTGCAGTTCATTTCTGAACTCATTTCATTTCATTTCATTTCGTTTCATTTCCAACTTATACCATGATTTATACATTCATATGAACTCATGAGCACGAACCAGCCCCATAACATCATCATATAACGTACCATGTACTACATAAACAATGTCTAACATCATGATAAAGTCTCAAATATGAGCACATAACACATAAACGCACACCAAGCACATGATCAACATCAAACAGTCAAAAGTGAAAAATCCAAAATCTAGGGTTGTCACATCACTCCCTCCTAATAGAAATCTCGTCCCGAGATTTACTCCATAAGCTCAAAAAACTTCATTTCACAACCAACTCGCTATCTCTCTCATAAGAACGTAACCGGATCATCCGTATGACTACAACAACGCCCTCAATGAATATAAGCTCAAGACAAATTTTAGGACCCCCAACTTCAGATAAACGATCAAGCCCATGGACAACTAACGGACGTTTACGTGAAAGAATTTAAAAATATGAACCAAAACCTGAGACTCCAAAAGATACTCAACATAAAACATGTATCGACTCCCAACGAACCATGAAAACGGACCAATGACACAAGAAGCACCCTGCGACAACCGAAACGTATTACGACCGGTGACATACTATTAAAACCTTGTGCAAAACCAAATTTTACCCCAGAATGGATTTTGTACCTTAATGTATATTAGTTGTTCTAAAACCATGGTATCACATTAGTAATTTATGTAATCATTTGACGAAAAAAAATCTATAGTCTCTTCACGAATGATCAATTGTCTAAAGCACACAACACAATATCACGCGTCAACATTGACTCCAGAACCCACATTCATCATTAATGTAACAATCTCTATGATGGATACATCTAAAATCCTATCCCAAAGCAGCCCTATGTTAGCCTTCTAAGTGTCCACTATCCCAAAATACCCAAAACACGAGTTTAAACCATGTTGTCCGAAAATTAATCTTGAACTCGACAGTTGTACAATTAATTCGACCAAGCTACTGACTTCCATTGACAATACGTTCTAAATATTTGAAAAGTACGCTCCGAGTACATAACTTTAGGCTTTTGAATCACCCAAAAATCTTTAAAAACGAATAAGTTATAACGAAAACGATTTTTACCCAGAATCTGCCCAAACATTAGTGACAGTTTCTGACAGTTTAGCGATGAATTCTGACAATTTAGCGACAGTTTCTGCCTACTCTGATTTATAACAAAATAAAACGGTTTGAAACCCTAAAACCCCTCATTAATTACCAAATTCAAGACCTAATTTATTTTAATTCCATAAAATTAGAAACCCTTACCCATCATATAAGTAATTACATGATTTTAACATATTTAATTAAATAAGAACAATATTTAACTAAAGATCATTAGCTTTAGGTGATCAAAACCAATTTTAGTTTTTTTTTCTAAAATAAACAAGCCATACTTATATGTTAAAAAAAATATGTATCCCATCTTATTTTAGACACGCTTACGACACTTAACCCTTATTTCACCGACTACCAACAACTATTTTAACTATTTACAAATTCCATTTCTTTTACCACGTAAAATTCAAACTAAAAGATACCGTGATCCCAAAAAGAATTCTCCACCCTCCCAATAGCCTCTACACCAAAAGTATCGTACAAACAAATACGTGAAATGAGGACTCGATAAATGGGCTACTACAGAAGTTGAACATCCCAAAGAATGAAGAGCTATAAAACCATCCTAAGAATACAACCGATAAGTAGAAGGGATATATACATATATAGGCATAGGCGTACATACACTCAAATCCATACAACATATACAATACAAGCATGTATTAACCCTCTTTCATGCAACCATACTTAGGAATCCATTGATGTCGTGGTACTTGTATAACTATGTTGGCCACCATACTTATACCAGTCCCCTTTCACTAATGCACTCCCTCTTATGATGACACTTATAAGAATTAATACTACACATAACACATCAGTCTACCAACTCAAATAAGCGCATAGATCCTACAACTCATATAAGCACATAACCACAATATAAAATAAGATCCAAAATCCATGTATTAAAATAACGTAGCCAATGGGGCATGAAACAAATAAACTCGTATTCCAGCAGAACCAGCGTAGACAAAATTCAAAATTTATAAAGAACATGAAAACATAATTAAGCGAAATACAACAATGACTAACGTATACGACCATGGTTCAACCCGCACTAGTCAAAACTCGTAAAGAAAATAACATGTAGTTAAGTATGAACAATACTAATTCATAACTTAACAAATATCGCAAAAATAACATCCAAAAACATCAACATTTATAAAATGCACACATACCCCTATGACGCCTATATGCAGGGACCCTTAAGCTATAGATGTAGGATATGTAAATCTTGCTTATGTTTTTAGAGAGAGAAAGAGATAGAGAGATGGTGGATTAAACACAATTTTAGAGAGAGAAACAAGAGTAAACTATGTGAAAAATGATTAACCCCACACACCCTCTCCATCTAAGGAGAGGGTTTATATACCCAAGCCTTGTAATGGGCTTAGGCTTACATGTTTGGGCCGGCCTACACATGTTGTAGGCTAGGCTTGGACTTGTTTGTTAAATAACGATATCTAGACTACGAGCTACTACTTAATATATTGTCGGAGTGACCGAATCTTCCTAAATACGTAAAAACGTATTTCCAACAATCTCCCCCTAAGGGAGGTCACTCCAAACAAGGGTGTTACCCAAGTTACAATAATAAAATAAACCTAGCATACTATGCTTGTCTTGAGCTCGTAGTCTTCGTCTTTCTTTTTCTTTTTCTTTTCTGGTGAACATGTTGATGTGATCTTTGATATCAATCTTTAGAATTGATCTCTTGCCTTGATCTTGTGCATCCATCACTTGTGATCTTCGCCTCTTCGTGACGTCATGTCCCACATACTTATACCTTCGTAATTCTTGAAAGCTTCAGAGTTTGATACAGCGGAAGACTTAACTTTTAGGCTTTCTTGAATTAAAAGAGATATTAAGTGCATAAAGTATAAGCATGCGGGGACGACTTCTTTTTGGATTCCGCAACGCCACCATCTTCAAATGCCGCAACATAAGTAGACACGAACGAAATGGCTTTGAACATTTCATTCTAAATCAGTAGCATTTTACCTCCGATCGGTGAAGACCGTTGGAGGATATTAGATATCGTACCCGTGACGGATAGTTTCAATTAAGTAACTTCCTGACAGGATTTCGCGGGTAAACCCGTTCTCTTTATTCGACCGTCCAAAGCTGACTGCAAACATAAAGAGTGAATCATTTGGATAATAATATCCGCATGATTTGAAGCCGTCAATTCATGTTCCTGGAACAAGTGAAATTCAATTAAGAACCGCACCATCGTTGCTTTCCAGTTGTCACGAGCTTGATTCGTATAGAATCTTGCAAGTTACCTACCAAGTTCTGTTTGAGGTTAACACTAGAAGGATTTCCACTCATCACTGTGAACACTAAGGTATCACTCTGAGTGTTCTGGCAAGATCACTAAGATATTGCGTAGAGGCCTAGAACGTGTTTAAATTCAGTTAAGAATTAAACAGCTGTTGCTTTCCAGTTATCACAAGTTTGATTCATAAAGAATCGCACAAGTCACCTACCATGAGATTTTTGATATTCGCTCAAGAAGGATTTCCATCTTCATTATAAATACTTTCGTATTACTCGGATGTTCAGCCAAGATCATGAAGACTTTGCGTAGGACTCTTAAAATCTTTCTTACTTTTCACAGTGTGTGAAGAAGCAAGGAAATATGAAAGTGTGTCCTAATGAGATAATTGATGATCTCAAATGGCTCTAGACTCGATCGTGCACTTTAGATTTTAGTGATCGGAGGCTGGAGAGGAGTGCCACCTTTTCAATACTAATTTATTCGGAGTGAATAAATCAATAGATAACGTGTTGTCTCCGTGTGATTAAAACAAATACCTTTTGAGAGATATCTGAGTTAGCTGGGATGGGTTGTGTATTGCATCACTGGGTCCATGATGTCTGTCTTCAACATCGAGAATCATTAAAATGATCTCAATAGCATATGTGTTGACCCGGTTTCTGCCTAAAGTTGTAAGGAGGGCTTCTTTCTTTACACCCTTTATCTTTACAATTCTTTTTCATTCTTCAACCCCTTCAATGCTTACCAATACGTCATAACTAGCACCTTGTTGTGATTGTTCCAGTGCTAACTTAAGTACTTGGTCGGCATTCAGCTACGTTCACAATCTTTCTCCAACTTTCCTAAGGACTACTATTTCTAGCTATGGAATGTCCTTGGGAAGATTCCTCCGGTTCTGGAAGAATAATAGGACTTAACCTATCCTACCATCCTTATATCACCACAATCTTCATCGTCGTGAAATAAATGGGTTTTGGGTAAGTATAAATCACCATGAAATCCATTTTTGATATGCAAATCCATTTTGCTCCCCCTTAACATATGCCACGATATTCGAAAACATTTCGCACATGTCGGGATGAGCCAACACATTAAGTGAAACCATTTGTGATAATATCCCATATTAAATCACTTTTTATCCCCCACATTAAAAATATTAACCCAACCGATGTTTTTAATATCAATTGATTTAATGAAGTTTTAACAAAGGTTTTGGGAAGAAAAATGCAAGTCCATTTTATCTTCATGATATCAAACGTATGAGATATGATACCGATTTGTAACATGATCACATATTCACCATATTAGAAAAGAATTGACAAGGTTGGACCTGATAGATGAGAACATCATATGATAAAATCAAATGGTTCTTGTCAGCATATGTTGGTCGCCTTGTCACGTCTGAAGTCATCTCTTGACACCACATATACGATTGGTATTGTTGTCTTGACACCAACTTGTGAACTTGGCACGTTCGATATTGAAGATTCTGAATGCTTGACAATTGCTCCCCCTCAATTGTTGACCCGTGTTCTATCAAAAGAGCTGTAGTCGTAGGTTGAGTAGTCGCATCGTCGAGTATGTAGATACCAATTGTAGATAGCATGGTTGTAGAGATGATAGCTTCATAAAAACAAGACTTCTCTTGTTTTAACAAATAAATGCACTGAGGCGTACATAGATTTGTGTTAGACCAAGTTATAAAGTAAACATGATCCCTTACAAGGTTTTAAAGTAAACCTTTCCCGAGAAAATTAATTCCCGTTGTGAGCCAAAGCTTTCATAAGAAATACTTGACTTTAATATGAAAACCGGGTTGCAGTCTGAAATAACTACAAGCCATTTAGGCATGTTTTATGAAATATTTACAACTTTTGTACGAACTCTATTTATGGCGCCGTGTCGATATTAATCAACATTTCTAAGGCCGTAAATATTATCGTACCAAAAGACATGCCTTTGAAAATTAAAGTAAAAAACATTTTTGGATTTTTCTAGATTTTTCAATTTTTATGGTTTTTATATGGTTTTATATTTTTATATTTTGCTTTTGTGGATTAAAATATAAACAATATATACAAATGATCACCAAGGATACGGAAAATATCCGCCAATTGATACTCAGATCCGACAAAGTAAAGCTCAATTACTCCATTTTCCACTTGCTCCTTGATGAAATGGTAGCGAATGTCAATATGCTTCGACCGGGAGAAATGAACATTGTTGCAGCATAAGGCAATTGCACTTTTGTTGTCGCAGTACATCGGAATCTTGTTGAAACCTATACCATAGTCGGTTAATTGCGATCTCATCCAAAGAATTTGAGCACAGCAACCGGACATAGCTATGTATTCTGCTTCCGTACTTGAAATTGCAGCGCTTTTCTTCCTTTTCGATGCCCAACTGATTAGTCGATCTCCTAGTAGTTGCAAAGTTCCACTCGTGCTACGCCTTGTATCTTGACAACCCGCGTGATCCGCATCTGCATATGCCTTTAGTGCAATAGAAGAGTCCTTCTAATACCAAAGTCCCCGATTAATGGTTCCTTTAAGATATCGAAAGATCCTTTTAACAGTAGCTAAGTGTAACTCAGTAGGCCTAGTTTGATACCTGGCACACATACATATAGCAAACTGAAGATCAGGTCGACTAGCTGTGATATACAGAAGAGTACCGATCATTCCACGATAAAGTGTCGGATCAACAACAACTCCATGTGGATCTGCATCCAGCTTAGTTCGTTCCACCATTGGAGTATCCACGGGGTCGCAAGATTCCATCTTATACTTCTTAAGTGATTCAAGGGCATACTTGGATTGATTGATAAAGATGCCTCTGGGACTCTGAGATATCTGAAGACCTAAGAAGAATGATACCTTGCCCATCATTGACATCTTAAACTTGGAAGACATGAGTGTCCCAAACTCGTCGGATAAGGTTTGGGTCGTGGCTGCAAATATAATATCATCAACATATATTTGTACCATAATCATATCTTTACGTCGTTTCTGAATGAACAGCGCGGGATCCACCTTGCCTTTAGCGAAGCCTTGCGTAATGAGGAATTGTGACAAAAGATCATACCATGTGCGTGGAGCTTACTTCAACCCATAGAGAGCCTTCTTAAGCTTGTACACATGATTAGGATAATTAGGATTCACAAAACCATCCGGTTGTTGAACATAGACTTCTTCCTTGAGTTCACCATTAAGAAATGTCGTCTTCACATCCATCTGATAGACGATCATATTCATATGGGCTACATAAGCGAGGAATAGTCGAATAGCTTCCAAACGGGCAACAGGTGCAAAGGATTCCATAAAGTCGATGCCCAATAATTGCTTGTATCCACGAGCTACTAGTCGAGCTTTGTTTTTCAAAATTCCGCCTAACTCATCAAGTTTCACCTTGTAAACCCATTCCAAAGTGAGTAACTGCACTTGATCCGGGCATGGGACAAGTTCCCAAACTTCAAGACGTATGAATTCGTTAAGTTCTTCTTGCATAGCTTCTATCCAACAGGATTGAGTAAAAGCTTGTTGCCATGTCTTAGGTTCAACTTCAGTGAGAAACGCATCAAAATGACAAAACATTGCATTTTCTTGTACCTGACTTCGTGTGGATACCGGACGATTAGGGTCACCAATAATAGAATCTATAGGATGATCCTTTGTCCACTTGCTGTCATGTTCACGAATCCGTGGATTGGAGTAAACTGTAGAAGGAGCTTCCTCTGAGGTGGACGACCCGACTTGATTAAGGTCGGGAATTGGTACACCAAAGAATGGAAGTTCACGCATTTGAGCGAATTCCAAATCGTGATCATCATCATCCTCTTCATCATCAATAGGCATGACATGGGTAGTTGAAACAGGTGTTGGTTGAGAATTACTTGTTGATGGTATATCTTGACCAATTGTAGGTGCAGACATATCTCATTGTGCAACGGTTGCTGGAGCGACAACTTCGGTTACCGGAGCTATTACCTCAGGTTCTGGAGCAACAATAGTTGGAGGAGTAAAGAATTCATCAAAGAACGGTTGAAACAACGTATCCCATTCATTCCTAGTAGGTGGTGTAAATGATGATGAAGTAGGGTTGTTTGGGACAAGACCAGAGCTAATGTTACTGGGTCCCGTTTCATGAAGTGCGGGTTCAGAGCTGCTTTGCTCAGAAGCCATTGCTGTCAGCTCATCAAAATCAACATTCATAGTTTCGAGGATCTTGCGAGAGTTACGGTTGTAGATTTGGTATGCCTTCTTTGAGGGTGCGTAACCAATGAAAATACCAATATCAGCCTTTGGTTGAAGTTTTCCCAAATTGTCACCATCATTATTTGGATAGCAAAGAGAACCAAATACATGAAGATATGATAAATCTGGTACTTTTCCATGGAGAAGCTCATAAGGTGTTTTACCATGGCGTTTACGAATTAGTGACCGGTTTTGGGTGTACACTGCTGTAGATACTGCTTCTGCCCATAATAACAATGGAGCCTTTGCGTAAATTAACATCGTTCAAGCAACTTCCATAAGTGTGCGATTTCGCCTTTCAACGACACCGTTTTGTTGTGGAGTGCGAGCAACGGATGTTTCATGAGAGATGCCAACTTCTTCATAATAATCACGCAAGATTTGATTCACAAATTCGGTTCCATTATCTGTACGAATGCATCGGACAGTAGTGTTGAGACGCACTTGAATCATCTTGAGAAATCCGATGATGAATTTAGGTGCCTCATTTTTTGCTTTAAGAAATTTCACCCATGTAAACCGAGAGTAATCATCGACAATGACGAGGATGTACTTTTTGCCACTAAGACTTTCAACACGCATTGGCCCACAAAGATCCATATGCAACAGATAAAGTTTCTCTTGGTTGGTGTCTTCAGTCTTGGGTTTGTAAGACTTCTTAGTGCTTTTCCCTATTGTACACGCGGAACACAAATGATCCTTGTGAAATGATAGTTTAGGAAGACCACGAACAAGTTCGTTTTTCGCCAAGTGATTAATAGCGTCAAAGTTAAGATGAGATAACCGTCGATGCCATAACCATGACTTAGTCTTAGATGCTTTGGAGAGAAGACATACGGGAGAAGCAGCCATCATGTCTTGTAGAGACAAAGTATACAAATTATTCCCTCGAGTACCTCTCAATAAATCAACCCCTTCCAAATTACGAATGAAGCAGGTATGCTCTCGAAAAGCAACTTCAAGGTTTGCATCAAAAAATTGTCCCACAGAAAATAAGTTGTGACCAAGACCTTCCACGTAATACACTCTTGAAATTATAACATTCCCAATATGATATTCACCATAACCCATTATCTTTGCAATATGATCATTTCCAAATCGAACCGTACCAAGAAACTTGCTGACGAAATTTCTGAGCTGAGAGCGATCTCCGGTCATATGCTTGGAGCAACCAGAGTCCAAATACCAGAGAACAATTTGGACCACCTGTTTTCAACAACAACAGTAGACAATGCATTGGAAACTATTGGTTCCGGAGTGTTAGCAGACACATATATAGAATTATCAGAATTGCTAACATTTTTTAGACACTTAGATTTCCTGCGTTTTCTAATGTGAGTTTTAGCACTAACAGGTTTTACTGTTCCAACTTTCTTAGGTTTTGGATTATTCGCGTGCACTATAGTGGGAGTAGACCTATTTAAAGGGAACTTTGTTCCTACAGTAGTGTTGGTGTTTCTAGTTAAAGGACACACTTGTGTTTTGGTAGCCTTGGTACTCCTAGTTAAAGGGCACGCTTTCTTCGCTTTAGTGGGAGTGATCCTAGTCAAAGGGCACGTATTTCCTACTATAGTGAAAGTTCTACCAGTGGGGCGCCACAACCAACCAACTTGGGTTAACACTTTCCCAGTCGGTTTCCATTCTAATCCATTTTTCCGGGCATGCATCTCATTCACATGGTCAATAAGGCAAGAATCATGATGACTAGAAAACATACATTCATTGCAATTCCAACATTTTAAATTAGAATTCACAGTAGGCTTAGAACGCTGCACAACCGCAGAGCCTTTAGGTTTAGCTACATGATTCTTTTTATTCAAAACAGAAATAACATTCCTAGGATGGGCTTCTACTTTCTTCTTCACTTGACTACTAGATGGGGGCAAGATCCTATCATTCTTCTTGTTTCTCTTAAGCTTAGATCTTTGAGCCTTAGTAGTGGTGCTTACTCCTGTAGAAGGCAACACGGGAATATTAGAAGCTGGTTTTGATTCCGCCTTATCTTTATTGACCAAAGTTTGAGATGGTTTAGTCCTAGGGCCCTTGTTAAGTGGTGTGACGGCTATAAGGTTCCTTTTGATTGCACTAGAGGACGATGCTGAGATAGTGGCTGCGTTATCCACAACATTCTTACCTTTTAGAGTTTGAAGTGTTTCCTTTAACTCAGCCAAGACCAGATTCTTATCACAAATTTGTTCCCTCAAATCAGATATTTCCACCGACTTTTGATTCAATTGTTCAATCAATGATTGATTCTGTGCAGTGGTATCAACACATGCGGGCTTTACTGAATCGAAGAGTCGTGTATTTTTCTGTTTTAAGTTATCAACTTTGGACAAAATCTTGGAAACTCGATTATCTAGATCAAGTTTAAAATTCTCAGCGGCCTTAAGTACGTTCACACAGTTAAGCTCCTTAGATTTCTCTATTTCTATCGGCAAAGATTGAGCAACCTTGTCACTTGGCTGACGCTGTTTTGATTGTAAATTCAATTGAAAATTCTTTTCAAAGTTTGCATCATCGATATTAACACCTTCGAATGACGTTTCAAATATTTCTTGAATAAATTGTTGCTTGCATTCAAGCGAAATACAATGTGTTTGAATCTCATCAAAACGTTTTGAAAGCGATGAATATGAATCTTGAAGCTTTAAAAAATCAGCGTCAGATTCGTGACAAGTACTATCTACCACAGTATCCACAGATTCAACATTATGCACAATAGATTTATTATCAACACTTGTATTCACACAGACAGAAACTATATCATGAGACATCACTTGATTCAGAAGCAGATCATTATGGCGTGAAACCCGTTCTATTTCAAGTAAACTGTTTTCATAAGCATCTTCCATTTCATTGAAAACACGTCTAACTTCTTCTATTTCCAAAAACAAATCTTGATCAATATTACGAAGACAAGCTTTAACATTGTTTACAAACGGAACAATTTCATCTCGAAACGCAGCTCTAGTGTGCTCAAAGTTCCATTCACCTTCCGTTATGGCCGTGGCCGTCGTACGTTCCAAAATGACCTTGTCAAAATCGGCTAAGTGTTGGTGAACCGTATTTAAGTTAACGGACGCCTTACTTACCGGTGGAATTAACTTCGTTAAATCCTTTTTGACGAGTGTAGGAGACGTACTAGGAAGGTTTTCATTTGACAAACTTTGGGGCACAAGAACTGTTAATTCTGCTAATTCCTTTTGTAAGCGAATGCGTGTCTTTTTCGAAAATTGATCTTTATTATGTTGATCATAATAAATTGTATGGAATTTTGAAAGCATTTTAGAATGAGTTTCATCCCCAAGTGATTGTGTCTCCTCAGTACCACGAACAAAAGGTGCTTCTTTCGATTTTCCAATTATGGTCATATCATAAAGACCGGGAATATATTCTTGAGCTTGTTTTGCATAACCGGGATTAGGTGGTAAATCTTGAAGACGCTTAAGTTCGAGTTCTTTAAATGATTTAGTTAAAAGATGAACCTTTTCTGTGGAAGCGTATTGTTTTAAAAGATGTTGTTCTTTGAATTTAAGAAGTTTGGTAGCATTAATTTCCGATTCAACCTTTTTAGACTCGAGAGTTTCGAAATCCATTTTAAGTTTCTGAAAATCATTGACAACCGACTCTTTTTCTTTTAAATCATTGGAAAGATTAACTTTTAATGATTCTATTTCTTTCAAGTGTTCAATCTTTTCAAAACGAAATTGGTCAAATTCAGAACATGTTATTTTCTCTTCTTGAGGGACCATTTCAAAAGCTTTGACCTTTTCTTTATGCAACGTAAGCTCAGCAGTTAGGGTGGAATTCGTATCTACGGATTGTCTGAGGGCCATATGCATTTGATCAATAATATGTTTAGGCAGCATGACCAAATCATGTTGAGCATAAGATTCCATACCCGTCGTAGCATTTGGTTGAGGTTCACTCAAATGTGTAGGTTTGGGTACCACGTCATTTGAATTACTAGTTCCCGAATGCTGTTCGAGGTTGTCATTTTCATGCCCAACTTGATGTTGGTTATCATCAATATTATTAGATGTGGTTGGTACCTCACTGATGACATCAGAACCGTAGTGAGAGAGATTAGCAACGAGAGCAGCTTGGGCAGAGTAAATGTCATCACAATCCGAATCGTATGCATCAAGATCGTCCGCTTGATAAGCTGCATTAGAAGTGGAAACGACTGCAATGCCTTCAGTATCTGCTGCCCCTGGGTCTGCAAGAAATGCTAACTCCTCTGAATCCAAGATCTTCCCCTTAGACTGAGCATCAACCAAATACATCTTCTCACGAAACCATGCATCATCCCTCTTCCTTTTCGGCTGAGTGCATTCCCTAGCCATATGACCTTGTCCTCGGCAATTGTAGCAAGTCACAACCTTTTTAGGACCACTAGGACTTCCATTTACATTAGCTTGAGAATTCACAGCTTGATTGTTCCCAGTCCTTGTAGGAGGTCCATATGAATTTTGCCTTCCCTGAATAGGTTGCACCGTCACTTGACCATCTTGAACAGTGGCTTGTTGTCGAGGATTTGAAGAGGTGCGGAGCTGATTGTTTGTTGGTGGAAATCCTCTAGTTGAAACAAGTTTTGACAAGTAAGCAGTGAGATGGTTTAGAACATCAGCTGGCGTATCATTTGGAGTAAAGACCGGTGCTTGGATTGGTGGAAGTTCAATAGAGTAGAAAGCTTGTGCTGGTTGTGCTTCTATTGGAAAATATCCTTGCTGAGGAGTATAGCCCAATGGAGAAGTGTTGGCTTGTGATGGTGATGTCTGATATTATGGTTGTTGTGGAAAAGATTGTTGATGAACACTTTGTTGATATTCTTGCTATGGCATCGTTGGTGGTTGATAAGATGGTTGCTGATAGATGTGTGGTGGTGGCTGCTGCAAGTATGATGGTTGTTGATAAGTATAAGCCATGTTTTGTTGAGAAGCATACATTGCAAGTGGATCATGAACTTGAGGTGTAGACAACCGAGCCTCGATCACATGGCATTCGTGTTGTTGAAGAAAAGCTTGAAGTTGATCCACATTGGTGTTATGCAAGTCCTTAGCCAATTTAACATCCGTCACGTATTTTTTCCATTCTGAAGGAAGAGTGTTCAAATACTTGGTGTTCAATTGAAAGGTAGGAATTTTCATGCCATAGATATTGAGCTCATTCAACAATAGGGTAAATCTCAGATAGTAATCATTGAGAGTCTCCCCTGGCACATAGGCAAACTTATCAAAAGTATCATAAAGCTTACACTCTCGTTCTTGTTTAGTTAACGAGGTGCCTTGCATTAGAACCCGAATTCTATCCCATAACTCTTTGGCAACTTTGTGTTTGCTGACGAGTTTGTAGACATCTGGAGGAAGGGCTTGGAGAATGATGTTTGTAGCATACTTATCACATTTATCTTGAATCTTCATATCTCCAGTCAACTCACCCGTTGTGCGAGGACGATTAGTCGTACCTTCCGTCACTGTACCATAATCTAATGGTCCATTGAGCACCGATGCCCAAATTAGATGTCCATTCTCCTTGTTCAACATATAAAGTTCCATTCGGGAAGCCCATTCCTCATACATAGTCTTCACCAACATTGGTGGACGATTATCCGTACCCGAGAGGATGGACTTATCCGTAAGAGATGTGTACTCCATTTCAATAAGTTAAGATTTACAAACGTTGATCGATCAATGAAAGAAAGTAAATGTGTTTATTGTTGTGAGTTGAAGTCGAGAAACAATGTTAAAATCCCCTAAAATATGTTCGAAATTTTTTATGGAAAAATTTGTGATTATCGGAATAGTGATCGGAATGATGATCGGAATGAGTTACGGAATACTTCGATCAGAATGTCTTATCGGAATACCTTGATCGGAATACCAAATCTGAATACCAATCGGAATGTACCTAATCGGAATGCCTAATCGGAATACCTTGATCGGAATACCAAATCTGAATACCAATCGGAATGTACCTAATCGGAATGCCAAATCGGAATACCTAATCGGAATACCAGATCGGAATGTACCCAAAATCGGAATCCCTAAACCCTATTCCGATTACACTGATCGGAATGTCCTATAAACCCTTTTCCGATGACCTGATCGGAATAATTCCCACTTTTCTCGGACAAAACTCAACCAATTCGTGATTTTAAGCCAAAAAATGATCAAAACACCCAAAAATTTTGTGTTTTTAGCCAAAGTAACTATACCAAATCCCTACCACAACTATGTAGAAGATTTGTATCAAGAAAAAACCATCAAAAACACAAAAAAAAAATTGGACATGTGAAAATAGATCAAGAATGGCGTATGAATCAAGAACACAAACACATGAACAATACAATAATCCCATGGCTCTTGATACCATTTGTAGGATATGTAAATCTTGCTTATGTTTTTAGAGAGAGAAAGAGATAGAGAGATGGTGGATTAAACACAATTCTAGAGAGAGAAACAAGAGTAAACTATGTGAAAAATGATTAACCCCACACACCCTCTCCATCTAAGGAGAGGGTTTATATACCCAAGCCTTGTAATGGGCTTGGGCTTACATGTTTGGGCCGGCCTACACATGTTGTAGGCTAGGCTTGGACTTGTTTGTTAAATAACGATATCTAGACTACGAGCTACTACTTAATATATTGTCGGAGTGACCGAATCTTCCTAAATACGTAAAAACGTATTTCCAACAGATTAGGCTACGCGACTTGGCAACCTAATTCTCTATAACCATTGTCTCTGATACCATTCTGTCACACCCCACCATGGCGGAATATGGGGCGCGACGTATGGATATCATCACAACAATAGCGTGTCTATAGAGTTAACTAAATGAAATAGAAATGTCATAAAAAGGTGACACAATGTCATGACAATATCTCAAACAATGAAGACGTCAAGGTAAGTAGGTAACAGGCCTATCTTACCAAAGACATACAAATGAACAAACATCAAACATATAGGTACCATAAAGTTCACTTAATAAAGATACAAAATAAAATCTAAGAGGAAAGGGAATCCTCCTAATGCAATCCTAGCAGCCTCTACACTCTAGCCACTTCTAACATCATCCTCCTCAACTACCTCACCTGAAAATGACACTAAAATCTGCCAACATAAAGTTGGTGAGAACATAGGTTTAAGTTATCTAGAACATCATAAGAAACCTTTACATCCGCTGCAAATAAGTTGAAGGAAAACAATTTATAGTAATGGACCATAATGTGATAATCATGTTACATGCATCCACAACAAAACTTAAACCAAGTACCGATCACATCTACAATTCACAAAGCACACTATAACAATCAAGAAGTATCCCGTCACACACACAAGAACACATACCATACTATCCGGATCTTTCTCACACCACCTGTGGAAGATGAACTATATCCCTGTCGAGATATCTTGCCTCCAAAGAGACGATACACAAGTACTCAGGACGGATCGTGCCCCACGAACCAAGAACTCTGGACGGATCGTGCCCCACAAACCAAGAACTTAGAATTAAGAACTCAGGACGGATCGTGCCCCGCGCTCTACACACATCACAACTGGTCCCATAGACGCCCATACATCTACGTACCAATCCCAATCATAACCCAATCAAGATTCACATATCAGAACACATATCAAAGCACATATGAGAACACATAAGCACGCAAGTCACACAATATCACATGTATGTCCACACATTTTAAAACATAGTACTAAATCATGTTAAAGAATATTGCAAGTGTCATCTCCATCCCAACTGGAAAAACATTTAAAAACGTAGCAAAACGGGACTATGAATTCACCTGATATCACAGCAAGCTAGCACTCCTGCAAACCAATAAAATCATACACGACACCCTTAGCTCAGGTCTTAACACCCAAGTTAAGTAACAATCAAGAAGATGAATCTAATCCCCCAATCCCCACTATCTAGTTCTCCCACTACAAGCTATTCTATACGTAAAATTCCAGTTTTTCCCCGGTACGGTTTACTAGTCACTAAACGATCACATGAAGTGAACTTAACACCACACTTGGCTCCTACCCTACTGGATTTATGTTTTTATATGATCTAAGAACTCCAAAAACCAATTTTACTTCCTACTTACGCATTTAACCCTTCCGTTTAGTCTCTACGCCAAAAGCCGTTTTCACCAAAACTGATTTTCCGTACATGCTAAATGTTCGACACCAAAAGCCCGACCTAAACACCATAACTTTTATTGAAAACCTCCATTCCTTTTATATACATTATAAAGAGTTCCCAAATCAAAAATATTTGGCTATCTCATTCGTTTGGTTAGGTTTTGACTAAAATTCCCGAAATCCAAATTTATTCCTAAACAGCGTACTGTTTTTGTAAAAATTGTTTGATGACCTTCCCGAACTCCATTTTCGACCAACCTTACATTTTTGAAAAGTAGACTCCCTGAAGTTAATTTTAAAAAAAAAGAAACTCGACCAAAGGTGCTACCTACTTCCCAGAACAGTCGACACAAGCAGCCTTAAAAATCAGACTGTTTTACGCCTTTATGCACTAACCCTCTAAACATCATTAATTATCCCTAAATTTATAACACAAACCCTAAAATCATTAATGGATCTTAATTAATATATTTTTCCATAAAATTAATAAAACCCTAATCATCTCAATGATGGTTAATTAACAATACAATTATGATTAATTAATAAAAACATAAATTATATTAAGGTTTAATTGATCACTTACCTTGAAACAAGAAAAATTAATGAACCCTAATCATAATTTCGACTTCTCTTGATATCCATGGAATATTTAGACTGATTTTAGGTTTATTTAGGGTTATTAGTCGTTTTTATATAGGCCTTGGTAACATTCTGGACAAGTTTAGGCCCAATTAGGACTTTTAAATGGTAATTATCCTATTTTTATTAATTTAATTATTAAAATTAAGGCTATGGGACCCACAAATTCGACTCCTCTCTGTGTTTTATCATATTTACACTCTCCCCCTTCTATTTTATGTTTACTTATACTCCTATACACTTTCGGGACCAAACCGGGCACCCTTTTGCTAATTTTTCGACTTTTTACGCGATTTTTTTGAACTAGCCTTCATTTCTAAAAGTTTCTAAATATCGAAAGTAACTATTAAACTTATCCTAACCATATTATATATACTTAATACATACATACAATATACGATACGTAAACGAAACCTTATAAAAACGCTACCCGAACTTTTCTGCAGTTCATTTCTGAACTCATTTCATTTCATTTCATTTCGTTTCATTTCCAACTTATACCATGATTTATACGTTCATATGAACTCATGAGCATGAACCAACCCCATCACATCATCATATAACGTACCATGTACTACATAAACAATGTCTAACATCATGATAAAGTCTCAAATATGAGCACATAACACATAAACGCACACCAAGCACATGATCAACATCAAACAGTCAAAAGTGAAAAATCGAAAATCTAGGGTTGTCACACGTAGTTAGTACAAGGAAAATAGTAAAGAAAGGTGCCCTCTATAGGAGGTCGTTCGCTGACAGCGACTTCTTCAACCTGTGGTGCGTCGGGTTAAATGACGCAGAATGTTGTACCCATGCCTCCTTCATACATTGCAGCACACAAGTCTGATACACATCGATGGAAGGCAGGCTAACTGGTACACCATCGAACGACTGGGGTGTGCTAAACCTAAACCAATGGCGACACCTTTAGTTGAAGTCCGGTTCTTCTTCGCAACATGTCTCCCGTGCTGTTTCAACTTGTCTTCTAGCGAGATCATTATTGGTGCACCAGAGATGTAGAAAGGGACCTGTAGTTGAGAAATATCTAGTTTGGCTAGGGCAGGGAGACCTTCTTCCACTCTTTTTGCGTAATGTCTTGCTAAGGTAAGGTCAGCCATGATCACACTTATAGGAAAATCTTGGTCTTTCTCAAGGCGGTCTAGGATGGGCAGTGGGAGGCCTTCTAGTATGTGGAATGCAGCATCAAAGAGTTCTTGTACGTGCCTGGAGTAAATTTCACTACCCTCCAGGGGTCTGGTTAGTAACTTCTCCTTCATGGCGCCCTCCATGGCGAGGCTTTGTCCTAGTAGTCGCGCAGCATCGAAGATATCCCTGATCACTTTATGGAGGTTGGGCTGCTTCATGGAACTTTTCACAGCTAATGGCAGGCCATGCTTTATTAACCAATGATTCTCCGCGCGCACGGCGGTGAGGTGTGGATAAAGCTCTTCATCAAAATTGGTGCTCATATACTTCAGAACCTCGGATTTCTTGGCCATATCTTTGTGACAGTTGGCAATAAAATTGTTACAATTCGAAGTAAGGGCACTCATACCTTCTTCCAACTTCGACATAGCCCAGCGATTTTCATCCTCCTGGCTTCACACGTAGGCAACGCTCGTGATCTATATGTTTAGATAATGTTGCCTTTTCATCCTCCAAATATTGGATGGATCCGGCATTTATGCTGGACACAACGCGCAAACCTGCAAGTTCGCACTTGGCAATTGCGAGTTCGCAGTCTTTTTGTTCTGCTTCTTGATGGACCTTTTGATTTGCCTATGCCAGTTGCTTTGATAGCTGGGATAACTTCTTTTTCAAATGCGCGACTAGAGTTATTTCTTGTGAGGTAATTGTATCCAACTCTCTCATTAGTGTTGTGGCGGGCATTTGCTGCAAGTGTTGGGCGCGGCCAGGAGGAGTTAAGCGATGGAGAAAATCCTCGCATGCAGTTGCGCAGTCCAGTACGCATGAGTGGGTACATTTCCAAGTGGGAACGAATTTGGTGGACTTCGAGATGCTTGCGCCAGCTTTGGTCGTTGCAACGTGAGAGCTGCACATTTAATACCCTACGAGTGTTAAGAAAGTGCACTCATTGTATGATTTGAGCTAATGATAAGGAATGGTATGGTGATATACCTGGACAAATGCGTCTTTCCCCTCAGCCTTGAGAGTATTCCCCATGAGGTCACATCGGCGCGAGGTCTAGTCTGCAGTGTTCTCCCCCTTTTGGGAATTTAACGCGTGGGGGAGCACGGTAATCGTTTGTAACTAGGAACTGGTATGATATCTTCAGCTGGGCATGTGTAGGTGTCCTCTTCGAGGTTCATTTCTTCTGACGAAGACTCTATGGTACATGGCACACTTCAGATGGGAGAAGCATTTACTGTAGTTGTCCTCTCTGCGCTTCTTCCAGGTGTCGGAGAAGGGAACGCCAGGGCTACGGTGCGTTGGCCAACGTGTCATCCATGAGATAGCTTGAAGAGTGTGAAAGGCCGAGCGCGCATCGTCACAGCACACGGGTTCTCGCGACTTCACAAGCTGCGTATAAGTTAGTTCTACAGAAGTATGAGGCTTATGTGAGTATGTGCGCATATATTGTTTGCATTTATTGATTTTTTGACTACTAGGTCCTTACCGTGGTTGATTTCATCAAATTATTGGGGGAGGTGGTTTGCAGGAAGGGTCGATGTATGGCTCAGTCCTAGGGCGTATAGAAAGGCCTCTGGGTATTCCTGCATTGGTATCCGGTCGCTGGTAATTACATGTGCGTCTGCTTCATTGTACGAGCCAGCAATAGGGCGGTCATCTTTCATCATTGTCTCAGGAGTGATGAAATCGTAATCAAATGGAAATACAACTTTATCTACCCAAAAGAACTTACCGTTCCACTTCTTCAGCGAGTCTAGCTTTACCGAGTAACATTGTAATTGACCAGGGCGTTTTCCAAAGGATATCCACCCGTTTATCCACGAGGGTCGGTAGAAGGCGCAGAAAAGGTTTATTGTGGGGTCAACATTCTTAAGCAAGCAGTTTATTTCAAAATTTGAGATTTTGGTGGCGCCTATACAGTGCAGCTGCGAAAGGTGTATGCTGTAGTAGCTTAGTATATCCATCAGAAAGCGAATTAGGGGTATGCGATTGTTCGAAAACTCGATGAACCTGGTGTATATACCAATTTTCCATCCAGGAAACTTCCAATGTGTGCCTGTGGATCGGGTACAGCTGGATAGAGATCTGAAGATATGTGGTATTTCTTGATGAAGCCGGAGAGTTCTTGTTCTGTTATGCGGGACGTCACATCAAACAGCTGTGCTACCATTTTTTTGATATTTTGAAACGAGGGTGGAGTTGGTGTTGTTTGTTGTTCGACATTTTTGTTTCATGTTATTTTCAACAATGGTGGGAGGGTTTTTTGGATAGGCAAAGAAGAAAGTTGAATGGCTGACAAACTGCATTTATATATACTATAGACGCATGGGTTCTTGCGGCACATGTCTAAAGTGCTTTGTTCATCCTACGGTGTTTGTTAATTAGCTCCTCTGACGTAGTTTGTGTCTTTCCCAGTTCTCAATGCATGATTGTGATAGTGGAGTCTGACATGGATACTTATTCGAACTCATTTCATGTCGGTTGTGCGTGGTATTTCTTTTAGCAATGTTTGCACAAGGGCATGAGTGGTTTATAGTCTAGTAGCCACGGTTGGAACCTACGACCACTAGACTGGGGGGGACATTATGACGTATAGTCCCTAGTCGAGCTGGATAGTCCGACCCACGGGTACTACCCGCATCCATCAAGAATGGATTGAATGCTTATGCGATGTGCGCGCAAGCCCAGGAGGCCCGGTAATCCGCTGTCGCACGTAAGGTTAATTACTTAACCAAGTCCTTGTCGCAACGCGACAGGATCAGACAAGAGTATAATCTATCATATAGATATATTCACCTAAAGTGAAGAGATATACACTTGCCTTGGTTATACGATACGGAACAAGCTAATTTAGGCCATTATCTCTTCCTTTGGACGCAAGAGTAGGAGAGCCCAGCCAGGACTCTCTCGGAGTCTAATCGTGGGTCACAAACCCACGGTAAGCCTAACGGTGTCTGTTTAGTGTGCAGGATCCTCAAAGCAAGTTTCACTTGGTGCAGGAGCTGGAGTCCACAAGACCGCAAATTAATCCTAATTTGGGTCAAGCTCGGTCTACCCAACTTTTGTATCAACAAATATATTTTGTGTTTATTAATTTATTTAATAAATATATATTTATGTATTTATTAATTTAAACCGAGACATAAATTTAACGATCATTAAATAATTAAGAGTTAAGTATTAACGCACGTTAAATAAATATATCGTAAGTAAATAAAAAGAAAGAAGTTTGGAAGGTTCTGAAACACCCAAAAGGGGTGTTCTAGCCGTCGGTTATGGGGGAGAAAAAGAAAGGGGAAAAACTTTCTTTTTATTTGCTTTTGGATACAAGTCTAGGCTTATATAAATAAACCTTCTCCTCATAATTCAAGACACACAAAAATCTCTCCCCTCTCCTCTCTCTTGTTGCGATCACAAGATAACCCATACAAAGGGTTTTGGTTGGTTTTCTTGTTTGATCAGTTTACTTATTATCTAGTCCTAGCCCCTCTCTAGGGTTGTTGGGTGGATTATTTACAAGTATGGTAGCTCGGTTTACACGTGCTAGAATCACGGTTAGCTCGTTGTATTACGTGTGTACAAGATCATAATATAGTCTTACTTTAGACTATATCTTCGTGATATACGGTATAAACCCGAATTGGTGATTCGTTCTTCGCCTTGTGGATTTGCTTTAGCGTAAAGATATGTAACTCTAATTCAATTAATTATAATTGTGTTATTATTATGATATTGTTAAATCGCTTCCGTTATGTGTGCTTTGATCTCGTTTAGGTTTTATATAATTGTTATGATGTTAATAAACCTTCAGTGGCATCGAGAGCCGTTTTAACATGTTATAATTATCGAAAATCTAAAGTTTTTTAACTAATAATTATTTTGAGTTAAAACTACATGTTTTTTAGGTTTTCTTAAAATTAGGGTTTTGTTTTTTAAAAATTAGGGTTTTGGCCAAATTTTTATTAAAAAAAAGAATTGTTTTGAAACCCTAAATTACATGTGGGATAAGTTTAGATTAAATTACATGATTAATTGTTATGTCATGTATGGTTACGATCCGTAGAGATTTAATTGTTAAGATTTGTGGGGGAATCCATGATAACGTGCATGTTTTCATGGATTGTAAAATTATATGGTTATATGATTTTATGTGCTACATGATTATTTGATTCAATAAATCTTGAATTAGGGAAGACTTTTATATGAATATAAAGACCTAGATTTGATGATTCTTGAATAAATCGTATGCATGTGGCTATTTGATTTATTTTTTGCACATATAAATTGTTATTATGTGTTTATGATTTAGTTTTTTTTACTTGTTTATATAAAAAATTGTTGAATTATTGTAAACAAGGGTTTTTTTGAAAAGATATAATATGGATTAAATCATATATAAATAAAGATTTGTTAAGAGATCTAAATTACATAAGATTACGTTGATTGGTAGAGCAATAATAATCTAACGGCCTACTCCATTTGACAAACTATAAAGTGGGTTTAACGCACCGCTGGTCATGAACCTGGTTAAGGAAGGAGGTGTTATGCCATTAGTCTTTGACCAAATTCCCAGCTCGCGTGTGCGTCAAATTGAAATTGCCTACGATTATTAATTGAATTGTACTTTAAGGGTGATTTACCACAAATTCACATCGAAAACACAATGAATAAGGGTATTGCTTTGTGCGTAGCCGAGTTCGAGCAAAAGTACGTTGTGAATAGTTCTGGGTAAATTCTTTAATTGGTTTAACCAATACCTCAACATAATTTATGTAGAAATTTAGTCTCGTGAAAAAGTTTACTAAATGTTTTATTAAACTTATGCTATGGAGTTTTATGCATGCTTCTCCATACATTGATTTTAAAATCAAAATTTATACCCTTAAAATTTAAGTCGAATGCTCCTAATTGAAGAACACTTGAAATTACTACGTCATCAAATGAGATTTTTGGGTGATGTTGTAATGGAGAGAAAACTTTCATAGAATGAGAATTCGTATGATGGCTTTACATTACTCAGATTAGACGACTTAATTAAGTTACTCTGTGAGATCTGGAAACTTAAGGCATTCAGAAGAGATGAAACATGTTTACAATGCAAAACGTTTTTTGGCAATGTAAATCCCTTAAAAATCTAGAAATTGAAAATTGTTTGTCAATTGAATTGGTCGACAAGTCGCTATGCTGAGTACATTCATTACTAGCAGATCAACTGATGTAATGGATCTATGTCAATATAATTTTAGAATTCAAGAAAAATAATATGGTTTTATACCATGGTAATTTTATTTTCTTGAAAGTATTTTGTTATTGAAAATACTAATTTTTGAACTTATTTCTGTAGAAATGGCTCAACCCACCAATAACAATATAAGTTCTGCGTTCAAGGCATTATTTGAACATCCTAAACTTATGGCCCAAACTTCAATGATTGGTACCGCTCACTAAGAATTGTCTTGAGTGCAGAGGGTACTATTGATATCTTGACTACTCCCTATCCGGAGGATCTTGCTGAAGGAGCATCTGATGCGAAAAGGCTTGAACACGCTGCTAATGTTATGAAGCACTATAAGGTGGCTTGCTTAATGCTTCGAAAAATGGCTCCTCCATTTCAACAGAAGTATGAGTTATTTCCATCAAAGCGAATGCTTGATGAGCTCAAGGCTATGTTTGAGAAGCCGCAAGCTGTGGAGATCTACGACTTAGTAGATGCTTTGCATAGCTGCAAGCAAGCTCCTGGAAAGTCTATAAGTGCCCATTACATGGAGATGAGGGGTTATATGGAACATCTAATTGCACCAGGACAACCCTATGATCATAATATGGCTATCAACTTGATCAATAGGTCCCTTAACAAGGACTTCAATGATTTTGCTCGAATCTATAATATGCATCTACTTCTACGCCTCCTGTACTAACCATACAAAAGGGTTGAGTGAGTAAGCCAAAACCGTAAGCGAACAAGAAGAAAGGCAAAGGCAAGGGTGATAAGGGCAAACAAGTTGCGACTTATTCGAAACCTAAGCAGAACTTTGTCAAGAAGAATAGATCTCAGAAGGATGAGACTTGTCGCCATTGCAAGGCAAGTGATCACTAGAAGATGAATTGCCCTCTTTACCACGAAGAGTTACGAGAAATAAAGATGAAGTCTGAGCAGAGCGCTGCAGCTTCAGGTACTTTATTTATGATTGAATTGTTCAATTTAACATATAAATTAAATTCCTGGGTATATGATACGGGATGCGGTATTAACATTTGTAATAAGCTGCAGGGATTTAATCTAGAAAGGAAGTTATCCCATGGGAACAAATTCTGTAAGTGGGCAATGGCGCACAAGCAGCAGTTGAAGGTATAGGAACATTTAATTTAGTTTTACCTTCGGGTTAAGTACTGATTTTAAATGATTGTCATTATGCACCTACAATTGTTAGGGGTGTTATTTCCTTTTCTTGTTTGTTGAATAATGGATTCGTTCACACGATTGATAATAATGGAATTTCTATTTGGAAAAATGGTATTTTCTATATTAATGCAATTTCTGTGAATGGTGTGTTTGAAATAAACATGCATGATAATGAATCCAAGAATAATAAATTTGTCTTTAGCATGAATAGGAAGAGAAAGTTTGACAAGAACTCTTCTTATCTTTGGCATTGTAGAGTTGCCCATATCGGGAAGACTCGTATACAAAAGCTTCAACGTGAAGGTCTTTTTTGGAAAATATCAATGATGAATCATTCGATAAATGTGAGTCTTGTATCTCAAGGAAGATGACCAAGAAACCTTTTAATAGCAATATTAAAAGAGCTACTGATCTACTTGGATTAATACATACTAATGTGTGTGGACCACTTAGACATGTGTCAAGGAAAGGTGCTAGATACTTCTTAACATTTACGGATGATTATAGCCGTTATGGTTATGTTTATTTACTTAAGCATAAACATGAGGTATTTGAAACATTCAAAGTGTTTAAAGGAGAAGTAGAACTGAAACTAGGAAAAGAAGATTAAAGCTCTTCGTTCTGATAGAGGTGGTAAATATTTAAGTCAAGAGTTTATAGATTATCTAAGTGAGAATGGAATTGTTCAGCATCTCACTTCTCCCTATATTCTACAACAAAATGGTGTATCCGAAAGGAGAAATCGTACATTATTGGATATGGTGCGATCTATGTTTAATCTTACAACTTTACCTTTATCCTTTTGGGATTATGCTTTAGAGTCTATTGTTCTCATTTTAAATATGGTTCCCACAAAGAAGATCGATAAGACACCATATGAACTATGGCATGGAAAGAAGCCATATTTGTCTTATTTAAAGGTCTGGGGTTGCGAGGCATATGTGAAACGTGATTCAGGTGACAAACTCCAACAACGATCTGTGAAATGTATCTTTGTAGGATACCCTGAGGAAACTATGGGTTACTACTTTTATTATCCACCCGAGAACAAAGTGATTGTTGCTAGGTATGGAGACTTCCTTGAAAGTGATCTTGTAAATCAAGAATTCAGTGGGAGAAATTATGATCTTGAAGAGAGTCATATAGATACATTACCTTCTGAAAACACTAGCGATGAAATTCCTATAGAACCAGAAAGTCTGGCGGTTCCACCGGATTTAGTTCCTTTGCGTAGATCCGCACGGATTAAAAACGCAAATAGCAATATATTTTTAACATAAAGGATGATGATGAAGTAGGGGATCTTGGTGAACCGGCTAATTATAAATCCGCCATGCTTGATCCTGAGAAGGATATGTGGATGGTTGCTATGGATGAGGAAATGAAATCCATGAAAGTAAATGATGTTTGAATTCTTGTAGAACCACCACCGAATGCTAAAGTAGTGAGACATAAGTGGATATACAAGAAGAAAACCGACATGGACAGAAAAGTACAATCACATAAAGCTCGTTTAGAAGCTAAAGGGTTTACTCAAACTTTTGGTGTAGACTACGAGGAGACATTTTCTCCTGTAGCAGACTTAAGAGCTATTAGGATTCTCATAGCTATAGCAGCATACTATGACTTTGAGATATGGCAAATGGATGTTAAAACTGCCTTCTTGAATGGTCGCTTAGATGAAGACATCTATATGCAACAACCAGAAAGGTATGTTGATCCTGAGAATCTAGGACACGTGTGCAAACTTCAAAGATCCATTTATGGTTTGAAGCAAGCATCACGTCAATGGAATAAGCGATTTGATGAAGAAATCAAAAAGTTTGGATTTATTCAAAATCGTGATGAGCCATGTGTATATCGCAAAGCTAGTGGGAGTGATGTAGTATTCCTAGTTCTATATGTTGATGACATATTAATCATGGGAAGTATCTTTCCAAGACTTAAAGCTCTTAAGGATTATCTTGGTAAATGTTTTTCTATGAAGGATTTAGGAGAAGCTGCATACATTCTGGGAATTAAGATATATCGGGATAGGAAAAGACAGTTAATTGGTCTAAGTTAAGATGCTTATAGATAAGATATTGAAGAAGTATAACATGCATAATTCCAAGAAAGGTTTTTAACCTATGGAAGTTAAGCATAATCTGAGTCATGAGATGGATGCATCAACTCCTGAAGAGGAGGCATACATGCAGAAGGTGACTTACGCTTTGCCTGTAAGATCTATAATGTATGTTGTTAGATGCACAAGGCCTGATGTGGTGTTTTCTCAGAACTTTGTTAGTAGATACCAACAGAATCCATGGAAGCTCCATTGGACTGCTGTTAAACATATTCAAAAGTATCTGAGGAGTACGAAAGATATGTTCTTGGTATTTGGAGGGAAACCAGACACAGAACTGAATGTGACAGGTTTCTGTGATGCATCCTGGCAATGTGATAAAGACGATACGAAGTCTCAAACGGGTTATGTTTTGTTATCAATGAAGGATCAGTTGACTGGAAGAGCAAGAAGCAGACAACGATTGCAATGCATGCTACTCAATCTGGGTACATGGCAGCTTCAGAAGCTGTAATGGAAGCTGTTTGGATTAGGAAGTTTATTGGAGATCTTGGAGTGATGCCTTTAATTAAAGAACCTAGTGAGATGTATTGTGACAATTCTACCGCAATCTTATTCGCCAATGATGTTGGAGTCATGAAAGGCGACATACACTTTAAACATAAACATCACTACTTTCGAGAACAAGTTGAAGCTTGTGAAATCAAATTAATAAAAGTTCACACAGATTATAACGTAGCTGATCCTTTAACTAAGGCTTTGCCTAGACCAAAGGTAGTTAAGCATGCCAAGGCTATTGGGCTGCAACTAGCTAGCGAACTCATGCAATAAATCTGTGATTAGTATTTGGATAAGGATGTTATGACATTATTATTTAATAAAATAAAGATTGGGTTTCGTTTATTCTTATTACTTAATTTGTATCCTATTTTATATGTTTTAATCCATGAATAAATTGTTATGCTAAATGTCCGTTGTCGATTAATAATATGGAAATATTATTAAATTAAGACAAATCAAAATGGCGATAGAGTATACTTGAAAGTATATTGATCGATTTTGGATGATATTCGATGAATCGAATATTGGACTTATCCCAACTATATGATTTTACTTTATGGATCTTTGTCATCAAGTAAATCATAATTAGTTATCCTTAGACCTGAGTGTTGATCCCTTTGGTTGGATCTATATTCTGTTAAGAATTAGTATAATAGTTTGTAATCAAACTAAAACACTTTGAGCACTCTTACTAACACCAAATAAGTTATGCGGAATTTAACTTATAAAGCACAGAAGAACAGAATTACTTTTAACTATTCGATTCTCTTATTAATCGACTTGAATGAGGTACATAAAAGACATTATACCTATGTTCCTTTTATAGAGTAAGGAACCCTAGAAACCTTAGAATATTCTATAAAGATAACTATATCACAGACGATATATTATAAATATTCTAACTATTTAGGTATATCACATAAGATATACTATAACTATAACTATGCCATATCTCATACAAAGATATATTCGTCCTAATCATCATAGCATTACTTACTTTATAAGTAGTAGTATTTACTTTGTACCGCGTTAACACTAACGGTACTTACATAACACTAACAGTACTTAGAATATACTAACGGTACTTGACACTTAACAAATAATTCCAACAATCCTCCCCTAAACAAGAAATGATAACTTGTTGTCTTCTTGTTTCTCTTGTACTGGATGTATTAAAAATACATGTCTTTAGTCTTTCCTTTATCCTTGGATTGAACTTGATAATTTGTTTTTGTATCCAACTGAATGTAGCCAAACACTTCAAATATAGATCTTCTTCTGATAACACAATCTTCAAACATTATGAGTATCATCTTTGTCTTCAAACTATGATCTTCTTGTGTCTTCTAAACATTCATTCATCTTTGTAGCATCAGTTATTGTCTTCTTGAGTTTAGTCATTGAACTCTTGATCATAAATCTTTGTCTTGATTTGATGATAACAAAACCTTCTAAGTATTATTTTTTTAAATACTTCTTTGCCTGCAATCTTCATACCTGAAATAAAACAGTTAACAACAAACACCAATCTGTATTGGCTTCATGATTTTTAGCAAATCACTAGCTATCAATGGATTTGATAAATTCTTTACCAGTTAGTCGTACACTCTGGAATAGCCAATACTTTATTCACAAAGAATAAGGTGTAATGAAAACCTTACAATTTTTGGTAAATTGTCAACCATCAACGGATTTGATGTAGTCTTTACCTAGTACCGTTTGTTTAGGACTAGCCAACTCTTTATCTCGAAACAAGGTGAGCTAGAACCATATAGTTTTTAGCAAACTATCAGCTTTCAACGGATTTGATAAGTCTTTACCACAAACTGTTTTCTTATGGACTAGCCAGTTCTTATGTGTGTTAGACATGGTGAACTGAGAACCATTTGTGAAGTGTGACTGAAAGTCAAACACTTAAGATTCTTTCTCAGCTTCTTCCTCATCTTTCAAATCCTTGATTTGTTGTTTAACCATTCTGATCAACTCCAAAGCATCAGCAGACTCTTCTGTAACTTCTAATTGTTGTTCTAATATCCTTTCCAACAATTTTCTTTTGAAGGGGTAAGTTTTCTCTTGCAGCATATAGTATGTAACATCTTCTACATCCAAAATATGCAATCCACATGACCTGTAATATCTCCAGTAACTAGGAACCTGATCCTCTAATACCTTCAACATTTCTTAATCACAATTGTGTGGCTCATACATAAAGAGAAATTCCCTATATAATAGTGATACTTCAGTTTTACCTGCACTGACTTCTTGAACTAACCTTAAAAGATCTTGAATATCTTGTCTGTCAAGAATGTGAAGAATATCTTCCAAAAGTCTGAATATTCTTGTTGTGCCATCAGATCTCTGAATTCCATGAGCTTCAAGTCCTTGATCTGTAGAGTAAATCCACTTAACAATTGATGCTCTTTTTCCAAAAATCTCTGTATCAATACATTGATCTTCAAATTTCACAATCTTTAAGTACTTGTTTAAGCTCTCATCATCATCACTATCTTCTGCTGTTGTTTTAGCTCTCTTAGCTTTCTTTTAAGCTTTGTTGATCTTTTCCTTTTAACACTCTTGGAAATTCCCTCAAGTTCTGTTGAACCCTCTTCCAAGCTTGTATGTACCGTTTCCTCAGTATGTATTGTTGTATGTACTGTTGACTGTGTATGTACTGCTTGTACATTTTCAGTCTGAGCAATACCTTGAGTTTCAACTCCTGTATTCATTCTTTGAGCAGTCTCTTCCTCCATTGAACTTACTTTATCCTTTCTATTCTTCCTCACATAAGTGGTCTTGATAGGTGGAGATGTACGTGTAGGTTCAGCAGTACTTGGCTCAATTCTAGGAGTACTACCAAATTGTCTTTGTTGTTGCAGATGTTTCTTGAAATTCTTCAACAGCTTTCTTGTCTACTTCAGATCCAATCTCAACAAAATTCAATCCAGTCCTCTTACTTTGCTCATACAAAGTCTTGATTTCTTCAAAATTCTTTTTGACCAGCTAAATATGAGTAAATCCTTTAACTTTCTTTAGAAATTTCATCATCTGATTTCTAATCTGCATAATAGTTAGAGGCTTAATCTTTTCTTTCCTTCTCTTTTTAGCAAAGAATCTTTGTTGCTCCCTTACCAGATCATCAATCAATTTTGATTTCTCTTCTTCATCATATGCATCTCTCTCTTTAGCTATCAATGAGTCTGCAAGAAGCTCACTAGCATGTATCTCAGCTCGAATCTTGTCATACTCTTGTATGTTCCATTCTTGCTGTATCCTTTTAGCTTCTAGCAAATCTTGCTTTGATGCAAGTTCTTCCTGCAATTCATTTTCACGAATTTGTGCTTGCATTCTATAAGCAAATTCCTCATCATGGTCTATTTGATTAAATTTGTACATGACTTTGCTTATATCATCATCTGAATCACTTTCATCTTCAGATTCTGATAATAATTGCATCTACCCCTTATCCTTTGGATTAATCTTAGGTAACTTCTTCTTCAGCTTGGCAGCTACTTCTTCATTAGCTAGCTGTTGAATGACTATACCTTTTGTAGGGTGTGAAGCTTGAACTTTCTTACCTTGAATTTGATCCTTTGTGGCAAGAACTTCTTGTTGCATCTTTTTCTCTACTTCTACTCGCTTAGTCTTCTCAACTAAATTCTTCTTTAAATCAAGCAGCAATTGGGTTAAAGTCTCATTTTCTCCAAAAGAAGTTTGACTTTCTAGTGAAGGATGATCACCAGTGGTACTTGCAATCGGCTTAGTTGGCTTAGCAGTACTTGGGTCTTCAACAATGTCAGTAGTACTTGCAGTCGGCTTAGTTGGCTTAGCAGTACTTGGATCTTTAACAATGTTGACTTCACAAGTATTAGACACACTTGTTTCTTCAATCACTAGTGTATCCCCAGATACTTTTTCTACCATATAAGCCATCATAGCAACTTGCACTTCTTCAGTCTTATCTGATTTATTGCTTTGTAGTGATGGAGCAGGAAACTGAATAGAAATTTCCTCCAACTTCTCATAGAAAGCACTCCAATTAGCTTGAAGTGGTGATTGAACTGATGGTTCTGGATGAGTTGCCAATGTTTCTACAATTGTGGCTCCTCTGGCTGATTTACCAACTTTTCTTGAACTTGTGATTCCTCTAGCTGAGTTACCAACATTTCTTGAACTTGTGGTTCCTCTGGAGTAGGTTGTGGGTCTTGCTGTTGAATCTCCATATCTGAAGGTCCATCCACACCAGTCTCTAAACCAGTTCCATCTTTATAAGTCCCCATGACATCTTCATCCAATTCAAAATTGATGTCATTTCCATAGATCCTTGTCTGATTATCAGAAGAAGGTGGTTGTTCTTCATTATCCCTTCCCTGATCTTCATTATTCCTCTCCTGTTTGGTTGCATTCAGTTGCCTTTTCTTGTGGTTCCTGAATCTTTGCTTCTTGATTGCAGATTTCTTAACAGATCTATATTGCCTCATCCAAGGTGACACTTTGTTCCTTAACTTGAGTAGGCTAGCTTCCAATTCAGCAATTTTCTTGTCTTGAACAAGCTTTTCTTTCTGCAATACCTGTACCTGTTGGGACAAACTTGTACACAAAGCAGTTAAATTTGCAACATCCACCACCTCTGGTGCTTGTGCTTGTGGTGAACCACTAGCGGCAATAGAAGCAGCCGGTGTATGGATCATCTCATCAGTGATGGGTGGAACACCAACATTGTGAGAAGAAGATTGTGAATCTTCTAGAGAGTGGGAACTCTGGTGAGAAGGAGTTTGCTGAGAAGCACTAGCATTGCTAGGTTCCTAACCTTCTTGATTGGCAGGTTGGGCTAACATTTGAGCAAACAATGGTGTTACTATTCCTGTAAAGGCATTGCCTTGTTTGGTCAAGAAAGAGAAAGTTCTCTTTGTGAATGAAGGAACATCCCATGTATCAGTTAATTCTGGTAGGTTAGGTATTTTGTCACTAACTAAAGTCTGAATGAATCTAGGATACATTAAGAACTTCTTAGTTCCTTCCAAATTCCTAGTCATGCCTTCAAAAATTAATCTTGAAAAAATAAAAACCCTGTTATTTGCTAGACAAATACCAGCAGATGCCAATGCAGCAGGTATTTGATCAAAAGATGTACTTTTTGAACTTAAACAATGAATAATAGCATGAAAAAGAAATTTCCATTGAGGTGAAAATAATGCTTTAAAGAAAGTAAGACTTTCCCTACCACCTCCATAGCCCATGGCTGCAACGCCATCATGAATTTCTATATTATTAAGCATACTAAGTCCATTTTCGTCATTTAGTCTCAAACTTGCTCGTAGCAGTACCTCAGTGACATATATATTCCTATGATTCACCCTAGCCTTAATGCAAGGTTGATTAAAACAATTACCTAACACAGCAGTATCCCAAAATTGTTCAACAATGGGTATAGAGACAACTGGACTTACAGTGAGTGCGAAACGAACATGACTTCAAGATAGGAAACCAAGCATCTCATGGAAACCAAGAGAGTCATCATTCGTAGCAAGATTCACAACCAAATTATGCTTAGAGATTACTTGTAAAGCAGCCATTAGTATTTTTGATGATCGAAAGATTAGAGACAAGGTTATAGAATCAAGAGATAAAAATAAAATATTAGGTGAATCAGTTGTGTAATTAGGGTAAGTATTTAAGTAAATAACAAACCCAAGCGCGAAGAAACCGCCAAATTTACAAAAGATACCCTTAACGGTACAACGGACATGTAGCGGTACATAGAACATAAGCGGTACTTGGTTTTGTGCTAGCGGTACTTGGAGTGACCACGGTACCTCACAATTTTGACCAGTTCATGCTTTCCACTAGACATGTAACCTCTTTTATCTTTTTCTATAAACCTGCAAGAACATCAAAAACACAAAACATAGACTATACAATAAAAATTATATAAAAAAACTTGTACAGCTATTACCTCCCCTCAACATATACAACATGTTATTGGTTGAGCATACCAATGTGTGTTACCAAGAATTAGAATCTCTTTGCATCAAATGCCTTGGTCAACAAATCAGCTACATTGTTGTCTGTATGAATCTTCAAAACTTGAATAAGCTTTTTGTCATAAGCATCTCTTATAAAGTGATGTCTTATTTCAATATGCTTAGTCTTGGAGTGAAATACTAGATTTTTGACAATGCATATAGTACTTTCTTTATCAATGTAAATCTTGGTGTTCATGAAGTTAAACCTATAGTCCAACAATTGATTTTGAATCCAAAGTACTTGTCCACAGCAATGAGCAGCATCTACATATTCAGCTTCAGTTGTAGAAGTAGCAACAATGGTTTGCTTCTTACACTACCATGATATGAGTCTTCTGCCTAGAAATTGACAACCTCCTGTTGTGGATTTCCTATCATGATTTGCTCCAGCATAATCACTATCTGAGTAAGCTTCCAATTTGATGAGATGGCATTTATACATGATCTCGTCGTTCTTTTCGGGCTTTAAATGCATAAAAATGTCATAAAATACCATATATATGCTTGTGTTTGTTTACTTGTGTATTTTAGGTATGGATATCGTGAAAAAGACAAAAGATCACAAGATACAAGGAAAAACGGACACGAGAAACGAAGCCGTACAAAGAACCGGGCCCTAAATCATGGAATACTCAACAAATACCCTTGAAGAATTGAATACATACAAGATTGATCCTCATTAATTGAAGAAATGACACTTAAAACCCTTGTATATTCATAATTACAAGTTTGGTCCTTTAAGTTTGTCAAAATTACACAAAAGGTCCTTCTACTTTGAAGAAATGGCAAGATTAGTCCCTCAACAATTCCAAATTGTCATTTATGGTCCCTCATCATGCCAAAGATACATTGAAGACCTTTGAAGATCAATATTGTCCAAGATCAGCCCTTGAAATATCTCAAAATGGCAAAAATAATCCTTTGAAACCCTTTTCCAAAGTTTTGTGCCAAAATTGCCAAAGTCTGAAAGTTGACAACAAAGGAATTGGGCGCTGACACACTTTTAAACACAAATGAAAGAAAAGAAAAATAAGAAGGGCTAAAGTTGTGCACTCAAACATTCAAACACACAAACACGCGCCAAACATTTCCAATCCCCCAAAATCGGATCAAAAGTTACTACTGTTCACCCCAAGAACCCAGTAACTATCTTCATTAAAACAAAGGGTAAAATGAAATTACCCTTTCCCACACTTGATTCACACGCCTATAATCTCATCCCAACCTTAAAACACTCACTCCCACTCACCAAGAGGCCCCACCACCAAAACCGTTTCACCATCATGTGACAACTTCCTCACCAAGGCTTGCCACGTGTCAAGATCAACAGCCCACATCATTTGCTTCATATCAAAGCTGCTTTAAACGGTTTGGATGCATTTGGACAGCTCATTCCATCAAATGATCTAGAAGACTCAAGGGCATTTTAGAGAAATCAGTGCTAGGGTTTGTGAATAGTATTTAGCCAGGCATTTGCCTATAAAAGGAGACCTCAACATGTGAGAGTCCCTTTGTTCCAGTTTTAGGCTATCAATCTTTGTAATTCCTTTTTAAGTTTAATAAAATTTGAATTTCTGAAAATTTTGAATTCTCTTTTTGATTTGATTAAAAGTTGGTGTTAGAATAGCCTAAATCTGAGTTCCATTTGATTGTAAAGACCTTCCTTAATCTTGTGGTTAAGGCACGTCTTGGTTCATAAGGTTTTCAAGGTTCAAAAACCTTGAAGTCCTTGTTTCTGATTTTGGCTTATTGTTGTGTACTAACCCTTAGCCATAAGCCTTGAGCTCCTTCAAGCTTGTTGACACCAAGCCTGGGAAGAGTTCTAAGCCCTTGGTTGAGTTTGTTTGTTGCTTGTGTTGAAGACATATCATAATCAAAGCCTTGTTCTACTTTGAACATCAACAGGCTTTGATCTTCTTCTTTGAAGTACCTTGATCTTGTTCTAGTTGTTGAACAAGGTCCAAGGAGCATAGCTGACCCTCCTAGGATGTTGTGGAGGGAAGGTATAATCTCTTGATTAAGTTTCCTCTCAAAAATTCATGTTACTGCCTGTTTTGGATTTTGAGCTTTGATTTTGTGTTCTTGTGTTTGTGCTGGTGATTTTTGTGTTTGATTATGTTAGTTGGTGCCTAGTAAGTGTTTTTGATCATTAAAATCGGTAGGTTATTAGAAGAAATCACAAGTTGCTTTGAAAAGGGGTTGATTAAGGACTGTTTGGGATTACTGGTTCATAAGGCCTTGTGGCCTTGAGCCCTTGGTTCTTAGGGTTTGGGAGGTCTAAACAAGTCTTAATATACAAGTTTTAGTCATTGGTTTACTTTCTGAAAGTTTGGAAAAGGGATTTGAAGTTTTGCAAAAATTTGATAAAAGTGGTTTTGGAATTGGTCAAACACATCAGATCTAATAACTTCTTTGTTACTTGGATCTAAGGTCTGAAATCAGATTTTGGGAATAGTTTGGGTGATAAGCTATCTATTGGTTATCTGGTTATTGAATTTGGTGGCTTATTGTGATTGTTATAGCTTATCAAAGTTTGCTGAAGTGGTCATTTGCATCAGCAAAGTGACCACCTCAATTTGTGCTTGAATTTGTTATCCTAGTGTATACCTTGTGATTTTGCTGCTTGGAACTTGTTTTTGTGCTGCTTGTGAGTGGATTTTGCTATTTGGTGTGCTTTGTTTCTGGCTTATAAGCTAACTGGCTTATTAAGCCCTTATTGCCAAAATTTTCCATCAAAAGGTCAACTGACCTCTTGATTCACAAGGCCTCTTCCTTGAGTCCTTCACAAAAATTGCTTATAACAAGCCCTTATACCATTCCTGATCATTTGGTGGACTTTGGAGTACTTTGACTTTTGGTCAAATAAGCTCAAATTGGCTTATTTTTTAGAACTGCTTATTGGCACATGCAACAACTTGGCTTTTGTAATAGAAATCATTTTTCTTAGCTTAATATCAAATCTGGAAGGTTACAAGTCTTTTGGTTAAGCTTTTGCTAGAAAACTAGTTTTTTGGCTTTTTCAGCCAGCTTATTTGCTCTTACAGCTTATTCTACTTGGCTTTTTGTGATTTTCTTGATTGATTATTCTTAGTTAAGCTATTTATGAGCTTTTGCAACAAACTAGAGCTTCTGAGGTGCCCTAAATCTCAAACCCGACTATTTTGTCGTTTTGTGGATTTTTACTTTGCTTATTTCTGGCTTATTAAGTGTGCTTTTTCAAAATTTCTTTTTACAGATCTCATAAGCATCCCAAAAGAAGGTTGTGTGTCAAATTAGAGCTTATAGCATTAGCTTATTGCTTAATGGGCTGAAAAGCCCAATAAGAATAAGCTGCCTATTTATTAAGCTGTGATAAGCTCACATTCAGCTTTTGGGCCTTTAGAGTTTTGTGTTTAGAATTAAATTTTGAGTCAGATAAGGCTTTTCCAAGTCAATTGGGACAAGTTTGAATTTTTGGGCCCAACGCCCATTAAGGGTTGACTGTTTTTGGTTTTGGCCCATTTGAGGGCCCAATAGGGGTATTCTGGTCATTTCACTTTGATTTTCTGAATATTTAGGTTAAAATACTAGTTTGCAAGTATTTAGATTTTTTAGAATTTTTGGATTTTTAATATTATTTTAATATTATTTTATTATTATTTTTCAAATTTCACATTTTCCAACTTTTTACATTTTTATTAGCTTTAATACATTAAAATAGGAATTTAGCAACTTTTAGAATAATTTTATCACTTCTAGATTAATTTTTATAATTATTTTAAGTTTCAATAGTTTTTAAATCAATTTAAATAGTTTTTATTAGTTTAAAATTTTCTAAAAATAGTTTTTAATCTTTTTAGGTCATTTTTTAGGTTTTGCAATTGAAAATTCTTTATTTGGGCTTTTTGATAATTTATTTGATTTTTAGGGCTTTAATTAGCATTTAAAAATTGAATATTTAATTATTTAAAAGGTTTGAAAAAGTTTTGATCATTGGTAAACTCTTAGTTTATTAATTTTGATTTTTGGTGAATTTTTGGTAATTTTTTGAATTAATTTTTGTAGTTTTTACGGTTTTACGTTTTGTCGTTGTAGTAGTAATTTTCACGTCTCCGTCATCATCTTTTCTAATCCCCTTCTAAACCAATCATTAATCACAAACATTTAACAAGTTTTTCACACACATATACCTCCTTGGGAAACGAACTTCATAAGGGTCATTAACACTTGGTTTTTCCTAAAATCATTTGTTCAATACTTACCGCTTTTACGCACCTTTTCCTAAAGGTCGTATTTTACTCCAATCATTTTGTCGCCGCTGCCGGGAAGGTGTGTTGTGATTAATTTACATTGTTGTTTTTAATATTAACCAAATAGTATTTGTATTAGTAGAAATCTACTAATACGTATTATCGGTTTTCTTGTTTTTTCTTGTGAAAATATTATTACTATATTGTATTAAGTATCACAACAAATAAACAATATCTCCAAAAGTGTGAAAACACAACCTTAATTGGGATTTCATCACTCAATTATTGTATTCGAATCTCAAACAAAAAGAAAAAGGCAAAAATAGATAAATACTTTCGTGAAGCTCGATTTTGAAAAATACGAACTATAAGGTGGGTATAAGGCGGGTATTATAAAATATACCCTAAGAAAAAAGGCTCTTAAGTGCTTCGTGCCGCCTCGTTTCCCCGCTTGCTTGTGAGTATTTAGAGATTGAAGGCTAATCGAGGGTTTTGCCGCCCAAAGTATTATTACGTATAATATATTTGCTTGGTTTCTTTGTGATTAAACCCTCTTGAACAATTTGGTTTTCACCAAAGTTCTAAAGTCATTCGAAGGCGTTCACTCCACGTGATCGTTTTCATTCCTTTGAGGCTTCTTTAATCAAGAGTTTGATTCGAGGAGAGATTTTGTAGATTGTTGTCTACGAAGATACACCAAAATCCAAAAAAAATTAAATACAATCAAAAACACAAAAAAATTGAAAATTCACAAAACACCCAAAAAGAATCTTCTTTGCTCACCTCCTATTCTTCGTGAAGTTTATGATCACTCGTAATCAAGCAAAACGAGCTCGTAAACGTCTTCAAAAGCAAGCCAATCAAGATACGTTGATTGTTGAACAACCTCAAATTGTTGAACCTATTGTAGAACAAGAAGTCGTCATGGCTAATCGTACTATGATGGAGTTGCTACAAGCACCCACCGAGGGTATTGGAGAGGCCATTGTGATTCCCGCCATCCTTGCGGAGAATTTCGAGATTAAGACGGGTTTAATGTCGATGTTGCAAGCAAATAAGTTTAGAGGTCATGAGAAATACAACCCGCACTATCACATTAGGAATTTTAACCGTCTCACCGCTACTAGCAAGTTTAAGGATGTTCCACATGACGCCATTAAGATGATGTTGTTTCCATACTCTTTAGATGGATCCGCAAAAATTTGGCTTGAGAAAGAACCGCCAAATTCGATTTTGACATGGGCCGATCTCGTTTCTAAGTTTGTGAACAAGTTTTTTCCACCATCTAAAACAACACATTTGAAAAATGAGATTTCACGATTTGTGCAAAGAAATAATGAAAGTTTTTCAATGGCATGGGAACGCTTTAAAGAAATGTTACATGAATGTCCACACCATGATTTTTCGGAATTGCATCAAATTGATACTTTTTATAATGGGCTTAATGATCATGAACGAGATTATTTAAATGCCGCCACGGGTGGTAATTTTTTGTGCAAGGCGACAAATGAGGCTTTGAAAATCATCGAGAATAGATCTAAGGTTTATAGCCCTCGTAACACACCAAGTGTTGCCAATTTGGGTTCGTCATCATCGTCATCGTCTCGTAGCATTAATGCCTTACATGATGAAGCTAATGAGGAAAATCGTTTTTTTGATAGATTTGCTAATCTTATGTCCCATTGGAAAGCTCAAGAAGCTTCAAATTCCGCTTCGGTTAAAGCGGTTGCTAAGAGTTGTTTGTCTTGTGGTGGAGCTCATGATCTTTCCGAGTGCATTACCGCGGATGGTAACACTTCGAGTGCTTATGTAGCAACGGGAACTTACAACCAAAACGGTCAAGGTTCCCGCCCAAATCAAGCTCCGCCAAATCAAAATGCTAATAATTATCGAAACAACAACCAAGGTGGTAATTACCAAGGCAATTCACGTAAATACAACAAGGGGAATTATCAAAATGGGAATGGACAAGTCACTAATCAAAACCAAAATCGTAATTTTCAAAACACTACACAAGGTTTTCAAAATGCTCACACTAAAAATCTTCAAGGAGAATTTTTGGATTATGCTAAAGCAAATGATGCTAAATTTGATAACATGCAACGTGAGATGATTAGCTTAAGATCCCAGTTGAAAAACGAGCTAAAAAATGAACTTGCTAATGAACTTAAAACTCATGCAAATAAAATGGAAGGAAATGTCCAACGCTTTCAACAAAACCAACGAAAGATGGAATTAGGACAACATGAGATTAAGCAAGAGTTATTAAAAGCGGATGCTAGGCAATCAAATTTGAGGACCGAATGGCTAAGATGTTTGAAGCAATCATGTGTAAACCCTCTTCCTTGGGTGGTCTTCCTAGTGATACCATTGCAAACCCGAAGGGAGAAATGAAGGTTATTACTACACGAAGTGGTAAAACTTTCAAGAAACCAATCTCTCGTCCAAGTACTTCTATGGAGAAGGAAATCGAGAAAGAACCCGAGGTGATGGTTGAAAAGGAGCACATTACAATCCCACGAAGTACCGCTCAAACCACACCTACGGTTGAACCAATACCAATTGTGGAACCCGAGTTTCCAAGGCCGTTTCCTAATGACCAACCCACACCACCTTTACCCTACCCTTCGAGACGAAACAAAGAGAAATTGCAAGAACGTAACAAACAACAAATCGAGCTTTTTATAAAGATGTTTCAACAAGTGCATTTTGATGTGAGTTTAGCCGACGCGTTGTTGTATATGCCTCGTTTCGCTTCCACTTTTAAAAGTATGATGAGCGATAAGGAAAAGCTTTCAAAGCTTGCTAATTGTTCTTCGGTTTATCTTAACCGCATACCGGAAAACGTTGGTGATCCCGGAAAGTTTCTCATTCCTTGTGACATACAAAATATGAAAGAATGCCTCGCCTTGGCCGATCTTGGTGCGAGCATTAATTTGATGCCATTTTCCATTTGGAAATCGCTTTCGCTTCCGGCTCTTATTCCTTCGAACATGTCTATCGAGATGGCCGATCATTCTACGATTTTAGCATGTGGAGTAGCCGAAGATGTTTTCATGAAAGTGGGGAAGTTCTACTATCCCGTTGATTTTATAGTAGTTGACATCCCCGCGGATCCTCAAGTTCCTCTAATTTTAGGTCGTTCATTTTTAGACACTTCGAGATCGCTTATCGATGTTCATGCAAGAACTATCACTTTGAGATTCAACGAAGAGGAACTTGTTATAAACGCTACTCAAAACTCGAAACCTTCTCATGTTTATGCAATCGCTACCATCAATCACATTGACATCATTGATGTGGTTTGCGATGAGTTTTCACAAGAAGTGTTAGGTTTTTCCGATAGCTCGTCAAGTGGCAATCCCACTATTTTGGATCCGATTCTTGCTAATTCCACACCAAATCTCACTCCATTCCAAGAGGCGATCTCACTTCAAATGAAATCGACAATGAAGATGAGGTGTTGATTAGTGATGATACTTTTATTCCACCATTTCTTCCGCCGATGGAAGTTATGAGTGTTGAACCAAAATCTTCAATCGATGAACCACCTATCCTTGAATTGAAAGATCTTCCTTCTCACCTTGAATATGCATTCTTGGAAGGTGATGACAAGTTGCCGGTTATTATTGCAAAATGTCTTGCTAATAATGAAAAAACCGAGCTCTTGAAAGTTCTTAAGGCTCATAAAGGGGCAATTGCGTGGAAAATATCCGAAATTAAGGGTATTGACCCAAAATTTTGAACTCACAAGATTTTAATGGAGGAGGACTACAAACCCGCAATTCAAAGTCAAAGAAGGGTGAATCCCAAAATTCACGATGTCATTAAAAAGGAGGTCCTTAAACTCCTTGACGCGGGAATGATTTATCCTATATCCGATAGCCCATGGGTGAGCCCAATCCATTGTGTCCCTAAAAAGGGAGGAATGACCGTTGTGCCTAATGAAAACAACGATTTAATTCCCACTCGTGTTGTGACCGGTTGGAGGGTGTGTATTGACAACCGAAAGTTAAATGATGCCACTCGTAAAGACCACTTTACTTTGCCCTTCATGGATCAAATGTTGGAGCGACTTGCGGGAAATGTATTCTATTGCTTTTTAGATGGTTTTTCCGGTTACTTTCAAATCCCTATCGACCCTCGTGATCAAGAGAAGACTACTTTTACGTGTCCTTATGGAACGTTCGCCTATCGTAGGATGCCTTTCGGACTTTGTAATGCACCGGGTACGTTTCAACGGTGTATGATGGCGATTTTTCACGATATGATCGAGAAGTCGATGGAAGTGTTTATGGATGACTTCTCGGTGTTTGGAAATTCGTTCACGTCGTGTTTATCTAATCTCGAGCAAATGTTAAAACGTTGTGAAGAAACCAATCTTGTGCTTAATTGGGAAAAATGTCATTTTATGTGTAAACAAGGAATCGTCTTAGGACATAAGGTGTCGAAGGCGGGGATTGAGGTCGATAAAGCTAAGGTAGACGTCATCGCCAAGTTACCTCATCCCAAAACCGTTAAGGGAGTTAGGAGTTTCCTAGGCCACGCGGGCTTTTATCGTCGTTTCATCAAGGACTTTTCGAAAATCTCTCGACCTATGACACACCTTCTCGAGAAGGATGCTCCTTTTAACTTCGATGAGGATTGTGTTAGAGCTTTCGAAACTCTCAAAAGGAAACTTACCGAAGCTCCCATTCTTGTTGCTCCTAATTGGGAATTGCCCTTTGAAATCATGTGTGATGCAAGTGATTATGCTATAGGGGCCGTCTTAGGGCAATGTTATGACAAGCATTTCCGTCCTATCCATTATGCTAGTAAGACGATGACCGAGGCTCAATTAAAGTACACCACAATGGAAAAGGAATTCCTTGCCGTGGTCTATGCTTTTGAGAAATTCCGACCTTATCTCGTCTTGACTAAAATCATCGTGTATACCGACCATTCGGCTATCAAGTATCTCTTAGCTAAGCAAGATGCTAAGCCGAGATTGCTTCGTTGGATGCTCCTCCTCCAAGAATCTGATGTCACCGTGCTTGACAAAAAAGGAGCCGAGAATCTAGCGGCCGATCATCTCTCTCGTCTAGAAGATCCTCACAAAGATGTTTTCGAGAACAAGGAAATCACCGAAACATTTCCTCTCGAGACTCTCGGTGTAGTGAATTCTAAAGACACCACCCCATGGTTTGCCGACATTGCAAATTACCATGCAGGCAATTTCATAATCAAGGGTATGACGACACAACAAAAACGAAAATTCTTTCGTGACGTCAAGTTCTATTTTTGGGACGACCCTTATCTCTTTCGGGTTTGTGCGGATCAACTCGTTCGACGTTGTGTTTTTGGTGCCGAAGCTTCTAATATCCTTAGAGCTTGTCACGAGGGGCCCACGGGTGGTCACCACGGTGCTAATCTCACGGCTAAGAAAGTGTTCGATGCCGGCTTCTTTTGGCCTTCTATCTATCGTGATGCACACACACTTGTGAAGTCGTGTGATTCGTGCCAACGTCAAGGAAAATCATCTCAACGTGATGAAATGCCGCAAAACATAATTCAAGTGTGTGAGATTTTCGACATATGGGGAATAGACTTTATGGGGCCGTTCCCATCGTCTCATGGCAACAAATATATCCTCGTCGCGGTGGACTACCTTTCTAAGTGGGTGGAAGCTAAGGCTTTGCCTACTAATGATGCTCGTCTGGTAGTGAAGTTTTTGAAGCAACTATTCTATCGGTTCGGAACCCCTCGTGCTATTATAAGCGATCGTGGAACCCATTTTTGTAATGACCAATTCGAAAAGGTTCTAAAGAAATATGGAGTTACTTATCGTCTTTCTACGACTTATCACCCGCAAACGAGTGGGCAAGTCGAGGTTTCGAACCGAGCTTTGAAGAGGATTTTAGAGAGGTCAATTGGAGAAAACCGTGCTTCATGGTCCGACAAACTCGATGACGCTTTATGGGCCTTTAGGACCGCTTATAAGACACCTATCGGTTGCACTCCTTATAAGTTAGTCTATGGGAAGAATTGTCATTTTCCCATTGAGTTGGAGCACAAGGCATATTGGGCCCTTAAGCATGTAAACTTTGACTTGAAGACCGCGGGAGATCACCGAAAAATACAATTGAATGAATTGGATGAATTAAGAGATAATGCTTACGAAAATTCATTAATTTTTAAAGAAAAGACTAAAAAGTTTCATGATTCATAGATTAAAAACCGGGTTTTTAACGTTGGTGATCAAGTGTTACTTTTTAACTCTCGACTTAAGATATTTTCCGGGAAATTGAAATCTCGTTGGTCAGGTCCGTTCACCATAACACAAGTGTTTCCTTATGGGACCATCGAGCTATCTCAAGATGATGGTCCTAATTTCAAGGTGAATGGACATAGGCTTAAGCACTACTTTGGTGGGGAAATTCCTTCAATGGTTGCCCTCGACCAGGTCACCTTCCCCAATGATAATTAGCATTGAGGGGATCTAGTCGAGCTCATGACTCGGTAATCAAAAACGAGGTGCCTCGTGGGGGAGATCCCATGCTTATCCTTTATGCTTACTATTCACTAATAAGGGGACATGTACCTTTTCAACTCGTTGTCTCGTGGTTGTTTGTGATTATGTTATCTAGATCATCATCATCATCTACGATTGAAGACTCTCATGTTCATTTACGTGAGCCTCCATCGTTTGCTTGAAGAAGTTTTTCATGAATCCATGACATATCCTTTATTGTTCTAACATTTATCTTTTAGCATACTTAATAAACGGCTTTAGATATATTGTTGATCACCCTTTCCATGCTAGATCCTAAGCATTCGATTCTTCGTCTCTAGTATGGGGGTGCTTCACCCTTAGACTCGAAACATTGAGGACAATGTTTGCTTTTAGTATGGGGGGTGAATAGGTACTTGCTTTGCTACGCCCTCACGCTCTCCAATTTTCAATGTTTTGTTTTGATTGCTAATAAGGCTAAAAATGGCCAAATTTTAAATTTTTTCTTAGTTTTCATAAGTATTTTTAAGACACGAATGTATATTTTCCGATGGGTAGAATAAGAGTTAATTTTTGACTTGATGGGCATTTGGAGCCATTTACATTCCTTAACCCGCTCAATTCAAGTTTTGCTAGACTTTTATATAGGGAGCTTTAAAACGCGAAAGTCTTAATTCATACGGGTTAAGAACAAGAACTTTTTGCAAGTTCCTATAATTGATCCTAGAAAGTCACTTATCAAGGGAACTATAAAATGCATTCTCTAAACTTGAAAAAGTCCAAGAAAGTGCAAGATCCTATAGGTGGATTGAAAACCCAAAACTTTGATTTGATATAGTCTCAATGAAAGCTAATCCAAATTTGGCTTAATTTTGACTTGCATGGCTAAGTATTCACGAGTCTCTTTAATTAGAGGTCTTTATATAGTGACGAACGAGAGATGATAGAGTTAGACAAGTGATCATACTAAACGTAGAACATGAAAATGTTCTTTCAAAAACTCATATGTTTTTAATTGTGGCTTTTTCTTCCCATAAGATCAATGCATTAGGAATAAATCATAATTGCAATAAGTAAGGTCGTACGATTTGAAAGGTTACTTAGCCTCTAGCGCAAGATCGTTTAAAAGTTGCTCGGGGTTGAATAGAGTTCATAGCCAAGGCATAACTTATTGAAGCGGGACGCGAAGATTGGCGATCATCCAAAAAGGCCCTAACAAGGCATGAGGAGCTCTATTTTTGCTAAAGATCCAAGATGATGTGAAGTATCATTATTCCTAAATCAATATGAAGGATCGAGACACACGACGAAAAGCAATTACTCCCCTAAAGATCATGGAGAAAGTCTATCCAAAAAGACCCTTACAAGGTATGAGGATAAATATATCCATGTCCGAAAAGGAGGCGGATCGTTGTATATCAAAATCCAAAGTAAAGATTGAAGAAAAATGATGAAGTCGTGGTCAAAATATGAAGAATCTCTCAAAAACGTCAAGTGAAGAAATTCCAAATATATGAAGAGAAGACCATAATTTCAAGAACGTCTTCCCAAGATTTGAAGTATGAAGTACATGCCAAATATCGGTCCGAGAAAGGTCTCAAATCGTGAAACGAGTTATGCCAAGATATGAACTTAAGGAGATACACGAGAAGCTGTTTTAAAAGATTTTGTCCTTCGACTAACTATCGATCAAATCGAGCTACTTTGCTTTCGGACTAATAACTACTCAAATAAGTCAATATGAATCACTTGTGATCCATGACAAATAGTTAAAAAATGCTAGTAACCCATTTCCTTTTATAATAACTAGGATTGCGGGGAGAAAAAGTATTACACAATTTGGACGTATGAGTAGTGTTAGCATTGTGACTTGTACCAACAATGATCTCGTTTTTGCACTTAGCACGGAATGTATGACAATCAAGGATGACGAATTTTACTCTAAGGGACATTTGCTTGTTTCTATTCTTTGACCTTAAAAGTCACTTTTCGTGATGAAAATCATACATTATGTCTTTACACATCTTCGTAGTATGTTGCAAGTCTTTTACTCTTCAATGAAGGTTAATAAAATTGAACTTTGGTGATGCTTAGATACTTTATTCTAGCATTGCGTGAGGGCACGACAATGGCTTAGTATGGGGGAGTGATGAGATGGCATTTATACATGATCTCATCGTTCTTTTCGGGCTTTAAATGCATAAAAATGTCATAAAATACCATATATATGCTTGTGTTTGTTTACTTGTGTATTTTAGGTATGGATATCGTGAAAAAGACAAAAGATCACAAGATACAAGGAAAAACGGACACGAGAAACGAAGCCGTAAAAAGAACCGGGCCCTAAATCATGGAATACTCAACAAATACCCTTGAAGAATTGAAGACATACAATATTGATCCTCATTAATTGAAGAAATGACACTTAAAACCCTTGTATATTCATAATTACAAGTTTGGTCTTTTAAGTTTGTCAAAATTACACAAAAGGTCCTTCTACTTTGAAGAAATGGCAAGATTAGTCCCTCAACAATTCCAAATTGTCATTTATGGTCCCTCATCATGCCAAAGATACATTGAAGACCTTTAAAGATCAATATTGTCCAAGATCAGCCCTTGAAATATCTCAAAATGGCAAAAATAATCCTTTGAAACCCTTTTCCAAAGTTTTGTGCCAAAATTGCCAAAGTCTGAAAGTTGACAACAAAGGAATTGGGCGCTGACACACTTTTAAACACAAATGAAAGAAAAGAAAAAGAAGAAGGGCTAAAGTTGTGCACTCAAACATTCAAACACACAAACACGCGCCAAACATTTCCAATCCCCCAAAATCGGATCAAAAGTTACTCCTGTTCACCCCAAGAACCCAGTAACTATCTTCATTAAAACAAAGGGTAAAATGAAATTACCCTTTCCCACACTTGATTCACACGCCTATAATCTCATCCCAACCTTAAAACACTCACTCCCACTCACCAAGAGGCCCCACCACCAAAACCGTTTCACCATCATATGACAACTTCCTCACCAAGGCTTGCCACGTGTCAAGATCAACAGCCCACGTCATTTGCTTCATATCAAAGTTGCTTTAAACGTTTTGGATGCATTTGGACAACTCATTCCATCAAATGATCTAGAAGACTCAAGGGCATTTTAGAGAAATCAGTGCTAGGGTTTGTGAATAGTGTTTAGCCAGGCATTTGCCTATAAAAGGAGACCTCAACATGTGAGAGTCCCTTTGTTCCAGTTTTAGGCTATCAATCTTTGTAATTCCTTTTTAAGTTTAATAAAATTTGAATTTCTGAAAATTTTGATTTCTCTTTTTGATTTGAGTAAAAGTTGGTGTTAGAATAGCCTAAATCTGAGTTCCATTTGATTGTAAAGACCTTCCTTAATCTTGTGGTTAAGGCACGTCTTGGTTCATAAGGTTTTCAAGGTTCAAAAACCTTGAAGTCCTTATTTCTGATTTTGGCTTATTGTTGTGTACTAACCCTTAGCCATAAGCCTTGAGCTCCTTCAAGCTTGTTGACACCAAGCCTGGGAAGAGTTCTAAGCCCTTGGTTGAGTTTGTTTGCTGCTTGTGTTGAAGACATATCATAATCAAAGCCTTGTTCTACTTTGAACATCAACAGGCTTTGATCTTCTTCTTTGAAGTACCTTGGTCTTGTTCTAGTTGTTGAACAAGGTCCAAGGAGCATAGCTGGCCCTCCTAGGATGTTGTGGAGGGCAGGTATAATCTCTTGATTAAGTTTCCTCTCAAAAATTCATGTTACTGCCTGTTTGGGATTTTGAGCTTTGATTTTGTGTTCTTGTGTTTGTGCTGGTGATTTTTGTGTTTGATTATGTTAGTTGGTGCCTAGTAAGTGTTTTTGATCATTAAAATCAGTAGGTTATTAGAAGAAATCACAAGTTGCTTTGAAAAAGGGTTAATTAAGGACTGTTTGGGATTACTGGTTCATAAGGCCTTGTGGCCTTGAGCCCTTGTTTCTTAGGGTTTGGGAGGTCTAAACAAGTCTTAATATACAAGTTTTAGTCATTGGTTTACTTTCTGAAAGTTTGGAAAAGGGATTTGAAGTTTTGCAAAAATTTGATAAAAGTGGTTTTGGAATTGGTCAAACACATCAGATCCAATAACTTCTTTGTTACTTGGATCTAAGGTCTGAAATCAGGTTTGGGAATAGTTTGGGTGATAAGCTATCTATTGGTTATCTGGTTATTGAATTTGGTGGCTTATTGTGATTGTTATAGCTTATCAAAGTTTGCTGAAGTGGTCATTTGCATCAGCAAAGTGACCACCTCAATTTGTGCTTGAATTTGTTATCCTAGTGTATGCCTTGTGATTTTGCTGCTTAGAACTTGTTTATGTGCTGCTTGTGAGTGGATTTTGCTATTTGGTGTGCTTTGTTTCTGGCTTATAAGCTAACTGGCTTATTAAGCCCTTATTGCCAAAATTTGCCATCAAAAGGTCAACTGACCTCTTGATTCACAAGGCCTCCTCTTTGAGTCCTTCACAAAAATTGCTTATAACAAGCCCTTATACCATTCCTGATCATTTGGTGGACTTTAGAGTACTTTGACTTTTGGTCAAATAAGCTCAAATTGGCTTATTTTTTAGAACTGCTTATTGGCACATGCAACAACTTGGCTTTTGTAATAGAAATCATTTTTCTTAGCTTAATATCAAATCTGGAAGGTTACAAGTCTTTTGGTTAAGCTTTTGCTAGAAAACTAGTTTTTTTGGCTTTTTCAGCCAGCTTATTTGCTCTTACAGCTTATTCTACTTGGCTTTTTGTGATTTTCTTGATTGATTATTCTTAGTTAAGCTATTTGTGAGCTTTTGCAACAAACTAGAGCTTCTGAGGTGCCCTAAATCTCAAACCCGACTATTTTGTCGTTTTGTGGATTTTTACTTTGCTTATTTCTGGCTTATTGAGTGTGCTTTTTCAAAATTTCTTTTTACAGATCTTATAAGCATCCCAAAATAAGGTTGTGTGTCAAATTAGAGCTTATAGCATTAGCTTATTGCTTAATGGGCTGAAAAGCCCAATAAGAATAAGCTGCATGTTTATTAAGATGTGATAAGCTCACATTCAGCTTTTGGGCCTTTAGAGTTTTGTGTTTAGAATTAAATTTTGAGTCAGATAGGGCTTTTCCAAGTCAATTGGGCCAAGTTTGACTTTTTGGGCCCAACAGCCCATTAAGGGTTGACTGTTTTTGGTTTTGGCCCATTTGAGGGCCCAATAGGGTTATTCTGGTCATTTCACTTTGATTTTCTGAATATTTAGGTTAAAATAAACTAGTTTGCAAGTTTTTAGAATTTTTTAGAATCTTTGGATTTTTAATATTATTTTATTATTTTTATTATTATTTTTCGAATTTCACATTTTCCAACTTTTTACATTTTTCTTAGCTTTAATACATTAAAATAAGAATTTAGCAACTTTTAGAATAATTTTATCACTTCTAGATTAATTTTTATAATTATTTTAAGTTTCAATAGTTTTTAAATCAATTTAAATAGTTTTATTAGTTTAAAAATTTCTAAAAATAGTTTTAAATCTTTTTAGGTCATTTTTGAGGTTTTCCAATTGAAAAATCTTTATTTGGGCTTTTTGATAATTTATTTGATTTTTAGGGCTTTAATTAGCATTTAAAAATTGAATATTTAATTATTTAAAAGGTTTGAAAAAGTTTTGATCATTGGTAAACTCTTAGTTTATTAATTTTGATTTTTGGTGAATTTTTGGTAATTTTTTGAATTAGTTTTTGTAGTTTTTACGGTTTTACGTTTTGTCGTTGTAGTAGTAATTTTCACGTCTTCGTCATCATCTTTTCTCATCCCCTTCTAAACCAATCATTAATTACAAACATTTAACAAGTTTTTCACACACATATACCTCCTTGGGAAACGAACTTCATAAGGGTCATTAACACTTGGTTTTTCCTAAAATCATTTGTTCAATACTTACCGCTTTTACGCACCTTTTCCTAAAGGTCGTATTTTACTCCAATCACAATTCAAAGGTGGAATCTCTAGGATACCATAATCCTAAATTAGGTTGACTTTTAAGATATTTAAAAATCTTCTTCACAGCATGTAGATGTGACACCTTTGGATGAACTTGGAATCTTGAACAGGCACACACAGCAAACATTATATCTGGTCTTAAAGCAGTAAGATACATCAATGAACCAATCATTGACCTATAGAGATGAATGTCAACATCTTCTCCATGTTCATTTTTTGATAAAGATTTTTTGGCTTCAAAAGGTGTGCTTGTACTCCTTGTATCCATACATGAAAATTTCTTTAAGATTTCAGCAACATATTTATCTTGGCTGATAAATATTCCATCTTTCCTTTGTATGACTTGTAGTCCCAAAAAGAAAGTTAGTTCTCCCATAGAAATCATTTGAAATCTTCCTTACATCAAAGCTTCAAACTCTTCACACCATGTCTTCTTGGTAGAACCAAAAATGATGTCATCAACATAGACTTGAACTAGAACGATGTCTTTGGCATTTTTCTTGATGAACAGAGTTTTGTCAATGGTTCCTCTCCTATATCTATGTTCTAGTAGAAAGTTGGATAAAGTTGCATACCAGGCTCTTGGAGCTTGATGCAGACCATAAAGTGCTTTGATAACTTTGTAGACTCTATTGGGGAATTTAGGATCTACAAAACCTGGAGGTTGTGAGACATATACCTCCTCTGAAATAGTACCATATAGAAAGGAACTTTTCACATCCATTTGATAGACTATAAATCCCATATATGATGCAAAGGCCAAAAATAACCTAATGGCTTCTATCCTTGCCACTGGTGCAAAAACCTCATCATAGTCTATCCCTTCTTCCTGTCTATAGCCTTGAGCAACAAGTCTTGCCTTGTTCCTCACAACAACCCCTCTTTCATCCTTCTTGTTCCTAAAGACCCATCTAGTACCAATGACTCTTTTACCTGAGGGAAGATCCACAAGAATCCAAACTTTTTGTAGCTCAAATTGTGTTAATTCTTTTTGCATGGCATCTACCCAACTTTCTTCATCAAGAGCCCGAGAGATGTTTTTGGGCTCTACTTGAGATAAGAAACAAGCAAACAAACAATGCTGAGTATCTTTATGATTTGTTCTTTGCTGTTGTTTGACATAACTCACTAGTGCATGAGTTTCAATATTGGTTTGCAGTTGTCTTCTGGTTTGTACAGCAGATTTTGGATCACCAATAATCTGTGTAGTAGGATGGTTGTTATTGACTTTATGAGTTGGAATAGAACTGACTGGAATTTATGTTTCCAAATTGTTGAAATCAGTTACTGCACCCTACTCATCATAGGTAGCTTTGGAGAAGATTCCTTCAGCTGGAATGGCATATAAGTCTTCATCGTCCAATGCTTGCAAAATCTCTTCTAGTGAGTCAACAGATTTGGCAGATTTTGACTTAGCAGTACTTGCAGATGAAGTACTGCTAGGTATAGTATGTACTGCTGAGTGTTGTGACTCAAAAGATTCTTCTTCTGAATGCTTATTAGCAAATGTAGCATTCTTTTCTTGATCTTGAAGCCTCTGCAGCTCCTGGGAGGCTTGATCATCATTTGATGGCATGGTTTGCTTCTTGGGAGTTGCAGACATGGGAGTAACAGTAGGCATGTTGGGCACATAGATATGAATATCATCATCTGGTGAAGAAACATCTTCTTGATTACCTGCATTAGTTGCACTTGAATCCTCACCTGCATTGTTAGTATGACAATCCTTTTGCAAAGAGTAGTAATCCATGGAGTTAGTTAGATAATCTAAATCAAACATCCAAGCATATCCTATTCCTCGAACATTGGGTTTATTTTCTAAGAAATTGGCATGAGCATTTTCTTCAACTTTCTTAGTTGCCAAATTGTAAACCCTATATGCTTTACTTTGAAATGAATATCCTACAAGATATCCTAGATCAGACTTTCCATCAAACTTTCCCAAATAATCAAGAGTATTTAGTATGGACACATGACACCCAAAAGGTTTTAAATGACTTATGTTTGGCTTTACATTAGTCAAGAGTTCATAAGGTGTTTTGTTTTGAGGCTTCGTTACTAGGACTATATTTAACACATAACATGCAGTATTGATTGCTTCTGCCCAAAAGGTATTTGGAAAAAGTGAATCAGCCAGCATAGTTCTAGCAGCCTTAATTAAAGTCCTATTCTTCCTTTCAGCTACTCCATTCTGTTGTGGAGTTCTAGGATTACTAAATTGTCTCTTAATTCCTTTAGACCTACAGAAATCATCAAAATCAGCATTCTTAAATTCTGTTCCATTATCAGACCTAATGATTAATACCTGATTAGTGAACTGCTTTTCAACTAAAGTGATAAAATCCTTTAGTAATTCACTTGTTTCACTTTTAAGGGCTAAAAGAAAACCCAACTAAATCTACTATAATCATCAGTTATGACTAGACAAAAGGTCTTATGACTAATGCTTCTGATAGAAACTGGACCAAATAAATCCATATGCAAGAGATGTAAAGGTTTTGTCACAGTGTTTACAGTCTTGGTCTTAAAAGAGGCTCTATGTTGTTTACCTTTTTGACAAGCAGCACATGTGAAATCATTTTGAAAAGATTTGTTAGGTAGACCTCTAACCAAATTCCTTTTTACCAATCTATTAAGATTTTTAAAATTCACATGACCTAACCTTCTATGCCATAAGTTTGACTCATCTAAAGAGGCCTTAGCTAGCAAACATGTAATACCACCTGTTCGAGTAATAGTATGAAGATTAAAGGTGTACATACTTTCTTGCCTGGGTACTTTAAGCAATATTTGAGATTCCTTAGACATCGCAAAGTCTTTGGACAACACCAAGCAGTCTTTGTCTGTGAATAGCACCTTGTTCTTCTTATCACACATTTGTGATACAGAAAAGAGATTGAACTCATTCAATTCTTTTACAAAGAAAACATCTTCAAACTCCAACTTTCCTGTGTTGATTTTCCCTTTGCCAGTGATTCTACCTTTGCTACCCCCAAAGGCTACTGGACCTCCTTTAAATTCTTCAAATTCAGCAAGAAAATCTTTGTTTCCTGTCATGTGTCTTGAGCATCCACTATCTACAATTCTTTTATCTTTTAATTCATCAATGGGATGCCCCTGCACACAAATAAAACTCATTAGTTTTTAACAGGGACCCAATCCACATTTGGCTCGGATCTTGTGGGACCTACACATTTAAGAGTTTGTACTGAAGCATTTCCAGTAATGCTACTTTTACTCTTATACTTCATTGTTTCATTTATGTAGTCAAATTCATAGGGTGACTCTATGTGCTTTGACTTCTTTGACTTAAGTACTGCTTTAGTAGTACTTGCTTTTACACATGATATATCTCTTTTAGGAACCCACATTTGTACTGGTTTGTTCTTGTCCTTACTTCTAGGTGTTTTAACTTTTTCAAAAACTTTCTTAGAAGTCTTGGAGAACACTAGTTTTACAGACTTTAAACCATCAGTACTTGAGTTTGGTCTAGCAGTACTTGTAGGTTTAGACTTGCCGGTACTTAGTTTACCAGACTTTAAGGATACAAGTCCTTGCTTCATAAGTACTGCCCTAGGAACAAAACTTTTGGTAGAATTATTTTTAATCTGTTTAACTACCCTTGTGTGATCAAACATAGGTTTGTCATCTTTAAGTTTTTGTTTCCTATAACCCTGTGCATTTTTCCCATTATTGTTTTTCATGACCCTTTGTGTAGCCTTTTGTTTCACAATTTTATCTTCATATAATGTAGAGTCTTTGATAAAATGATTTAGACTACCACAAACATAACATCCTTTTCTTCTTAAAGAAGACCCAAAAGGTTGTTTTGACTTTACTTTTTCAAAACCTATCCCACCCCTTTTGACTTTATTATGTTGTACATTGTTTAATACAATATCTTGCTAGGAGTTTTTACCTGCTTGGGAGCAGAACTAGTCTTAGATTCCTCAGAAACAAAGTTGTTCATTAAAGGTGGATAAACAATATTCTTGGTCACAACAGTATTTTCTTGTGACACAGTACTAGAGTTAAGACATTATTAATCTTAGGTTCTTCTAACTCTATACTAGTATCATTACAAGAGGGTATGAAAATTCCTGATAATGGTGGAGGAACTGCCTTCATTCCTTCAACATATATATCATTTTCAGGTGTATCATCTACCTTACTAGAACTATCAAAAATCCCTTTTGATAAGTCTTTATTAGTTAAGGTTATCCCAGGTTGATCCTTAATATATCCTAGGCCTGTTTTATCATAATACCCCATTTGTGAATTAATCAATTTTCCCAATCCCTTAGAGGATTGTTGCCAATGACTAATCACTTCCCTTTCATTACAAAGACTGGTTTTTAAAGCTTCATTTTCTGAATTTATTTTTAAAAGTTGTTTTTCAAAAGCTTTTATTTCCACATCTTTTTCCCTCATTTGAAGAGTCAAAATCCTTATTTTCTCTTCATAGTTTTGTTGAGCCTTTTTGTACAAAACTATATTTTCTTCTAATTTAACAACACCCTTTTTGAAAGCTTTTACTTCTACAGTGCATGTGTTAACCTTTTGATATTGTTCCTCTAGTTCTACTTTTAGGCTATTAAATTTAAGAATACAATCTTTAGAACAAGGATGTACCTCAATATCTTCATGTGAGAAAGTCATTAGTCCAAGCTCTTTTTCTTCTTCATCTTCTGCCCAATTCATCACTCCATCTACAGTAACCAATGCTTTGGTTCCTTTAGGACTCCTGCTGTTTCCTTTTGGAAAGCTTACAGTTATTCTAGGACTGGTTCTATAGTTGTTTTTGGACTTCTGATTGCTAGTCTCAGCTTTATCTCTAGAGCATTCTCTTGCAAAGTGTCCATTCCTTCCACAGTTATAGCATTCAACTTTTGACTTGTCATATCCTAATGGCTCATTAGGATAAACAGTCATTTTTCTTCCAGTCTTCTTGAAGAACCTATTAGATCTTACTGACACCATAGCAGCTTGCCATTTAAGATCCATCTCTTCAACATCAGCATCATCCATTTGCAACAAGTCACTGAGAGTTAATCTTGGCCTGTTGTCTTGTCCAACAAAGAATGAGAAGGCATCATTGTCACTAAACAAAGGTGAAGACCTTCCATGTGGATTTTGAGAGACTATTGGACTGCTTTCAATACTTTATGGATAAGTACTGCTTGTAAGTCCTCCAGCGGTATTTGTGAAGTATGTACCGCTGCTAGATCCACTAGCGGTATTTTGAAAGTAAGTACCGTTGTTCCCATCTGACACAAAATCCAAATTAGACTTTGAAGTAGTTGCTGTCTTTACTTCAGTGTCTTTCACATCCATCTCATATGCTCTAACATTGTTGTAGAGATGATCAAACGGAATTGTTTCCAAATCATCTCTTGTGATGAAGTGCATAGCCATTGCTTTCCACTCTGGTGGAACACTTCTTAAGAATTTTAGATTTGCTTCTTCATTAGGAATTACTTGTCTATAAACTGCTAACTGAATAAGAAACTTACAGAACCTTCCATATCCACCATGTATTCCCTCTATACTGGTAATTGAGAAGTTATCAAATTCTTGATTAAGAACAATCTTCTTAATTTTCTTAGATTTGTCATTGCCTCCAAATCTAAGTTTTATAGCATCTCACATAGCTTTGGCATCTTTATAATGATGAAAGCTTGGTAGAATGTCTTCAGAAAGAGCCATAGCCAAAGCAGTTCTGGCTTTTCTTTCTCTGATCTCTGCTTGTACCTCCTCAGCAGTCACAGCAGGTAGAACATAGCATGTATTGTCTGGCAACCAGTGTAGCTTCTTTGGTGTATTCACATTCTTGATAACTTGCCATACAGTATGATCTGTGTGATTCAAGTAATGTTCCATCTGCATAGCCCAAGTCTCATAATTGTCACCTTTGGGAACTGGGAGTTTAACAGCAGACAGAGTATGAGAAGGTGTTGGTGTAGAGGTAGCTACAGCATTCACGACTTGAGCACCTTGTGCTGGTATAGGATGCACAACTTGTGGTTGTCCCTGTGCAATAGGATCAGGGATCTGAGCATCATTCAAGTGAGCATTATCACCATCTGGTTGAGACATTGAGATTTGGTATGTGTGGAGTATTTGAGATTGTGTTCTTCTTTTTCAGAGTTTCTCAACAAGCTCTGAAACCACTTGTTGATCCCTTTCGTTGGATCTATATTCTGTTAAGAATTAGTATAATAGTTTGTAATCAAACTAAAACACTTTGAGCACTCTTACTAACACCAAATAAGTTATGCGGAATCTAACTTATAAAGCACAGAAGAACAGAATTACTTTTAACTATTCGATTCTCTTATTAATCAACTTGAATGAGGTACATAAAAGACATTGTACCTATGTTCCTTTTATAGAGTAAGGAACCCTAGAAACCTTAGAATATTCTATAAAGATAACTATATCACAGACGATATATTATCAATATTCTAACTATTTAGGTATATCACATAAGATATACTCTAACTATAACTATGACATATTGATATGAGTGTATTTACTCATATCAATAGTAGCTTAAAACAATGAAATATTGCATTAAATGTATCAAATATGCCTTTTGTTTGTATATTTCTTGTTTCATGTGTGTAGGTACCCAAGTTTGCGAAAATCGGCAAAATCGGCACGAGAATGGAGAAAAAGATCAAAGAAGCCAAAATCAAGATCGACTTTAGCGGATTTTATCATTTGACAAGTATTTTGGTCAAGTGGGTCCCACAATGGGGCAAATGGGCTCAAAAGCCCATTATTAATTCAAGTTGATGGAATAAGGCTTTTGAAAACCTAAAAGGCCCAAATGATGTATATATTCGGATGGAAAAATTGTTTGGGCCCAAAGCCCAACAGCCACAATATTGAAAGAATCGAAGGATGTAAAAGATCATGGGCCTTTAGGGTTTGTGTATAAACAAGCAATACCCTTTCACATTTTTCAGTCAAACGTTTTTCACCCAATCACCAAACCATTAATATCCTCCTTACATATTTAGTTAAACCATCCCCCACCCATATCATTTACTGTCACACGTTACAAAAGTCACACGTCACATTCCACTAAGAAGTTAAATAATCGTTTCACCCACTCAAATACCCGCACACGTTCCATTCATTCTCTCACCACATAAATCTTTTGATGAAAACTATGTGTTTCATCTTTAACCTTTCTTCTCCAAAAAAATAAATCAGGCAATACTTACTGTTCATAAACCCTAGATGGGTAAAAAGTCTATATTATTTAGGGCTTTTTCATCCCACGTGCTATTCATGTGATGGGGAATAAAACCCCCATTGTTTTAGGAACAGAGGGTATGGAGAGTCTTGGATACGTGGCATATCATCATTGGAAGCAACACCTCAAATCCAATAATCAGCCAATCAGATGCCTTAAAAGAAACACAACTAGCACACGGATGCCACGTTGGCAATTCGTGTGCTAGATTGTGTATTTTCCACCATCCGATTCAACAAGAGAGAGAAGAATGAAGATCAAGGGCCAAGAATAGAAATGGATATTCCCAAGAATATCCGAATATTCGTCATCAACAAGCCCTTGGGGAGGCTATAAATACCCCCAATTTATCTTGTAAAATCATCCTTTTCTTTACTTTAGAGTTATTCTGTTGAAATAGTTATAGAATTAATTTTGTATTTCTTTTAATTAAATCTTGTAATCTGTTTGAAATTTAATAAAAGCTAAGTTTATTTATTCATAATCGTGTCTCGTTTAGATTTGTTTAAAGTTATAAATGAATTGATTTTATTCATGTTCTTCAAGAATAATGTTTGAGACATTAAACTTAAACTAATTAATAGTTTTAGTTTAATGTTATAAGTAAAAACTGGATCAAAAATTATCCCTACTGGATAATTTTAAAACTGACTGGTAAGTGCGTTTGTGAGACTCATTCGAGGCTGGTGTTCAATGGGAGATTGATGGTGTTATGGTGGTTTCGTGTTCAGTTCTTAGACTGCTCAGCGCAGGTCTACTACCCAAAGGAATACGTCAAATAGGTGCTCATTCTCTTTAATTTTCACTGTTTATATATTTTAATTGTAAAGTTTGCTAAGTTGTGGTAATTTGTTTAATCTGCTTAAATTTTAGATGAGAATTAATAAGTCTGCTTAAGTTGTTGATTTGAGATTTGTTGAATTGAATGTTTACTTACAATGTTTGGTTGTCTACTGACTTGATTTATAAGTTTTAGGGATGTTAAGGTTTTGATTTAGAAATCTGTTCTTGTTGTTTTGGATTGATTTAACTGATATAATAACTTGTTAGTTTATATTTTAAATATAAGTTGCTGATAGAATTTTTTCTGGTTATGTTTAATTTGGATAGCTCATTTGTTGAATTTTAGCTGGATAGTGTTGTTAACTGATCTTTGTTTTATTTAAGTGATTTTAGCATTCTAATGGATAGTTGAAAGATTTTTACACATGGATATTTGATCTTTAATCTGCTTAGTGTAAATGATTTTACATGTTACTGCTTTCTTTATGTTTACTTGTTGTCAATGTTAACTTACATGATAAGTCTGCTTATATTTGATGGAAAGGAATACATATCTGCTATTTTGGTTTTGAAATTGTTAATCTGTTTTAAGTACTAGATTTTAGGAGATATAATGTTATCATTTATGCTAGGTTTCAGTCATGTAATGAGGTCTTTTGGGTAACTATTTCGTTGCTGGTTGATTTATTCATGTACTGCTTGGAGTTTATTCATTTTTTGTGTTAAACTTGGGATTAATCTGCTTTTTACAATTTTGATTCACTGTTTATTGAGTTTTTTTAGTTCTAGCTTATCAGATTTACTTATCTGATAAGCCCAAATAAGTTGTGTCCTCACAGCTTAAGCTAATAAGCTTCACAAAGTCACCTCTTGTGACTGAATTTTGCTTAATCTGTTAAAAAGAAATAAAATCCAAAAAATTATGTCATTTATGGGTTTCGAACTCGAGACCTCGAGGTTGTATGCCTAGCGTGTCAACCAGCTGGGCTGCAAGCTATTTTGATTTTATCTCCTTTAGTTTAATTAATACAGAGCATTCTGCTTTGGCAGATTTAATTTAGTTACATTTTATTTACTCTAAAATCGTTTTCAAACATTCTTTTTAATTAAAGTTTTTTTTTTTTTAAAAATATGTTTTAGTTAAATAAAAATAATAAATAAAATAAAATAAATAAAAATGTTTTTATTTAAAAAGTTTAATTAGTTTAAATTTTAATTAATAAGATTTTTTTAACTTTAGATTTAAATAAATATAGTTTTTAAATAGATTTGTTTAAAGTATTTTTAAATAAAGTAAATTAGTTTTAAAAAGTTTAATTAGATTTTTAAATAGCTTTAAAGTTATTTAGTAAATTTATTTTAATAGATTATTAAATAGATTAATTTTTAATTAGTTTTATTTTTAAATAATTAATTGTGTTTTAGACTTAAATTTAGCGGGGTTTACGATTCATGCACTTTAGGCTTATATTAAATAGTTTAAAATTAGTAGATTTTAATCGTAGTTTAAAAACCAAAAACCAATTCGATTCAATTGTCCAAATCAAAGCAAAACGTCTCAAATTCATAAGATCTTCGTGTACAACGAACTCGACTCACTCACGTGTTTAATTGAATTCGTCATTGGTATTATTAGTCTATTACTTTTTCCTAAAGGTAATTTTCTAATTTACCCTATAACGTAATATCAAATTATCACATACTATCCACGACACATCAAAAATTTTGGCGCCGCTGTCGGGGATCTTGTGTACGATTCGTCTTTGTGGAGATTTGTTGATCGTGGATTTGAAGACCCTTTCCGTCCTCGAAAAGTTTTGTTATTTTTCTATTATATAGTATGTATCGGTTTTCTCGTTTTTTGTGAATAATATATTGTATTACGTAGAACAATAATTTTACATATCTTTCAAATAAGGCCTTAGTTGGGATTTCATCACCTAGCTATTGTAGTCGAATCCAAAATAAAAATAAAAGGCAAAATAGATAAATACCAATAAGAAGTTTGAACTCGATTTATACAAACTATAAGGTGGGTATAAGGCGACGTGCTATAAAAGGCCGTCTAAGGAAAAAGGTTTTTAAGTGCTTTGTGCCACCTCGTTTCCCCGCTTGCTTGTGCGTATATTGAGAGGGACAACCTATTATTGGTTTGCCGACTCAAGTAGTAATAAATCTTATTTTTGTAGTTTACTTATTGAACCTCGAGACGTTTAGGTTTTCATCTATCGTTTCAAAGTCGACCGAGGGTAATTTACTTCCATAGTAGTTATCCTTATTCCTTGTTTTTATCGATCATTATTGATTGAGCAATACCAAAAAAAAAAACCAAAAATAATCTTCTTCTTGTCTAATTTCTTTTCTTCAATCCTCTAAATTCTCGTCTTTGCAGTGTATGCAATTACGTTCTTCTCGTCTTGTGATTGATTTTAATAGGCTTGAAAATATTCCTCGTAGAAATAGAAATCGTCAACAACGAATAGTGGAACCCAAGCTTCCACCTATTGTTGTAGAGATGGCCGATAACCGAACAATGGAGGAATTGCTCCGTGCACCCACCGAAGGGTATGGGGAAGCAATCGTTGTGCCAGCTATTTTGGCGGATCATTTTGCGATTAAGACGGGTCTTCTATCGCTCATTCGTGCCGACCAATTTCGTGGCAATGAGACCGATAGCCCGCATTCTCACATTCGGAAATTTAATCGAATTACCTCGACTCTCAAGTTTAGAGATGTGCCGAATGACGTGATTAAGCTTATGCTTTTTCCGTACTCGCTCGAGGGTAATGCTAAGCTTTGGTATGAGAAAGAACCACCGGGTTCGATCTTAACATGGGATGATTTAGTGTCTAAGTTCATGAATTATTTCTTTCCACCGTCCAAAACAACACACTTTAAGAATGAGATCACTAGATTTGAACAAAAAGTGCATGAATCGTTTGGGGTTGCATGGGAAAGATTTAAAGATTTGTTGAGACAATGTCCACACCACGGTTTCTCGGAATTGCATCAAATAAATACTTTCTATAATGGGCTTAATATGATTGAACAAGATTCTTTAAATGCCACCGCGGGTGGTAATCTTTTAAGAAAAACTCCGAGAGACGCGTAGAGAATAATTGAGGATAAGTCTAGAGCACAATATTCACGAAACACACCGGTTGTTTCCAATGTGAATTCATCTAATATCGAGATTGCTAGATTGGACTCTAAGATTGATAGTGGATTTGCGACTTTGTTGAGTGAGATTAGGAAGAATCCTCATGGATCCATTAATATGGTTGAGAATGTTTGTGTATCATGTGGTGGAGCACATTCTAATTATGCTTGTTTAAACGCGGGGTTTGATCAAGCTAGTGCTTTTGCCGCGACGGGAACTTATGGCTCCAACGGTCAAGTTCCTCGTCAAAATCATGTTGCTCCACCGGGTTTTCCACCGGTTCAAAATAGGTACAACAATGGGAACAACGGGAATAATTTAACCGTGGTAACCAAGGGAATTTCAATCAAGGAAATGGTTTTAATGCTAATCAAAACAATCAAGGTTTTCAAGGGAATAATCAAAATGATTTATCAAGTTACATGAAGTTAAATGAGGCAAATATGAAAGCTTTGCAAAATAACATTCAAGGGCAAATTAATACTTTGAAACTCGATTTTCAAAATACGATTAAAGGGCAAAAAAATAAGATTGAGCTTAATCAACAAAGGCTAGAGCAAAACCAAAATCGTATGCACCAAAGTTTGGAACAAAGTCAAAATAAGTTGCTTTCGATGCTTGAGGGATTCATGTCTAAACCGTCAGCTTCTTCGGGTTGCTTACCTAGTAATACCATTCCTAACCCGAGGGGAGAGCTTAAAGCCATCACCGCTTATGATAATTTAGAAAGAAAGCTTGAGCTTTATGTGCCACCTAAAGAAACCTTTTGGAATGTCACCAACGCTACTTTAAATGTGATTAGTACCTCGGATTTCATTGATCTCTTTCCTAAGAAATATGATGATCCGGTTCAATTCTTGATACCTTGTGTTTTCGATGAGCTTGGGGAGTATAAAGCTCTAGCCGATCTAGGAGCTAGTATTAACGTAATGCCCTTGTCCATTTGGAAAACTCTTGACTATTTGCGAATTATACCCACTCGAATGATCATTGAGCTTGCTAATGGTACTACCACTCGACCGGTTGGTATAGCGGAAAATGTCATTGTTAAAGTAGGGGAGTTCATTTACCTTGCCGATTTTTCTATCATTGATTATGAGCCGAATCCTCGTGTGCCTATAATTTTAGGACGACCATTTTTGTGTACGGCCGGTGTTTTAGTTGATATGAAAGAAGGGGAGCTTAAATTGTTTCATGGTGATAAACATATGATTTTCAAACCGGAAAAAAAATCCAAGATTGGTTCCTAAGAAATTGGAAAGTGTAGAAATTGATAAACCTAATTTTGTTGAATCATGTTGTAATGTTACCTCATCTATACTCACTCCACACGAGGATGATAAGATTGAAAAACAAATAGATGATTACTTGAGTGAGCCATTTGATGCTAGTGAGTTTGTTAATGAGAATTTTGATCCCGAGAGTGATATTGCTTTAACTGAACAATCTTTGAAAATGGACTCGTTTTCACTCTCTTCTAAGGATCATGTTGAAGTTCCTAAGGCACAATCTTCAATTGAAGAGCCTTTGATTCCTAGCTTCACACCGAGTGAGGTTAGTGACTATTCGTTGGATAAGTTCGTCGATGAACTTTTTGCTATCATTGATTCACTTCCACGGGGAAGTGAAGACGTTTCCGATCTCGAGATCGAGCGTGATTCTCGTGTTTTACCTACCATTCTCGAGGAATTCGCCGATGAATTGCCTTCTAATAAGAATGATGATCTTGTATCCGAGTGTGATACACTCGATACTTTGTCAGAAATTTCTTGTGATGACGAGAATGACGACACTTTTGTGACTTACTCAAACCCTCTCTTTGAAGCTTCAATGAATAATAATCCATTATTTTAAGAGGATTTTGAGAACATCATACCTCCTCCATCTCACACCTTTTGTGATGATGAGTATGTCGACCCGGATGGAGAAACTTTCTTTATTCCCAATCTCCCTCCCACTCGCGTTGATCTTAATGTGCGGGTTTTTCATGCGACTCGATTTGAGAACCATGACCCCTTTGTTCACATTCCTAAGGGTGAAAAGGTCGACAAAGTCAAGCAAGTTGAAACCACTAGTGTTGAGACTTTTATCCCACCATTACTATGTGCTTCATATGATTTAGGATCAGTATGGGGGGACGACACCTTGTTGTCCATTCCTTTCTCCACCGAGGACGAGGTATTTGACCCCGGAATCGTTGATTTAGGGAAATCTCGGCCTTTCACCGATGCAATAATTGAAAGACTTTTCTATCATCTTGGTGCGAGTTTATCTCGGGGAGCATGCTTTATCCATACCATTAGTTGTGACTACCATCTCTTGTTAGAGATTTGTGTTGGAGTTTTATCCTTTCGTTTGTCATCCGACAACGAGGATGTAATCTTTGACCCCGGCATCGTGCTTTATGTTGGTTTTTACTCTAATATTCCGGTTTTCACCACTTTCCCTAAGGACCAATGAATGTGGGGATCGAGGCGAGCTCATGACTCGGTGAACAAAAACGAGTGCATTCTATCTTCTTTCTATTTTCTAACACCTAATAAGGCTTGATCTTTCAAGCTCGTGTTCGTGATTTGTTGTGTTGTGATCTTAGGTATGACCCTTATATTTGAAGACCCTCGTGTTCGGTTTTTGCCGGTCCACTTGATCTTCTATTCTTTGAATGCCAAAAAGGGGCACACTTTCTATCCCTTAATTTTTATCAACTAACGTTTTATCTTGAGGCATAATTAATAAACGGCTTATAGATTTGCGTGCTCTTTCCATGCTAGGAGTTTGCATTAGACTCTTCGTGTTTTAGCAAGGGGGTGTTACTCTTGAGCTAAGAAACATTAAGGACAATGTTTGGTTTTAGCATGGGGGAGTCAGTCGATATAATCGCTTGCTATTGCTTTTGTCGTGTCCAAACGTATTGTTTTCTCATTTTCCAATAAAATTTTAAATTTTTTGTGTTATTTTTAAGTTTTAATAAATAAAATAAGTGTCTTTGACACGAATGTAGGCTTTCCGTTGGTGAAAATAAGAATAGTTTTTGACTCGAATCGGTTTTTAACCTTAGCTTTTCCTTAACGTATTTGAATTAAGTTTTGCTAGGCTATTATTTAGGGAGCTTTAAAACGCGAAAGTCTTAATTCATACGAGTTAAGAACAAGAACTTTTCGCAAGCTCCTATAATTGATCCTAGAAAGTCGTCTATCAAAGGAACTTTAAAACGCAAATTCTAAAACATGCAAAAGTATAAGAAGATGCAAGATCTTATAGATGACTTGAAAACCCAAAACTTTGATTTAATAGGCTAAGTATCCATTGATTTGACATTTTTGAAATTTTTCGATATGGAGAACAAGAGATGATAGATTCAATTATAAGTTTAGTATTCTTTCGGGAATTTATGTGAGTTAATTATAAGCCTATTCTCCCATCGCTTGTTAATAAATATATTTGCAATAAATAAGGTTGAACGATTTGAAAAGTTACTTAGCTTCTAGCCCAAGATCGTTTAAAAGTTGCTCGGTATGGATTAGAGTTCATAGCCAAGGCGTAACTTATTGAAGCGGGATGCGAAGATTGGCGAGTCCAAAAAGGTCCTAACAAGACATGAGGGCTATGTTTTATTGCTAAAGATCTCAAGTGATGTGAAGAATCATTTATCAAAAATCAATATGAAGGATCGAGACACACGACGAAAAGCAAAATACTCCCAAAAAGTCATGGAGAAGTCTATCCAAAAAGACCATAATAAGGTATGAGGATAAATGAAGCCAAGTCCAAAAAGGAGGCGGATCGTTGTATATCAAAATCCAAAATAAAGATTGGATAAAAATGAAGAAGTCGTGGTCCAAGTATGAATCTCTCAAAACTTCAAGTGAGGAAATTCCTATATGAAGAGAAGACCATTATTTCATGAACGTCTCTCAAGGTTGGAAGTATAAAGTCGCTGCCAAATATCGGTCCGAGAAAGGTCTCAAATCGTGAAGCAAGTTATGCCAAGATATGAACTTTATGAGATCCCGAGAAGCAGTTTTAAAAGATTTTGTCCTTTAGCTAACTATTGATTAAATCGTTCACTTTATTTTCGGCCTAATAAATTATCGAGATAAGTCAACAATGCATCTTCGTGATCATTCAAGACAACAATAAAATATAAGAGATACACTTAGGAATAAGGGAGTCTAAGTGAATAATTAGCCCACATGAGTTCGTGTTAGTCTACCAACTTATAATAACAATGATCTTGTTTTTGCGCTTGGCATGGAAAAGTTAAAAGTCGAGGACGATGAATCTATTTGAGTTTTATGATCCTTAACGTTATTTTTCAATAATGAAATCAATACATTATGTCTTTACAAAATAAAATGTCAAAAGTTGAATAATGGTGTAACTATAGTTTTATTTTATCATTACGTGAGGACACGGCAATTGCTTAGCATGGGGGATATTGATATGGGTGTATTTACTCATATCAATAGTAGCTTAAAACAATGAAATATTGCATTAAATGTATCAAATATGCCTTTTGTTTGTATATTTCTTGTTTCATGTGTGTAGGTACCCAAGTTCGCGAAAATCGGCAAAATCGGCACGAGAATGGAGAAAAAGATCAAAGAAGCCAAAATCAAGATCGACTTTAGCGGATTTTATCATTTGACAAGTATTTTTGTCAAGTGGGTCCCACAATGGGGCAAATGGTCTCAAAAGCCCATTATTAATTCAAGTTGATGGAATAAGGCTTTTGAAAACCTAAAAGGCCCAAATGATGTATATAATCGGATGGAAAAACTGTTTGGGCCCAAAGCCCAACAGCCACAATATTGAAAGAATCGAAGGATGTAAAAGATCATGGGCCTTTAGGGTTTGTGTATAAACAAGCAATACCCTTTCACGTTTTTCAGTCAAACGTTTTTCACCCAATCACCAAACCATTAATATCCTCCTTACATATTTAGTTAAACCATCCCCCACCCATATCATTTACTGTCACACGTTACAAAAGTCACACGTCACAATCCACTAAGAAGTTAAATAATCGTTTCACCCACTCAAATACCCACACACGTTCCATTCATTCTCTCACCACATAAATCTTTCGATGAAAACTATGTGTTTCATCTTTAACCTTTCTTCTCCAAAAAATAAACCAGGCAATACTTACTGTTCATAAACCCTAGATGGGTAAAAAGTCTATATTATTTAGGGCTTTTTCATCCCACGTGCTATTCATGTGATGGGGAATAAAACCCACATTGTTTTAGGAAGAGAGGGTATGGAGAGTCTTGGATACGTGGCATATCATCATTGGAAGCAACACCTCAAATCCAATAATCAGCCAATCAGATGCCTTAAAAGAAACACAACTAGCACACGGATGCCACGTTGGCAATCCGTGTGCTAGATTGTGTATTTTCCACCATCCAATTCAACAAGAGAGAGAAGAATGAAGATCAAGGGCCAAGAATAGAAATGGATATTCCCAAGAATATCCGAATATTCGTCATCAACAAGCCCTTGGGGAGGCTATAAATACCCCCAGTTTATCTTGTAAAATCATCCTTTTCTTTACTTTAGAGTTATTCTGTTGAAATAGTTATAGAATTAATTTTGTATTTCTTTTAATTAAATCTTGTAATCTGTTTGAAATTTAATAAAAGCTCAGTTTATTTATTCATAATCGTGTCTCGTTTAGATTTGTTTAAAGTTATAAATGAATTGATTTTATTCCTGTTCTTCAAGAATAATGTTTGAGACATTAAACTTAAACTAATTAATAGTTTTAGTTTAATGTTATAAGTAAAAACTGGATCAAAAATTATCCCTACTGGATAATTTTAAAACTGACTGGTAAGTGCGTTTGTGAGACTCATTCGAGGCTGGTGTTCAATGGGAGATTGATGGTGTTATGGTGGTTTCGTGTTCAGTTCTTAGACTGCTCAGCGCAGGTCTACTACCCAAAGGAATACGTCAAATAGGTGCTCATTCTCTTTAATTTTCACTGTTTATATATTTTAATTGTAAAGTTTGCTAAGTTGTGGTAATTTGTTTAATCTGCTTAAATTTTAGATGAGAATTAATAAGTCTGCTTAAGTTGTTGATTTGAGATTTGTTGAATTGAATGTTTACTTACAATGTTTGGTTGTCTACTGACTTGATTTATAAGTTTTAGGGATGTTAAGGTTTTGATTTAGAAATCTGTTCTTGTTGTTTTGGATTGATTTAACTGATATAATAACTTGTTAGTTTATATTTTAAATATAAGTTGCTGATAGAATTTTTTCTGGTTATGTTTAATTTGGATAGCTCATTTGTTGAATTTTAGCTGGATAGTGTTGTTAACTGATCTTTGTTTTATTTAAGTGATTTTAGCATTCTAATGGATAGTTGAAAGATTTTTACACATGGATATTTGATCTTTAATCTGCTTAGTGTAAATGATTTTACATGTTACTGCTTTCTTTATGTTTACTTGTTGTCAATGTTAACTTACATGATAAGTCTGCTTATATTTGATGGAAAGGAATACATATCTGCTATTTTGGTTTTGAAATTGTTAATCTGTTTTAAGTACTAGATTTTAGGAGATATAATGTTATCATTTATGCTAGGTTTCAGTCATGTAATGAGGTCTTTTGGGTAACTATTTCGTTGCTGGTTGATTTATTCATGTACTGCTTGGAGTTTATTCATGTTTTGTGTTAAACTTGGGATTAATCTGCTTTTTACAATTTTGATTCACTATTTATTGAGTTTGTTTAGTTCTAGCTTATCAGATTTACTTATCTGATAAGCCTAAATAAGCTGTGTCCTCACAGCTTAAGCTAATAAGCTTCACAAAGTCACCTCCTGTGACTGAATTTTGCTTAATCTGTTAAAAAGAAATAAAATCCAAACAATTATGTCATTTATGGGTTTCGAACTCGAGACCTCGAGTTTGTATGCCTAGCGTGTCAACCAGCTGGGCTGCAAGCTATTTTGATTTTATCTCCTTTAGTTTAATTAATACAGAGTGTATTCTGTTTTGGCAGATTTAATTTAGTTACATTTTATTTACTCTAAAATCGTTTTCAAACATTCTTTTTAATTAAAGTTTTTTTTTTAAATATGTTTTAGTTAAATAAAAATAATAAATAAAATAAAATAAATAAAAATGTTTTTATTTAAAAAGTTTTATTAGTTTAAATTTTAATTAATTAGATTTTTTTACTTTAGATTTAAATAAATATAGTTTTTAAATAGATTTGTTTAAAATATTTTTAAATAAAGTAAATTAGTTTTAAAAAGTTTAATTAGATTTTTAAATAGCTTTAAAGTTATTTAGTAAATTTATTTAATATATTATTAAATAGATTAATTTTTAATTAGTTTTATTTTTTAAAATTTTAATTGTGTTTTAGACTTTAATTTAGCGGGGTTTACGATTCATGCACTTTAGGCTTATATTAAATAGTTTAAAATTAGTAGATTTTAATCGTAGTTTAAAAACCAAAAAACAATTCGATTCAATTGTCCAAATCAAAGCAAAACGTCTCAAATTCATAAGATCTTCGTGTACAACGAACTCGACTCACTCACGTGTTTAATTGAATTCGTCATTGGTATTATTAGTCTATTACTTTTTCTTAAAGGTAATTTTCTAATTTACCCTATAACGTAATATCAAATTATCACCTATACTATCCACGACACATCACATATCTCATACAAAGATATATTCGTCCTAATCATCATAGCAGTACTTACTTTATAAGTAGTAGTATTTACTATGTATCGCGTTAACATTAACGGTACTCACATAACACTAACAGTACTTAGAATATACTAACGGTGACACTTAACAAATAATTCCCAACATTGAGATACCAGGAAACTGTTATGAATCTAGTGCATCTCTGTAGAATAATCTAACGCTAAACGTACTGGTAGCTATAAGGATTATTTTCGGAAGTGTTGCAAAATTCAAAAGTTTTGCTCGTAGTCAATATGGGATTTATTTCCTCCAAGTTCGTTTTGGATTTTTAATACAGTTGGGCCCCCCGTGGGATTAGTAAGATGTTTGTGTGGCCACACCTAAATTTGATTTGGTAATCTTGCTGAATCTATGAAAGAGAAACATAATGGTTAATGAAAGGAATGACTGAGATTTATATCCTTATTAACGTTGTATTATAAATAAAAGGATAATAATAATGATGAATCATTAAAAGATTTTATCCAGTAGACCTTATTCGAGTTGTACATTGCTAAGTGTAACTAAACGCTAGTCATTGTAATCACGATATTCGAAATATGTCCAAGTGGGAGCTGAAAGTTTATGGACTTATATTTAATAGTCGTGTGATAGAATCAAACTCGAGAATACGAGATTGCTCAAAATACGCAAAGAGTTAATTTAATTAATAAATATATTTTGTATTTATTAATTTATTTAATAAATATATATTTATGTATTTATTAATTTAAACTGAGACATAACTTTAACGATTGTTAAATAATTAAGAGTTAAGTATTAACGAGCGTTAAATAAATATATAGTAAGTAAATAAAAAGAAAGAAGTTTGGAAGGTTCTGGAACACCCCAAAGGGGTGTTCTAGCCGTCGGTTATGGGGGAGAAAAAGGAAGGGGAAAACTTTCCTTTTATTTGTTTTTGGATACAAGTCTAGGCCTATATATACAAACCTTCTCCTTATAATTCAAGACACACAAAAATCTCTCCCCTCTCCTCTCTCTTGTTGCGATCGCAAGATAACCCACACAAGGGGTTTTAGTTGGTTTTCTTGTTTGATCAATTTACTTATTATCTAGTCCTAGCCCCTCTCTAGGGTTGTTGGGTGGATTATTTACAAGCTTTGTAGCTCGGTTTACACGTGCTAGAATCACAGTTAGCTCGTTTTATTACGTGTGTACAAGATCGTAATATAGTCTTACTTTTGACTATATCTTAGTGATATACGGTATAAACCCGAATTGGTGATTCGTTCTTCGTCTTGTGGATTTGCTTTAGCGTAAAGGTATGTAACCCTAATTCGATTAATCATAATTGTGTTATTATTATGATCCTGTTAAATCGCTTCCGCTATGTGTGCTTTGATCTCGTTTAGGTTTTTATGTAATTGTTATGATATTAATAAACCTTCAAGATGGATAAGCATATCTTGTAGGCTCTTAATTTCATATCCGGTATACTGTCGAAACTTATCTACTGCTTGTGCAAAATCTTGAGGATTTACAGATTGCGGATATAAAAATTTCTTAAACGTTTCCTTGAGATCTTCCAAGTGTATTGTGAAGTTATCCTTGCTAAAATCATCTTGATTAGATTGATTTTCAAGATGATTCACTTTGAGAGAAAATGTTTATTTGAATTTTACAAACTCTTCTCCAAAATGTGTCACCAATGCTTTTCTTCGCCCCATCCAATGCGTTGTGGGATCAATACAGTTAACTCATTCCTCAAGTTGTCTAAGATTTTTGTTGCAACTTCGTTGTAATTGTGTATTTTCCTTACGAAGTCGTTGCAATTCATTCCCTTTTTTATATGAACTTGAAGATTCCATTGAATAAGAATGAGTGAGAATTTGAGAAATGATCCGAGTTTAGTGAAAGTGTGATTGTTAACAAATATGTAGGATCAAAATGATGAATCATGGTATTTGTTCAAGATTTAGTTAAATGAGGTTGAAATTATTGAATAGCGGTTTATGAGAAGTCACGAGATATCATGGTTTCCAAGTTTCCAAAAGTGAACTCTATCTTGCAACATAGAAAAACCGTATTTTGTATCCTATTCCTCCAAGCTTTGAAACCATATTCCACAAACTTAAATGCTTCTATTTTGCAAGTTTTGAAGAAAATCGGGCAGAGTAACGACTAGATATGGACGATGAATAGGTCTTCGTGTTCCTGCATAAAAGTTAAAAAAGCAAATATGTTCCTATTCCGCTGCTCCTATCTTGCTAACCCCAAAAATCTCAATTTTCTAATTTTTGGTTCCTATTTTGCCACTTTTGTTCTTATCTCGCCACTCTTTGTGCTCCTATCTCGCCAATGTTGTTGCACGTATCTCACCAACACAATGTTCCCTATCTCGCTAGTAACAGTGTGCGTATCTCGCCAATGACCTTGCGCCTATCTCACTAACAACAAATTCCTATCTCGCTAGATGGTATGCGCGTATCTCGCTACTGTGTAGTGCGCGTATCTCGCCATCAACATGTTCCCTATCTCGCTACTAAGGAGTGCGCCTATCTTGCCACGAAGAACATCACCTAAGCAACTACGATTTTTTTCAAAAAAACCCCAAATTTCAAGCCACCATAACTTCTAATCTACATGGCGAAAATCAAAAACGTAAAAACCGTAATGCTTAGAACGTTAATGCCCATCTAAAAGTACAAACCATAAACATCAAACATAAAAAACACGAAATCATCATAAAATTCGATTTTATGAAGATGAAAACAAGTTTTTTTTTGTTTTGAGCCTTTTAATCCTTGTACAAACCCTATGAATCACCCTTTGGCGAATGATACCAATTGATAAATAAAACAATAACACTATCACACAAACATCTAAAGATTTGGATCAAAGTAGAGAGGGTTTAGAGAGAGAAAATGAAGGATGGTTGTTTTATAGAAAGAGAAAGTCACATGTAACTATGTGTTTTATATAATGAACAACAACCATTCCAAAACTATGGAAAAGCCTTATATACAAATGTTATAGCCGGCCACTAATAGGCTTTTACAGGCCTTTACCGGGCTTCTTAGCGGAGTATGACTCGTCGGCCCGGTTATAATTCGACAAAAACCTAAACGAGCTATAGCAAATAAATATCTACAAGGGACCGATACTTTGTTGTGTAGAAACGTTAAATTTGATGTATTATTCTCGTTTCTAACAAGAAAGGACATTGGTGTGTCTATGAGTTGAACAAACTCATAGGTGGTAACCTCCTTTTCCCTTATTTTCTGTTTTTGAAGTTATTTTTAGGGTGATTTGTGCTAGACTGATTAGTTGTGTTATTGTTCTGATTGAATCTTTGTAGTTTAGTACTCTTGGTGTGCTAGTGTGTTTTGAATGATTTGTCCCAATCTAAATCAACTAGGGCTTTGTTAATTTTTTCTGTTAAAAAGTTAAGGGGTGTTTGGCTCTATGTGTGCTTGACTACGGGTGACACACAACTAGGACACATATGGTCTAAACATACTCATTTAGTTAGTATAAAGTTGTTTTAAGTAGAGGTTAGTGTAGTCTTGGTATTAAACAAAGTTTACAACTTTGTCACAAAATTTGTTAAAAACTGGCAAAATAGGCAGTAGGGTGCTTAGGGGTTAAGTTTGTAAGATTTTGAGGCTTGAAATTTGTTAACAGCTAGGTATAGTGTTAGTGTTGTGAGACCCCCAAAATCTGACATGGAACAACTAGGCAACGAGGGGGTAACACGTCATAGTACAAGAAACAATGAATTACAGTTCATACAAAGCTGACGAAATAAAAACATGTACATTACATCATAAAAGGTCAAAGTTTTTAAACATAGGTCCCAGAGTTTTAGAAGCGGATAATTATATTATTTCGTCTCAATTTATAACATAAAGTTGCCCAAAAGATTGAATAAACTCCTGACAGTTTTTACTAAAAACAGTCTTTTAAAAGCATCACAGAAATCTCCAAGTTGCGATAGTATCCTGCGGGCTCCCATCCAAGCAAAGCTAAGTAATAATACCTGTGATTAAACATGTAAAATCGTCAACATAAAGTTGAGTGATATTCATAGGTTTAGTAGTAAAAGTGTGGAACACAAACATTCATTTTTAAACACGTAGTAGGGGAAATGGTTATATACGTTAACCACAGTCTGATACTATTATTATTATTGCTGTTTAGTTTTATGAACCGAAGCTTAACTACGTAAGTATTCAGCCTAAATACTAAGGTATAAACAAATGTAATGCGTCATGGTTAAACAACCGCATCGTTGGGACAGGGATAGTCAATCCCGATGGATCCATCCACAACATTCGCGCTTCGCGCAATGCAAACCGGATAATTAACGGTTCATGATCGAAGAGATGAAACTCAAGGCTAACGTCTAAAGAGCAATAATAATATCGAAAATCTGAAAATCTTACACGATCTAGATAGCATACAGTTTTTAAATGGTTGTGTTCCACCATGTAAAATCTCACCCCCGTGTTTAGAAACCATATATAAGTAAAAATGGGCTATGAACTCACCTTAGCCACGAGGTAACTCAACCACAGTACTCAGCAACTGAGTAGAAACGATGATAGTGAGACGATCACCGACGATATGGATGCCCGGGGAAACACGAAAACCGCAACCTATCAAAATAAGGAGCGCGTTAAGACTCGAACTCAAGTATCGATTTGTACAAAATATAACATGACTCAAATTTTTTCAAAGTATTCATGTCTCAAAATCATTGACACGAACCAAATGAATTCCTACTAACCATTTATCCAACGTTACTCGTTTAAACACTTGTACACTTGAAATTTACCCGCCATACGACGCCAAGTCAACGCAAGTCAAAATATCCTTATACATCGCTCGGACCAGTAGCTAAGTCATTTATATAATGACTAAGCACTTGAGTAAGTCACCATGTCCGATGGTGAATACTCAAACTCACGCAACACAAGCATTGAACTAAGTGTCCAAAATAAAATCAGCAAGTACACCCCGAATGTACACACCGATCTACCCTATATAGACTTGTCCATTTTACATGAAAATTGGTGTCAAGGTCACTTATAACCTGTATAAGACCTTACCAAAATTTGAGCCAAAGTTCACACTTTAAAATCCATCAGCTCGACACTTTTCTCGACTCCAAATTTGGGAAAGATTTATACACTTGTTTTGTAAAACCGTTTGGACCACTTTAAAAGTACTAATTCGACAATCCGTCTTTTGAAACCACTACTAGACTCATCAAACTAAGTTTGTAAACTTTAAAAACCAGTAGTTACATTTATCTAATCAAGCCTAAAGTCCCCGAGAGTCGACCCAAAATCAGCTACAATTTGGGATTGTGCCGACTTGTGTCTCCCGGTACACGAATACTAAACTAGCATAACGTTTGACTCGTAATGACTTAGAAGCTCTATCTTATATCAAAACGAGCGTCTTGGAAAACTCTACAACAATATACAATAATCTCAGCCTTTCTCAGACCTTAAACCCACGAAAAATCAGATAAAGACCTGTTGTCCTAAATTATACTTTTAGAAAACATGATAAATAAATTTTCCCACTAAAACTAATCATTCCCATATCTCTAGGATCATCATACTATTAAACCCATCAACCAAACACACTCCTAAACACATGCATGCATCAAAATCAAAAGATCAAAATAAAAACTTAGACTTTTTAACATGAAAACATGAAGATTTTACCAAAAACTTTACATGCAAGATCATCAAAACACAAATCCACCATGGAATTATAAAATTTCTTGAAAGTTGATGCATGTGTGAAAAATTAGTATCATTAGAATCACCACAAGATTTTAGAGATGGGTCTTTAGTTAGATTTTGTTGAATCAAAGAAAAACTTGATGATTTAGGGGTGTTCTTGGGGTGAAGGTGACGGCAAGGAGGGGTTAGGGGAGAGAGTTGGTGTGTTTGATTTATTAAAGTGTGATTGTATGTGTTTGTTGGTGGAAAAAGTGAATTTATATATGTGGTAATGAGGGACCAATATTGCCAACTTTGAAACTTGTGGACCTAAAAACAATTAATAGTTTTAAAGGGTAAAAAATAGTTATTGGTAAATATTGAAAATATTTACGGGGCTCAGGTTTCGTAAAAATACTTTTCAAAAGTTACAATGCATCATAAAAATGATTATATGACTTCCCGACACGACTTAATACGTAATTAAAACGAAATCGTCGTAAATATAAATTATCAAAACAATCGATAATAAAATGTAAACATTTGGGCATCTGTCGGTATCGCGATCACTAGAAATTCTCGTTGTACATTGATTTTGAATAAACTCGTTGTAAAACGCACGCGGGTGATTTTAAATCAAAAACTTTGATTTAAATTAAATATGGAAAAATAAATTTTTTACAATTCCATACAAAGTATTTATCAATGATCAGAAAATACTTGAAAAGTATAATAAAAAAAATCTTAGGATTTACATATAGCAATACAAGAAAACGTAATACGTTGGAAAATTCAAGAAAAACGAATAAAAGAATCAAATAATGCTGAGAAAAATACGGGTTCTCACAGTCTTCCCCCCTAAAGGAACTCTGGTCCCCAAAGTTCTCCTGAAAACAGTAGATGATGCAAACAAGAGGAGGTACAAAGTGTAGAACAAAATTCATTGCTTCCCAGGTAATTTCCGTACCACGGCGAATCTTAACGGTTAGAATTCACTATGATTCAGTTTTCTTAACTCCTTTACGAATAACTTTTCGAACTCGGATTAGAATAATGACTTTTTAGTACGGAGAAATATTCAAGAGATGGAATTGATGGAAATACGTACGATAAACTAACAAGAATGAACACAAGAATCGCTTAAGCGGACAAAGTACGATAAGATGAACCAAAATTGTTAAATCAACAAGGGGTCGCAAATCGTGCAAATGTAAAACGTGACAATCTTAAAATGTAAGAATCTAGTCACAAGCAAAATAGAAGGGAAAAATGATTTACATATGATCATTTTAAAATACTAGCAGTCGCCATCAGTTGTCTAGGATTTCGGTATTACCTTAAAACTCAGTTTAAATATTTTCTTGATTAAAAGAAAATTTTACAAGTTGTCGTGATTTAAAATCAAACTATCTGTATTTAGTGAGCATGATGTTGCTATATCTTTTTCTTGATCAGGATTTTCAAAGCGAAAGTAGAACAGTTCAAAATAGCGATCCTGGTTGGCTTAAGAACTTTTGAATGACTGCATAAAATTATCGTTAGAACTTAGGTTTATCATTACCATTAGAGAAATTATAAATTAATTTAATAATTTCATTATATTGACAGTAAAGTATGATATAATCAAATAATTTAAAAGATACAGCTTGATATCCGTTTCAAACACTAGTTATAAATTTACCAAAGAGGATGTGTAGATCATGTACTTAACTTGAAACAGTTATTTTGATAATTTAAACATTTGATAAAATCAATAAAACGTTCTTAAAATATTAATAATAATTTTTAGAAATCCAAGAAGGCGATTAAGGTATCAAATGATAAACACGCAAATTTTTCTGGTTTCAAAAGGTGACAAGACAGCAACGAATATAAATCATATAAAGGTCAACAATCTGTATGCGAGCGATAACACAAGGGAATAAAACAAAAATCGTATCAATTCTTAACAAACGTGATAGAATAGACGCGTCGATGATAAAAATAATAAGAAACAAAGGATTATAGCAAGTCATCACCTCTTGAGTGCAGTTGGTGACACCAATAACGGCTTATTAAGTTCTCGATGGTCGATACACGATCGAAATAGAAAAGCCACACAGCGAATTTTCGAATCAAAGAAAATTCTTAAGAAGTCACTAGAGAGTAATTCTAGCAAAATGAATATCATTAGCAATGAAAGGCGAAATCAATATGTGGTTCACATGAATAAATTTCAAGACAATAGAGTTTAACACGTATAAAGACAATTACACGAAATCATCGTTCACGTCCAGTCATAAATCACTAATCGCGTCCAGATGCGTTTCGAAGGTCTACCAAAATAGATAAAGAAGATCGATTGATGTAGAGCATAATAACGTTGAAACTTTCAAGTGTGGTATCAATGGTAAGAATTTAGACAAATGGTAACGAAAATTGTATCATGAGGATGATGAGGTAACAAGTAAGGCAATGATCGTCGAGTATAGAAATATGTGTTTGAGGCATGTACGTTGCTTAAGAAAAGATAAAGGTTCATATGTGTATGTCGTGAATTGTTGCTACTCGCATAAGATGTAAAAGTTTTCAAAACTTTTATTCTATCTAACTTTTTAAGGAACATAATTAAAAAGTTAATTGTTGGTCAAATATTTAGGGCGACTACTATTTGGCCTTGCATGGCTCCTTCTAAATTAGGCATACGTGATCAGGCCATGCATAATTTAGGACTAGCAATGCGATGCTCAGCTTCGTCAAACCAGTATTACATATTATATAATTTAAAATATGTATATAATAGCATTTGTAAAAACAAGAATATGAAACCTTTCGCCTATAAGTTACTGGCTAACTGTTTAAATCAACAATTTGTATAGTTACAAGGGTTCTTCATAAGATCAAAGTAGAATGAATTGTGAGAATACATTGTAAAATTAATATAAATTAATTTTATAAGATAACATTCCAGTATTTTAATAATGTCCAAGTGGAACATTTTGTAAATTATTTCGCAAACAATACCAATTTGAGCTTATATAGTAACATGACAATAGTTTATAAAGTAGCGAGTGGGTTACAAGAGGGAAATAAGGAGTAGTTCAAGACAATCAATGAAATGGTTACAAGGTGATAAGGTTTCAAGAGGTTTAGCAGGAATCATTAGGAGACACGTGTCAAGATGATAACAAACGATATGAAAGCAAGATCTTCAAATCTCGGTCTAATTTAGTGGTACGATAGAAGCAAAGAAAGAAAATAGAATGGCAATTAAGTCATAAATAAAAGAAAGGATAAAGGAATCCGTATGTGTGCACATCGTGATTAATTTGACAATAATATACTTTTAAGAAAGTAGGGTATCCGTTAACAAATAGTACAATCACTCCGAAAAGTTTCTATATTAGGAAGTTACCGAATTTCAAAAGTTCAAGATCTATGTACATATATGACCGAACTCAAAGTTACTATTTTATACTTGTTCAAACGCAATCATTGTTTTTAGTTTGTAAAATATCATTAGTTAAAGTTTTAAGAGCTCAAACGAACTCAAAAACGCTTCAATCCATATTTTTAAATTTTATCAGATTTTCCCTTTTTAGTCAACTTTGACTTTTTGGGTTCCATAAAGACGAAAGAGAAGAAAAACTGCATAATTAATCATGTAAAGGAAACACAGTATAGAAATGGTTCAAGAATACCAACGAAAATCTAAGAAATAAAAAACGGCGCATGACATCCGTGTCTTCGGCTGCAAGATGCAATGCAGGAAGGTCTCCTGGCGGCGTGATTTTCCAAAATCACAAGACATACCGAGAAAGAAACAAAGTATTAACAAGTCACACTCCTGAGGCGAGGAGGTTTAATGAAAAAGGGAGGATACAAGTAGGATCGTATTCCAAACAGTCGTCACATAATAAATGACGATCATGTGTTCAAGGTACAACGGATGTTGTAAGTCGAAGTCGAAATGTAGAATGGTCAATGAAATAAGATGTATTCCATGTGCAAGTGTCGTGTAAAACGGTGGCGTAAAGGTAAACCAAGATTACGAAAGCTCACAATATTATTCAGGTACTGATTCAAAGAATACTTCGAGATGTGTGAATCACATGGTGTCCTTTAGTCTTTTCCGGAGACACATTGAGCTACACAATGGTCTATAGACTAGACATTCAATTACGAATGGTCGGAAAGAAAATCTGCGTATCTAAATAGATATTTTAAAGGAAATAAACAATGAAAGAAATATGCTCGGTGGTAAGAATGAAAATCAGGAGTTTTATCGAAAACAACACTTCTTCAATTCAGAACAATGGTATCACGAGAGTATGCCCAACATGTAGCAGCGAGTCGAGAAAAACAGATGATTCAAAACGAACGAGTATATGAAGTCAGTCGTATCACGCATAAATGAATAGCAATAGTACTCAGAAAAATGAGCAATGAAAAGTCGGCAGCATACGCGCTCTGAATACAAGTATGTAACGTCATAACGATATAAAATCATTGAAATAAGATCAATTCACAAAAACAAGAATTCCAGAATTACAGTAAGAGCAGATGAAATCACGGTAACATTCAATTATAATTCATGAAGCACTAGGCTTTGAAAAGTCATAGTAATTATCGTCATTAGGGTAATGTAATATTTCAACATGAAATCAGGAGAAGAAATACTACAACGATAATTAAAAGTAAATAATAAGGATTAGAGAGTTACCCGCGCAAATATCGAACAACATTGGCAGATTCTGTGGTTGACACTTAGAAACAATAAACTATTTGAACTTTCGGTTATAGACTAAGTGTTTGCAAAATGACTCAGTTCCCTATAACCACCGCTCTGATACCAATCTGTGAGACCCCCAAAATCTGACATGGAACAACTAGGCAACGAGGGGGTAACACGTCATAGTACAAGAAACAATGAATTACAGTTCATACAAAGCTGACGAAATAAAAACATGTACATTACATCATAAAAGGTCAGAGTTTTTAAACCTAGGTCCCAGAGTTTAAGAAGCAGGTAGTTATATTATTTCGTCTCAGTTTATAACATAAAGTTGCCCAAAAGATAGAATAAACTCTTGACAGTTTTTACTAAAAACAGTCTTTTAAAAGCATCACAGAAATCTCCAAGCTGCGATAATATCCTGCGGGCTCTCATCCAAGCAAAGCTAAGTAATAATACCTGAGATTAAACATGTAAAATCGTCAACATAAAGTTGAGTGATATTCATAGGTTTAGCTATAAAAGTGTGGAACACAAACATTCATTTGTAAACACGTAGTAGGGGAAATGGTTATATACGTTAACCACAGTCCGATACTATTATTATTATTGTTGTTTAGTTTCATGAACCGAAGCTTAACTACGTAAGTATTCAGCCTAAATACTCATGTATAAACAAATGTAATGCGTCATGGTTAAACAACCGCATCGTTGGGACGGGGATAGTCAATCCCGATGGATCCACCCACAACATTCGCGCTTCGCGCAATGCACACCGGATAATTAACGGTTCATGATCGAAGATATGAAACTCAAGGCTAACGTCTAAAAAGCAATAATAATATCGAAAATCTGAAAATCTTACACGATCTGGATAGCATGCAGTTTTTAAATGGTTGTGTTCCACCATGTAAAATCTCACTCCGTGTTTAGAAACTATATATAAGTAAAAAGGGGCTATGAAATCACCTTAGCCACGAGGTAAGTCAATCACGGTACTCAGCAACTGAGTAGAAATGATGGTAGTGAGACGATCACCGGCAATATGGATGCCCGGGGAAAGACGAAAACCACAACCTATCAAAATAAGGCGCGCGTTAAGACTCGAACTCAAGTATCGATATGTACCAAATATAATATGACTCAAATGTTTTCAAAGTATTCATATTTCAAAACCATTGACACGAACCAAATGAATTCCTACTAACCATTTATCCAACGTTACTCGTTTAAACACTTGTACACTTGAAATTTACCCTCCATACGACGCCAAGTCAATGCAAGTCAAAATATCCTTATACATCGCTCGGACCAGTAGCTAAGTCATTTATATAGTGACTAAGCACTTGAGTAAGTCACCATGTCCGATGGTGAATACTCAAACTCACGCAACACAAGCATTGAACTAAGTATACAAAATAAAATCAGCAAGTACACCCCGAATATACACACCGATCTACCCTATCTAGACTTGTCCGTTTTACATGAAAATTGGTGTCAAGGTCACTTATAACCTGTATAAGACCTTACCAAAATTTGATCCAAAGTTCACACTTTAAAATCAATCAGCTCGACACTTTTCTCGACTCTAAATTTGGGACAGATTTATATACTTGTTTTGTAAAACCGTTTGGACCACTTTAAAAGTACTAATTCGACAATCCGTCTTTTGAAACCACTACTAGACTCATCAAACTAAGTTAGTAAACTTTAAAAACCAGTAGTTATATTTATCTAATCAAGCCTAAAGTCCCCGAGAGTCGACTCAAAATCAGCCACAATTTCGGATTGTGCTCACTTGCGTCTCCCGGTACACGAATACTAAAACTAGCATAACTTTTGACTCGTAATGACTTAGAAGCTCTATCTTCTACCAAAACGAGCGTCTTGGAAAACTGTACAACAATATCAAATAATCTCAGCCTTTATCAGACCTTAAGCCCACGAAAAATCAGATAAATTCCTGCTGTCCCAAATTATACTTTTAGAAAACATGACAAATAAATTTTCCCACCAAAACTAATCATTCCCATATCTCTAGGATCATCATACTATAAAACCCATCAACCAAAGACACTCCTAAACACATGCATGCATCAAAATCAAAAGATCAAAATAAAAACTTAGACTTTTTAACATGAAAACATGAAGATTTTGCCAAAAACTTTACATGCAAGATCATCAAAACACAAATCCACCATGAAATTATAAAATTTCTTGAAAGTTGATGCATGTGTGAAAAATTAGTATCATTAGCATCACCACAAGATTTTAGAGATGGGTCTTTAGTTAGATTTTGTTGAATCAAAGAAAAACTTGATGATTTAGGGGTGTTCTTGGGGTGAAGGTGACGGCAAGGAGGGGTTAGGAGAGAGAGTTGGTGTGTTTGATTTATTAAAGTGTGATTGTATGTGTTTATTGGTGGAAAAAGTGAATTTATATATGTGGTAATGGAGGGACCAATATTGCCAACTTTGAAACTTGTGGACCTAAAAACAATTAATAGTTTTAAAGGGTAGAAAATGGTTATTGGTAAATATTGAAAATATTTACGGGGCTCGAGTTTCGTAAAAATACTTTTCAAAAGTTACAATGCATCATAAAAATGATTATATGACTTCTCGACACGACTTAATACGTAATTAAAACGAAATCGTCGAAAATATAAATTATCGAAGCAATCGATCATAAAATGTAAAATTTTGGGCATCCGTCGGTATCGCGATCACTAGGAATTCTCGTTGTACATTGATTTTGAATAAACTTTTTGTAAAACGCACGCGGGTGATTTTAAATCAAAAACTTTGATTTAAATTAAATATGGAAAAATAAAAAATTTATAATTCCATACAAAGTATTTATCAATGATCAAAAAATACTTGAAAAGTTTATAATTAAAAAAAATCTCAGGATTTATATATAGCAATACAAGAAAACGTAATACGTTGGAAAATTCAAGAAACACGAATAAAAGAATAAATAATGCTAAGAAAAATACGGGTTCTCTCAAGTGTAGGGTTGTAGGGTAGAGATTTAGATTTTGGTGGGGTTATTTGCTTGTTAGGTTAACCAAAATTTCACCAAAGTGCAACATAGACCAGCAAGCCCCATGTTTCTGCCTGCACAATGCATCAGTAGGTTTATACAGTTTAATTTTGAGTTTTGAACCTTAAAATTAGACACATAGATAGGTCATAGGGTAGTTTAGATATAGATTATCTGGTATTAGGTATTTAATAGCTTTTGCTAGCTTAAACTTGCCTTGGTAACTCATTGTTAGCCATAGAACATCAACAAACAAAACACTTTCAGTGTCCGCTGCACAACAGGTTTTGGTTTTGATTTGCATAGTTTTGGGCTTTGAATCTTGATCATAGTTAGTCATAGGGTAGTATAGGGTAGTTAGTCATTTACTTGAGGTTGTTTAGCATTTTGGTTAGGTTTTTAGCTGCCTAAATCCACTGTTTTGCATCAGCAACTCAGCTTAGCCCTTTTCTGCATTTTTGTTTTATTTAACTGATCTGTGGGGGATTTTTGTGTTTGATTTGGTTGTGTTTGTGTTTTTGTGACTCCCCAATAGCAACTTCTATTGGGGGTGCCTTGTGTTCCCAAGAAAACAGCCTAAACAGGCTCAAACAAACCAAAACAACCCACAGCTACCTTTCTGTGAGTTTTTACACAGGCAGTGGGAACTCTTGTTCCCACTGATATAACAAAACTACCACTATTAGTGTAGTCAAGCTCAACAGCTTAATGATTTTGTCTTATTCGGTCGATTTTCTTATTTTTTTAGCAAATTCCATTTTTCTATAGTAGATTTAGATAAAATAGAATTTTAGAAAAAGATATTAGATTTTTCTACTGTTTATTTAATTTTTTGTTATTATTTTCATTAAAAATTGTTTTTAGGATTTTAAAAATGGATTTAATCGGTAAAAAAACTTGGAAAAATATTTTTTAGAGTTTATTAAGTATATTTTAGGTTTACAAGTTATAAATTTTGGTTTGGGCTTTTTATTAATTTTTTTTAGGTCTTTAATTAGCATTTAAAAAATAAATATTAATTAATTTAAAAAGTTTCAACAATTTTTTTATTTGTAAACCCTAGATATATTTTTAAGAAGTTAATTTATTTTTTCGAGAATTTTTAGATAAATTTTATTTTTCGTCAATTTTTACGATTTTACATTTTTCGCATCATAGTGTAATTTTTGGCGTAACTCGTCATTTAATTTTCTTTTTCTCACATCCAAAAACGTTACTAATCCAAACATTGTTTTTATATTATTTTGGCATTAAACACACACAACCCTTTGAGGAACGAACTCACTTTTCGTCTTTACGGTTTTCCTAAATCCTATCGATTAATACTTCCGACTTTATACTTGTTTTGTTTTTCCTAAAATAAAGCAAAGTACAATTTTACTACATCAATAATTTTCTAAATACTAAGTATTTAAGCATCAATAAATTGTTCTTAATAGAGAGACTAAAAAAACATTTTAAATTCTTATCTAAAGTTTGTTAATAGTATGCTTCATAAGATATTAACAAATTAAAGAACTTTAATCAAGACATAATGGGATTCCTCCCAAGAACCCTAATTAGGGTTTGTAGTATAAACCCTAATTTTGCACCACCTTTTAACCAATAACCTTAGGAAAGGTTTGTGTTACGTCAAGCTAGGAGGAACACCAAAACTACAATCGTCAAGCCAGGAGTGTAGGAAAATCGAAAAACCAAAAGGCTTTAGGATTCGATTGGTTTGAGTAGAACAACCGAAAATCCCTAATGGTTTAGGGTTTTTAGTTGTGGGTTGTCTTGGGTACCTTATATGTTTGAACTATATTGAGTGTATCAATGACACACGTAATTTTCTAACCTTGATAGATCATGGAGGTAGAATAATTAAAGCTATCATGAATCAAACTATATGAATATAGTTCGTTTCAACTCTTTTGACATACCATAATAATTTGGTATTCTATGTGTATTGGAATTGTGAGACTACATCAGAATTCCATAGATAACTTAATTTTCTTTGGATTAAATACTTGTCAATTGGATCGTCTGCCAAATTACAATATCCGTATTTTAAATCCAAGTGCATGATATAATGTATATATCTTGAACAATATAGATGCATGTGTTTACAAGAAGACAAATCAATTCAAGAATTATATATTCATGTGTTTACAAGAAAATAGACCATATCAAGTATACATTATAAGTCTTTGAATAATTCAAAAGATCTTATGTTTATGTGTTAACAAGAAGACATAACTATTTTACTACATACTCTATGTTACAAGTCAGTGAGTAACTCAAGGACTTTATAATTATGTGTTATCGTGAATGCGGCCCTCCTCGGTGTGATTTCAAAGTTGACATTCAAAAGGCTTATGACACGGTGGATTGGCGGTTTTTTAAGCGAATTTTGTATGGTTTTGGGTTCCATCAGAAGATGATAAAATGCATAATGGCGTGCGTTTCTTCGGCTTCATACTCTATTTGTATTAATGGTGATGTGCACAGCTTATTAAGGGCAAACGAGGGTTGCGTCAAGGGGATCCTATATCCCCTTACTTGTTTACCCTTGTGATGGAAGTTCTTACTCTCATATTGAAAAGACCGGCTAGTCTTTCGGATACGTTTCGATATCACCATTAGTGTGAAGATTTGGAGCTGATCAATGTTTGCTTTGCCGATGATATGTTCATCTTTGCTAGAGGTGATACTAATTCCGTGAGGGTAATTATGGATGGGATTGATGAATTTAAGAGGATGTGGGTCTTGTCCCTAGTCTTTCGAAGAGCACGGTATTTTTTTGTCATGTCCCGAATAATGTGAAAAATGAAATTCTTAATATTATGCCTTTCCCGATGGGAAAGCTACCTATTCGGTATCTTGGAGTGCCTTTGATTTTTTCTAGGCTCCTTAATCGAGATTGTAAAGCTCTTGTGGATCAAGCTAAACACTGTACTGGGGATTGAAGAATAAGTCGTTATCTTTTGCGGGTAGACTTCAACTTTGTAATTCTGTCCTTTCTTCAATGCAAGTCTTTTGGGCGTCAGTGCTTCTTATTCCTAAAGGTATTGTTATGACATCTATCAACTTATTAGAGGGTTCCTTTGGTGTAATGGGGACCTTAAACGTGGAAAGGTGGAGGTTTCGTGGGATGTGATCTCTCTTCCTAAGGCTGAGGGGGGGGGGGGGTCTCGGAATTAGAAGCCTTGATATGTTTAACATTGCTCTATTGACCAAACATGTTTGCAACATTGTGACAAAGCGAAAGTCGTTATGGGTTCATTGGATTCATTTATATAAGCTTCAAGGGCGTTTATTCTGGGACATTCCCATTAGGGCTGATGTGAGTTGGGGATGGCGAAAGTTGTTACAGATTCGAGACACAATTTGGCCATACTTCTGGTCAAAGATTGGTAATGGTCAAGATACATCAGTGTTATTTGTTAATTAGTGTCCTCACAGCCTGATTTCTAAGCAGATTACTCCTCGTGATGTATCAAATGCGGGGTATTCTATGTCCTGTCGTGTGGCTGAGTTTGTGACTGATGGTGTGTGGACGTGGCCTCAACAATGGTTAATGAAAGCTCCTAATATTAGTACTATTCATTCCCCTGATGTTAATTGCAACACTAGTGATGTGCTTCTATGGCGAAATAGGAAGGGTAAGATGTCTGTCTTCTTGGTTGCGTAGGCGTGGGAGGATATGAGATCGAGGGGTTTTGAAGTTCGCTGGGCTAGGGTTGTGAGGTTTTCGCATAATATTCCAAGGCATGCGTTTCATCTTTGATTAACGTTGAGAGGGAGTTTGAAGACGCGAGATAAGCTTCATCCGTGGGACATTGGAAACGCGGATTTGACTCTTCTTCGATGTCCTTTGTGTGACATGATACCGGACTCGCATAGCCACCTGTTCTTTGAATGCCCCTTTTCTTCAAAGGTTTAGGATTATGTTCGTGACTTAGCTGATATGGGGAGTGTTCCTCCTTTAATGCATATTATTGTTATTCGGCTTTTGTATTCCTCTTCTAAAAGAACAGCTAAAAGCATTATTAGAAGACTTGTATTAGCAGCGGCGTCGTATTTTATTTGGCTTGAAAGGAACAGTCGGTTGTTCAAGAACATTAGAAGGTCTCCTGAGGATATTCGGGATATTATTACGACTATAGTCCGACTTAAACTTCTCTCTTTTCGGTTCAATAATACAACGAGGGTTCAAGAGATGTTAGCGAAATGGAACATGCCCATTGGGTTTCAGATATATAGTTCGTGATATGGTTTAGCTTTATTTTGGTAATTCATTTGAGGGTTGTCTCAAATGATTAGTAGTTCAAGTTTGCTTGAGGTAATGTGGTACATTAGCCATATTCCATTGTTCTGAATGATGTATTTTTGATGTGATTAATACATTTACCGGGGTAACCCTTTACCAAAAAAAGTAATCATGAACACAAACTCTTGAGTTCAATAGTTATTTCAAGTTAATTTGTATACTTCAAAATTATGTTTATTTATCTTAACCATAATTATATATACTAAAAATGTAGTAAAAAGTTGAAGTAGCTTTTCACTATATCATGACATTTGAATGTAGTAGAGTAACAATCTTGTGTGTTCAAGTCCTAATAGAATTATTAGCTTTCTTACCTTGAGGGCAAGTGAAACCAATTATATGTTGTTCCTTGCACACACTTTGAAATTTCTCTCACTTGTGGAAGGCACCACATCATATTATGAAGACAAGCAATACAACATGTGGTTGATTGTATAAACAATATGATAATGTCATTGATATGATAAGTAGATTTAGACCCATAACGTTTTATAAAGAATTGTGGATTATTATTATATAGATAACATTTCAGAAAGCGACATCAAAAGGCAAAGTGTTATCATATAAAATAAAATGCAAATTTCCTTTAAGCAATGGTCGTTCATATTTGGAAAGTAATAAATTATTTCAAAGCAAGTTCGAAATAATACGGGTGACTAACAAGAAATTAAATCTTGTAGCTCCCACTGAAACTGACAATATTAGATGGATATCATTTCAATAATAAACCGCAATGCTCCCACAGGATTTGTAAACATACTAAATGTTACCTCACCAGTAGAAAGCAAATATCAATTTATTGACTTCCTTATCTCTGAAAAATGCCTACAAGTAAACATGTACTTATGTATTGAGCAAAGTATATAAATACTACTTACATAGATAAGGGACTAGCCATTTATGCTTTCAATTAACTTGAATATTTAGCATGCAATTCCTCCTTTATCTCTACATAGCCACAAGGTTATTTAGCACTTTAAGGAATAACAAGAGTCCAAAAAAGATGCCTAGCGAAGTGCTAGTAAATTCTTTACTCTTTGCGGTTTCAACTCATACATCGTGACAACTGCAAGATGTCATTTATTTTGGTAGTTATAGACAAAAGTAATCTAGATACACACAATACTTTATCTTTCAAAGATTTCCTAACCAGATTAGGATAATGAAATATCAAAAGTGAGTTTAAATACAACCGATAATGATTCGATTATAATCCTATATTATTCTTGTCTACTAATGATAAGAGATAGTAGTAAGTCTTTCTTTTCTTACCATGAAAAGAGACTATCTTTGTTTTCAATAAGAAAACAACTTTAGTTTACGAATTATGTTGCAATAACACAATTAATCGGAACATAAAAGTTCAATTTAGTATTTTCTATAATTAAATTCTTAATAGAATTAATTAACCAATTAATTACTAATAAGACTAAGATCCTACATGTCCTCCTTTGGCCAACTAATAATAAGTAGGGCAAGAGGTAAGCGTCGAGCATAAATTGCATTACAAGTGCAACTCTTAGAATTTATGAGATGATTCAAGAAGTTTATTGTTGTAGAGTGTTTGAATGGGATGTTCTCACAACTCAAACGAGTACCAATGAACATCTCAAACAAACTTGTTCTACATACAGTAAAGTTATGAGTATGTTTCATCTCATCTTATGCCTTCCGAATCGGACCGGGAACTCGAATTAAGTCATACCAATGTAAAGCATGCAATAATTAGCATAGATCTGACCTATGACAAAAATCGCCTCAGGTATGGAATTCGCCCAAGGTTTGACCAGATGTCGAAAACCAACTCCAAGTGCTTTTAGATTGTATGGCATAGACTTAAAGATTCAAATAGGTATCACATAAGTTTTGAAAACAAATGTCAAAAGCGTGTAAAAAGATGCATGTAATAATCTTTTTAGAACAAGTTAAGAAAACCTTTTATTAACTTTAGTTTTAGGCGTGTTTACCGCGGGAAAGCATTAAAGAATGATTAAACCCTATATCCTACTCTTCATGCGCCGGAAGGCACAAGTGCTTGGGAAAATTCTCATATAAATGCCACATCTATATGACACGGGAAAGCATTACATATCGTTCAAACCCTAGATACCTTGACTAGAACACTTAGTGTAATAGCAAGTCTACCATTAGTAAATCACAAAATAAGTTGATTTAAGTATTATAAGATAATGAATTTTGCAAATCACGTTATTAAGAAGATAGTTTTTAAGCCATCATTACGGTATGTAAGCCCAACTCGAGTGACAATATGATTTCGCAAAACAATTAGATTATAATAAAAACAAGTTTAATTGATCTTATGTCCATATTAATCTTTATTCCAAAAACGATTTTTAACAAATGACACATGGCTAATTCGTAAGGAAAAATAAGTGTACTTAATATGACATACTTTTAAAGCAAGTTTCGATATAAGTAGAGATCCGTTTTTATGATTCCTAGAATCTTGTATTATTACGTTTTGCAATTCATAATGGAAAACAAATAAGCACATAAAAACAAACTAAAAAGGGGTAAAAGATGAAGACAAACTCTATATGAAAGCAATAACATATAAGATCCAAGTCTCGAATGAGTCTTCCCCAAATTGAGGACCAAATACCCTCATCAAGTTTTCGAGCAAGGTACTTGATGACTTGCATGATTCACAAAAGTGATATTCTAAAGTCTTTGACCGATAATAAAAACACACGTAAAACCAATTCAATTAAACCTACCCACTTTTAATAAATCTAGATCAAGATTAAAACTTTATGGCAAGAATGCATGTTATTGCCAGAGAAACATAAATAAAAGAGGTTTTATGCGGATCAAACGTGTTCATTCTATGTGTAACCCATGAATGCCATACAAATTGCCTCGTGATGCCACTGTTGGGATTTTGAAACTAGTTAAACCATTAACTACGAGTACGCAGCGGAATGGATCTAGTATAACATACATAATTAAGCACATAAGAAAAACAGCTTAAAGACAACCTTTGATTAATTGAATAAATCAATTAATGAGTCTTTATCTTGATCTTGAACTTTAATGGTTAAATTACCGTCTCTATCGTTTGCTCACACGACACGTCAAACGAACATACCACGATGCTAGTGGTAACTTCACTTCTCAAACAACTAGTGTATAATCTTGTAACTAGAAACCCTAGATCCAAAACCCTAAGTGGGATTACGTAAGGATCAGTTTATAAACGTTACAAGACAATAGTAAAAGTCACCCAAAACCTTAATTAGGGTTTAGGTTATGTCAAACCAAGCAAGGGAATCAAACAAGAACTAAAACCTTGACACAGGGATCAAGAGTCTAGTATTAGGTTTAGAAACTTCACAAGGGAGTACCAAAAGGTAGTCGATCTTGCAAAGATTCACACTTGAGGTGATTTAGGGTTTGTGGGAATTGGTTGGTTTCTTGGCCGAATATAATTCGGTTTGGGAGAGGGATATTATGAATTTTATGAGCTTTGTGTGAGGGTATATGTAGCCTTCACACCGCCTTAGAAAACTTGGTCCCTAGTCTAAGAAAACATAATTAAGGTAAATATTTAGCTTAATTATTAAATAAAAAATCTTCTAGAATATCCAAAAGGATATAATCGGCCGACTAGGGCCTTGTGGTTTTCTAGAATTGATTTTTAGTCCCTTAATTTAATTAAACGCTCTCACGATAAATTAATTAAACACGTAATTAATTTAACCACCGGTAATTAAATAAATAAGTGAAGTTTTTATTAAACGTTTAATTATAAATAAATAAATGTATAATAAAAGTGTGTTCTCTGTATTGAGTGTGTGTCCCCGATAAGCTCATTCATTTTTTATAGCTGAATGATCGCATAGCCCGACACTTTTGAGGAAGGTCTTGACAGTGTTACCAATATCGCTACCAAAACAGTATTGTATCTAAATAGTACATTACTACTAGTAGAGTTTTCGGGTTGAACGACCAAGATCTTTGGTGTGAGACTATTAAATTGATTCATGGACACAAATGTGTGACCTTTGCCTCAATCCATTAAACATTGGGCCTTGGAAAACAAATGGGATATTCTCTCAAAAACATCTTCTAATACCCAATCTTTTAGTAAAGAGCAAAGACACTACTTTTTGTAATGAAAATTGGTTCGGAGAGAAGCTAGATATCACTAACATTTTTCTAGAAAACTATTACTCGGCTATGTGTAGCTCGGCCCCTGCTAGCATCTAATACTGATTTGGTGAGAAACTGGCCATATGATATACATCGGTCTGTTTGGGCTTGGGGCAGTCTTATAAGGCTAGGCATTGAAGCTTAGAATTAGATTATAAGCTGAACCATCTTGTAAGAAACATAGTTCTTTTAGGAATAACATTGCAGTATTAGTAGCGTTAAAGGTACCAATGTGTAATAACATTATTTGAGAACTACAATCTCAACTTTGTTAAATTCGCGGTAAGTCCAAAGTCACATGGAACGGAGATCGATCCGGTACCGGATTGCGGATCAAGATCGAAGTTCGCTAGGCACCTGAAATTCGGTTCAAAGGGGATTTTGGATCACTTCGGTACGATGTACAAAGTAACGTCGTACGATGTACCTATGTAGCTAATAATTAAGTTATTAATTTGAAATCCAAACATTTAGAATATAAAGTTACTTATCATATTTTCAAAATTCATTTTAAAAAAATGGTATTTGGCGGAACTATTTTAAGTCCATGTACCTTTTTGGTACCGAGCCCCCCACCCAACAAGGAAGCTATATCCCGATAAATTAACTAGGCAACACTGGTTGACCAAGCCGGGGCCCGGATTCGAACCCCGTCCTATCACTTGACTTGGTCAACTGCGTGCTTTTGCGGTAGTTGATGGCCAACTGCCCTTAGTTTCAAAATTCATTCTAAGACGCATATTAAAAAGGTTTTATCAACAACATAACTTTAAAAAGCATAATTTAGTCATTTTCAGCTTCATTTCCGACTATTCTTTTAAACGCAGCTACCACATTACTCTATAATCAAAATTTAAGTAACTGAATCGCGAATCGAATATAATTGAAACTCGAATCGGAACGAATTGAAACGCGAATCGCTCTGTCCAAATTCAGATTTCAATTAGATTCTAGAGCGCTATATTCACCGATCTAGTTCGCGGTCCCGGTCGATCCGAATCGATTTTGTACCTTGTTTTGGATTGAACGAACTGGATCGCAATTCGTGGCTACTCTAGCAAATTATGTGACTATCCAGAACAAGATACTCCTGATAAAGGTTAATGTAACGTTGTGGTGAATGACTAAGGCTACCTGCAACGGTTATTAGGTCGCGACCTTTACACGTCAGCTTTCTCTCTCATGCGACCTAATGCGACCTATTTGTCCCAAAAAGACGACCTAGTTCAATTTTTTTTTTCTAAAACACATTAAATTTCATAAAAAACCATTACATTTATTTTAAAAAAATTACATAAGGATTCATATAAAAAAACATTACAATAAAATTAAAAACATTAAACATAACATTAAAAAAACTAATTTATTGATCGCGATTGTTCCAAATGTGTTCCACTAGATCGACTTTTAGGTTGAGATGAAGATGTGGGTCAATTATCTGCTAAGTAATTTGTAGACTTTCTTCATGCGTATTCATCGGATCGTTATCAGTATGTTCTTCTTGTTGATGATATATGGGTGATATCACCGCCCCCCTTTGTTTAATTATCATATTGTGTAATATGATGCAGGTGTACATTATGTTTGATATTCGACGTTTTGAAAATCCTCGGGTCGGGTAATCAATCATCCTCCATTTCGTTTTTAATACACCAAAGGCTCGCTTAACATCTTTTCTTGCCGCTTCGTGCTTCGTTTTATACAATCTTCTTTTGTGATCATTCGCCGGCGGATCTTTTATAAACTTAATAAGAACCGGCCATTGCGGATTTATCTCATCAATAAGATAATATCCCCGACGATAATGCACGTCGTTAGCCACGAATCTCAGTTCAGGTGCTTTCCCCGACTTAAGATCATTGAAATAGGGGATTGACGTAAAATATTCACGTCGTTATTTATCCCGGCTACACCAAAGAACGCATGTCAAATCCATAAGTCTTGAGATGCAACCGCTTTCAATAAAATGAACGGAATTGACCCCTAATCACGCCTACTAAATTGAGCTTTGTTGGCAACAGGACAATTCTCCCATGGCCAATGTGTACAATCGATACTTTCTATCATCCCAGGAAACCCATGTTTTGCTTCGTGACGAGCATAGAGTTTCTCCATGTCAGTATAAGTCGGCTTTCGCAAGTACTCTGTACCATATAATTTCATAATGGCGGTACAAAACTTTCGAAGACACTGTCGGGCTGTTGACACACCCATTTGCAAATATTCGTCAAGAGCATCAGGCACGGCTCCGTACGCCAATTGACGAACAGTGGAAGTGCATTTCAACAATGGCGAAAGACATTCTCGACGCGTAGCATCCGTTGAGTTTCGAAAATAAGAATAGTTATTTTTCAAGTCGTCAACAATTCGTAAGAATAAAGCTCGATCCATTCGGAATCGTTCACGAAATGTCTCAGCAACATATTGCGGCCCGTCAGTAAAATAAGCCTCCACTAGACGATTATGTGCACCCTCGTAATCTCTATGTATATACGCCCGCTTTTTTGGAAATGATGCTTCGTAAGCCGCTTCACAAGCTTGCGTAAAAACCTCAAACTCACTTGTAACTTCATCCTAGTCGTCGGAAGAGTCGGCAAAAAATAATTTATAAGACATTGTATTTTGGAAAATTGTATGTTTAATTTGTGTGAAAAATGTTGATTTAATGGGCATTTATAGTAATAGTTTGAATTTAAATTTATTTTTTACAATGGATACAAACACCCCAACGGTTAACTTTTTCCAACGTCTCTTTTTTCAAGAAGGTCGTGGGTAAGACCGAATTCGGTCGATCGAGTGCAGGCGACCGAATCGCCGCAACGAGATGATTCGGTCGCGATCGACAGTCGATCGAGCCAAATTCCATGCGTTGCGGATAGCCTAAAGAACGTCTTGAGACACTGCCTAGCTAGTCTAGACATCCAGGGCATAGATCTAGACTACAATCATTATCTGTTCGCAATGCAAATGACCAAGAAACTTTGAACGTCATTATTATTCCAAAGTTGATCAGTAGTTATGCAAGTGCATACTAAAACGGTGTAGCTTGGTTTCTGTTAATCTCAGTAGTTTGAATACACGGCTAAACATTGCATAGGGGACTAGTGGGTGCTGAGCCACCCCAATCAATCTATTTCGTTTACTATTTATGTGTATTACAAGTTATTTTTCTACTATTTTTATATCAAGACTCTCCTAACACTATGAATCTTTGTCTTAAATATGGTTAGCCTCCCCTAACTAATAATCTTGGATCCGCCCCTGCACTCGATTTAAACTAAACGTGAACTGTAGAAAAATTTTAGGCGTTGTCATCCAAACCTCTCTTAGCTATTATGGCGCTACATAAATTGCGTTTGTGAAGATAGATAATTAATTTATTTATATCATCTTCGTGGATTCACAAGTCGGTGAACAAAAAGGTCAATCTCAGTAGACTTGATTGATCTGTAATCCAAGTTGTATGAATGAAACGTAAATGTTCAGATAGAGCCTCTAGCAACTTGTTAAACTGTGTTTTTTTTATTGAAAATGACAAAAATTAAAAGAAAATCTAACTGTAGTTGCTAGCAATCGGTTATATTCGAATATTCGATTATTCTCATTCACATAATCACATGTATAAACCGTGATTATATATAGACGGGATTTAATTACTAAATGAACCAGGACGCATTCGTGTCTCCATCCGAGTCATTTGTTTAATGTAGTAAACTAGGGTTGTCGTGTATCTAGTTGACATTTTTGAAACACGATTTGAAGTGTTTCGACTTTCGGTATTGCAAGTGGAGCAATAGCTTTAATTTGGTCATTGATTTTGCCTATCTCTGTTAAGGTTACTATATTTTGTATTCATCTTCTTGGATTTCAGAAACGAAAAATATACATACAAATATATCTATTTTATAGTAGATGTTTTGGATTATCTGTTTGAAACTTGCAGAAGAAAGCTTCATCTTTTACATAGTTAAAAAAGCTATGAAATTAGTAGCAGTAAAAGAGTAACATATCCTGATGGCACTCAGCAAAAGGTGTCAACAATTAACGCGTACAAGAGAGAAAAATCACGTAACATTGTAACTAGTGGACACGGGAATATGAAACTCATGACTCTCGCTGCCAGCATCCCGCTAGACGAGAAAATGAAACGTGTTGCACAAACAAGTACTGGTCACAAGTATAACACTGATAGCTACCGCTTACAACAGGTGATAAACATGATCCGGTCTTGAACATATGGAATACGCTAACAAAGTCGTAACAAAATACAACTAAAGAATAAGATTTTAAAGCACATTTTTTAACACATATTTTGTATTTTATTATTGAGTCATTATCGTTGTGATTTGAAGTTGGTGTAATACATTAGATCTTGTCTATCTAGGTGGCACGTTTTGATTACGAGGTCATGTAAAAGCAGCCACATGCAAGCAGCCCTTGGTGGCTCGAAGAGCCGTTTTTGTGGCCATGTCAGCTATTCCAGTTGTCCCACGTGGCATCTATATCTTGCATTTTTCTCGCCGCAAGTAGACTACGGAGTTGTAATTAAGATATGCATTGACTAATTTGTAAACCTTAACATTTATCAAATCATTATGTTTTCAATTTTTCTCTGTGCAATCAAGTAATGTTCCTTTTTTCATTCACATAGGACGTGCGTAATGGGATGTCAACGTGACGAGTTTAGTGTCGGGATATGTGATCGTTTATTCATCGAGAATAAGTGATTTTATCGGGAGCACACACTCGACTCAACACGAAGAACACATTTTATTAAATGTTTATTATTTATTAAACGTTTATTAAAATTTTATTTTAGTTATTTAATTAACAATAGTTAAATTAGTTACATATTTAATTAAATTAACATGAACGCGTAATTAAATTTGAGGGGTTAAAAAGTCAAATCTAAAAACCTATGGGTCATAGTCGGCGACTATATCTATAGTATATTTTAGAATATTTTTTATTAATTCATAAGGTGTATATTACTATACTTAGGAAACTTGGAGTATGGAGCAAGAAAATTAATGAGGTTGAGAGTCTATATAAACCCACCATCCTCATTATTTTTCGACCCATAAAACAAACCAAACCGATCCATTGATCGGCCAAACTCCCTCAAACCCTAAATCACATTAATGTGTAAATCTTTGCAAGCTGCCTTTTGGTATTTTTTTCGTGAAGTAACTAAGCTTAATACTACATCCTTGATACTCTTCTCAACCTTTTAGTCTTTTGATTTTTCCCTTGTGGTTCGCGCATCACTAAACCCCAATTAGGGTTTTCATGTGATTTTTATTATTGTCTTGTAACAATCTATAAACCGATCCTTACGCAATCCCTAATTAGGGTTTTGGATCTAGGGTTTCTAGTTACAAGATTTACACTAGTTTGTTCGAGAAGTGAAGTTACTACTAGCATCGTAGTGATTGTTCGTTTGACGTGTCGTGTGAGCAAACGATGGAGACGATAATTTAACCGTTCAATTCAAGATCAAGATAAAGACCCATTAATTGATTTATTCAATTAATTAACGGTTTGTTTTAATTTTTTTTTCTTGTGTGCTTAAGTATGTATGTCATCACGAGTCATCGTATGACATTCATGGGTTACACATAAAATGAACACGCTAGATCCGCATAAAAAATTTCTTTATTTATTTTTTTATGGCAATAACTAGCATTCTTTCTATAAAGTTTGAATCATGATCTATATCTAATAAAAGTGGGTAGGTTTAAAATTGAATCGGTTAATAACATATTATGATGGATTGTTTATTCGGCCAAAAGACTTACGCAATCAAGTTATTTGATGCATGTGGCTTCCCTTGGTTATCAAGAGGGAGTCTTTTGGTTCTTCAATTGGAGAAGACTCAATTGAGATCTCGGATCTTATATGTTACTACTTTCATATAGAGTCTGTCTTCACCTCTACCAATTTTTTCTGTCTGTTTTTCTGTCTTCACCTCTAGCTTTAAAACTATGTCACATTAATTACACTTATTTTCTTTGCGAATCGGCTAGGTGTTATTTGTTAAAACTTGTTTTTTTGAACAAAATTAATATGGACATAAGATCTATAAACTTGGTTTTCTTATAAGCTAATTATTTTGCGAAATAATATAGTCACTCGAGATCCTCTCAACGACATGATTTGCAGAATTTAATTATCTTGTAATACTTAAAACAACCATTTTGTGCTTTACTAATGATGGATCTTGCTACTACACTACGTGTTTTAGTGAAGCCATCTAGGGTTTGAATGATCATTAATTTTCTCCTGTGTCACATATATGTTTCGACATTTATGTGGTAATTATCCCAAGTACTTGTGCCTTCGGGCACATGAAGAGTATGCTAGGATTTGATCATGCTTTAATTATTTCCTGCGGTAAAATATGCCTAAACTAAAGTTAACAAAAGGTTTTTCTTAACTTGAGCTAAAGAGATGATTGCATGCATCTTTTTACACACTTTTGACATATTTTTTTAAAACTTATGTGATACCTATTTGAATTTTTAAGTATATGTCATCCAATGTAAAAGCACTTGTAGTTGGTTTTCATCAACTGGTCAGACCTAGGGTGAATTCTATTCCCGAGGCAAACTTTGTCATAGGTCGGATCTATGCCAATTTTTGCATGCTTTACATTGGTACGAATTAAATCGAGTTTCCGGTCAGATTCGAAACCCGAGGCATAAGATGAGATGAAACATACCCATGACTTTATTATTTGCAAAACAAGTTTGCTTGAGATTTTCATTGGTACCCGTATGAGTTGTGAGAACGTCCCATTCAAACACTCTACAACATTAAAATTCATGAATCATCTCATAAATTATGAGAGTTGTGTAATGCAATTAACGCTTACCTCTTTCCCTACTCATTATTAGTTGGTCAGACCTTCCAATATTGAGTGGGAGGACAAGTAGGATTTAGCCTTATTAATAATCAATTGGGTAGTTAATTATATTAAGAAACTAATTATCGAAAATACTAAGTTCAACTTTTTTTGTTCTGATTAATTGTGTTATTGCAAAATAATTCGTAAACTAAAGTTGTTTTCTTATAGAAGACAAACATAGTCACTTTTCCTAATAAGAAGAGCGAGACTTACTCCTATCTATTCTCATTAGTTGACACGAATAAGATGGGATTATAACTGAATCATTATCGATTGTATTTAAACTCATTTTAATATAATTACTTTAGTTAACTTAAAATTACTATTGAACTCAAGAGTTTGTGTTCATGATTACTTTAGTTAGTATAATTATGTTTTCTTGTTAAGACATAATTATAAAGTACTTGAATTACTCACTGACTTAAAATATAAAATATGTAGTAAAATAGTTATGTCTTCTTGTTAACACATAAACATAAGGTCTTTGAATTATTCAAAAACTTAGAATGTATACTTGATATGGTTTGTTTTCTTGTAAACACGTAAACATATAATTCTTAAATTGCTTTGTCTTCTTGTAAACACATGGTTCTTGCATTACTCAAGGAATATACATTGTAGCATGCACTTGGAATTAAAATATTGTTTTGTAATTTTTCGTGACCCAATTGACAAGTATTTGATCCAAATAGAATTAAATTATCTATGGAATTCTGATGTAGTCTCATAATTCAAATACTCATAAAATATCAAATTATTGTGGTATGTCAAAAGAGTTGAAACAAACTATATTCATATTGTTTGATTCATGATAGATTTAATTACTGTACCTCCAAGATCTATCGAGGTTATAAAATTACGTGTATTATTGATACACTCAATATAGTTCAAACCTAAAAGGTATTCAAGATAACCCACAACTGGAAACCATAAACCATTATGGAATTTCAGTTGGTCCACTCAAACCAATCGAATCCTAAAACCTTTTGGAGGTTTTCCAATTTTTCTACACTTCCTAGCTTGACGATAGTTTTAGTGTTCCTCCTAGCTTAACGTAACACAAACCTTTCCTAAGGTTATTGGTTAAAAGGTATTGCAAGAATTAGGGTGTATACTATATACTACAAACCCTGATTAGGGTTCTTGAGAGCAATCTCAATATGTCTTGATTAAAGTTCTTTAATTTTTTTAATATCTTATGAATCATGTTATTAACAAACTAGAGATGAGAACTTAAATTGTGTTTTGTAATTTCTATATTAAGAATAATTTATTATTGTTTAAATACTTAGTATTTAGATAATTATCTCTATTTACAAAAGTAAGTGGGAGCATAAAAAAATCTTGATGATATTCAAGAGAAAAATACATAACCTTCTAAATCCACTTGTTGATGTCAAATTTTGGTTAAGCATGAAAATGTGAAATCAAAGTAAGAGTTACTCTCATTCATAATCAGTAAAGATACCTCATCACTTGATTGATATTTTAAAATTAATACTGAGGAACATAGGTTAAAAGATCTTTCTAATCCACTCATTGATAAGATAAATGACCATATCTTGAATTTGATAATGTCTTAGAACTATCAATGATAAGATGAAGTCCTTAGAGAGAAAATTAATTTAGGAGATCTTTGTAATCCACTAAGTGATTAGATAAATTATCATATCTTGAATTTGATAAATGTCTTAGAACTATAAATGATAAGATGCAGTCCTAAATGATATAAGTTAGGAGATCTTTGTAATCCGACCACTAACTGATAAGATAAATGATCATATCTTGAATTTGATAAATGTCTTAAAATTATAAATGATAAGATGTAGTCCTTAGAGGGGAAATCAATTTTTGAATTTGATTGACATTTCGCCTAGATATAAACCTATAAGGATGGAATGAGTTTCTCTTGAAGAGACTCACAAGGACAAAATGATATACATAATTAATGCATGGAGAATAATAGAAAGCTTTTAATCATACTCAAACAATTGCATGTGATTAAATCATTCTTCCCAACACGCATTGATTAAATAAAGATAATTAATTGTCATATATGTTTCCATGTATATGAAATATGGCGATTAAGCTTTATAATTTTTTCATTTATGATTACTTTTAGTGAGGAAGGTATATAATCAAAAGGTTTATGAGTCAATAAAATCTATATTGAGTATACAAGATAAATAATTCAAATATGGATTAAATCATGCATCTAGGAGGTGAATCTAGAATTTAATTACAATATGATTTTGATTAAATTTAGATAGTTTGATTACACTTAACATTAAGTGGGAGCACTATATTTTTTTCTTAAAATTCATATGTTGTATAACATTTTGAAGATATCATTTATCTAAGCTAGATAATCCTTAAGATTGGAATGAAACTTCACTTGAGAATTTAGGGAATAAAATAAATGATTTGAAATAAATGTTTATTGGTACAAACATATGCGGTAATTAAATCCAACACAAATGCAATATATTATTAAAACAAGTCTTAAATGATATATTTCACTTGACATAATTTACTACATGAATGGAAACCTTATGTTTTAAACTAAGGATTCATTATGTATATATATTATATTGTGTATATGACTTGTTGTCACTTTTACACAAGAGCAAATTGGGATGACAACAAAAGTATCTAATTGAGAGGATCTAGATTGTTGATAATACAAATGTCTACGAATTATAAAGGATAGTGTTGTATGTATACACTGAGGCTAGATGATAATCAATCTAGTAGAGTAAGATTTATCATTTATGATAAATCTTCTAACTAGATATGATCAATCAAGAGCATTATTGGATTACATATTAAAGAATAAGAATACTTTACATTTTAAGGAATTGTATAGATGATTGTCAGTATACCGTTGACTTCTCATACCTTTTACAAGGTATGACGATATCCCCATACTATGACACTTGCAATAGTATGAGCATGTGAGATAAGACACTCATCATGATTTTCAAATCTTTCAAAATTTGTAAAATTTGAAACAAGTATTCAGAGAGTTTACTCAGATGACTATTTAGCTTTCTTGTAAAGAAAAGTAGAGAATGTTAGAAACATTGGACTTCAACTTGGTAAGTTAGTTTCATGCATATCTGTTTTTATTATTCGGATAATTGGGGATTGTAAGACAATTATTATTTTTTACGAATAGAGATACTTGATGTTTGTTATCATTCATATAATTACTGTTGTCCTATATTTGTATGTTTATATCCTTGAATATATGATTATTATAAATATGTCCATTGTTGGTTAGCAGTATGGGAATATTGTCTACATTAAGACAAATGTGAGTGTTGGTTATATCCTTTGAATATAATGGATGGTTCCCACCAAACTCATGTATTATTCATAAGGGATGCATATTGGACACTCTGAACTTTTGAATATTACTTTTAGATTCTTGTCATGAGTAAGTTTATGAAGATGGCGATTAAATCATCCTTAGACTTGAGATGCAAAACAAGTTTGTGCATGCGTGAATATCATTTCTTGATTATAAGTTAAACGCTATCTTGCAAAAGGTAGTTATAAAGGCTATAATTGTAAGTGTTGTGAATCAGTGATTCACAACGATCCACAGACACTTGCAGTCAAAATAGAAGTTGTTCTCCGCTTGATATAGCGCAGTTTAGTACCACTGGGTCCTCGCAAGAAATAATCAGATAATTGTGTGGCCGCACCCAAAGAGTAAATCAAGATGATACTTCGTTACTTTTGGTATATCTGAATTAACTTCTATAACGAGAAACTAAAGTTAAACTATATGGAATGAGTTAGGATCCATATCCATGGTTTAACGGTACTAGTAACAAAGGGATGATTATTAGCAAGTCACATAATCGTATACCATTTTAGTTTTGAGATATTTTTCTTGAAACTATACCTCAATCATTTCTGGTTATAATAAAGTGTTGCTAGATACTTTCTTATGGACGTACTATATCTTAAACTCTCACAAGTGGGAGCTGTCGGGATATACGATCGTTTAGCCATCGGGAATGAGTGAGCCTATCGGGCGCACACACTCAACACGAAAAACACACTTTATTAAATGTTTATTATTTATTAAACGTATAATAAAACTTCACCTTTAATTTTTTAATTAACGGGAGTTAAATTAGTTACATGTTTAATTAATTTAACGTGAGCGCATAATTGAATTTGAGGGGTCATAAAGTCAAATCTAGAAACCTATGGGCCATAGTCGGCTGATTATAGCTATAGGATATTCTAGAAGATTTTTTGATTAATTCCTTAGGTGTATACTTACTATACTTAGGAAACTTTGATTGATTCCTAAGTGTATAATTAAAGTGTAAATCTTTGCAATATCGACTGTCTTTTGGTATTCCATTGTGAAGTAACTAAGCTTAATACTAAATCCTTGATACTCTTGTCAAGATTTTAGTCCTTTGATTTGTCCCTTGTGGTCCGGCGATCACTAAACCCTAATTAGGGTTTTCATGTGATTTTTATTATTGTCTTGTAACGTTTTATAAACCGATCCTTACGCAATCCCTAATTAGGGTTTTGGATCTAGGGTTTCTAGTTACAAGATCTACACTAGTTTGTTCGAGAAGTGAAGTTACAACTAGCATCGTAGTGATTGTTCGTTTGACGTGTCGTGTGAGCAAACGATGGAGACGGTAATTTAAACATTAAAGTTCAAGATCAAGATAAAGACTCATTAACTGATTTATTCAATTAATTAAAGGTTTGTTTTAAATTGTTTTTCTTGTGCGCTTGATTATGTATGTCATAGTAGATCCATTTCGCTGCGTACTCGTAGTTAATGGTTTAACTAGTATTCAAAATCCTAACATTTGGGACGGACGGTCATTCCTATTTTCGAACCCGGTTTCCAAAGTTTACGCCATGCCCGCCCAACTTTTATCGGGGATCTAATCAGGGTGTTCAATCGAAGAGCGATGCTCTTTTAAACCCCCCTCGTACTAAGCAGGGACTTTATCAGAATGTCCAGTTTGAGTGAAATTTTTAACCAAAGCCGCATCATTTCGTTTTTATTATTAATTTTAAACCATTAGCAACAACTGAATAATTAAGAATCTACTTCTAATATTTAGTAAGTTAGTTAACTCACAAATCAACTGTATAAATAAGGATATCATAAAAATTGACGATTCAACATGTTTTCTATTTTAAAAAATTTAATTTGTCACGGAAAAAAAAATAAAAAATCACTCAAACCCTAAACTATTTGTATCTTCTTAAATTGTATGCAAGGTATGGAAACTATAAATAGTCCGGTATTATAGGGTAATGTTATAGACAACCAAAGTCTTGATGGGTCTCCCTGAAACTTATCGTTGCGACTAAGTAGTACTTTTACAAATTATGTCATTATAAAATTTTACATGTTTAAAATAGAAAACACATTATAAACTTGATTCTTGATAGTCTCGGCGTGAGTTAGATTTAAAACCATGTAAGAGAGACTCATTTGTTGCCACATAAGAACGTGCAAAAACAAGTTTATGATAGATCAAATTTCATATAGTCGTAGTCCGATTTATTTATATTTTAAAAAATTCTTTACTTGAAATACGATTCATAACAATTACAATAAAAACAAAACAAATAAAGATAATCTAAAAGATATATCTTAATCATATACCTCATGCATACCAATTGATGATGAATCCAACTCAATTAAATTAAATACAATGCATATACATGAATAAGACTTTCACTTCTTAAAGAAGTGAGCTACATGCATCGAAAAATCGATTGCATAAGTCAAATTCAAGTATACACCACATAGCACGTAAAGTTGTTAAACAATTTAAGTTGACTTCGAGTCACTTTAGAGTATAGCTTGGGTCTTCCCCAACCTTAGACAAAAACTACAAAGTTGTAGAGCTTTGAGTCGTGAACCTTCCACAAAAATTTTAGAATTTTTCAACATCGTATGAATTTATTTTGAATTTTTTAGTGACGGGTGTCGAAACAAACTTTCTTAAAAATATACATAATATTTATGTCAAAATTCGTCTTAAACCATCAATTAAGCATGTATAAATCATTAGCAATTAATTAATAACCATATATCTATAATCTATAATCTATAATACTTTATAAAGCATTTAGACTCTTCCCAATATAGAAGTCTTAAAAAATTAAGCTTCTAACATTGCTAAAAAAAGAAGTCTTAACAATTAAGTCAGTATTACTAAGAAATGTATGTTCAGTCAACCTGGAATTATTATCACTTAAATAAAACGTATGTTACATTTTCTTATACCAACAACCATTCACTACTTGAATCAATGAAAAGTAACCGTCCTTAGACATTTACTACCACTACCTGCATCATAAATTTTTTAAATGAAAAGTAACAGTTTTTATATTAATGTACACTTTAAATATCAATAAGAAGTAACAACCTCTAAAATCATATATAAATTACTTATAAAACACCTACTCATACACATTTATATCCCAATCTCATTTCTCTCTTTCTCAAAAGAATACAAAATAGAAAAAAACAACTTCCTTATCACTTTCTTCAGTGCCACCACTTCCGTCGTCGTCGTTGTAAGTCTGTGAGCCGCAAGCATCATAGGTTTGATGTTCTTTGATAGTTTTGGTGGTAGATCTGCCAATTTTGGTGAAAGATCTGTTTGTCTGATTGACATATCTGCTGGTTTCAATCGTAATTGTTAAAATTCTTGGTTCAAGTGTTTTCAATCGCGATAAAAGGAAATCGTAATTGTATGGTTTTCGTTATATTGTGGTTATGTTGTTTTATACGATTAAACTTAAACAAAGGTTCAAGTATTTAGCCTGAAACCAAATGTGTTTATATATATATTTTTTTCGAAAATAGTACAATGATGTGAGCATCATAATATGTTTGGATCTTTTCGTATTTGGATATCTGAATGTGTTTTGTTGTTTGACTACCTATAGAAGAAAGAAATAAGCTTTGCTTCTCGGATTATAACAGAAGCAAAATATTGGTTTTATTTCGGTTGGGGTTTCGATTTGGTAGTATAGATCGAAACAACGATTTGGTGAGCACCAAAATATTAGCTTTATCATCTTTTAACGGGTATTGTGTAGGAAGAAAGTGATTCAACTATCTTTTGGTTGCAAAGAGAAAGATGAAGTCTACGGTGTGTGTGAATGTGATAATGATTAGGTTAAACAATGAGTGAATAGTAAATTATGGGATGTGGGGTTTATAGTGTGGGGATTTACTAATCATAAAGTATAGGTTGTTTAAGATTAATGGGCTTATTCTTTTTAAGGTTAAAGGATTGGGTCGCTAATGTTTTAATAGTCAAAAATTTGTTTTTCATTTGTGTAAATTTGGTATATATTTTTATTATAGTAGGATTTTTGTTGAAAAATATTAGGGTGGGTGAGATTAGTATATCTTAGATATAGGTTAAGTGTGAGATTATCATTTAGTATAAATTATATTTTAATTATGTTCACGTATAAAATGATCGACCAAGAGTTTTCGTGAAATTGCTGAAATGTAAACAAGTTAAAGCCCATAAACATTTTGAGTTTTGATTAAATTTAAGCAGTATACTATATAAATACCCTTCTATTTAATTCATATTTGTATTATTTTAATTATTTGTAAAAAAAGAATTAAATTATATATACTCTCTCTTTATTTTTCTTAACCTTAGTCATTGTGAATAAAGAAAAGACCATATTTTAACCTTAGTCATTGTGAACAATGAAAAACCATTGATAAATCGAAAATAAGTTATCATGCATTGTAGAATGAAAAACATTGTTCCCGATTAAAGAGTTAAAAGTTGTTTCGACATAAATTTGCTCATCACAATTTAAGTTGACTTCGAGTCACTTTAGAGTATAGCTTTGGTCTTCCCCAGCCTTAGACAAAAACTACAAAGTTGTAGAGCTTTGAGTCGTGAACATTCCACAAAAATTTTAGAATTTTTCAACATCGTATGAATTTATTTTGAATTTTTTAGTGACGGGTGTCGAAACAAACTTTCTTAAAAATATACATAATATTTATGTCAAAATTCGTCATAAACCATCAATTAAGCATGTATAAACCATTAGCAATTAATTAATAACCATATATCTAATATAAATAACACATAATCCATGGTAAACTTGCATGATTCTTATGACTCTATCATATTAACGATCAATAAAGTGATAAATAACGACTAATTAACAATTAACAACTTATTTATCACTACAAATTGCATACAACTTAGGGTTTGTCTAATTTATTTATTAAACCTAATTAGGGTTATGAAAACCTAATCAATCAAATAATAAGTATACAACATCATATTAAGTTTACACAATTTTAGATCTTTCGTTTTTAATGTAATTAAAAGCTATACGAACAGCTCGTGATGCCACTGTTGAAATTTATAAAATATCTTACACATATTAACACGTTAATAATCACGGGTACATAACGAAATAAATAAGATCACGTATAGGCAAGCAATTAACAAATGATAAAGAAAACGTACCTTTTAGCAATGCATTATATCACCTTTTCCGAATAACCAAATACCACTTTAAGATCAAACAATAATATCTCTAAATACACGCACCCATACGTTTAATCAAGCAATAAGTATGCTAGTACATTTGTGTTAAACAACCAATAAACCAAGCCACTTGAATCAATTAACGCACGAAATCTTATGGTTTCTTACCTTGGGTCGATCGCAACAAATCAAACACCCCTTAGGTTGTTTCCGTCCGATCGCACAAAGAGAAAGAGAATGAGAGATCTAGGCTCTGAACTTTTGAATAATGAGGATTACAAAACCTCCTTATATAGTCATATTTTACATGACAATCAAGCAAACAAGCCTAAAGCTCCTATGAGATTTGGTTCGGCCGACTACACAAAACAATGAAAGAAATTTCCTTATTTCTTTTTCCGGACTTTTTTTTTGTGTAATTATTTAATTATAATTAATTTACAATATTAAAATATATTAGTTAACGATTTATGCATGCGTCTTTTAAGCTCAAACAATTCTCAAACATATAATATTACATGTACACAATACAACTGTTAGTTTCACGGACACTACAAGAAAGTTGAGAACAGATGACGGGGGTTTCCCTAGCGACAAAATGTCGCCAGGGATAACCCCTTTTCCCTGGCGACAACGCTGACGTGGCGGTAAAGTAGGTTTACTTTTTGGTCAAAGTTTGACTAGAGTTTCCCTGGCGACATGTCGCCAGGGATAATCGGTCCAAAATCAGATACCAAGTGAAAGAGCACGAAATTTTCCCTCCAAGGTTTCCCTCGCGACATGTCGCCAGGGAAAACCTAGTCAAACTTTGACCAACTTATCCCTGGCGACATGTCGCCAGGGAAAACTCGTCCATCGTATTTAACAAAAAGTATGTTTGCTAATTACATGTCAAGATTATCCCTGGCGACAGGTCGCCAGGGAAACCGTCGCCATTTGTGATTAGTTTCAAAATTAAACACAAATGTTTAATTACATGTCAAGAATGTGTGGCGGGCTTTTACCCGCCAAATCCCAAATGTTTCCCTGGCGACATGTCACCAGGGAAACTCCCTGACATATATTTATTTTGTTTTTGCTTGTTAATTATTATTTTAACTATCGATCCGATGTTATTTAATTTTTGCGACGTTTATATAATAAAAATGAGACATTTATAAAACAAATATTTATTTATTCCAAATAATTATTATATTAACTATCGATCCGATGTTTAATTACATATCAAGAATGTGTGGCGGGCTTTTACCCGCCAAATCCCAAATGTTTCCCTGGCGACATGTCGCCAGGGAAACTCCCTGACATATATTTATTTTGTTTTTGCTTGTTAATTATTATTTTAACTATCGATCTGATGTTATTTAATTTTTGCGACGTTTATATAATAAAAATGAGACATTTATAAAACAAATATTTATTTATTCCAAATAATTATTATATTAACTATCGATCCGATGTTATTTAATTTTTGCGACGTTTATATAATAAAAATGAGACATTTATAAAACAAACATTTATTTATTCATAATATTATACATAGCCCTTGTGGAATCAAATGGAAAACTTAAAAACAGACATTACTAATCAACTTAAAGTTCGTGAAGTAGTGCAGCCGATTACTACTCAACGCTAAGATTTTCCATTTCATTTAAAAGCTCATGAAGTATTGCAGCCGATTGACATGCGTGGTCTTCAGGATGCCTTTCCATTTCTAGTCTTGCCTCTAACATCTTTATCTTTAGATCTTTGATCTTGCAATTTGAGCACTCAGTGGGTGCAGATTGAGAAGGACCTGTAGAAGAACTTGGATGTGAACCTTGAGGTGTTGAAGATCCAGGGGAAGATCTTATACGGAGTTCGAGATCAAAATCATCCTTCCATTTAAAATATTTACATCCATAATCATTTGTTTTTGGCTGTTACAAAGTAAACAAATAACATGACATGTCATTTAATAATCACACGTATTACATAACTAAAACATTTGATTGTTTACCTTCGAAAAATGACATGCATAATAGAGTTTACCAAAGCTATGAGGTTGATGTGACTGTCTCAACACAATATATCCCTTTCTACATGTACACTTATAAGCTTCACGGAGATCCATCTACTACCAAATCAGGTGGTGGTGGTGGTGAGTTTGGTAGGAGATGATAAGTGTGTGTGTGTGTGTGTGTGATCTGCTGATGATAAGTGTGTGTGAATCCTTTTATGGTCAAAAAGTGAGGGAAATAGTTAACATTTTCCCGCCAATGTTTTCCCGCCAACGTTTTCCCGCCAATAGTTAAACGTTGGATGTTCAATGGATGACCCGGTTTGTTATGGTTGTATGTTGGATGTTCAATAGATGATCCGGTTTGTTATGGTTATACGTTGGATGTTCAATGGACGACTCGACATGTGTTGGTTACACGTTAGATGTTCAATAAATGAGTCGGCATGTCTTGGTTAGACGTTAGATGTTCAATGGATGAGTCGGTATGCATTTGTTAAACATTAGATGTTCAATGGATGAGTCGGTATGTTTTGGTTACACGTTAGATGAGCTGGCAACATAGCTATGTTGAGCTGGCAAATGACTATACTCGTTGTGTAAGCTATTTTGGTGAGGTTACATCAAATGAAAAGCTTCTTTCTTTTGTTCAAACTTACGCGACTTGTTTGCCGGAACTCTTTTTGTCATCGATTCAAAACGGAAGCTGGTTAAAGATTTATTTGAATGGTTGTTCTGGGTACAAACCACCTTTTGAGTCGTTCATGCTTGAATCATCACTGGTGTATAATCTTCATAATGAATCGGTGCTTGTTGATATCCCATTGGTAGATGAGAAATTTTATGGTGATGAGATAAAAAATTACAAAGACGAGTTGAAAACAATAGGTGTTAGGTTTGAGATTCAAGAGGCTTGTGAATTTACGGGGAAGCATCTCAGGTCTCTTGCAGCTTCTTCGAAGCTTACGAAAGATAGTGTTTTGGCAATACTTAAATTTATCAAGTATTTGGGACAGACTAAGCTGTCTAGTGAGGACTTTATCAGCAGTATCAAAGGAGGAGAATGGGTTAGAACGTCTCAGGGTTATATGACTCCAACCGGTTCCGTTTTGCTTAGTGATGAATGGAACGCTGTTAAGCAAATAAGTGACGTTCCGTTTATAGATCACGCTTATTACGGGAATGGAATATTTTCTTTCAAGAAAGAACTTGAAGTGCTTGGCGTGTTAGTGAATTTCGATCACAACTGTTACCAGATTGTTTCGGACAACGTAAAGTCCTCAACTTTATTGACTTGTTTGTCACCTGAGGCGTTCTTACTGATATTAAAGTGCATACAGAAATTAGAATCATCTGATAAGTTGTTGGAAGAGGTTAAAAACTCAAAATGCTTGACAACAAACTTGGGGTACAAATGCCCATCAGAATGCTTTCAAGCGACAGGCTTCGTCATCTTCAATTAGTAACCAAAATGTTTTTTCGTTTCTGGAGTGCTGTAGAAAGTTGAACAAGATGGAGGTCAAATTCCCTTCAGAACTCAAGGATTGCATATTGGAAGAGAAGTGGCTAAGAACAGAATGAGGTGACTACAGATCACCCAATCATTGACGAAGAATATTAACTGATATCAGCAGCGGATGCCGGTTGGTTGCCAGTTTCCTCAACTTTCACTCAGATTTCGAAATCGTTTGTCGAATCTACAGTTACTTGTGTGATAAATGCTAAAGAAAAACGAATGATACATTGGGACAAACTGAACAACAAATTCTTTCTGCAGAAGTTGGATAGATCTTCCAGTTATAAGAACGTTATGACATATGCTTCTCAGTTTAGTGAAGTGATAGCGGACGGGATGTTGTGTGAGAATGAAGAACATGTAACCAAGCTTGGTTAGACGTTAGATGTTCAATGGACGACTCGACATGTGTTGGTTACACGTTAGATGTTCAATAAATGAGTCGGCATGTCTTGGTTAAACGTCAGATGTTCAATGGATGAGTCGGTATGTCTTGGTTAGACGTTAGATGTTCAATGGATGAGGCGGTATGCATTTGTTAAACATTAGATGTTGAATGGATGAGTCGGCATGTCTTGGTTACACGTTAGATGTTCAATGGATGACCTGGCATGTCTTGGTTACACGTTAGATGTTCAATGGATGAGTCGGTATGCATTTGTTATACGTTGGATGTTCAATGGACGACTCGACATGTGTTGTTACACGTTAGATATTCAATAAATGAGTCGGCATGTCTTAGTTACACGTTAGATGTTAAATGGATGAGTCGGTATGCATTTGTTAAACGTTAGATGTTCAATGGATGAGTCGGTATGTGTTGGTTATACGTTAGATGTTCAATAAATGAGTCGGCATGTCTTGGTTAGACGATAGATGTTCAATGGATGAGTTGGTATGTCTTGGTTAGACGTTAGATGTTCAATGGATGAGTCGGTATGCATTTGTTAAACATTAGATGTTGAATGGATGAGTCGGCATGTCTTGGTTACACGTTAGATGTTCAATGGATGACCCGGCATGTCTTGGTTACACGTTAGATGTTCAATGGATGAGTCGGTATGCATTTGTTATACGTTGGATGTTCAATGGACGACTCGACATGTGTTGTTACACGTTAGATATTCAATAAATGAGTCGGCATGTCTTAGTTACACGTTAGATGTTAAATGGATGAGTCGGTATGCATTTGTTAAACGTTAGATGTTCAATGGATGAGTCGGTATGTGTTGGTTACACGTTAGATGTTCAATAAATGAGTCGGCATGTCTTGGTTACACGTTAGATGTTCAATGGATGACTCGCCATGTCTTGGTTACATGTTAGATGTTCAATGGATGAGTCGGTATGCATTTGTTAAACGTTAGATGTTAAATGGTTACCGAATTAGAATAAATCGAGAAACTAAACGGAATAAATCGGAATGAATTTAGAAATTAAACTGACCGGGATGATATAGCTATTTTTTAAATAATAATAATAATTTTATAAATTGTAATAATAATAATTATTATTTCATAAATAATAATAATAATACATAAGTAACAAGAAACTTTATTTTCACAAAAATTATCCCTTGCGACATCTTTGACTATCCCTGGCGACATGTCACAAGGGAAACTATCCCTGGCGACATGTCGCCAGGGAAACGTGTGCTCACTTGACTTTCTAAAAAGTCAGCCAAGTTTCCCTGGCGACATGTCGCCAGGGAAACTTGGGCTCACTTGACTTTCTAAAAAGTCAGCCAAGTTTCCCTGGCGACATGTCGCCAGGGAAAATTGGGCTCACTTGACTTTCTAAAAAGTCAGCCAAGTTTCCCTGGCGACATGTCGCCAGGGAAAATTGGGCTCACTTGACTTTCTAAAAAGTCAGCCAAGTTTCCCTGGCGACATGTCGCCAGGGAAACTTGGTCACACCCCTCCAAAATTTTTCAATAACGCGCGCTTTTGGCTAAACGACAAAAGGCAAAAGTATCCCTGGCGACATGTCGCCAAGGATTGTCGACGGGGAAAAAAAAAACGCATTATTGACCAGATACCTTATCCTTTTCTCACAACACTTAACAAAAAAAAACCCATCTCCTCTTCTTCTTCTTCTTCCCTGCTGCTCCATTACCACCATCACCTCCACACCACCATCACCACGATCATTATCATCACCACCACCACTAGTCACACCACCTCACCACCACACTTGCACACGTGCACCACTTCGCCACCACTCTGCCGCCACTCCGCTGCCACTCCGCCACCATCATCACGCCTCCACTGCCACTCCCACGCACCATCATCTTAAACACCATCATCTTCACTAAAGGTTTAATTTTTTATTTCTAGATTAAGATTTAATTAATTGATTTTGATTTTGATTTTGATTAATATAGTTAATGTTTTGTTTTATGTTATTGTAGCCCGAGCCTCAACCGCAGCCAAGCCCGCCCACAGCCGACCGATCCCCGACCACAGCCGAGCTCGACCACAGCCGACCGAGCCCCGACTACAACGGTATGTTTTTTTTGTTTTTTTATTGTAATTTATTATAATACATGTTGTTTTTTATTTAGTATTTCATTTTAGATTCCCCGGCGACATGTCGTCGGGAATGTATAAACTTGTTAATTTGAGTGTTAAACGTAAATCCAAACACTCGTTATGCTAATTGTACTTGTACAGATGTCAGCAGATGTTGCAGGATCACACGGTGGTGACGGTGGTGGTGAGGATGAACCTCCTACGCCAAACATCCGCAGCGGTTGTTTCGCCGTATTTAGAAATAAAGGTAAGAATATTTGGATTATTGTAACACAATCAAAAATTTGGTGCATATATATGTTGCTTGCCTTGAATATTTATTACTTTGTCACTCACTTGATTTTTGCAGGCAAAGGCAAAAGAAAAGAAAATTTGGGCGGCAGAGCGGCCGGTAGAAAGACTCGAGGCATTAGCCGATGTATCGATTTGTTGGAGGAAGTTGGTCAGCATGGCCCTGTCCCGATAGATTTTGAAGAAAAATCTCACCGGCCTCGCGGCACGCATGCTCAGCATTTATCTAATTACATCGGAGATTGTATCAGGAGGCTCGTGCCACTGTACTACCCAAGTTGGGCTGATGTCCCTGATGAGATCGAAACATTGGTTTGGGCGAACATAGAGGTCAGTTATCATTTTTATGTTCATAACATTATTGTGTTTATTTATTTAATGATGTATATATTTAAATAAATTTGTTTATTTATTTATATCATATAAATAAATAACAAATTTAAATAAATATACAAATTGTATCTTATTTATTTATATCATATAAATTTTTTTTAAATATATATAAAAAAATTAGAATAAATATAAAAAAATTTAAATAAATATATATTTGATGAGAATAATGTAATAAGTTTTTCGGATAAGCTGTTTTCAAACAGCTTATCCTGATATGCTTATCAGAACAGGCTGTTTGAATACAACTTATCTTGATAAGCTTATCAGAACAAGCTGTGTGAAAACAGCTTGTTCTGATATGCTTATCAGGATAAGCTGTTTTCAAACAGCTTGTCCTGATAAGCTTATCACGATAAGCTGATTTCAAACAGCTTGTCCTGATAAGCTTATCAGAACAAGTTGTTTTCAAAAAGCTTATGCTTATTAGGATAAGTTGTTTTTATTATAAAAAATTAAATAAATGAGTAAGCCATTAAATAAATAAACAAAATAATGTATAAATTATATCTCTAACTCTAACTCTGTTTTTGTTTTATTTGTTGTATATGAATGCAGAATCAGTTTAATTTGACGCCACACAAGAGTGATCCTGGTAGATGGAAGGAAATACGTGGCGACATCAATCAAATGCTTACAAAGAGTTATAATTCTCGAAAAAATACGCTCAAGACAAAGCATTGGGTCCGAGACATCGATACCGGCAGGGTAGATATCGACAGAGTCCGCAGCGAGCGTCCAGAGGAAATTACTTCAGAGGACTGGGAGAAACAGATCGCACTTTGGAGTAATCCGGATTACGAGAAAAGATGCCAGACGAACTCCCAGAACCGGTCTAAGCAGAAGACGCCGAGTCGGCAGGGATCCCGATCGTTGGCACGCCTTCGAGACCAAGTGGTGAGAAATTCTATAATTAATTTACATACATATATGTCTTTGATTATATGTTTTGGTGTGTTGTGATTTTTTGTTTTGAATTTGCTTCATTCTATATATGCGTGTCTATGTATGTACAGACGCAAGCTGCAATTGAAGCTGATGTGCCACCCCCGACTGTCATTGATCACTTCTTCATTGCGCACACCGACCAGGATGGGAATTTTCCTTGCGATGCGGACCGCGTTATGTATGTAAGTATTTTTTTTAAATTAATTAATTAATTAATTTTTGGATATGCCTTGGTTTTTTACTATTCCTTGCCGATAAATAATGTACCAACCCGACTAATATATAATATACTAACTGTCGTTTGTTTTTGTCACTTCATTAGGAGGAGATGCTTGCGATGAAGGCTGAAGGAAAATATACGGACGACGAGATCAACCGTATCGTCCGAGGTGGAAAGCAGCGAGGCCACATGCCCGGTGTCGGCCAGATAGTGCCGAGAAGGAGTGCTCACTATATTCCTCCTCCTCCTCCCGTCGACCCACGGTTGGAACAAGGGGCTCAAGTGTTTAACTTTATGAGAAGTGACGATAGGTTTGCCGATGCGTTCGCAGCATTTCTATCGGGTGGTGCTAGCGGGAGTGGCACGGGAGGCAGCGGTAGTGGCGCCGGTGGGAGTGGTAATGGTTAGTATGCTTGTCTTGTTTTTCCTACCTTAGCATGCAAGTTTAATAATTGTAAACCCTGAATTGCAAGTTTAATAAGTGTAACTAGGAACTTTGTACTCAAGTTGTGACATGTATTTGTATTGATCGAGAGGTTACATGTTATTGTGTTTTGGTACTAGATTCGTGGTAGATTTTTAGTATTTTTATCTTCAGGTTTTGTATTTGTATTCCCAGGTTTTGGTAGATTTTTTCCGGAAAAATTCCGGAAAAAATCTGGAAACAGCCTGCTGTGCAGGCAGCTAAAAAAAAAAATGTCAAAGTTTCCCTGGCGACATGTCGCCAGGGAAACTTTGGCTTATTTGACTTTCTAAAAAGTCAGCCAAGTTTCCCTGGGGACATGTCGCCAGGGAAACTCAAAAAAAACATTGACTTGTCAACGCCAGGCGTTGACTCGTCAACGTTACGTCTAGTTTCCCTGGCGACATGTCGCCAGGGAAACTCAAGAAAAACATTGACTTGTCAACGCCAGGCGTTGACTCGTCAACGTTACGTCTAGTTTCCCTGGCGACATGTCGCCAGGGAAACTCTAGAAGAACATTGACTTGTCAACGCCAGGCGTTGACTTGTCAACGTAACGTCTAGTTTTCCTGGCGACTTGTCGCCAGGGAAAAGTGAGGTTTAATAACCTGTTTAACTTAAGTTCCTTAATCAGCCATATTTTCCCTGGCGACACATGTCGCCAGGGATACTATCCCGCACCAACTCCAACGTGGCACCAATTTTTGAACCAAAGAGTTTGCGGGGCCCACTTGTCGCCAGGGAAATCCTAATTTATCGCCAGGGAAACAATCCCGCACCAGCCTTTCTTGGCGAGGTTTCCCTGGCGACATGTCGCCAGGGATTCATCTTCCCTGGCGACATGTCGCCAGGGAAACGTCGCGAATTTGGCCAGGGAAGGCAGCGAATATTGTAGTGGGATAATCTTGGTAGCTAATCTCAGTTCCTACATCATGTAGATATCTAAAGTTTAAAATAAATTAAAAGCTTAATTTTTTCAACCACAAAATAAAAATTGTGATCAACTTATCAATATTGTTCATTTTCTTATGCTTCTATGGGTCTATTATCTAGTATTTAAAAGATACTGCTAAATTAAGTTGAACGTGATACATTTAAAATCGATACGGATCAAACAATTTTGATCCGAGATTTTGGACTATTTTGATTCTTGATCTGGTCTGTTCGATTCAGTCCGACCAAATATTTCGTCGATTGTGTCTAATAGAACCGTACCGAATCGACTCGCTCTAAACCGGATCATTTTGACTCGATCTTGATCTAAGTTTTTAACTATTTCGATTTTCAATTCGGTCTAGTATTATGATCCGATCCTGGCCCAATGCTCATCCTACTACTAATGACTTTGCTTTTTCATGGCCACTTGTTTCAATTAGTCATTGCTTTTTATATGTTAATATTTGAGTAACGTTTAAGATATCAAAGAAAAGTAGAATAGGAGATGTCAAAGCTTCACTTCATATTTCTCCCGTGAAGTTAGAGTACTACTACTTTGTACACGATGCCGTATGTTATTCTAAATTTGGTAATCAAAAGTCACAAAATCATGTGAAAATTTAGGCATTCACGTGCATTATCAAGAAAAGCTCTCTTATTAGTGACCACAAAAACAAAATTTGAAAAGAGATTTATTAATGAAACAAAAGAACTTACACGGGATTACAAGTATGAACAAACAATGGCCAAGTCACTATGTTACTTTTCACGTCGTTGTTGCGACAAAAAACAAATACACAACTGCTTCCGGGGTGACCAAGTTTATAATAGCTTGCGACGATCATGATGATTAAAGACGGATTTATATGAGAATCGGGTACAGATCACACCAAATTTGAGGTTACAAAGTGTATTTTTTTTCTAAAACATGTTACTATTTTAATATGTGTAACACCCAAGGTTGCAAAAGTTGCTAGGCGCTAATGAGACGGTGACGACTTTCGAGACAGAATTTATTTAGGCGCCGCCTAGGTGGAATAAAATTTTATGCGTATAAATATTATAAATAATATGTATGACATAAAAATATACTTCTACTTTCAAATAATTCGAATTTCTTGCAAAATAGACAAATAAAACATAATAATTTAAGTGCTTAAAACTTCAAACGTGAACATATAATTCAATTGATTCAAATTTCATACGAAAATCCATTACTTTATGTTTATAATCATTGGTTCATCTCTTATTTTAAGATGTTACGTTAAAATAAATATGAGCACTATATATTATAAAGAAAACCCTTAATTTTTTATAAAAAAATATTGACTTTTTATTGACTTTCTTGACTTTTTTGACCGCCTATCCTTAGGCGCTGCCTAGGCGGAGTATGACCGCCTAGCGCCTAGCCCTTGTTTTACAACATTGGTAACACCCCAAAAAAAAGTTTGTACTACTTCAATTTAACCTAAAAATCCTTGCAACACTTTTTAAAAGAAACTAGGATACTCGAGCGATGCAGCGGTCGGTACCCTGTGATTACCGGAGAATAACAAAAAGAAAATGATCCCGATCAGACTCGATCACTCAATTTTATAGGATTCGACCGCTTCGTTTTTGGACTCCTTTTATTTGCCAGCCGAGTCGGTGGCCAATCATGTTTCCCGGTCGAATCTGTTTTCGAACGATTTTATTATATCTATGCTTTTAATTATTTTACAATGTAGATAAATAATGGGTAAATTAATTAGTATTAATTATTTTTATTTTAAAGTGTGTATTAATTATTATGTATTAATTAGTTTAATGAGTATTAAATTATGCGTGTATCATTTAATTAAGAGTTCTAATAATGTTTTTATGATTGTATATTATGCATAAATAAATGTAAGTTAAAAATTCAAGTATATTAAAATAAAAGATTAATATGCTTTATAAGTAAACATAAATTGTAGAATATCAGATAAAAATTTTTGAGTCTGCCTCTAATCATGATTTAAAAATTAACACGCCAATCATAAAAAGCATCTTTTACTCGGTTTAAGCATATACGATGGTATATATATTTAAGCCCGTAAATTATTTAATTCAGAAACCATTATTATTATTATCCTTCAAAAAAAATATAAAAAAAAATATGCACTTTTAGCACACATTAGTCTTTTTCAAAGTTTCAAAACCTAGCTGTTCTGTAACAAGATAATATTTCTTATTAATCAAGCAAGCAAACACAAGGTCCCCCCATTAAAACGACCCCAAATTTACAAATATCCAACCCCAAACTTGAATAAAAAATTCCTCCTACATATATATAACAAGGAACACAAAAGCATGAAACCATGAATATGCCTTACACACATACACATTCACATACTGCGTGCAAATTTTCGTAACCAGATCTCAAAAAAATCACAGTTTTTACGTCGAAAAATGGTGACGGTCGATAACGATGAGAGCATACGAAAGGTTACGATTACAGGGAATATAAGTAAACGTTATCAGATACAGAAGCTAGAAGTGTACAATGAGATCCTTCAACGACTTAAAGAAGCTGGAAATGAGGAAGCCCTAAAACCTGGTTTTGATGATGATCTTTTGGCTCATTTTAATAGTCTTCCGAATAGGTATATATTTGCTAAATCATATCATATTTATTTTATTTTACTTTCTAATATGGTTAACCTAGGTTTTACATTTTGCAGTTTTATAGTACATATGATAGATTTATATGTTATAGGCGCACTAACACATGTATGATTTGAATGTTTATTCGGATTAAGAATTTTCATATGCATAAAAGGAACACTTGTGAATTTGAACTTGTTATTAGATGTTTTAACCGAATGTGTTTGTTCTTAAGATGATCATCAAATGAGGGTAAGTTGTTCATAAGTAGCCAATGTTACAATCATCTCAATGATGTGGAATGTGTATTTACCTTCTTCAAAGTAGTGAAATTTCAGTCTGGATCTTTCTAGCTGAGATCCGTATAATAACAGATAGGCGTCTTTGTTTATTTGGGTTTTGTATCGCTGTATATAGTTTATTTACAATTTTTTAATTATCTTAGATATCATTGTTTATTTGTGTGTGTGAGAGAGAGTCTTTTAAATTAACGCAACTTGGAATACTTAAGTCGTGAATATTTAATTTATATGCGGTGCATTTTCTATGCTGAATGAAGGTATGCACTTGATGTAAATGTTGAAAGTGCCGAAGATGTACTCATGCACAAGCGATTATTGAGTCTAGCACATGATCCTGCTAATGGGATTGCATTAGACGTCCGGATAGTACAGGTACATCTGATTTAACAATAGTACCATAATTGAATATATAATTATATACAATTGTCGATTTAGGTATAGTTGTTACCATCATTGAATATTACAAAGGGAGGGATAGGGCATTACAAGGATAGGTATTACCCATTTGCAAATCTGCAATTGCATGTGCTATGCCTGTATATGTAATGTTGGCCATCTCTTTACATTTTGCATGCTGCTCAAGTCATTTCTTTGCCACCAACATTAGTCTTCTACAGTTATTAATAACTTGATGCCTTGATGACATCTCACATCTTTCAGAAAAGAATCATTACGTTAAGAACATCGACAATGCATCAAGTCCTCAAAAACTTTATGCATTTAATGCATAACAGATTAGGGACGACTAATGTTTATCGAGTCATGGTAAAAAAGCTTTTCAAACAGCCTATAATGAAATGCAAAAAACCTTTTCAAAAAAGCTTTTAATCACTTGACACATTCTGTATGCTCTAATATCTGAGATATATGGACCCCGATGGACAATTATTAGTTATTTGACGTGTGTACACTTTTTTTTAATTCACTCCACCTAGCTAGGTATTTTCTTCTTTTTTGTTTCCTCGTGTTAAAAAATAATTGATACATATAATCTTTGTTATTAAGATCATTCTTTCTTTACTGGTGTAACAAGTCTAAATAATATTGCTTATATGCAGGTTTCTACAGTGACTGAGAGTAACTCAGATGATATAGTCAATTGCAGCTCACCAGGGAACCAAATCGCCCAAAGGTACAATTGTAGATACATGTACATTATAACCTACGACCACAAATTAGTTTATTGGATAACTAAATCTTTATGCAAGCTAAGTGTCACTTAAATGGTTCTAATACTGCATGAGGCCAATTTTCAGTATCTACGTATTATTTTTTTTCTTGTCCATCTTACATCTTTTATATCTTTCGGATCTTCAATTTTGTTAAGTGGTGATAAATTTTATGACAGCACTCATCCACCACCTGCCTTTGGGTCATCAACTAATCTTGAAGCTCTCGCACTTGAAGCATCAGGCCAGAGTGAGAATGCTGAGATAAATAGCCCCATAAACTTTTCCAGGTATATATATTAGTGATGCTGATATTTTTCGTGATCTAAGAAGGCAGCCTGAAACACTAATCATTTTCCACTTGAGATTTAGACTCCACTGGTAAACACCCAGTGAAATGCCATGTCTTCTTATGAGAATCACTACAGATTTATGGCTTGTTATACGTACTGTATTACTGACATTAACAGATAAACTAATGCATTAGCAGCAAAAAGTATGATAATGTTTTTCTCAAAAAACAGTATCAAGTTGAATGCTATATTATTTTTTTATTTTTTATTTTTTTATTTTTTTTATTTTTTTTAGAACGGCAATTTTTACAACTCACACAACTATCTCACAATTTCTATCTCACATGTCTCCACCGAGACTTGAACCCACAACCTTAAGGTTAGAGGGCAACTCACATACCGCTAGACCAAGAGGCCTTTGGTGTTGAATGCTATATTATTTTTCACTACATTATAAATACAAATTCTAGAACTAAAGCCGATCATCTTATAAATCGATTCAGTTGCCTGACATGGCATGTGACCTTGTGATAGTCATCATGCTATTATCAGAACTTTCCTATGCACATTTGAGTTGCAAGCGTTACCTAGTTTCTAAAGGTATAACACAGAATTAATACACGATATAAACCGCACATATATCCATTCAATATATCCATTAAATTTAAATGCCTATTTGTTTCTCCAACACCTTTTGTTAAAACTGTTATTGCTTTTCTGCTAGGGCCTTATACACAATCTGTTTGTATGCAATCATCCTTAAGATTTAATTAGACTCTTGGCTGAAGCTGGTTATAAATGGATAACACTCATGTTATTTATCAAACAGCTTACTCAATGTTGTTGGTTATTATACAGGCCAATGCATGAAATCACCTTTTCAACAGATGACAAGCCGAAGCTTCTGAATCAGGTACGTATTTGTTCCTTGACAACAATTATTATTTTCCATATGCTTAATCCGTACATTCTACATTAGTGGGCACTTTAACAAAAAAGGGCATGCTTATTTCACTAAATGGCTTCTTTACACGACATCATTTCGATGCCTTTGTTTATTTACTCAAGAAGACGAATTGCATATGTTTATCAGCCTTCTTTTAGCCTAATTTATTGTATTTTCTCTATACTTGGTTACTTTTTTGAACACGAATTTGAATTGTATCTAATGCTTGATCCCAAGGCTGTACCAAAAAGCTTGATGTCTTTTTGTGCAGAGTGATTTAAATGTTTTTGAATTATCTTACAAGTTATATTTTGCAGTAATGAATATTTGGATGTGCAAAATTTCAGTTGACAACTTTACTGGATGAAGTAGGACTGAATATTCAGGAAGCACATGTTTTTTCTACAGTAGACCGCTACTCATTAGATGTCTTTGTCGTTGATGGTTGGCCATATGAGGTATATATCATAAATGTATTACATATATGATTTACTATAAAAATTTGTATTTCCGTCTTAAAAAATTACCTATAGAATTAGTTGCAAGTATCAACAAGTACTTGCTTTTCAAAATTTTAAGCCAATCGCTAGTTATGTATGTCTGTTATGTGTCTCACTCTGACTTTAGGTACCAGAATGGTTATTGACATTTGATTTCAAATTACTTTGATCTGTCAATCACAAGTATGTTCTTAGAAAAGCATCAGTTAGGAATACATTTTAGGAGGATCTTTATTTTTTTTCTCTCATGTTTTCAATTCTTATTAGGTTTTGACTCGAAAAAGTTTTCAGATTGACAGCTATTATAATGAGACCATGACACACGTTAGAAACCATAGGAATATCTCTTTCTAAATGTATATGGCTGAGCTTCCATTTCTAATTATTGGTCAGTATTAGCTTGATCCACGATAATTTACTTCGTACAAATAATTTGAAGTCACATCCTCTAAATTTATAACGAAAATAAGTTTCATGTCCGACCCAGAATATATAAGTTGTTGACTTGTTTCATGCTTATTCTTCAGAATAACTTTAGGATCAAGCTATGTTATGCTTTCATAGAAACTATCATCTATTGGATATCGCGGGTTAATGAAAGTTTCTTGATACATGTTTTCAGGAAACTGAACAGCTCCGAGACGCATTACAAAGAAAACTTTCAAAACTTGAGGTATGTACTTATTTAAAATATAAAAAATTGGGTAATTAAAGATGTACTTATTTAAATTTTGGCATAATATCGTAAGTCTATGAGCTTCATACATCACGTTCGGTTCATTGTAGCTGTGTTCCAATCAATTATCACATATTACAAGTATTCATGTTGACATGGTGGTTACTCCCATAGTCCCATGCTCTCATTTGAGACAAGAATGAAAGAACGAAATGTAGTTACTAATTATCCGTAATTAAGTAAAGCACATGTCTTATGTAATCAAATTTTATTAATTGTTATGTTGGCAGGTAAACTTTACATAGGTAATTAAGTGCTCGGTACTTATGTCTAGTCGTGCATGATAATCTTCACCAAATTTATACAAAATGAGTCACCTCAATTCTAATGTTATTGCTGGAAGCTTTACCGCTTCTGCATATTTTGAGGTCTGCAAGTACTAGAGTGGTTATATAACCTCTCCACCAAAGTACAGCTAAAATTAACCCAACAAATGTACACGAACCAATCACAATACCAGCTATAGCTCTAGCAGAGAATCCTCTTGGTCCTGTACCGACATAGAAGTCTGCAAACGAGAGAATCAAGAAGTCACATTAGCACTTTAAAGTGAGAACTGTGAAAAATACATCAAAGTGGAAGGATAAAACTAACTTGGTGTTATTGTGATAGCGGATATAAGTGGTCCATATACACCTCGATCTGGAATTGCAGTAGTCCCTTTTCCTGCCCAGTACAAGTGGATATCTATAGTGCTACCGATAACAACAATATTATCGAAATCTCGGTAGATACCCTTTCCAACACCATTAGCTGCTTCCACGATGTTAAAATCTTTCAAATACCGAACCCCCTATGTGGAAAAAGCATAAATCTTAGTAACCAGTTCCCACATTTCGTTATACAATCTAAAAAAATCAGGCGAAGTGTGCAAGTTTTGGACTGCAGTCTTTTTGGGCAAAGAATTTTGGACTGCAGTCTATTTTGGTTGACAAACTTTATTTGCACTCGCAGATTTTTATTAAGTTAGCCGTTTTGCGAGTGACTGGTTACTAGATCGGAAATCAGACGAACATTCCTTACCAATAACACAATTTTGTCCCAACAAAAAAATTGGCATATCGCTTACTTGGATTGATACATCGAAATAGCGTCTTCCTGTACTACTAAATGTCATGTAAGGGTTTAAAGAGTCATCTTCAGATTTCAGAATATGCTTCCCTAGATGTAAATGGTTTGCAATTTAGCCCACGTAGTGCAAATACCATATGCTGAAACCGATAATTGAAATAGGTAAACGCTGAATTAAGATTGTTTAATAAGTATGTGATACTCGTCATCACTCACATGCTGATACTGTAACGTTTTGCTCTTTCTTCATGCACTTACCTTCTTGTACATGTCCTATCTGAACTTTCAGGTTCTTACACTGGGATAGATGATTAGGAAAAGAATGTCTAGTATTGCTTAAAATAGACAATATTGGTTGTACAATATTATACTCATTCGAGTATATATGTGCCTGCTAGCCTTGGTGTTGAGCTTGTAAATTAAAATCTCTTCTTTGTGTCAATTTACTATATACTCCTTTCTTTGATGCTAACCAGATTTCAATTTCTGTGCATAAACAGTCTTCGTCAGATCAGTGTTCATCGTCTCCCGTAAGCAATCACTTAAGAATACCTAACGACGGGGCTGATGTATGGGAAGTTGATCCACAGTTTTTAAAACTTGGCCACAAAGTTGCATCCGGATCTTATGGTGATTTGTAAGTCCTATATGACTCAGCACTTCTTCCTCCTCAAATCAAGCGCACCTTTAGCCTTTGGTTTTTGTCCCAAATTAAATAATCCTTTTCATCAGTTTTGGCTGATTAAATGAGCATGATTAAAAGTATTTAACATCAAAATACATACAAAATGACTTTCTTTTAATGAATACTTAAAAGAATATATCTACTAGATATAATTTACATATGGAAAGTAATAAACAAGTATCTCAAATATTCCATGTTGAGCAAAAGGCGTTTTTGGAGAACCCCCTATGTCATGGACCGTTTATGATTTTACATGTGGATCATATGTGGGGATCTAAACTTAACATTTAGAATAACTCTAATTGTAGATATAAAGGTACATATTGTAGTCAAGAGGTGGCTATAAAGGTGCTCAAGGCTGAGAAAATAACCTCAGCTATGCAGCAAGAATTTGCACAAGAAGTTTATATCATGAGGTTTGTCATCATTTACCATGAAACTTTTGGCTGTACCAATTTGGATGCAGAGGTTTAAATATATATCAATGTGGTTGCACCCAAATTTTCCAACCTTTTTATATTGTTTTTGGAACTTACTAAGCTGTACTAGTTTACAGCTTTTGTATCTTCTAATCAGTATTTTTAAACGTTCCCTAGCTAAGAAGTCAGCATCTTTTTATATGAAAATGATACTGAAATACGCTTCTATTTTGTATATGCAGGAAAGTCAGACATAAGAATGTTGTACAGTTCATAGGAGCATGCACCAAACCTTCCAACCTGTGCATTGTAACTGGTAAGTACTGATAGCTATTTGAAGTTTTGTCAAGCATGTAAAGAAGAATTTTATTTTTTTTCGTATGTGATATCTTATCGAGGATTACTATATTAGTAACTGCATCGATCTTAACTTTTATGTGACACAGAATTCATGAGTGGGGGAAGCGTGTATGATTATTTGCACAAACAAAAGGGGACGTTTAAGCTTCCATTGTTACTCAAGGTTGCACTTGACATATCAAGGGGGATGAACTACCTACACCAGAATAATATAATACACAGGGATCTGAAGGCTGCAAATCTTCTGATGGATGAGAATGACGTAAGATTCTTAATTTTTGATAGAATAATTTGATTAGCAATCTTTATAGCGTATTAGTATAGTACTTCATTTTCTAGCTAATGGAAATTCATTAATTATTTCCATATACCATTTATTTAGAAGTCTTTATTCTTCATGATGCTTAGCCAAAAATCTATGTAATGCTTCATATTCAGGTCGTTAAGGTAGCTGATTTTGGTGTTGCTAGAGTCAAGGCTCAGACTGGTGTCATGACAGCCGAAACTGGGACATATCGATGGATGGCTCCTGAGGTGCCTGATTTTTCCTATCAAGCTTTATAATGATACTTTATTTTTTATATAAGTTCATCTGTTTGATGTTAACTTTATACGTCATGAAAATGAGCACGCATAATTTCTTTAGCATATATCAATAACTAATGTCCCATGAGATCTGCAACATTAGACAAGGTATACGATTTTAGAGATTATTGTGAGCATTAGACCTGAATAACAATGTGCAAATAGTTGGTATAAGTTGAACAATTCCAAGAAATAACCAATGTTCATAAAACATCCTAAAACAGATAGTGTAACCATTTTTAAAGATCATTTATTGTTTCTGAATTGTTCTCAGGTTCTCAATAATACGCATATGTACTCCCTGTGTTTCATATAATCTTGTACACTTAACTTCTTGGATGTTCCATGTAATTACAATCTCCCCTCTATTAAATCATTACAAATGCATTTTCTTATGATACTTTTTGTTACGCCAAAGGTGATTGAACACAAGCCCTATGATCTCAAGGTGGACGTTTTCAGTTTTGGGATTGTTTTGTGGGAGTTACTAACCGGAAAGGTATTTTTTGTTGGTCATTAAAAGTTCACTTCGTTCAATACTATGTGAAATAATAATTATATTCATGTATATTTGTTTGTCTAGCTTCCATACGAGTACTTGACGCCAGTACAAGCAGCCATTGGAGTGGTTCAAAAGGTAAACTGTCAATTAGCCCTTCTGTTATCTGCAAAAATCTTTATTTTTCGCATACCATAATGGAAGTCTTTTATTTTCAGCTTGTTGGGACTAAGGTAGTCTATTTCTTCTTTTCACAGAGTGAATATGACACATTATTATTCCAATTTTTCAGGGCTTACGGCCTACTATCCCGAAGAACACTCACCCAAAGCTTGCAGAGCTGCTTGGGAGATGCTGGCATAAAGACCCAAGTTTAAGACCCGACTTCACTGAAATCATAGATATTCTAAAGAGAATAACTTTCGAGGTACACAACTAATCTTAGTTCATGCTTGCTTGATATTTCCCTCTGATATATTTTTTAAACGACAATTGATATTAAGAACCTAGAAATTGAAACACCATATCTGCTAGTATATATTATTCCAAGTTTTATGGCAACGAACTTATATTATCATCTAAGTGTATTCGACGCCAGTGCCCATAGAAAGGGACCAAAAGCATGATTCTGGTTCATGAAACCTCCTTGGTAGCTACGAAGAACAAATTTCCTTTATGTGAAAAAACGGTTTTAGCGACTCAAATCCGTCACCTTAAGTTCAAACAAAAGTAACCGTATCATCTATTTCAACTTTTCAAGGCTCTCCCCTTAGCATTTGCATATATTGTTTTCAAACTCATACTGGTGACTTTTCCATTCAAGTAACCATCCTAGCTGCTCCAACCCCTTGCCATTCATTAGCAATGGCAGATTCGGAAGGATCAAATACAGTAAGACTGTTCATTTAGTGATCACAATCTTTCGGAATTTTTCTTTTTTCATAGTCTCGGTAATGTTTCAACTATTTCGAGAATTGGAGACACTGTCGGGTCAAATGGGGCATCTTTACGTAGTTGTCTGAAAATGAATTGGGTTGAATGCCCCGAAAGTGGCCCAAATGTATTTCAGTGCTTACAACATGCCTACCATTTTTTCATAAATAGTAGTAGAATAATATTATTAATATATATATTTTTAATTATAATCGCGCATTTGATATATTAATTACAGTATCTACTAAATCTAACAAATAAAAAAAAAGTGTTGGCGGGTCAACACAGTCAGACCCATTTATTACTTTGCCACATTAAACTAACCAATGTACGATGGGTCTTTTTCCAGGTTGAAACTGCCGAGGAACGACGGACAGAGAAAGGATCAGGTAGATTCCTATCGCTACTTAGACGGGGGCATTGAACTCCAACTCAAATAGATACTTAACTATACTTGGCTTCTTAAATGGCTCGTTGTCTACACATCCTGTAGAGTGTTGTTGGATATTCATTTTTTTACTTGGCTTTGTAAGTACAGTTTAAAGATATAGAAAATTGTACAATCGAAAATCATATATAGTTGCAAGTTAGTATAAGATTTTGATTCTCACCCAAATAAAGTGCATCTTCTTATATCGAATAATTCCTCTAAATAATATGTCAAAACTTTCAAATATAGGGCTTCTGTCTTTATTAATGGCTGCAATTTATATTCACAGCTCTTTAAGTTTGAATAAAAGTAGTGAAATTTGGAATTTGATGACTGCTGTGAAACATAGCTGTTGTATATTAAACAACTTTAATCAGTTAAGAATGTTAATGGCTACAAAGGTTAGGCATAAAAGTTTAGTAGTATTATTTACCAGCAGAAACCTTGTGGGCAAAATAATTCAGTTTGTACTAGATTAACCAACTAAACAAAAACCTCGTTACACGCCTCGACCCCTATATAAACTCATACTTGATATACTAATACTTCATTCATCGCCTCTCTATCCCCATGGATTCACTTGCCTTCATTTTCACAACTTTCATCCTTGCGGTTGGCCTCTATTGGTTAGTCTCCATGTTTGGAGCAACTGATGAAAAAAGAAAACGCGCTGCAACTGATGTGGCCTTTGGCTCCATTGACAGTCAAAATGTCAAGGACATGTACTACAAGTATGCGTCTTTTTTCCGCCGCTCTAGTGAGATTAAGAAAGATGAACAAGTCCCTAAATTCGTGAACGTCTTCTATGACCTAGTTACAGATATGTATGAATACCTTTGGGGTCAATCTTTTCATTTTTCACCTTCAATCCCTGGAAAAACCAAAATTGAAACCGCTAGAATCCATGAAGAAATGGCTGTAGACTTAATTAACGTTAAACCTGGTCAAAAGATCATAGACGTAGGATGTGGTGTTGGAGGCCCCATGCGTGCAATCGCTGCTCATTCAGGTTGCAATGTAGTTGGAATTACGATAAATGAGTATCAAGTGAGCCGAGCCAAGGCTTATAACCAAAAAGCCGGAATGGACAAACAATGCCAAGTCGTTTGTGGTAACTTTCTTGAAATGCCTTTTGAAGATGAAAGCTTTGATGGGGCGTACTCAATTGAGGCGACTTGCCATGCACCTAAACTCGAGGATGTCTATCGTGAAATTTTCAGGCTATTGAAGCCTGGATCGATGTATGTTTCGTACGAATGGGTGACTACGGATTTGTATCATGCTCAAAATCCAAAGCATGTGGATATCATTCAAGGAATCGAGAGAGGTGACGCCTTGCCAGGGCTAAGGAGTTACACTGACATAGCTGAGACCGCTAAAAACGTTGGGTTTGAGGTAATCAAGGAGAAGGATTTAGCAAAACCACCTGCAAACCCATGGTGGTCTAGATTGCAAAAGGGAAGATTCGATATATGGAGGAGGCATATGATGGTTGTGGTACTAGAAAAGCTTGGATTTGTGGCTAAAGGTACAGTTGATGTTCAAGAAATGTTGCTACAAGCAGTGCTTGATCTTGCAAAAGGTGGCGAAACCGGAATCTTTTCTCCAATGCATATGATCTTATGCAAAAAGCCCGAGAAATCTCAACAATTAGCATGATCATATCATGGAAATTTTCGTTTTAAAATAAAAACAAAGTCGTGAAACACTTGTTGTGATCTTTAAACATAGCAATAATAAATGTATTTGCCTATAGCCTATAAAGGGCGGAGCTCTTCAAAGGACGAGGAAGGATCGTGACCCTCCTAAGATCTGAGCTTGTAATATAATTTCTTTGATGTACCAAAGTTAATTTTGTTGTTTTATATCAACTGCCCCTCCTAAAGTTATCAGAAAATCTTTCAAAATTAGTAAGAGGCTAAGAGTGGTACATGCATATCAATGGAATTACACGTTGAGTTGGAATTTAATACTTAGAACTGCCATATTATTACTACCAGGTTTTGATCCATACTGTTCGTGCGTTTTTTAAAGACTTGATCCTCACTTGACATTACTAATTCTTAAAACTTAATTCTTCTGAATCTCATCCCTTCCAACAAAATTCTTCAAGCTCCGTCACTAAGCCTATTAGTTTTATGTTGGGTACATGGCGTCTGAGCTATATGCCTATTAGGTTTATGTTGGGTACATGGCGTATGAGCTATTGAGCTATTGAGCTATGCATGAACATGCCTAGATTAATAAGTATTTGATACGCGTGACGCGTCTTAAATAAAAAGTTTACCTGCCGTGTAAACATAAACCAGTTAGGCTACCCGCAACGCTCACTGAAAATGTCGGTCGCCTATCGGTCGCCACCGAGTCGCCGCGTTGCGGCGATTCGGTCGCCGGTATCGGTCGGGCACAAATCGACCTTAGTCACGACCTGGGTGTGAAATGTGTCTTGGTATGCTTTGTGACAAAAAAAATCAAACGGTATGATTTTAAAAAATTATAGCCGTTTAAAATTTTAAAAGTTTTTAAATATTTTCTATAAATACCCTATCTTATTACCAATTATCACAACAAAGTAACACACAAATCTCTAAAAATGTCTTATGAATTGTTTTTTGCCGACTCTTCCGACGACGAAGAAGAAGTTACTAGTGAGTTAGAAGCTTTTACGCAAGCTTGCGCACAAGCTTATGAAGCATCACGCCCCAAAAAACGGACGTATATATATAGAGATTATCAGGGTGCACATAATCGTCTAGTAGATGCGTATTTTACTGAAGGGCCGCAATATGTTGCAGACATTTCGTGAACGATTCCGAATGGATCGCGATTTATTCTTACAAATTGTTGACGATTTGAAAAATAACTATTCTTAATTTCGAAACTCAACGGATGCTATGAATCGAGAATGTCTTTCGCCCTTGCTGAAGTGCACATCCGCTATTCGTCAATTGGCGTACGGAGCCGTGCCTGATTCTCTAGACGAATATTTGCAAATGGGTGCGACAACAGCCCGACAGTGTCTTCGACAGTTTTGTACCGGCATAATGCAATTATATGGTACAGAGTACTTGCGAAAGCCTACTTATACTTACATCGAGAAACTTTATTCTCGTCACGAGGAAAAACACGGGTTTCCTGGGATGCTAGGAAGTATCGATTGTACACATTGACCGTGGGAGAATGTCCCGTTGCTTACAAAGCTCAATTTAGTAAGCGTGATCAGGGGTCAACACCGTTCATTTTATTGGAGGCGGTTGCATCGCAAGACTTATGGATTTGGCATGCATTCTTTGGTGTAGCTGGGATGAATAACGACGTGAATGTTTTACGTCAGTCCCCTATTTTTAATGATCTTAAATCGGGGAAAGCACCTGAACTGGGATTCGTGGCTAACAACGTGCATTATCGTCGAGGATACTATCTTACTGATGGGATATATCCGCAATGGTCGGTTCTTATTAAGTATATAAAAGATCCGCCGACAAATGATCACAAACGAAGATTGTATAAAACGAAGCACGAAGCAGCAAGAAAAGATGTTGAGCGAGCCTTCGGTGTATTGAAAACAAAATGAAAGATGATTGATATCCCGGCACGAGGATTGTCAAAAAGTCGACTGTCAGACATAATGTACACGTGTATCATATTACACAATATGGTTATTAAACATAGGGGGCGGCGATATCACCCATTTATCATCAAGTAGAAGAACATGCTGATAACGATCCGGTGAATACGCATGAAGAAAGCCTACAAATTACTCAGCAAATAGTCGACCCACATCTACATCTCAACCTAAAAGCCGATCTAGTGGATCACATTTGGAATAATCGCAATGAATAAATTAGTTTTAATGTTTAATGTTTTTTAAATTCGAATAATTGTGTAATGTTTTTTTTAAAATAAATGTAATGTTTTTTTATGAAATTTATTGTGTTTTAATTTTTTTTTTTAACTAGGTCGCACTAGATCGTCGGATTGTGGCAAATAGGTCGCACTAGGTCGCTGGCCGAAAAAACTAGGTCGCGACCTAGTAGCGTTGTGGGTAGCCTTATGTTTGGTGGGTTAGTTGGAACATGTTAGTATTGATTAAGACAGAACGAACTTAAATTAAGGGTAAACTTCAACCAAATGAGCCCATTGAGAATTAGCTTTAATGCATGTGCTAGTGATGGCAAAATGGACGGGCCGAGCGAGCGAGGAAAAACAGGTGACGGGTTAAACTGGCGGCGGGTTAAACGGGCGCGGCTAAACGAGTGAAAGCTAAAATGGGCAAAAAAAAATATAAAAACGTAAAAAAAAAACAATAATACTTTTTAAAAGTTGAGAAAACAACATTTAACATAAAAGATCCACCGAGTGACTAATTTGATTATTGACATGCGCCCATAGAACCATCTAATATCTTACATGTGCCCATTTTGCTCATCCATAATAATTGGATGAGCAAAAAATAACCCCTACTTTAAAAAAAAGTTCAAAAGTTGCTCATAATTAATAAAATAAACAAGATTTGTCACATTTATCTGTGCACGTACGAGACTTATAAATACATGATAAATTAAATAATAATGTTGTTATTGTAGTTTTAGGTAGATTATATGTTTTTCAAAAACATCTACTAGTAATATTTATATGTTTTATTATATTGATTTTATCTTATCTCCTTGTTAAAATCACTTCAATTTTTATTGTTCGAATTCAAGTACTTTTTACTCTCAATATTTTTATTATAAATAGTTATATGTAATTATTAATCAATATACCATTTACATCAATCATGCACGCACGTAATTTAATCGGATAATTATAACGGCTAATAATATTTGAATCCTTTTAACTTTTGAAGTTAATATTGTAACAATTTAAAAATTCATGATTTTGTAATGTCTAATATTATTCTATAAAATTATATTGAATTTTTAATACTTAAATAGTTATAATACTTATGCACGCACTAGTTTTACATATTTTTTCACTATGTGTTAATATCGACTAATATTTTGCATTGACTTTTGTTGTTTAAAGGGTTTTTTTTAACTCAAATTTTAGGTATTATGTTTCTAAACGTTATGTGTGTTTAGTAACATATAACGACATTGGAAAAATATGTGTCATTTTAATATGTAAAATCGCGTCTATATATAATCATCTTACACTAACGTCTAATGTCGTGTGTTCATTTCGATATTTATATTTCTTAAAATTTTAATGCTCGCCAACCGCATTGCTTGATTTTGTTAAGTATCAAAATAAAAATAGATTATAATTTGTATTTTATTTTGATATTTATAATCATGTACATAAATATTTGTTGAATTAAAAAAAAACATATGTGTTGTATTTATAAAGTATAAAGTCTAAAGTGTATAAAGTTTAAGGGTGTATTTGTTTATTTTCTAAAATGATTAAAAAAACATAGAAAACCATAAGTTTACACTTTAGTCTATCTAAATTATTTAAAATTCAACCACTATAACTTTATTAACTACCCTAATTTTTAAAAAATTTATTTTCACAAATTTGACACATATATTTTTATGAAATTTGTGTCTCCATCAAATTTCTCCACCAAAATTTTAATTTTGACAAATTTGTATTCAATTTTGTCTTTTTTTCAAGCATCGCATCGCTCGATTTTACCTATGTGTCAAAATAAAACGATCTGATTGGTTCATTTTTTCTACAATCTCCACTTCTCATAAAAATTTTAAAATAATATAATTCTTTCATTATTTAAAAGATTTTCTTTGTACATCTCACGGGTGAGAAATTAACTTGTTTAACAAAATAAGAAGTTTGTATACTTTAGTGGATGGATGTGAGATCGTGAAAGAATAATGTCACATCAAAGAATAAGGGAGTACATCATGATCATTCATTTTTTTATGAATTTATGACTAATATCAAAAGATCAACCATGTATAAAATCTAAAGAGCGAGAGGTACATTCGACTGTTAGCTTTGGCTGGTACCACCAACCCAGAAATGTGAATAGCGCATCACACCAGACCAGAAGCCAAAGTGGATGGTGCCAAAATCACCACATGCTGATATAAAACTTTTGGCTATAAAATAAGGTATATGTGGGTCCATGATACAACTTTTTTTTTCTTTGCACAACTTTTTCTTTGGCTCCCTATACCCCCACAAAATGTGGTGCCAAAAGATTCTCGTGTCAAACCTACGTGGTACTTGTAACACCCCCGTTTTTACCATATAAGAGCGGAAACTAATATGGGGTATTACTTTCAAGCTATCATAGTCACAATAATAGAAAAATGCTTAAAAACATTTTATAAATATTGACGTTATTATCCATTTACTCATCAGAGTTAACAAAAACAACTGTACATACATTGTACATCACAGGTTTCCCAAAGATCCAATTTTATTTATTAAAATGATAACTTTTCAAGATTTCACTATTAGCAGCCCGCCAGTCTTCATTTACCTGAGACATATGCTTAAAAATCAACACAATGGTTGAGTGAATTCATAGGTTTAAACAATATTTGAATACAAGCACGACTCTAGGGCTATAGTGTTATACACCCATTATTTTTAAATTCATCGATTCTTATTGCACTAGCTCATGACCCCACGAGTAGACATTATCAGAAACCCAACAAATTGCCCTCACGCAGGTAGTTTGCCGGACTATCCTCGCTTTAGCAATATGAAGTGTATTCTTTAGCCTAGGTAGGAACCTTTTAACATTCCAGCAAGTGTGAATTGCCCAAATAGGGAATGTCAGTCCCCAAATAGTATTATTCATAATATTAGCGCTCATTTTCTAGAAATGATTAGCGGTCCACGATAAAAAAAGACTTAATGGCAACAAGTAAACGTAGTATTAATAATCATATTAGGCAGTATACAAAAACACTTGTATTCTAATTTTAGCATATATCCCTCACGGGTTTTCAAATCATTTACAAACTTTCAAAAGTGAGTCTTTGAACTCACCTTAGCCTATAGAATCTTGAATTACTCCAATATTATCAATCTGAATATCACGACTTCTCAAAGATCTTGGTTGACACACAAATATGTATATATATCAAGTCGTAATCTCGAGTTCAATCTTTTTATATAATTATATATATATATATATATATATATATATATATATATATATATATATATATATATATATATATAATTTAGTTAAATTAGTGTAGTGTGTTAAAATTGTTAAAGTAAAAAGCATTTTGAACCTTTGGATCTTCTATTTGATTTAAGATGCAATTAATTAAATTAAAACTAAAATTACTTTTTCTACATGTAATTAGGGGTGTTTTTGGCATTTTAACACTTTATTATTTTCTTTAATAATTATAACCGTCCATTCTCCATTACCATGTCCATATTTGCTTTTAATTCTCCATCCTTAAAAATCAGTTATCCATTCTGATATTGCCGAGGGCCAATATTAACCTTCAAAAAGCCACAAATCTATTTCTTTACCCTCAAAACTAGCATCTTTTTTTTTCTCGCAGTTGCCAATATTGCCAACACCATCATGAACATTTATTGTTAGAACTACTGTACAATTTATGTGACTTATATGGTTTCCGACGAACATTGACGCTATCGGAAAAGCACTTTCCGCTGTTGTCATCTTCATAGCCGACTCCATATCTGAATCAAAATCATCCTTGTGTGTATCAATAACGATACTTTTTTGCCGCTGCCTTCAAACTAGAACCGGAGGTCATAGCGTATTGATTGCTAAAGTGTATCACTTATTTTTTGTTAGGTGTTGTTTCTAGTTTATTTTTTTTGTCTATTAGTAGGTGATGTACCAGTAGATCAAACAAAAATGTTGTGTATCTTTATTGATAGTAACTTATTGCGCATTGTTTTTACTCCGATCGTCAATAGCTGTGCGTGTGTATCATAAAAAAATCATAACAAATTTTATTAGTAATTTAGTGTATCATAAAAGATTCGTAAAAAAATACTATTAGTAAGTTAGTGTACCATAAATAGTACTAATATAATATTCATTACAGATGTGTACGAGTTTCCTAATAAATATAATAAGAATTTTTTTTAGTTATTTACCTCCTTCAAAAGAACATTTGTGTGAATAAAAAAAGATATTAAAAAATGTATCATGTACATAAAAGTATTATGTGTATTACTAAAATTTGCGATGTGTATCATTTGAATAACTAAAAACAAAAACATGTATCATGAAAAACCAAATTCTAAATCTGCTTGAAATTATATTTTGAAAATGACGTGTAATTTTGATAACAGTTGTACAGTAATTAATTAGGATCAAAGTTAGAGAAACGTGAAGGTTTTTTTTAAGCATAGACATTTGATATTAATATTGTTATGACAAGTATGTCCTTATATTTAATATTTATTACACAAATGTAACTCATCCATTATTAATCACATCAAATACCAATTAGCATATCTAATGGTTTAAATTACTTTTCATTTTAATAATTTTAAACAACTACACTACATTAACCTAACTCTCTCTCTCTCTCTATATATATATATATATATATATATATATATATATATATATATATATATATATATATATATATATATATATATATATATATATATATATATATATATATATATATATATATATATATAATGTAAGGTTATTTTTAGAACCAAAAAAAAGTACAGAACTACGAGAACCAATCTTAACGGTTTATTTTTCTAATCAATGGTTGTAAATGAGAATGGCAATTTTGTAATTATAATGAAAACAAAATAAATTTAATTTAAAGAAAAAAAGGGTATTATAGGGTTTTCAAAATACATAAAAGCTTACTAGACGTTTACCCGCGCATAGCGGCGGAATTGTGTGACTACAGATAATTAACGATACTCTATACCGTGGTAAGATCAAATTGTAATTGCAAAATGTCATAGTGTGCACCGAAAATTCCTAGCGATAGATAATTAACGATAGATGGTATTGTACGTTTGTGGTAAGTATTTCGTGTAAACGGTGTAAACATGCCACATTTCAACTCAATCAAAAACTAACATGTAACACACAACATACATAAAAATTTGTTAAGTATAAATCTGTGAGGAACAGATCTAATGTCAAAAGCCAATGATGTTCAACATCTGCTCATTCTACTTTTTTTTTCGTGTTTCGGTTTCTTTCGCATCTTGCATATGAATACCCGTCAACGAAGCTTAAAAAGGAAACTTAATTTGATTCTTTTGTTTTCTTCTTTGTCTTATCCTTCTCGTGTTTCAGTTTCAACTTCATTGTTTTATGCTTGTTTTTTTTCTTCTTCTGTCGTACTTCAATATCCCATTGTTTGGCCTTGGAATACAACTGTAGGTGAGCTATTAATCTTCTTCGAGAACTGTGATGCAGCGGCTCTTGCACCAGCTATGGCTGCTTTAAGGGTCGGAGATGACTCCTTGTTTGATTTAGATTTGATTAAGCCCTTGCTAAGCATATTAACCAATGACCCCGGTGCCAATGAAAGGTTTTGGAAAAGGAAACTTAATTGGTAATGGTGCTTCATCTGGACGAAGACCTTTTAGGGCTCCCTCGAGAACCTATAAAATAAAAACAGAATCAGAAAAGAAAAAATTAGATAAAATAGATAAGGGAAACTCAATAAACAGGAGATGCTCGACTTTGCAAAGAAGTTTGAGTAGTTGTGCCCCACACAAACTAACTTTGCAAAATAAGTAGGCCGATAAACAAAACAGTTGATATCATTTGGAGTGCTATATTAACTTTGATTAGGAAAGTTATATGTAATGGTAAGACTCTTGAAAGTTATATGTAATGGTAAGCTAATCTGTTTGAGTTTGCTACTCATAGATAAAACAGTAGCTGATTTGACCCATTCATAACTAAATGGGTTAAATGGCCAATTCAATGTAAAAGAATCCTTCCAGCAATGGTTAACGGGTCAACATAGACGTTTATTTGGTGTTTAAAGAAACAAGTTTATGCTTACCCTTTTTAGTCAATTAAGAGGAAATGTTGCAAATAATTGGACTCTATTAAAAGGCATACAAAGTTACAATTTGCATAATACTTAAACTCGGCAATGTAGTTCTATTGGATGGTGACACGCGGCTACCAAAAACAACGATTTTAATAAACAGGCGTACACATTTCATCCTACAATTTTTTACCACTTTAGATACAAAGGCAACTGAAACACTCTTTCACTAAGTTACACTACATACTCAGTTTTTCGCCTAAACAAAGAAACTTACTTGGCAATTAGCACCCTCTTTGCAACTTATATCACTTGGCCTGGCAAACCTAATACGTTATATGCAAGGATCGCTCAACTCGAGAGCTTTTCATCATCTCGGATTTCAACACTAACTCAAACTTCTACAGACTTGAGGAATGGGATGTGACTTTTATCATATATTCGCCAAAAAAACATTCGTATATAGAAACAGATATACATGCATACCTTGCAAAATCATAATGTATTAAAGAATAGATGCACATCTAAGAATTAACATATTAGTAATGTGATATTGCACTTTGTGGTCTCTATTAAACCCTTGTGTAATCATATTGGCGTATCTAAAAGGGATGCATCACCGAATTACAACTTATAAGTCAAATGAATGACCTGGAAAATCCACATAAGCTGCAAATATCATAAGTGTACATTTTAAGATGTTTTAAATAGAGAGAGGTGATATAATTATTTGGGATTTCTTATTTATGTAGTTATCCGCTAGCCCTCAAATTCGTTAAAACTTTTGCTTTTCAAGCAGATAGTGGATCAATAAAAATGTGATAAAGTTTCTTCAATATTAAGAACAATCGACAAAAAGATTTTATAAACCGAAACACTAAAGCATGATCAAGATAAAAGTTGCCTCCAGGTGTAGCAGTAAAGCCGATAACATATGATCAAGTATAACGACAGAAAACAAAAATTAATAGCACGTAATTCCTGAAGCAGAATTGGGAAGTTTTGCCTAGCGTTTTTATTCTTTTAATTCGCATTCAATTCAGTTTTAAAATTGTAAATAAATTTAGGAGATCAAAGTGTTATGTGTCAAGTACGCTTACCATTACACTTACTTCAATACCTTACCGAGTGCAACAACCATGACATAACCAAAAGCGCACCAGCAAAGCAAGAATCATCAAACGTATGGAAGCATCAATCCTTTTGACCAATTAGCCAAAAGGCGTTGTGCATAAGGTATTATATCTATAAATTTCTGGGTAATAAGATATTATATGCAAAGTTTCTATAAGCTATCAAATCTCGATATCTACAGATAAATACGGGTTCTGTAAAAAGATAAAAAGTTGATACCTTAGTGCGTTTTATTTGATCATGCAGTGTGCTATCTTGTGTGGTCCATCCATCAATAGCACTTACCACCATGATAACCACATCAGCAACACCCATACCGATCACTTCCGATCTCTCAACACCTGCATCAAGAAATTATCAACTAAAAAGAGCATTTATTAAAAAAAGTCAAAAACAAAAAATTCAAAAATTAAAAAAAAAGCCTAATTACTCTAGCTATTAGTAATGAAACAAACAAACTGATTAAACTCTTTGGGTTAAGCATTTGGACAACATGACGTCATAATATATTGTAATGGCATGCTGTTTGTTCTAGGTCACTAACGAATTTTGATTTGGTTCAACTAGAAAACAATAACACACACACTTGGTTCACCCATCCATAAGTCATATTTCGCATTAGCATTCAAGAGTAAGCTAGACCATAAGGGCTAATGCATCTACAAAATAATGTTAGGGCTAATGCAGCTGCTGAGACCTAACCAAGTCGATAATGCTCTGTGTAAAGTCCTCCGGTTGTGATTGTCTATCCTGCAAGTGTCATACACAAATAATAAATAAAAAAACTCTACAAACTTGCCAGGTGAAAACTATAAAAAGTGTCTGATTTTTTATATTGGTAAAACAATATTTATGTGCACCCTCAAAATTCCCATAAACTTTCAATATAACTGATAAAACCATCAAATTTACACAATTTACTATTTATTTACTATATAATTATCGGTAAAGTTAGGCGTATTAAAGACTTGCTTATCGATTTTGATCGAACTGCCCATTAACTAACTTCGATTCGAAACGACCATTAAATCTCTGGTATACAAATCCGAACCACCAATTAACTCATCCGGTATCGATTAGCTTATCAGATTCGAAACCGAGCTACGATTAACTAACTCCCATCCGAAACCTTAACTACCGATTTAATCATTCCGATTTGAAACCCTAAAATCAATGACAATTAAAAAACATACCATAAAAATAAAGTAGAAACAATAACCTCATTCCCTTTACGAACACTTTAAACGATTGAGTCGGGATAAAAATCCGCATCATCGGGGATCATCTTCTGTAGCAAATGAATAAACAAACATAAGTCATCTTATAGCCAATTGGTAGAAAAAAAAACAAAAATTATCAAATGGTGTGATAGAAAATTTAAAATTCTGAATTTAATAAGGCTAAATGTTGCCTGCACGAGCCAATCTACAAGTATAAATCGCATCTTGCATTATTATCAGATTGTTGTATCGACATATAATTAGGCGAGACCATTTCATAACTCGGCAATTTAAACTGAAATTAGTCTTGGTCATGTGGGACCTATAATTATGCTAAAAACATAAATATGAATTCGGTTGACATTCTTAATGTGTCCAGCCTATACCATTGCAGTTACAATTACACCATTATGTGTTTAAAACATTCCTAAAAATAGGATTAAGGTAAAGATACCCTATCATAATTAAAAAGGTTAGAACTATTTCCAAAAATTAGATTCAACATTTAACAATATTAAATGATTTACGAATTCCTAAATAATTGCTATACAATAATTCTTAAATATTCAACCAATATTACTTGTAAACGAAATTCTATACCTGTAACAATTATTCAACCAATATTACTTGTATCTATTTTTGATAGAATAAACATAAATGAACAATAATCTCATATCTCATTTTAGGACTAACAATTTGTATACTTAATATGTAACAATTTTCTAAACAAAACACCACAACAAAATACGAGCTCTTTTATCATACAAATTACATGGTTCTCGTGGCGGACGTCGACAACATGTGGCAGCAGGCATTGGCTGCAATAAAAAGAATACCAAAAATCTTATGAAAACTTAGATCAAACCATCAAGAAGACACATCAATCAACCATCGACGAGACACATCAATTAACCATCGGCTATGATAGACAGAGGCTCGGTGTTTTTGTGTATGTTTGCAAGGATTAGGGGTTTTGTGTGTGTCTGCCGACCATCAACGCCGCACACCATGAACGGCGGCAACAAAGTGGTTTGTGGCTTGTGGGTATGTGAAGGCTCGCATATAACCAACCACAAAAACCACCCGAACCAACAACCAAACGAAACTACCTTGAAACCACCTAAACCATCAAGAGATGGTGGCGGATTCGGCAGATACGGTGGTGGTGGCGGCTGTGTTCTTATGAGGATGGTGATGGTGGTGGTGGCTGTGTTCTTTCGAGGATGGTGGTGGTGGCGGCGGCTGAGTTTGTTTGAGGGCATCACTCATTAGGGTATAGATAGAACAAGGTTTGTGTGTGGAATGAGTATTAGTAGAGAGATTTGAAAAAAGTCAGAACCTAAAGATAGAAAGTTAGAAAAAGATTCCTGATTTGAAAAAAGTCAGAACCTAAAGATAGAAAGTTAGAAAAAGATTCCTATAGTTTCCGTTTTAGATTTCTAATTTCCATAGTTAGGTGTACTTAAAAAATTAGGCCTATATCCTTTATAAGTAGTATGGATTAGATAAATGATGGAGCAGTTTCACATTGTAACCTCCCACTACATTCACGCATCTCCATCTTCCTCAAGATCTGACAAAACTAAACTAGTCGTCGTCTTCTTTACCGCCTCTTTTTCTTGTTCATATTCAATTGAAAATTAGGAAAAAAAATGTGATCTATGTTTCGAGTACCTTAAAAATCCAAGAACCATACTTTGCAGGAATAGGAGGATCTTAGATCGAAATAAGATTTGTTCATGTTTGTGTTTGATCACCTAAAAAGGTAACATCTTAGTTTGATTATGATTTGACTCCATAATGTAATTGCGTACCATAAGGGCGAACTGGTCCATCGAGATCGGTGTTTCAAGCAATAAAATTGTTGTCAACCATACACACACGTGTTTTAGGAACATGAAATTGATGATGTTTTTTTAAGTCATTCCACACTAAACGATTAGTTTGCTAATTGAATAAAATAACTGTGTTGAGACTTAATGTAATCAATTTATGCTTATAATTTAATAGTTTAATACTTAAATCTGGATATTGGTGTTTACAACTTGCTTGTCGCATCCTACATGGGACTGAATGTAACTTTTTGACACATATCTATGGTTTATTTTTCTTAGGTACGAATGAGTTTCTTTTCTTTTTGCTTGTCTTGTAATTTTACTTAACATTTTGATTTTTACAGCTAGTTCTAGCATTAAGATATTCGGCATATCTGTTTCAACAGACAAAGATGACGTGTTTCAATTGCTTGTGTATGCGTTATAATTGTTCAACAAAAGTGTACACTTTGTGATAAGTCTTGGTACGTCTTTCAAAGGCTCTGTATATGTTAAATTAGTAAAATTGTGCATATGTGTTTTTGTTGCTTGTATAAATAAATGAAGAGGTGTCTATATATGTGTTCTATGATTATTATAAAATTAATAAAGAGTCGAGTGCATATGTGTTTTGTTAGTTTTTATGATTAACTTGACGAGCAATGTATGTGAGGGATGAGCGATGTGAAAAATATGCATGTGTAAGTGTGAAGAGCGATGTGAAGAGTGAACATATATTTTATAGATACCATCTAACGAGAAGATAATTATGATAAAGAAGTAAAGATTAAAGACACAAGTGCATATAAACTTGTATATGAATGCACATAAACTTATTTGGTCTATTGTTTATCCTTTGTCTGCAGGATAAATTACTAGCAGTCACTTCAGAGGCTTCGAGCAGAGGTTCATCTCGAAGTTGGATTTTTAATACTCCGTATCAAAGAGAATGAAAGCTAGTGCCGTTGCAAGTCTGGTATGTAAATGCTATTCCATAATCTTTCATTTAATATATGTTGTATCTTTAAACATAAGTTGCAAAAAGATTCTAATTTATGTTTTTACCGTTGTAGTTTTTTTTTTGTTTTTAAAAAAAGAGTAGTTAATGAAATGCATATATATTTTATGGCTAATACAAAAATAATAAAAGGAGTGTGCATATGTGTTATTGAGAGTGCATATGTGTTTTTATAGTTCATGGTGAATTTGATGCATTCCGTGCAAATGTGTTTTTAGAATTTTAAAGTTTAAATGTTTTAAAAGTGCATGTGTTTCTGGTCTATGATTGTTATATTAACTTATGAAGTACACTTTAAAAGCAAACACTTACTAGACTGCACAATCATATACCAACAATGAAAATCTACTACACACTTTATGGATTTAGTCGTACTTAGTCCTAGCCCATACAACAAAAGAAATTTTAGATACATATGCACATACATACTACTACTTAGTTTAACAAAACACTAATTTGTTACAGGCCACTTCGGTTTTTGCATTACATGTCACGAGGATGACGAAGATGACAAATTCACACCTGTACAGTTGAAGATCAATGTGATTGAAAAAGAAATGAACCAGATTGCACATGTACATCGTCAAACTAAAAGATGGTGATGAAATAAATAATCATGTGCGGAGTACATTGTTTGCCAATAAATATCATATGTTACTCGCTTCGTAATTTACTTGAAGTTCATGCTCGAATATTAGTTTTCAACATAAAGCTAGTGATCTTTAATGTGCAAGTTAGATAAATATTATATTCACATGTGCACATCTGCACGCCTGTCTCTCGATAAGTGAAAGAAGAAAATAATGTTGAAATATGATAACATACCAAAATGGTTTTGTGTTTCCATAATGAATTGAAAAGTAACATGCGTAGACAAAAGTTTCAAAGGAGCACAAATGCATGGCATGTCCATCTTAATTGGATCTCAAAAAAGTCAATTTTTCAATAAATAAGATTATAAAATTCAATTCATACATAAAAAATGTAGAAAAAAGCATAATCTTAAAAACAACGGTTTGTGGAAATTTAAGAACGTTTTAAATTTTAATATTATAAAACAATTAAATATACAATTCTACCAATTTGCCCTTTTGTATTAAATAAATAAAGTAGATATTTTAAATTTTTTGATTGGTTGATAGTGGTTCTCGCAGTTCTGTATATTTTTTGGTTCTGAAAATAACCTTACCCTATATATATATATATATATATATATATATATATATATATATATATATATATATATATATATATATATATATATATATATATATATATATATATATATATATATATATATATATATATATATATATATATATATATATATAGATATATATATATGTATATGTATATATATATATATATATATATATATATATATATATATATATATATATATATATATATATATATATATATATAGAGGAGGGTTAATGTAAGAGATTTCTTAAAGTTATTAAAATAAGAGATAATCTACACCATTGGATCATTTAATTTGTGTTAGATTAGATTATCATTAAATAAGACACATTTAATTGATCAAATAAAGTTACAAGGGTAATTTGGAGACTTATCATAACAATTTATGAATTATTGTTAGAGGCATTTTATTTTCACCAACCATTTTTTCACCTGATATATTTTTATAATTAATACTACGTACATTTTTTGTTTCATAAAATTACACTAATATTTTTTTTAAATAAAAATACACGCATATTAACAAACTGGTACATATATTTTGAATACACATAAAAACACCAACAAATCCAGTACAAAAGTGATGGGATCAACTGTTACACGTATACGCTTTTCAAAACTAGTTACAGTACCTTATTTTGACTTTTATTGGACTTATCAAAAATATTTACACACTTCTTTAAACAAAAAAATTGCTTCCATCTAAAAAAATGCTTCTTCTAGAATGCAAACAAAGATAAAAACAAATCTAATATATACAACCAATATTGTATACGACTTCCAACTAATTGGTACATCTCGGTTCATCAAAGCCACCACCATCAGCGACACCGCTCGCACATGGTGCATCAATCCACTACCATCAACCCGCCACCATCTGCCTTCGGTACACCGTACATCATCGACACCAACCCACTACCATCCGCCTCCGATGCACCGGTACATCATTAGCATCAACCCACCGGTATTAGCCTCTGGTACACTGGTACATCATCGACACCATCCCACCAACATCACAAACAATCTACGTGGTACACGGTCGTTGTGTGTATCAGATAAAAAGATGTAGATGTATCTGTTGATCGAAGCAGCATCATATCGGCAAGCGGCAATGCCTTTTTTTCACCCTATATCCGGTAGGACAACGAAGCTTGGTCGGTATAAAGATTCGTCGCCGAAAACATGCAGCAGTAGATCACGTGCGGTCGTCTCGGTGGTTATGAGGGTTTTCAAACAGTTTTATGACCGGTGGTGGCCTGGTGGTTTAGGAATGATAGATGAAAAAAGATGACATGAGAGAAATAGTAATTTAATTGAGAGAGAGATAAGAATGAGATTGAGGCTGGCATATTAACTAGGGTTAAGCAATTGTATATTGGCTGGATAAAATACCAATCGTACCCTTTTGCCTATTACTTTAAATTTCAGTTTTATAAAGTCCCAAATGACACTTGTCAATTTTTGTATGGGTTCTTATTTTTACAACATTAAAAAGTTCTCATTTGATCCACATTCTCTCTATATATATATATATATATATATATATATATATATATATATATATATATATATATATATATATATATATATATATATATATATATATATATATATATATATATATATATATATATATATATATATATATATATATATATATATATATATATATATATATATATATATATATATATATATATATATATATATATATATATATATATATATATATATATATATATATATATTTGCGTTCAAATGCGTTACAAGTTAAAATACGTTATAATGAGCACCAATGATAGGATGACATGTGTCCATTATATTTAATATGATTTATGTTTAATTTTAATAATTTTTTTATTTAAAAAATAAATGTTACTAATTTTGATATAATTGAGGGCATTTTTGTAATCTCTGTAATCTTCTATTTCACATATTGTGTATCATTTTTTATAACATCCCTGATTTTAGCTCCATCTTCATACGTTATTGATAACATACGATCTCTGAGATACCCTCCTTGATTAATTAACCTATAAAATCCGATACCCATCTGAAATGATTCATTCAGTAATCTCATTCACTGATCTAAATCCATATTGGTACCATGAGCAGTATTGGGGATTCTTCTTCAATTCAAGGTATTTTTTTATGATTACTAGATTCATGTTGTTATTAATGTTGTTCATAGTTTCTGGGTATGATTTAGTAGTTATAATTTATTTTTTGTTACATATTAATCTTACGATTCTTTGTTTTTTTATCATAATATTGATTAAAAAATCACACTTAAACAAAGCAGAATGTATGTATCGGATTCAGTGAGGGCTTTTTTGTTCATATTGTTTTCACATTCTATCGAATTCATCCCTAATTATAATTACAATTAAAAACTTAGTTTAATGGTGTCGTGGTTTTCAAAGTGTATCACGTTTCCAGTATTCAATTTGTTTAAAAATAATGTTTCTCCTTTCTTTGTTCATTATTTGTTGGATATAGGGGTTTGAGCATGTTATAGCAACTTTTATGTATGTTCCAGGTCAGCCATCAACTCCACATTCAGTTAACAATGTGCAAGATCCCGATATCGGGGATGATCAAAGTGTCCCACAGGTTGGTAGTTACCAACCATCCCCGGAGGGCAGTAAGTTTTGGGTTCCTAATGCTAAGATCAAACCCGTCGAAGGGACTGAATTCGATACAATGGAACTGGCTTTGAAATTCTATAAGGATTATGCAAGGGAGGGTGGGTTCGAAGTTAGAAGAGGGGGTCAAAAGAAACCATAAAATGAAGATCCCACTTTAAAGTATTTTGTTTGTGCTAAAGAGGGTTTTAAACAACCTTCAAAACGATGCTAAGAAAATGACCAATAAGGCACAACCTGTTGAACCACAACCACAATCACAGGTTGTTAAAAAGGTAGTTACTAGGAGAAAGCGTGCATCACAACGATGTGGGTGTAAAGCTAAACTCCGGATTGAAAGGATAAAAGACAATAAGTGGAGAGTTTATGAGTTCCTTGAGAAACATAATCATAGGTTGGTTCGTGAAGAAGATTACATGTATCTTAAGGCCGCTCGGAAGCTTAGTTTCCCACAACAATAGTTGTTGTACCACTTATCTACTATTAATCTAGGCCCAACACGAGCTTTCAAGGTGATGAAAGATATGTATGGGGGGTTTGAGAATATTGGTGCTACTAATGTTGAATGTAGAAATTATAAGCGTGGTTTGAATAGCTTTATTGGTAATCGCGATGCACAAATGGTAGTTGAGAAGCTTTTGAGTCGGCAAGAGTATTGCGAAATTTTTTCTATCGAATACAAACAGGACAAGGTTGACAAAAGCTTGATTGGATTGTTTTGGGCTGATGATAAAGCGAAGCAATACTTCGATGTGTTTGGCGATGTTGTTTTGTTTGATGCAACTTTTCGTTCAAACAGGTAGTGTGTATCATCCATTTTCATTATAGATCATACTTTTTCAGAAATTTGTAAACATTTTTATATGATTGGTACTAATTTATATGTTATTGCAGGTACAACATGATATTGGTCCCTTTTACGGGCATAGATAATCACAATCAGTGCATCCTATTTGGAGTTGCATTAATAGCTGGTGAGTCTATCAAAAAGTATAGATGGTTGTTAAAATGATTCAAAAAAATATTTGGAACCGCACCAAAAGTAGTTGTCACTGACCAAGACCCGACAATGAAGGTAGCCATCGAACAGATTTTCCCAGAATCGAGACATCGTTTGTGTATGTGGCACATTATGAAGAAACATGTTGGAAAGGTATTTTTCTAACAAAGTATCTTTTTTTATTTTCAAATTTAATTTAAGCCACAAGAATTATTATTAATTTATGCGTTCATATTTCCTTAAAGGTTGGCCCTGATTTATGTAGCGATGCAGACTTTAAAAAATGATTGTGTGATATAGTTTGGACAGATAAAATTGACCCTGATGTGTTTGATTCTGAATGGACATCAATCATGCAAGACTATAAGCTGGATGATCATAAATGGTTGAACGATATGTTTGGTATGCGTTTCAATGGATACCTGCATACTTTCGGCATGAACCGATGTTTGGCCTCATGCGAACGACATCTCGTTCCGAAAGTGAAAACCCTTTTCTTGGTCAGCTTACTAACCCGGACCTGACTATGGTTGAATTTCTAAGCCACTATGATACAACTATTTATTCACAAAGATTCAAATATGGCAAGAATACACACGACTCCAATTACACGACCTCGGACCTTAAAACACATCTGCAAGTTGAAAAGGAAGCAGCCGAGTTGTACACAATCACTTTGTTTTATGACGTTCAAGACGAAATTTGGTCTTCACTGATGCATTGTTGTTCAGTAGGTGTGCAAGACAGAAAATTTCTCCACATTTGTTATTCGTGATACAGAAGGGAATTCCAACAACAAAATTAAGCCTCGTCTAGTCCAACATGAGGTAATCTTAATATTTGATATTATTTTGATTTCATGTTTGTATATACTACACATTTTTCATCCGTTTTATAACTGTTATAATTTTCCTTTTAATTATTTAAATAGGTAAAATATGTACCTTCTTCATGTTCAGTCCAATGTAGTTGCTTAAGGTATGAGTGTTTTGGTTTACTATGTAGCCATATTTTTTATGTCCTGCGTATGTCAAGTGTGCACCACTTTCCCAAACACTACTTGCAAAGGAGATGGTCAAACAACCCTATGCTATATAAATCTGTCGATAAGAGTGACCAAGTTGCAAGTGCTGCGAAGCTCGGATGTGGTTTTGATCCTGTTCTTAGGGAGATTTACAGCTGCATTGAACAATCTATATCTCATTTGGTGGGTGACCTTGAAAAGCTTAGCTTATATAAGGATGCGCAAGAAATTTTGATGACTAAAGCTAAGACCGATGTTCCTAACCCGCCTAAGATGAACACAAACGCCATTTATGCTTCAATGCTTGGTGTAACCGAACCCGTACACGTTGATATTCTTGCCCCACATGGTATTAATTGTGACAATCCGTCAATTTATGATTGATATTTTATTCTCAATATTTATTTGAAAACATTATTTTAATGTTACATTATGAAGTCACTTATTTCTGGGAAGAAATTTGGATTTACGTCTTGAAGTAGCATCGACTACGTCTAAACCGGAGGATTCAACGTTACGTGCTTACGTTTGCATACACCGTTTTTGGTGAGAGTCCGACATTTCATAAAATAAATTTATCCGTGAATATTATTTCGGAATTTTAAATTTGTGTTGGTTCATAAACTCACAAATTTACGAGAAGAGATTAGGACTTACGATTTTAGTTTACCGTCCTTTACGACTAAACCGGGAACCTTAGGATTACGTATTTACGTTTTCGAACTCCGTTTTTTATGAGACAATTTTTATTAGATTCGTTTTGTGCCGTTGATTCATAATTTATAAAAACGTTTTTCGTAAAACGACCCGAGGGCACGCAAATCGAGGAAACTAGAATCGAGGAGTACCCGTAAATAAATGGGGATGAGACAAGTGGGACACTTGTCCCACCCCCACTATAACCGCCATATTAAGCTACACAACCCACTTATGTGTCAAGCTTACAAAGTAAGCTAAGACACATGTCTTAGCCACTTTGTAAACTAGCAAAAGGGCCAAAACCACTTGCAACAAACCATTATACACATTCAACACATGCAAAGCACCTCAAAATCCTCTCATCTCTCTCTTAGTTCGTCCCATGTCACCCCCAAAACACCCATTTTGATCAAAAGTTAACCACAAACATTTGTTATAATTAACATATGTTAATCTTCATTCAAAGAGATGAAGATTGGTGCAAGTTTTAACATCCAAGGAGGAGTTTCTATGGAGTCTTAGGGCTGATTTTCCACAAGGAGTTCTTGAAGAATGGTGGTCTTGAAGATGGTCTTGGTTTATCACAAGTTTTGTGATCAAAATCCATGTCTTGATCACAACCTATATCATCGTGGTGGTATAAAGATTGTTCTCCCCATCCTCTTGTTATTTTGATTATGTAATCATGTATTTTCTTTCCTATTGTATATGTATATGATGATGAGTGATGATTAAAAATATTGTGTGGGGATTTGGTGTTGATAAACATGCTTAAAAAGATGAAAAACTATAAGAAACAAGGCTAAAATCTTGTTTAGATTGTTGGCTGTATAAAACAGTAAAGAACCACATGTTAGACTAATAAAATGGAAAAGTAGAAGTAATATACAGTAAGTAATATGTCTTGTACACATGTGAGAGTTGGCCATTCAATGGAATCATTGTAATGAGTGAGACATGATCAAAACAAGTTTAGAGTACAAATCTGAGTTCACTGTTTTGGACGATTTTTAGAAAATACTTAGAGGCTGATTCAACAGTAGCTATAGGAGAGTTAAATGGAGCACATATCATGTAGTTTATGTCATAAAAATTTGAGCTTCTATCTCCATATAGAACTCTAGATATGGCAGTTTTGGTAAACATGAAAATAAAAATCAGATTTTGGAAAATAGTATTATATAAGCACTCAAATAAAAATAGTATAAAATGTGAATTAAAACCCACTAACTCATATAATATATTTATATAAATATGTATAAGGATAAATAAGTGGACATTTTATAAAAATGGTAACTTGTTAAGTTTTATAAGTTATAAAACTATAAACATGATTTTTACGACTTTTTCGGCTATTATCGTAAAAATTAACGTTTTTGTTAAATAAAACTTAGACGGTTGGACCCGTCTAATTTAAACTTTTATAAACTCATATACTGATGTAGAAACATATATAACAAGTAAAAACCGATAAAACCCGAACTATATAACATACGGACATTAACGGGCTAAGTTAACGTTATTGGACTAATAATACAACAAAATAGGCTAAAACACTTATAAACTTATTTATTGGGCTTAACCCATTTGGGCCCAACATGTAAAGTGTGATACTGGTAATAAAAGTATAATTGGGCTAATATAATATATTGGGCTTGTAATAGGCCTATTCGGCCTAAAACATGTAAATAGGTAAAACTAGTAAACTAGTAAGAAGTTACCAACACATAACACTAAAATGAGTAAATGAGGATATGTAAACCCACTTGATCATCTTATATATAAAATCATCATATGTATACATAATTGTTATTTTTATAAAGTCATTGGACAAAAGTATAAGACGAGTATTATTTGTCTAGGTTTCCGTGATCGAAACACGCACCGTACGTCTGAATTGCCGATAACCCGCCTTCCCACATCAACGTGAGTTCATAGCCTCGCACTCTTTTAAATGATTTTATGAAATATTTTATAAACCCGCGAGGGAGATAACATGTTAGTTTTCATAAAATAGGACACCATTTGTCCCGATTGTTTGTTTATTGATTTGGACCCGGATGATTGTATGACCCTATGAATGATTAAATGACCCGATAGATGAAATAAAATGGATTATTAAAGTTAGGTTATGTAACTAAAAGTCCCATTAGCATGAATTGTGAACTACCGGGATTTGGTAGACGCTTATGCATATAATAGTACTATTTGGGGACGATCACCCCAGTTCGCGCCTTGATGGTTGATCCCCGTCGTGCCACAGTGATTGGTAAGCGAATTTATGTATGAGAAGATTTACATAGCGTGACCTTTGTGACGACATGCTAATTTAGATGGGCAAATTAGTTTCGGGCTAGCTACCCGTTGTTTGTTGTAGTAGGGTAACAATGTCATGCGGCTTATAATAATCCAAGTAACGAAATACTGCTATATGCACCGAATTACGATATATTGCCTGACTAGCAATATGGGGTCTTACTATTGATATTATGTTCGTGTTTTGGTTTTTCATAACCATATTCATATAACGGTTTTTATTTCTATACAACGTTATAAAAACGTATTGTATGATGTTTTTACGACATTGGCTCGTATAATGATTTTTAAGGCAAATGCCTATATTATGATTTCGATAAGGATTTGTATAAAATGATTTTGGCTATTTTATGGCCTATTACAAAGATTTGTATAAAATGATTTTCGGTAATAATTATGTACCAATGATATATTGATGATTTTTATTTAACTCTATGAATTCACTCGGCGTTATCGCTGACCTTTTCTTTTAACATGTTTTATCTCAGGTACTTGAAGGTAATTCTCGGGAAGACAACAAGAATTCATGGCCCGCACTTAAACAATAATTTCCATTCAAATTCTTTGTAAAACTTTGTATGAAATGACTATGACTTGGGACCTATGTAAACTTGATATTTATGAATGGAAATGCTTTATTAATAAACGACGTGATTTTTAAGCGTTGTCTATGATGTGAGTAATGTGCTATCCCGTAACACCAACGAGTCTTCCGCTGTATTGAATTGTGTAAATTTGGGGGTGTTACAGTTTGGTATCAGAGCTCTCGTTATAAGGAACGAAAGATTTTTAAAACCAAGGTTTTGAATAAAACATTTCAAAATCTTTTAACTATAAACATTTTTCTAAAAATGTCTAAAAATCTTTTGACTATAACGGTGCCGAAGAATTCCCGAGTTACCGACAAGGCCAGACTGAGAAGTGTTATTTTAATATATATATAACTTGGATTATATATATATATACATATGATGTAATTTTATTACATGATTGTTTGATGATTATTTTGGTATTTATATGAGATATTTATACGACGTAGATTGTCACAAGGAACCCTAAATCCCCTAGTAAATTAACCGAAGCTATTTCTGTAGGAATTCTAGCTATTCCAGATCTAAACCATGTTGTGGATATCTATGATCCCAACACATGGTTGATATTCGTAGAAATGTAGATATTAGTTGATTGTGATATTGAAAAAGAAATGGCGAGATTAAATCTGATATCGATGTCATGACAATCTTTCCTTATAGAGTGGAGTTTGACAAAACGTTACCACCTAGAAAGATGTCATCTGATTCGTTGTCATCCAATTCTTAAATTGAAATCGAAAGGGTGAATGTTGCACTTGAGGCTGTCATTGGAACCATTACCCAAAAGCCTCATGCCACTAGTACCTTTCCGAGAAGTCTAGTTGAATGATCAAGTCATTTCATACTAGTGACTCATTTGATAATTATTGATAAAGGAGTTATAGGATTGGAAATTAAGTGTTGATCATATCGAGCTTTTATTGCCTTTACAAGGCCGAAGAATAAGGTTGTAAGTATTGGAGAATGAGGTAGAATATCACATTGAGTATAATTTGGTTAAAACTTGAATAAAGTAAAATTTAACCCGTATGGAATATGAGATTGTTAAGAGGAAGTCGTTAAGTTCTGTGATTGAATTATAAGGTTTTAATTGATTGTAGGTTTGTGTTAAGGGTTGTTCCTAGGCCATTGTCCAATGATGAGGATGCCCAGTGCCCAACAAATAAATTGAAGAAATCTTCTTCTGAATTGGGACCGATGGATCTTCCGGGACAGGTGGGACACCTAATGACTCTTGTAGATTAGTATTCATTGTGGTATCTTTTAAAAATAATCCCTAACTTAACTGAGACATCAGTTGGTAGGATGAGTTCTTGGAATTGTTTGACATAGTGACACATAATGTGTTACGGTACAATTTTGACTTGTTTGTGATTAATGAAAAGACTACCATAGATTTCTAAATTCTACATGTATCGACGTTATCTATCTTTTATTGCTTCATTCTAATGTTCGCATTAGTGATGCAACCAGTGAACAAGTACTCATCTTGAATTGAGTTACGTTGTAGATTATTCTTTTTGAGTGCCATCGAGATCATGAACCTCATGATTAATTGGCTAAGCTCATTTCTAATCATATTGTAGTTAGTTCTTGGTGAACAAGCTTTCATCACTCTTTTGCAGATCACTCGTTGTTTTATAAGTTAAAATGATATTCTTTGAGAATAATTGGATTTTCATCACTATACGGATTATTTAAAGTAAGATTTATAAATAATCGTTATCGAAGTAAAGTTGTTTATGAAACGCTTTGGAAAACTTAATTGTTTTCATAACAAAGAAAAATCTTTGTAAATTTATTTTTGATTCTTATTTAAGAGTTAAGCATGAAAATGTTTTTATTATAAACATGATGATAAAATTTTGACGAACTGAGTATTGCATCGTTAATCTTGAAATTGTATATAGTTGCGCGCCTACATACAATTTGGAATGAACCATGCAAGGATGATTAGTAGTCACCATAAAACTAATGAATAAGCACTAAATTTTCTTTGAAGATTGTGAAAGATTAAATTTTATGAGATCTGCAAGAAGTGAAAAATAAGGACATAGTGTTAGGGACACCTACATATGTGCCTGTAGCATCTATTCTTCCGAGTCGAATTTACTCATCTGTGGAAATTGTCTATTTGGCAATTGACAATTCTTTCTTGTCCAATTCTCCCGTAGTGAGATTCTTAGGAAAAGTATCTGATTACCGAGTGTTGATACCCAACTGGATGTATCGACGATCCTATCATTTCTTTTGATTTGATTTCATTTGAATGACCTGGGTAACGATCCGAGGAGCTTTCGAATGCGTACTCAAATTATGAAAACATGGGATATATTCATATTCATTAAATGTTTTCATCTGTATCTGATTTGAAATTCTCTCGCGTAGATTTTGCGTTGACCTTACTCTTTTAATAGTAGTTGTGTCTCCATATATCCTTGATTTGTGAAGGATTATGAGTTATTATTAGTCTTTTGAGAAGTTCACATCTTATCAACGGTAATGAAACTGGAAAGTTGATAGTGCCAGTAGAATGGATTGATTGATTATGACATGGCGACATTGTCTTAATTGATGGGAACTCGAGTAGAATTCCCTTAAAAGATAAGATGTTGATTATCAAAAGTGATCTAAATAATTCTTGATGGATGACCATATCCTGCCTTTAGACTTGAAATTATACCATGAATGGTTGTGAATTAGTCATAGATATTATAATCTAGAAAGAACTTAAAATAAATGTATTAAAAGATGTTTATGTTATTTGAAACTTTAGGAGGTATTTGCTGGTGAATTACCTAGACTTTCGCCATTAAGGCAAGTTGAATTTGGTATTGATTATATTTCCGGTGCTGCACCTGTGGCCTGTGCACTGTACATCAGCACCATCTGAATTAAAGGAATTACCGTACAACTGAGAGAGTTGTCGGAGAAAGATTTTATTCTACGAAGCTCGTCATCATGAAGAGCCATGGTGTTATCATTCATTATATTTATAGATTATTGTGAACTGAGTAAATTGACAATCGAAAACGATATCCATAACTCGAAATGGAAGATTTGTTCGATCATTTACAAGGTTCTAGCGTATGTATTAAAGATTTGATCCATGGCATGGTTATCATCAAATTCGCGTCCGCGAAAAAGATTATCTATTCCAATCACTACATCCGATACTTGTAATGAACGTTATGAGTTTCACGTGATGTCGTTTGGATTGACTCATACACACGTAGCATTCATAAATTTGGTGGATCACGTGTGTAGGCTGTAATTTGATAAATTCATGCTTGCGATCATCAAGGACCATTTATTTGATTATAAGAATAAGAATGAGTTAATAATTATCTATAGATTGCCCTGAATTGGCCGAACGATAAAAACCTGTACCTTGAACATTTAACATGTGATTTAAAGCTTAATCCTTTACATTAAATAACCGTGTGATTAATAGATAATGGAATCTATAATGACTCTTTAAAAATTAAGAGGCCATTTAAGACTTTGGGTTTTACCAAAAAGAAAGTGGAAATATGTTTTGACAAATGTTTTAACAAAGGATTTTTAAGGGATTATTCCCTTATACACAAAACATTTAACTAAACTCTTGTTTAGGGGTAAATGTTTTTGCATACCTTAAGACAACTTAAGAAGGATTGAGGAAAACCATTTATACCATGACTTGAAAATTTAAACGACAATTTTTGCTTTCAACTAAGGAAATTTTGACCAAAGTATAACCAAAGATTTTTCAAACATTTACGAATCTTATTAATTATTTTCGATAAATCAAAATAAAAATAAAAATCGTGTTAATTAAATTTAAATTTTAAATTATTTTTTGAACATTTTCATATAATTGGACGGACTAAGAAATTTAAAATCTTTACGTTTACGTTTCATAAAAATTGAATATTTAAAATTTAATTAGTTGTAATAATTATCGACGCTTTAGACATCGGATTGAGTAAAACGGATAAAAAATAATAGTTGAGAAGAAACTAAAACTTAGAAAATATGAAGAAAGAAATTTTGAATGAATACGGTCATGATAATTATTTCATCAGGGAAGATGAATGTAGATACTGACACCTTATATAAAAAGGATAAAGAACCAGTTAGGACGTGTTCCTTAATAATGAATGTGCAAAATATATTGCCGAACAAAATAAAAATAAACAATGTTTGTAAAAAGGATAATATAGATAATAAAAAGGGGTTCGCGGCATATATGAACCATTAGAATTGAGAAGCCGATAGCGTTAAATGTTTTAAAGGCCACTTGTGGTTGCCTAAATATGGAGATTGTGAGATGTAATTATATTGGAATCGTGTAAGTATAAGTATTCTATTCTTGTCATTTCTGATTAAGTATATTTTATTTCGAAGAAGTTGTACTAATGGCAAATTATGAAGGCAGACATCGCCTCATACATTAGTAAACGTCTAACTAGTGCAAAGGTCATCATCTGAATTTGATTCGATTTGGGTCATCGTCGACAGACTGACCAAATCTGCTAATATCATTCCTGTTAATGGTAGATTCTTGATGAAGAAATTGACTCTTTTGTATTTAAAAGGAGTTGTGTAAACATGGTGTGCCTGTATCGATCATCTCTATCAAGATCCTCGCTTCACATTGAATTTCTAGAGATTTGCTCAGAATTCATTGAGAACGAATCTTGATGAGAAGTACTGTGTACCACCCCAATCGAAGGGACGAGGTAAAGTAACGATACAAAATACTATAAGCGCTGTTTTATGTTTGAATGATTGACCTTTGGTAATAAACCGTATAATCGCTTTCCTTTGTAGAGATTATCATTGATAATCATCGTATTAGGATCGAGACTGAATCTTGTTAGGATCTAAATATTAGAGCATCTGTAAGCAGGAGTTGGGATGAAGACACCCGACATACACCCATTGTGAGTTGGACATGTCTTTTAGGTTTAAGGTTTCCTATGATGGCGAACCTAACCTTATAAAATACCCGACCCGCGAGACGTGAAGTGATTGTTGAAATTAGGATCTGATTATTGACTGCCATTAGTGGGCAGAAGGTTATGTGAATATGAAATGTAGATCTTGAAGTGCCAGATGGGTAGCGAAGTTATGCCAAAAAATTTAACCATGGAAACATGAATTGATGATCTGAAAGATCATGGGATATAAGTCCCCGATGTATGGGACTATTGAGATGATGTAAAAAGATTGGTTTGAAAGGCATATAAGCTGGATCTACCCTAGGACTTCAAGAGCTGCGTGAATTATGTTTCGTATATCGAACTTGATAAAATGCCTATCAAGTGAAAATCTGACTATTCCTTAATAAAGCTTAGATCGGCGAAAAGTTGCATTCATAAAAAACCCGTGAACATCATGGATAGAGAAAGTAAGTCAACATTTAGCCTGATCTTATTCACGTAGTTATGTTTGATGAAACTCGCGTATTGTAATGGATTACACTTGTGAGAAAAGACCGAATGTGGAGGAAATACCCACAAGGCTTTAACTCTATAAGAAGCGAGTAGTAAGGTAAGATGATCTTTGAGGACAAAGATCCTGTTTAGGGGTAAATGCTGTGACAATCCGTCAATTTATGATTCATATTTTATTCTCAATTTTTATTTGAAAACATTATTTTAATGTTACATTATGAACTCACTTATTTCTGGGAAGAAATTTGGATTTACGTCTTGAAGTAGCATCGACTACGTCTAAACCGGAGGATTCAACGTTACGTGCTTACGTTTGCATACACCGTTTTGGTGAGAGTCCGACATTTCAGAAAATAAATTTATCCGTGAAAATTAATTTGGAATTTTAAATTTGTGTTGGTTCATAAACTCACAAATTTACGAGAAGAGATTAGGACTTACGATTTTAATTTAACGTCCTTTACGACTAAACCGGAAACCTTAGGATTACGTATTTACGTTTTCGAACTCCGTTTTTGATGAGACAATTTTTATTAGATTCGTTTTGTGCCGTTGATTCATAATTTATAAAAACGTTTTTCGTAAAACGAACCGAGGGCACGCAAATCGAGGAAACTAGAATCGAGGAGTACCCGTAAATAAATGGGGATGAGACAAGTGGGACACTTGTCCCACCCCCACTATAACCGGCCATATTAAGCTACACAACCCACTTATGTGTCAAGCTTACAAAGTAAGCTAAGACACATGTCTTAGCCACTTTGTAAACTAGCAAAAGGGCCAAAACCACTTGAAACAAACCATTATACACATTAAAACATGCAAACCACCTCAAAATCCTCTCATCTCTCTCTCTTAGTTCGTCCCATATCTCCCCAAAAACACCCATTTTGATCAAAATTTAACCACAAACATTTGTTATAATTAACATATGTTAATCTCCATTCAAAGAGATGAAGATTGGTGCAAGTTTTAACATCCAAGGAGGAGTTTCTATGGCGTCTTAGGGATGATTTTCCACAAGGAGTTCTTGAAGAATGGTGGTCTTGAATATGGTCTTGGTTTATCACAAGTTGTGTGATCAAAATCCATGTCTTGATCACAACCTACATCATCATGGTGGTATAAAGATTGTTCTCCCCATCCTCTTGTTATTTTGATTATGTAATCATGTATTTTCTTTCCTATTGTATATGTATATGATGATGAATGATGATTAAAAATATTGTGTGGGGATTTGGTGTTGATAAACATGCTTAAAAAGATGAAAAATTATAAGAAACAAGGCTAAAATCTTGTTTAGATTGTTGGCTGTATAAAACAGTAAAGAACCACATGTTAGACTGATAAAATGGCAAAGTAGAAGTAATATACAGTACGTAATATTTCTTGTACACATGTGAGAGTTGGCCATGCAATGGAATCATTGTAATGAGTGAGACATGATCAAAACAAGTTTAGAGTACAAATCTGAGTTCACTGTTTTGGACGATTTTTAGAAAATACTTAGAGGCTGATTCAACAGTAGCTATAGAAGAGTTAAATGGAGCAAATATCATGTAGTTTAGGTCATAAAAATTTGAGCTTCTATCTCCATATAGAACTCTAGATATGGCAGTTTTGGTAAACATGAAAATAAAAATCAGATTTTGGAAATTAAAGTATAATAGTATTATATAAGCACTCAAATAAAAATAGTATAAAATGTGAATTAAAACCCACTAACTCATATAGTATATTTATATAAATATGTATAAGGATAAATAAGTGGACATTTTATAAAAATGGTAACTTGTTAAGTTTTATAAGTTATAAAACTATAAACATGATTTTTACGACTTTTTCGGCTATTACCGTAAAAATTAACGTTTTTGTTAAATAAAACTTAGACGTTTGGACCCGTCTAATGTAAACTTTTATAAACTCATATACTGATGTAGAAACATATATAACAAGTAAAAACCGATAAAACCCGAACTATATAACATACGGACATTAACGGGCTAAGTTAACGTTATTGGACTAATAATACAACAAAATAGGCTAAAACACTTATAAACTTATTTATTGGGCTTAACCCATTTGGGCCCAACATGTAAAGTGTGATACTGGTAATAAAATTATAATTGGGCTAATATAATATATTGGGCTTGTAATGGGCCTACTCGGCCTAAAACATGTAAATAGGTAAAACTAGTAAACTAGTAAGAAGTTACTAACACATAACACTAAAATGAGTAAATGAGGATATGTAAACCCACTTGATCATCATATATATAAAATCATCATATGTATACATAATTGTTATTTTTATAAAGTCATTGGACAAAAGTCTAAGACGAGTATTATTTGTCTAGGTTTCCGTGATCGAAGCACGCACCGTACGTCTGAATTGCCGATAAACCGCCTTCCCACATCAACGTGAGTTCATAGCCTCGCACTCTTTTAAATGTTTTTATGAAATGTTTTATAAACCCGCGAGGGAGATAACATGTTAGTTTTTATAAAATAGGACACCATTTGTCCCGATTGTTTGTTTATTGATTTGGACCCGGATGATTGTATGACCCTATGAATGATTAAATGACCCGATAGATGAAATAAAATGGATTATTAAAGTTAGGTTATGTCACTAAAAGTCCCATTAGCATGAATTGTGAAATACCGGGATTTGGTAGACGCTTATGCATATAATAGTACTATTTGGGGATGATCACCCCAGTTCGCGCCTTGACGGTTGATCCCCGTCGTGCCACATTGATTGGTAAGCGAATTTATGTATGAGAGGATTTACATAGCGTGACCATTGTGACGACACGCTAATTTAGATGGGCAAATGAGTTTCGGGCTAGCTACCCGTTGTTTGTTGTAGTAAGGTAACAATGTCATGCGGCTTATAATAATCCAATTAACGAAATACTGCTATATGCACCGAATTACGATATATTGCCTGACTAGCAATATGGGGTCTTACTATTGATATTATGTTCGTGTTTTGGTTTTTCATAACCATATTCATATAACGGTTTTTATTTCTATACAACGTTATAAAAACGTATTGTATGATGTTTTTACGACATTGGCTCGTATAATGATTTTAAGGCAAATGCCTATATTATGATTTTGATAAGGATTTGTATAAAATGATTTTGGCTATTTTATGGCCTATTACAAAGATTTGTATAAAATGATTTTCGGTAATAATTATGTACCGATGATATATTGATGATTTTTATTAAACTCTATGAATTCACTCGGCGTTATCGCTGACCTTTTCTTTTAACATGTTTTATCTCAGGTACTTGAAGGTAATTCTCGGAAAGACAACAAGAATTCATGGCCCGCACTTAAACAATAATTTCCATTCAAATTCTTTGTAAAACTTTGTATGAAATGACTATGACTTAGGACCTATGTAAACTTGATATTTATGAATGGAAATGCTTTATTAATAAACGACGCGATTTTTAAGCGTTGTCTATGATGTGAGTAATGTGTTATCCCGTAACACCAACGAGTCTTCCGCTGTATTGAATTGTGTAAATTTGGGGGTGTTACATTAATACTAAGGGTAGTAGGATTCGTACAAGGCTTAAATCAAAGAGTGAAATTGCAATGCAACTTTCTGAAAAGCCAAAGAGGTTGTGCGGTTACTGTAAGAAATATGCAAACCACGATTCAAGGAATTGCCCCGTCAAGAAAAAGGGATTACAAGACGAGGACCTAGATTGCGGTGAGCAGGACGGGGGTGGAGACTGTGATATGTACCATAGTGACTAGTTATTTGTTAACTCTAGTATTTTCTTATTTTTCTTTAATGCTTGTATGAATTTGGGTTACAAACTCCTGTTGAATCTTACACGTTCTGGTTTAATAATGGAATGCAGCTTGGTATTTTCTATACATGTATCTGGTCTTTTTTATTCAGTCTTTATGGGTGTTTGATCAGCAGCTATACCCAAATTTCATTATGCAAATGGGTGAAAAAAGTATGATCCAAATGGGTATATGTTGTTAAAAATGTTGATTAAAAAAATGGATGATAACTGGTGTACGATTCTTAGTTTTTTGTTCAAAATATTGTACTTTTCTTAGTTATGCTGTAAGCTTCTAACATGTATCAGGTTATATTTCCACTTCCATGTTTAGGGCTGTTTGCTTACCTATATCAGGTTGTACTGGATTTCATATCATACAAGCATATGGGTGTTTTGTAATCAGCTAAAATGAAAAGATATATTGGTTGTTTATTTTGTAAGGTTCCATTGTGGTTGTGGAAATTGGTATATATATATGATGCATGTGACAAAAAACGTTCAGAATCTTATGATGGTATTTTGTAAACTTTAAATACTCTTGGTTTTGTACTCATTTTTTTGTTGCAAAGTCAAATGTTTACTGCTGTGTTCATCAGGTATGGATTACTCAAGGATTATGTATCAGGATAACTGCCAAGTACCTGTGTGTTTTATTTGCCACACTTTTATATGTGCTAACAAGCACTTATATTCAATAATTATAAGGTAATCAACAACTTGGAACATGATATTCAATAAATTAGATAGATTTAGTCTTGAAAACTATAACTAGATCAAGACAAATGATAATTGAAAGGTTATCACTGAATACTATATACATACTCAAATGAAACACTAACGCGTAACATACGAAATGGTTTACTCCTTTCTTTTTCGGTCTGGGCAATTCCTTGCATCATGATATCCGTATCTGTGACAGTATGTGAACATCCGTTTTCGTTTTTCGACTCGGTACCCATATGGTGTGGTGTTTGGTGTCAGCGACTTGACATTTTCAATATCTGTGATACATGAAATGAGTAAGTCGATTTGGAGAATCATCAAATAGTAACATAATTGAAAAATAAGAAGATTTCTTGTGAAACAAAGATTGTTAGATGTTATCTTCATGTTTTTGTTCAAAGTGTATGATGAGTGGGGGGGTTGGTGGTTGTTTAAGATGTACCTGTGTTTTATTTTGCCACATTTTTATAAGTGCTAACAAGGACTGAAATCAAGGATTTCTTTTAAAGACAAAACCAACACATAATAAAGAAGAGATTGCAAGTCTTAATGAATATGTTGGAAAAAATATTCAACAATCATGAAAATATTGTGTAGATTAATACATTTTTAATGTATTGATATTAGCCTTTTAAAATGCGTACCTTGTAAAAAAAACATAATTGGTGCAACCTGATACATTTTACAAATTTGTTTAACACAAGCAATATATATTTAAGGGAGATGTCCACAAACCAAATAAGTGATTTCATAAATATAATAATCGTTATACATTATAACGTAAAACGACGTACTACGATTCCAAAAAGTCTTACATAAAAACTTTCAACATAAAAATTCGAAGTTACTCGGTAAGCATACACGAGCATTATTTATAACTACTAATGAAAACAAAGGGAAACACACACTAATGCGAGGTTTACGATACGTGCTAAGTCCACAATGCATGATGCATTTTCACTTCATCATACCCCGTGCACGTCGCTCAATTCTTTCCAATGAAGTTTTATGCCACTTTATCTTTTCTGTATCTGCTAGATTCTTATATGTAACTTTCTGAAAAGCCAAAGAGGTTGTGCGGTTACTGTAAGAAATATGCAAACCACGATTCAAGGAATTGCCCCGACAAGAAAAAGGGATTACAAGACGAGGACCTAGATTGCGGTGAGCAGGACGGGGGTGGAGACTGCGATATGTACCCTAGTGACTAGTTATTCATTAACTCTAGTATTTTCTTATTTTTCTTTAATGCTTGTATGAATTTGGGTTACAAACTCCTGTTGAATCTTACACGTTCTGGTTTAATAATGGAATGCAGCTTGGTATTTTCTATACATGTATCTGGTCTTTTTTTATTCAGTCTTTATGGGTGTTTGATCAGCAGCTATACCCAAATTTCATTATGCAAATGGGTGAAAAAAGTATGATCCAAATGGGTATAAGTTGTACAGAATATTGATTAAAAAAATGGATGATAACTGGTGTACGGTTCTTAGTTTTTTGTTCAAAATATTGTACTTTTCTTAGTTATGCTGTAAGCTTCTAACATGTATCAGGTTATATTTCCACTTCCATGTTTAGGGCTGTTTGCTTACATGTATCAGGTTGTACTGGATTTCATATCATACAAGCATATGGTTGTTTTGTAATCAGCTAAAAAGAAAAGATATATTGGTTGTTTATTTTGTAAGCTTCTATTATGGTTGTGGAAATTGGTATATATATATGATGCATGTGACAAAAAACGTTCAGAATCTTGTGATGGTATTTTTTAAACTTTGAATACTCTTGGTTTTGTACTCATTTTTTTTGCAAAGTCAAATGTTTACTGCTGTGTTCATCAGGTATGGATTACTCAAGGACTATGTATCAGGATAACTGCCAAGTACCTGTGTGTTTTATTTGCCACACTTTTATATGTGCTAACAAGCACTTATATTCAATAATTATAAGGTAATCAACAACTTGGAACATGATATTCAATAAATTAGATAGATTTAGTCTTGAAAGCTATAACTAGATCAAGACAAATGACAATTGAAAGGTTATCACTAAATACGATATACATACTCAAATGAAACACTAACGCGTAACATACGAAATGGTTTACTCCTTTCTTTTTCGGTTTGGGCAATTCCTTGCATCATGATATCCGTATCTGTGACAGTATGTGCACATCCGTTTTGGTTTTTCGACTCGGTACCCATATGGTGTGGTGTTTGGTTTCAGCGACTTGACATTTTCAATATCTGTGATACACGAAATGAGTAATTCAATTTGGAGAATCATCAAATAGTAACATAATTGAAAAATAAGAAGATTTCTTGTGAAATAAAGATTGTTAGATGTTATCTTCATGCTTTTGTTCTAAGTGTATGATGAGTGGGGGGTTGGTGGTTGTTTAAGATGTACCTGTGTTTTATTTTGCCACATTTTTATAAGTGCTAATAAGCATTGAAATCAAGGATTTCTTTTAAAGACAAAATCAACACATAATAAAGAAGAGATTGCAAGCCTTAATGAATATGTTGGAAAAATATCAACAATCATGAAAATATTGTGTAGATCAATACATTTTTAATGTATTGATATTAGCCTTTTAAAATGCGTACCTTGTAAAAAACATAATTGGTGCAACCTGATACATTTTACAAATTTGTTTAACACAAGCAATATATATTTAAGGGAGATGTCCACAAACCAAATAAGTGATTTCATAAATATAATAATCGTTATACATTATAACGTAAAACGACGTACTACGATTCCAAAAAGTCTTACATAAAAACTTTCAACATAAAAATTCGAAGTTACTTGGTAAGCATACACGAGCATTATTTATAACTACTAATGAAAACAAAGGGAAACACACACTAATGCGAGGTTTATGATACGTGCTAAGTCCACAATTCATGATGCATTTTCACTTCATCATACCCCGTGCACGTCGCTCAATTCTTTCCAATGAAGTTTTATGTCACTTTATCTTTTATGTATCTGCTAGATTCTTATATGTATGAACTTCATCTTCAAACTTGCTCTTGCGCTGGTTGTAGTCGGCCAAAAGAATCTTTGCTGCATATTTGTATCGCAAATCAACCAATTGTTTACGCTGTCCCTCACCCTCATTACACAAGCAACATGTATCACCATGACTATTGTAACCTTTATATGTTTCCATATGCCGCATAACGAAGATACCACAATCTGTCACGTTGTTCATTGTTCTGCAACCCAATTGCAGTATCCTATTCCCAGCACGAGACATATCAGCATAGCTCAGATTGTTTGTATGCAGCAAATAGTCTTGAAACAAAGCAACCTGTAAAATAGTATACATACTATTAAAATGTGTGTACTTTCATATATATTCACTGTTGCACCCAACATATATAGAGTATAATTTTAAACACTTTTGGTTGTTAACTTACCAGCATTAGAGGCTTACTACCGTATCTAGTAAATGTGTCAGTCTCCTCTGAGAAGATGTTATCCAAAAAATCTATCGTATTATCGGTCATATTCATGCAAATGACAATGAAATGAGTGCCTAATATCATCGGGAAAAAGACCTGCCAAAAAATAGAACCAAATTGATGTTCACTACTTGCTTGCTGTTGTGTATCATGTAAAAAAAATTCAACATAATTGTCCGGTACTTACCAAATGAACACCGTGAAGGCTGTGGTATTAGCTTCTATACAATAATAGGTCCATGTTCTATTTGAATTTGTCCAATGTCAAATTGTAATCCCACTTTAACATATTGTCGGTCTGTTACATGGTTAAATTAATGAGCATGGTACTAAACATCATTATTCAAAATTACTTAACATTAGTTTGGTGTCAAATTTAACGTACCAACATAGCCGTGTGGCAGAAAACCTTTGTCGGTGAATTTTCTTTCCTGAATCGTTCCGCATCATTTAAAACATGTGTAAACATGTCGATTGCCCCAGTTGCTATCAGAACACCAGGGTACAAAGTTTCCAGCACACCCCTTTGACCCTCGCAATAGTCAATCTTGAAAATGATGTCTTTGTGATACAAAATAGTCAGATGTCATATATGATGCATGTGTTTAATAAATGGTAAAAAAGTTCAAATACATAGACATACGTTTCACCGAGCCTCGCACTGAACAGTCAATCAGCAGCTCGTTTTTCGTGCAAAATGATAGGATTCACCAAAGAGACCTCTTTTACAACGTACGGCGAGCTTAACACTTCAGGTAGTAAGGGATAACATTTGACCGTTTTATGAGGGATACGTGGTTGCACCATATTTAACGGTTCCGGTGCCGAGAATATAGGTATAACTGACCTGTCAATATTTGTCAAGTGTTCTCTCCCAAACCTTGAAAGTAATCGTGATGAACTGCAGTTATTTGGCGTTTGACCTTTTGGCTGGTCCGACGTTTTCATCCCAGGTACATATTGCGGTTCTTGTGATACATGCCCATGCACACCATACAGCAACCCTTCAACATTTCCCAAACCTTGTCCAGTTCCATTTGCTTTGTCACTGTCTACACATCCCACCTCTTTCCCTTGTGTCGCTGGTGGTTGTGTAACATTCAGATCAAAATCTGAAGCATCGTCGAAATCCAGACGTGTAGGAGTATGTTGATTTGTCCTATTAAATTCTTCGATCGCCTTGTCCGATAACTGAATAGCTACCTGTGTGAAAGGTAGTGTATCATTTAGATCAAAATCGGATTCTTGTTGCTGTCTGTCACTAGCACATGGCGTATGGAAGTCATGATTTGGTTGACCATTCGTTGGCTTATAGTTCCCTGATTCCTGTTTGAATGTACGTTGTCCAAACATTTGATATCTAATATCCTTCAACCCCGTAAAACCAACATCATGGGGTAATTTGAAAGCCCTGCATCTAATACATCCTCGGCTATTTCAAGCATTTCAGCTGCCTTTTTTAGAAGTTCTGATACAAATTTTTTCATACCCTACACACCCAACAAAATAATACATAATTAGCAAGCACTCATACTAGAATACTTATATAAAGAACCAGAAGATATATGTACCTCCGTGTCTATTGGCGCATGATCACGCCCATGTCCTACGAACTCATCATCTTCAAATTCTTGTTCTTCCTCAGTTGCTACATTATTCAAATTACATTTGAAAGTTAAATAATTATAAAAAATTTCAACTTAAAAAAAATAGTAAAGAAACAATTAGTTACCCTCGTCGTCTGATTCATCTACCACAGCTGGATCATCACAGTCATCATTAGGGAATCTTTCATTTTGTAACGTGTTCAATACACCACAATCACACCATTTGATAGGACAGTATGAGTTGGCATATAAAACCTGCGATACATAGTACATGTTAATTATAAGCACATATTATGTATTTAAAGAAGAGTATATAAATAGCATGTATCATACCAATAACAAAATCACAGGGCCATTGAAATGGTACTTGCGATTCCATTGAATTTTTGTTTTAATTAAGCACTCGATGATGTAAGTGCACCAATCCATCTTGAGTATGTCATCTTCGCTACTGATGCATGGGAGGAATTTAAGATTTGCGGTATTGTTTTTATTCGGTTCTCTAATCGACGAAAAGAACAACACTAGGAAGTTAAGCTTAAACATCCAACCACCTTGTCTATTGCTCATCATCTTTTTTGCAAGACCAGAAACAAAGTGCCTTTTTATGGTTTTAGGAAACTGTGCTTTCCACGTTTTTGTCAGAGGGTTCCTATGGTCTGAGTCTTCTAGAGCATCTAAGTGTAACTCACCAATTGGTACACCTAGTACATCCCTTACTAAATCCCTGTTAATTTCAATTTCTTTACCATTAACGTTTAAACAACACGCTTCTTCATCGAATTGATCCACCAACCAATAACTTAAACGTGTTGGGATGTCCTTTATCTTAAAGTCAAGAAGCTTTCCAAAACCTATTTCTCTAACAGACTGTTTTTGTCTTTCTAACAGTTGTGTCATTACCTTAAACAAATTTGTGGGTGGAATTCGTGATCGTAAGGTATTTACAGGATCAACCTTAGCCTTGGGCAAATTATTTGTATCGGTGCCATCTCCCTTACCCGCAGCATTTTGACCATTTGTCGGGGTCGCATTACTAGCTTTTTTCTTTATGCCTACTGATTTGTCCACCTTAATTTTCTTCGGCGCAACAAGATCATCGTCCGTTGACCCCCCATCGTCCACTTTAACGTTTTTATCTGGTGACACACAAATAAAACAAGTATTATAATTCATACTATAAATGACAGAACATTTTGGTTTACTATAACAAGAATATATTATTTCCAGAAAATAAAATGCCAAATCGTTATACCTATGTGTTCATCAGTAGGCAAATCCAAATTTTTCATCTTGCCTTTGCCTGTTTTTACCGTCATTTTGCGTTTTACTGCTACATCTTTACCTACACACAACACTAGTTTTTAAGACAACTAACTTTGAAAACCATACTCAAAACAGTCTCATATTTGAAACAACACCCGGTATATCAAACCACATCAAATATACATTAAACACTTAAAACTTATAGTTAATTACCTTTCCCAGATTGGTTCCTTGAATTTTTTTCTAGTGCAGCCCCCACTTTCCCTTTGGGTAGTTTTCCATCTAAAAAAATACGATGCGAGTCATCATTCATCAATAACTATATAACGCACAAAATTATATTTAACAGTGGTGTAGAATTACCTTTATCGGCTAGTTTCTTTGAATCTTTAACTATTTCAGCTAATTTACCTGTACGTGCCGCTTTTTTACCATCTGCAAATACATCACCAGTATCATAAATCCACTAAAAACTCTCAATATTTATCTTTGAATCCCGTAAACCGACACAAAAACTATGTGTTATAATATTAATATATTTTGTTGAGCCAGTTCAGCGACGAATGAAAAGTCTACTATTACAAGCGATACAGATTAGCGAGATGGCAGATACATATGTCTTGTGTATATGGCAGATTTATAGCAACTAAATACACATTTCATAAACATATTGACTAATTTCCTAAACAATCTTTTTAATGGTTTTAGCCAACTGGTTCTACCAGTATTTGTAAACATACAACATTATCCGATGCAAACATGTGGATAACTTTATACTTTCCCAAACATGTTAATAATACAACCACAGAAAGTATATCTTACTTTTTTGAGCTTGTTTTGCCTTTATTTTTTCAACGAGCTCCGCCAGTTTCTTCTTCCTCATTACACGGGCGACTGACACACAGAAAAGGGCATACGTCACATGTACCATCTTCGTTGTTGTAATTAGTAAATATGAAAAACTAAAAACTGAATACCTTTTGGCTCTTCTGTTGCACCAGTATCGCTTTTATCCTTCACTATGGCTTCTTTGAAAGTACCACTCTTTTCAGCCTTGCCATTGGCCATACTACCGACACCCTTTTGTTGTCCTTTGTTTTCTTCTAATGCATACATAGGTTCAATATTCATAGTATCTGCTAACAACAACGTAATACCCTAATTTATTATAACAACAAAACCTAATCAATTATTTACAGAAACATTGATACATACCTAGCTTAATCTACTCATATTTCCAAAACAGGGACGAAACTACATTTAAGCTTGGGTTGGCCAAGGGCGACCACAAGTTTTTAGAAGTGCTACATATATCCTATGATATATTTTAAACTTGATCCTATAAAATACATATTAGCCCACCTAAAATCAAAGAAACTTGAAAGGTATGAAGGTTCATACAAGTATAATCTACTACATGATACAAATCAGTTTAAGCATACATTTTCGGTACATTTTTAGTCTAATTTAACCATCAAAAATAGCTTATATAGAGATTTTTAAAGTGCTATTATGCAAATCATCTTGGGTAGTATCCATTATTCAAAACGTTTGAAATAGACAAACGTATATCTTATTTCTAGAAACAACATGTATCTATATCTTCTGTGTTCATATATCTTTCATGAATAAAATACACCATAATATTGGCTTGCAATATTGTTAAAGCTTTCCGTTTTATATGTAATAATACTTGTTTTTATCTTCGACCCACTCCGAAACTAAATCCCAGCTCCGTCACTGTCCCAAAACACTCAAATGTTGTACAATACCCAGATTTATTGTTACATACTTCCTACTATGTAACTGATGCATACCAACATATATAAACACTTATACTAATAACCTAACAACTGATACATACCATCGCCTCCTCCGTCCGATTCGTCATCTGTTATATCAATCACCTCATATTTGTCATCACCCTGATTTTGTTGTTTTTGGGCAGACAAACGCCAACTCCTTCTTACTACATAAACAACAACAATGCAATTACAATCGATCAATTAAACATAAAGATCAGTTTAAACAGGAACAACAATGTAATTAGAAACAATCAATTAAACATAAAAAAAAACATTAATAATGTATCACTTACAATACAATGTAGCCATCCAATCCTAATTTAAGTTCTAGGTACTCGAAAAAATATGACCTAGCAGATGATCAATCATAATCTATTTATATACAATGTGAGTAATTGCTTCACCGATTTTCCCTAATTATTGTAGATCGTAGGTTTTGATTTGCGAAAATAGCATGAAATCTGGCGTCTGATACACGATTTCCCCTAATTATTGTAGATTGAAGGTTTTGATTTTAGAACAGCCCAATATCCGGTGACTGACTGATACACTAGTGTAGATACTATCTATGTTTTTTTGGGAGTGAGTTTGATAAAAAAATAAAAAAGTCAGCTGTGAACTTAATTAGTCAAAGGGAAATGAGATATCCCCGTGTTTTGTTTTTATATTGGTTTAAAATAACAGGTACATAATGCCCCAAATTGTTTTTTAATTACAATTATGCCATTTTCCTAAATAATTTTAGATCTTGATAGCTTGCTTTGATCTAACGGTCTAAAAGTGTGCTTACCGTAACGCATTTTAAGACTGTACACCACGTTAACGCCCCCTATATATATATATATATATATATATATATATATATATATATATATATATATATATATATATATATATATATATATATATATATATATATATATATATATATATATATATATATATATATATATATATATATATATATATATATATATATATATATATATATATATATATATATATATATATATATATATATATATATATATATATATATATATATAGAAACCCTTATATAGGAAGGATGGTAAAACAATACCATAAATAATAAATTCTAAAAAAATGACACGTGTAATTCAATACTCCGTATAATATAAATCGTTTTATTAGAATCATTCACCCTCTCAAATGAAAATCACTCAGAAACCCTTATATAGGAAGGATGGTAAAACAATACCATAAATAATTAATTCTAAAAAAATGACACGTGTAACTCAATACTCCGTATAATATAAATCGTTTTATTAGAAATCATTCACCCTCTCAAATGAAAATCACCGATTACCCCTTGTGTGATGCTTAGACCTGATCCAAACAGTTACCTTAGTTTTCACATTCATATCCCCATTATCAAATATCACAACCCTCGATGGAATAATTGGATGGAAGAAAGGTAAAACTTTGTGTTTATATTTCGTGCATTATGAATTTTTACAAAATCTTAATCTCTAATTCAATCAATACTATCACAAAAACTTGTACTTTTGATGTATGTTTTATAATATGTACAATTACCCCCCTCAGTTCATCATCACCAAACTGAATGAAGAAAATGGGTAATTGCTGTTGAAAAGATATTTAAAACCCTGTTTTTACAAACCCCCAAATCGTCGCACTAAAAATAATTGAGGCTGTCAAAGCAAAATTTGGGTTTTTTAACCAACCAATTAATCATAAATGTTTGCTTAACAAATTTCCCAACAAATAATTCAATTGTAGGATAAGGGGATTGGTTTTTTAGATGAATCACAACCTTATATATATATATATATATATATATATATATATATATATATATATATATATATATATATATATATATATATATATATATATATATATATACTAGTTTCGTAACCCGCCCAACGGGCGGGTTCATGTCGTAAACATTTTTAAAAATGGTTGTTTGATCTGTTATACTGACTATATATAAAGTTTAAATTAATTTCATAAGGGAAGAGTATTATTTTTGCAAAAAAGTAAGAGAGATAATGCGGTGATATTGATGTTTTCTAAAATAATTGTTTTTTATCGGGGATTATTAATTTAGGACGAAGAGAGTAATGGTTTTATATTTAAACATAGAAAATTTATCTCTCTTGCTTTTGACTCTGTATGGGCAAAACACTTTATAAGCGGAAATATAATTGCTCAGGTGTGAATTTTAGGATATTGTCATTGCTAAAAGTAAACCAACGAAGGTTCACTTCCTTATTTTTTTTCTCTTGCTAGTGCATATATAATTATCTTTGTGTGAATATTGAGAACTTATAGTCACTCGTCTTGCATGTTATTAATCGTGAGCAAATTGTGTTTAGTATTTAATATGATTAGCAATATGCGACTTTCAAAAATTTTAATCTAGAGCGATTATTCATACATAACCCGATTAATTGGTGAGGTCGTTTCATTTTTTATTTGAAAATAAATATTATATAAAGTAGTGGATGCTTTCATACATACTCATTAAGTATCAAATACTCCGTAATCAACTATTAAAAGAATCTCCAATGAAACCGAGTCAGGGTTCAAAAATGATGAAAAACAATTAACAATTTAAACAATGATAAATAATTATGGTAGTTTAGGTTTAAATTCCTGTGCAATCATCATCACCTTGAATGGAAAGAAACTATACCACGTGAAGTATTAAAGGATTGCAGCAATAAATCTATGGATTTAGGACATTTAATAGTTATATACTTTCTCAGATATATTCATATCATACATGTACTCATAAAATTGCAAATATAATACTTGATCTTCCAGTTTACCTGTTAATATGGTACCTCAAACTTTTTTCTACCTATTTTACCCTTCAGCCCAATGCCAAATTTTGCATCGTTAGTCCTTTAACTAACGATCGTTTTTGTTTTCTAAAAAAAAGTTTTAACTTATAAAAAAATTATAATTTTTCCAAACATATTTAAAATATAAATAAATTATGTTAAAAAAATTTCGAAGTTACAAAAACCTTTTTTTACTTTTAAAAAATTTCTTTAAATCTTGTTTCATTTTATTTTTTTAAAAGTTTATATATTTAGAAAAAATAATTTTTTTTGAATATTTTTTAAAAGTTAAAAATAACTAAATGATTTTTTTCAGAAAAATTTAAAATTTATTAATATCTTTTTTATTTAAAATTTATTTACCTCATGATAAGTGATCTTATTTTACGCAAATGTAATTTGCTAACATGTGACCAACCTAAAGGTACTCGATAGTTGAATCAGGTTGTTGTAACTGCAGTAGTGGAGCTACATGAGTTCTTAGAGCATTGTTCTCATTATGCTCTAACTTGTATTTTTTCTACATCAGCGAGGTTTATCAAATGCTAATTTTTGGTTTTATATTTTGTTTACTCGTTTGAATCAAACGAAAACATAACATAAAACAAAACTTAAGTCTAGCGCTAATACAGTTGTTTTTCAAATAATGTTTGCATATTTTTTTATTAATATATTCTTTGCTTTGCAGACCTAGTAATCCCAACATAGTGCAGGTACTTAAATATTATCTAAATATCGTATTTTCGCTATTTAATTGAGTTGCTTAAAATCTTATAAAGTTTATTTCTTTGGAAAAAGTTGAAAATTATAGCTGAATGCTTATTCAGTGTGTTTATTGATAAATTAGTTCATGATTTGGTATCCACAAATTTTAAAACTTCAATCAATAAGTTTTTCTACATGAGACACATATGGCAGCTTTTATTTGTAGTTTTAGTAATGAATAGCGGTGTACATAAGCTAACCTCTCCTAGTCATCTTTTCGATTTTGGCTCACTAAGAGTTTAATCCAACTTCGAGCTTAATATGAAGATTATCTAATTATCGAGTTTAAGACTGAGCTCAATTAGTTTCACGTACTGGTCATACAGTTGTAGAGTGAATGTCTTAATTTTTTGAATGTTTTTTTTGTTTTTGTTTATGTATGGATACTTTTGAGAATTAATGCCTCTCTGCATTTTAACTTCTAACTAAGGATTATCATTCACGGATTGTTGAAAATTGTGAAAGCTGCTTAGACTCTCTTATCCTGAATAACTTACGATCACCATCTTTACACAAAGATTATCATTATTATGTATATGTGTTTCACGTTACTATTATCGCATCTAGCCTAAAATGTGATGCGGTGGGTTAAATTCCCATAACCAACCTTTAGAATCAATATCAAGATTGAATAAAAAAAACAATATAATATTTGAATCAGAACAATTAAAACATGCATCAAATTTTCACTTTGGAGTAGTGGTTTTGGATTGCATAATTTAATAAAGAATGCAAGATATACCTGTCCGCTTAGATAGTTAGATAAAGCGACATCAATCACCTCATGCCCATAGTGCTCTTACACAATATTTTCTTTCTGCAACTATTGTTATGTCATACTCATAACAGCCTTGTGCAATAGCTCAGGCATTCATAATAGCCTGCATTGCCAAAAAGTTATAGACGTTAGTCAATGAAAAAGTGAACTCCACATCCAAAGACGACACCACATTCTTCTCGTACTTTACCTCAAGAAGCCTCCTACTTTCTTCGCTGATTCACGTTGGGTCAAATCGAAAACATCGGGTATACAAAATTAAACAAAAAAACATTTTTTTTACTTCGATTCTTGTCATGTGAGTATATAAATGATATATATACATGAAAATTGAAAGATTTTATCAGGTCTGCTAAATTTATGTGGTATTCAAATGCAGGAATGCAGATTACCTTAATCCATGTACGCGGATCAAATAGATTATCAAAGGGTTGACTGCAATCATCAAGAGCTTCATATACGTATACAACGTTTTCTTTAATATATTTGAAGATATCGAATGCCACTTTCTCTTCCTTAGATATAAACTGTGAGCCTTTTCCTTATTGTCTTGTATGCACATTTTCAATAATCTTAGTTTCTGTTGGCCAATTTCTTTGTTCAACCTCCTACACAAAAGAGTAATCATGTTTCATGGACGTAATCTGTAAAGACTTTCTACTCAACAGACGTCTTTTTCACAATTAAAGTGAAAAGTGAGGGAGCCGAAGTAAAAATTTATATCTTTGAAGGTCACTTCCAAACCCATATGTTTTTAACCAATAAAAAGGCTCCTTTTGGACCCATTATAAAACCTATTGGACTCACACATTATGACTCCTCTGGAAAAGTATATAGCGAGAGTAAACTATGTTTTTTAACCGATTTGTATTAGTGATCGGTATAATTGAACTTGGTCTACTAATGTATCAAACTATTTAAGTGGAAAAAGAAGGAAATGGATTGATGATCCAGATGGGCAGTTTGCTGAAAAGAAAATAGTCAATAAGGTGATAACATTCGATCAAAACATAAGCTTAATGGATAGACCAGGTAATAGGAAATGATGCATACCACACTATTTTGAATAGAAATAATTACCACTCTAAAAGCTTTGGCATGCACTACGTAGGCATCGACTCATGCAACAACGTTAAAATATAATATGTACTTTCATTACACAGATTTCTAGGATAATCAGAATGTATAGGCCATATACGCATAAGGTTGGGTTAATACAGTATGTACCATCAACAGATGGCTGAGTTTATCACAATCACCACAACCCATATACTTTACTGGCTCTGGCTCTGCACCTGTATTCCTCCTTTTTACCTGCATAATCATGTGTTCATGTTAAAAAAAATTATATTCTCCAATCTTTTTCTATGAATATGGTTTTTGTTTGATCTGCAATTGGGAATCTGAGTGTTGCACAACCAAGCGAGAGTATATATTCCATTGCATAAGTTGTAGCTTAGGACAATTCACAAACAACATACAAATATATATAAAAGAGATTGTGGCAATAACATATAATATTTCATCACTGAAATCATAATACACATACATCATCAATGAAAGATAGTTAAAAGCTTACTTGTCCATCGTCAGGGTTACGGTTACCAGCTCGATCCTATAGGGATAAACAATAGGATGCTAACCAACACTAAAGATCAAAAGTACGTGTAAACATCAGTAAGGTGTGATCCACCTATATTAGACCATTGAACTGTCTAAAGCAACCAATAGGAGCAATTACTTTATCAAAACTTTGCTAATTCCAGTAAGAAATTGACATGTATGAAAGAAACTAACCTATAGTTTGGTCACCACCAAAACCTGAATCTATGTGCTTACTTTTTCAGAAAACCTTTTTCTGTTTACATGTATGTCTTTAAGTAGTTTACAATATGCGGTACAATTCTGCTTCTTCTTACATTAATATTCCTTTGTGATTTATTAAAGAGACATACCAGGCGTAATTGTTTAAAATACACAATTATAGAGAATCATAAATACTTCTATCAAACTGCTAAATTGAAAAAGGATGAACCTTGTTTGTTTTGGTCTTATTAACAGCTTGGTGGTTTTGTTTGGCCCTATCGACAGCTTGACGAACATCACTGAAAGTTCCCTATAAAAATAAATTCTAATATGATAATACGAAAAGTGGGATTTCAAAGGAGTAGACCAGCTAACAAACCTGAGTATAACCGCCAATGATGTTTTAGGGTTTTTAGAACAGACGAATATGTTTTAGGGGATGTTTTAGGGTTTTTAGAACAGTCGAATGTGTTTAAGGGTTTAAAGGATAAATCAAACAATCGAATTGGGGTTATGTAATTATCTATACAAGAAAGCGTAATACGTAACCTCCAAGTATATATTTTATATTAGGTAAAAAATCTATTTAGCTTTTAGCAAAATATATGGAGCTTTTTTGGGTCAAATAAATATTAGGATAAAAACGCACGCAAGTTTTATAAAAAAAACGCAAGTTTTATAGAAAAAAATCAATACGCAAGTTTTATGTTTCTAAAATTTTGTTTCTTAAATAAAATAAAATCTTACACAAGTTTTATAGAAAAAAATCAATACGCAAGTTTTATGTTTCTAAAATTTTGTTTCTAAAATAAAATATAATCTTACATAGTAGTTTTTTAAACCGCATGTTTTGTAAATAAAAAAATCAATCGGATTTTGAAAACACGCAAGTTCTAGTTTCTAAAATTTTGTTTATAAAATAAAATAAAATCTTGATCAAAACTTCAATTGGATTTTGTTTCTAAAAATAAACGAATAAATATGTAGCCAATAAAATAATGCCACATAGGATATGACATGTCGCCTTTTATTTTCCTATGTCAAACTTAGCCCCATATATATTATATATATATATATATATATATATATATATATATATATATATATATATATATATATATATATATATATATATATATATATATATATATATATATATATATATATATATATATATATATATATATAATATATATATATTCTTTGATTAATATATTTTGTAATTATTGCATCATTTTTCGGGCCATTATACTCAGAAACCATTTTATAAATGTTTGAGGAGCGAGGGCACTTTAAATCGTAAACTCAACCACTCAGTTAGAACGTAATATCGAGATGGAACATCTTTGTACAAAGTTCCCTACTAACATGATACATTGTAAATTATCTTACATTTATAAATTATGTTCTTTATTTTCAAAATTGACAAAAATAGTCCTTTTAGTTATAACTTTGGTATATTTACACTTTTAACCCCTAAAGTATATAGTTTTACTATTTGTATTTTCAACCTTCAAATGTTAACCATAGGGTATCAAACTTTACAATATTAATCTTATAGTTTTAAATTTCATAAAATGACACTTTTGACCCAAAATCCTTATAGTTTCAAAAATGCCAGTTTTAGTCCTTGTACTTGTTTAAAATTACATAACAACCTCAAAATTGTACCAAATGATCTAGAAACTTAAAACAACGTTTATGAACACCTTTATAATCATAATAACATCATGTTTCTAGAATTATAGCCTTTGAAATTGTTTTTAAGTCATTATTTCATGTAAATTACAAAACTAGGGTTTTAATACATCTTTGATTTATAACTTCTATTTTAGATTATTATATGTACTAAAGCTTATTAGATTAGCTTATTAACATCTTATAAATATTTTAAAAAGTCTTAGAAAAACATTATAACAAGATCAAAGCTTAGCTAACATAGTGATTACCTAAGTAGCTCAAAAATTACTTTTAGGGCTTCTTATGAACACAACACCAAAGCTTCAAGAGCTTCAATGGATTCTTTCTAAACCTGATTTCTGGTCTTCTAAGATTCCTAGAACTTTTATAGAAGTGGATTTCAAAATGGGTATGGAGATAATAAGAAAATGGGGCACAAGTTTCTCAAATGGGCAATTCGTCTATTTTATATCCATTTCAAATTCTCAGGCCCGAAGTTAAGGCTATGAACGTGTAACCTTGATAGATAAGTGACTAAGGGAAGCTTTGGGAGTCTATGCAAGTATAGGAATGAGTCATAGAAGCTAGTAGCAAAATATATTGGTCTTGTGGTTCATAATGTGTCACGGCACCTTAAGGATGAGGATGATGATGTGTAGCCTTCAAGTAGGTGATGCACCTAGTGGAAAATATCTCAAAATATCCCATTGATCTGATATTTGGTTAGAAAATTTGAAGGATGTGTTTAAACATGGTTTTAGGGGGAAAACCTAGTCGGAAATAAAATCTAGGTCTTGTAACTTTTAACTTTGTAATTTTGATAAATAGGGACTTAGGAATGTAATTAGTGAAGAATAATGGTGTAATTATGTTTTACACATTGTATTTAGAATGTTTAGGTCCTTGGTTTAAAGTTTAATAAAGGTTTGAGGTAAAGTTAGGAAGAAAACATAGGCAGGTTAGGGTTTCTAATGATCTAGGGTTAAATCTTTGTTAAAGTATTTATACTTCACTTAGCTACTGATTTAAATTCAATTTAGGTCTTATAAATTGTCTTTGTAGAAACTAGAAGGAGGTTTATAATCGGTTTATCTTCTAATTAAAATTCCTTTCAATTAGGTGAGTGCACAAAACTATCTTTTACTTGAAAGATAGTTGCATAATGATTAGGTTCAATCATAATGCATTAACATTGTGTAGTAAGTATAATGATAATGAATGTAAGAAATCAGTAAGTAAGGAAACAACCTAGTAGGGAGACACCAAGATTTATAGTGGTTCGGCAACGAGGCTCTATCCTCGTTCCTACTCCACTCCTCGAGTACACCTTACTCAAGATTTCCACTATATCCACAAGCTCCCTTCTTGGCGGAAAAAACCTTACAACGTCGCTTACATTATTTTCTGATACTAAGCTAAATGTCGATACCTAATCGTAGCTAGGACCAATCTACACAACGTTTCCCACTTCACCATTTTACGACACAAGGCTAGATGTTGAGTTCTAATCCAAAGCTAGAACCAATCTTCACAATTTTGCCTACTTCACCATTTTCCGACACAAGGCTAGATGTCGAGTTCTAATCCAAAGCTAGAACCAATCTTCTTGATTCTTCACTTTGAAGCTAAGTGAGAACTTCACACAATAAAACTACATATCACTTTATAGTTTACTGAGAACTCACTAGACACAACCACATCACTTTATAGTTTAGTGAGAACTAACACAACTAATTACAATTCAACTAAATATATCCAAGTACACACATGTAGCTTGGATCTACACAACACACATCCAAGCACACACATGTGCAATGGATTTACACAACTCTAATCCAAGTATTCAAATATAGCTTGGACGAACACAACTAGTCCAAGTATTCACAAATACATTGGATATACACAAGACACAAATAAATAAATGATGAACATGACTAGATCTTTAGGAAAAGGTGATCTTCAGCAATGCTTCATCTTTAATCACATCACAAGTGTGTGAGTTATCTTCTCTTTGGACAAGCTAAAGAAGGAGATCAAGAGGATAATCATGAGCAAACATACTTAACACATTAAGTGATCATTTACAAATGACTAGGATTAGATAGGAGAAAGAAGGCTGAAAGAGATGTCCAAAAAGGTTTAATGAAAATGCAGATTTGATCCACTATTTATAGGAGACAAGATCCCAACGGCTATTTGGGGGCGGTTCCTTATCTACCCAGGCGGTTCTTTATCGATAGGGAACCGCGTAGGCACTTTAGGAACCGCGGGTACTAGATTCCACTCCTTTTTGTCTTTTAGTGAATTTGAAATATCTGAGGCTGTTTAAACCTTCAAAGGATATTCTTATGGAATTTGGAATATGCCATATTCAAATTTACATTTTCATTTTAATAAAACATTTTCTTAAAAATAAAGTTTATTAAAAATCTTTTGTTACATTTGACAAAAGTGAGTTTTAAGGCTAATCACTTTTATGATCACTAAGCATGATTAAGATATGTTAGTGTAATGATTATTACTTTGATGATAGTGTTTGTTAGATAATTTGTTTTATGATTATGTTTGATAATAAATGTCTTTGTAATTTGTCGTGATCAAAACTAAGAAAGATTAATTAGTACTAACAATGTTTTTAGGCATTGTTTTGCATTAACAATCTCCCCATTTTTTATTACGACAAAATATAAACTCATTTACGTAAAATACAAGTTTATTCGAATTATTAATGAGTTTATCACTATCATTTCTCCCCCTTTGTCGAAGCAAAAAGGTTAGCACAAGTCTTTGAAGAAGAAAAGAACCGGACTTTTGCTAGTAGCTCCCCCTTGGTGCTTACTCCCCCTTGCTTGGGGCACCAAGAAATGAGCTAAGGTGACATGCTACACAAAGGTTAAAAGAAAGAAAGGAAACACCAATGTATGTATGTGCACTACTTACTAACTAACTTGAGAGGGAGAAGGAAAAGAAATCTCAAATTAGAAGCAAGCATTTCGTAAGTATGTCCAAACAGTGTGTATTGAAAACATCATAGTTCAATTGGTGGAATAAAGAGAGAAAAGAAACATCCAAACCAATCAAAGATGATTTAAAGTGTTAAGGGGTTAAAATTTAGAATTTATGGAATCACCCATAATTAATTTTAAGTTTTAACCATAATCAACTCTTTAACAAATGTGTGAAATAGAATTAGTGGGAAAGATGACACACATAACATTCATATTACACAAATATGAAATAAAATACAAGAGAAATATTCATACACACAATATGAATATTTAAAGCAAAAATATAGAAAATAAACCACAAAACATAAACTACTCTAATAGTGATAATCTTCCAAGATTGCTTAAGTTTTATTGACTCAAACAACTAAAGTACAAAATGTGCCTTACTTGGAAAAGGAAGACGACGAAGCATCATTCGAAGTTTTGTTCACGGGAACGAAAACTTTGAGAGGAGGTCGAGTGAGGAGGAATTCAAGGAAATTTAGCTTGTCATAGATATGAGCAAGTTCAATTTGTTGAAAACGACAACAAGTACACGAGGAACCATGATGCAAAACAAAGTCGTTAGATGGGGGAGGTCCATCAAAATTAGAGGTTGGTGGAGAGGGAGATAATGGATAAGAGATGTTTTCACAATTCCTAGTGAGATTAGGGAAAGAAGATAGGTCATTGAGTTGAGGAGAGTTGAAAGGTTTTGGTGGTGGTGGAAGAATTTCCTTTTCTCCGGTAATTGGATTTATAGAGTAAGTCTCATACCAATATTGAATCGGAGAGAAATAGGAATTCTTGGAGGATTTTGGAGAATAAGAATCATGAGGATTCTTGTTCTTTTTTATCCAAACGGGTTTAACCGAGATTTTCGGTTTTTTTGAAAGCTTAGAAGAAGAAGCTTTAGGTTGAGAAGTTTGTGAAAAAGAAATGTCAAGGTTAGAAAAGGAAGAATTAGGCATTATGAGGGATGAAGAAAAGAACTCCCAAAAGAGAAGAATTTAAAAAAAATAGACAAGGCAAAGATTTGAAATGAAAAAGAAAGGATTTAGGAAATGTTTAGCCAAATTGGGTAAACAAAGAATCTTAACTTAGACAGTGGTCAAAGAAGAAAGACAAAAAATAAGCCAAGAACGGCTTTACTATGCGCAGTTCCTTAATATAGCCCGCGGTTCCATATCGATATGGAGCCGCCTGGGGGCTAAGGAGCCACATCCATTGGACAGCAAACCTTGATTTTCAAAAGTTTTGGAGAAAAATAAGACTTTTTCAAAATTTTGCAAATCTTGGATTTTTAGCTCTTTTAGCACTAGAGTATGCTAGGGTTGCATAAAAGCAACACATTCACAAAGAATGCCTTGACAAAGGGTGACAAAATATGTAGATAACATTTTGGTCCAATTTTAAGTCAAGTTTTTAGAGGTTGAGATAAATTTAGGTTCAATTTTAAATAAATAGAAGTTTTTTAATGTGATCACATATATTAAAACACATAAAAGCTAAATCCATAAATCATCCACATGAGAAAATCATGAGGAAAAAGAAAGGAAATACAAGAAATAAAAAAACAATTAACTACTACAAAGATAGCTAAAACTAGGTCTTGAATTCATAGATCTCTTTGGCTTGACCTTCTTTAAAAAGCATGTTATTTTGAAAACCATCATTCATCTCCTAGGAGGAGGAGGATTAGCAAATAGGTTCAACAAAAAGCTTTGCAACTTGATGTGAGCCCCAATCATCTCCAACCTAAGGATATCAATGAGGTGAAAGTTGTTCAAGCAACAAGGACAATTTGTTCCATTGTGCATGAAAAAATCAAACAAGTGTGGATCACCCAAGGAACGGAAAATGGGAACACCCAAGAGAGGAGTGTTGGAGGTAGGAGGATGAGTATAAGGCATGGTATCCAAGGGTGATATGGGTGAATTTGGTAGAGTGAAAGGAAGAGGCTAAAAAACAAAGGGAATTCTTTGATGAGGTTGTGGTTGAGCATTCACATTTAAGGGAGGACTAGAAATGAGTGGTGAGGAAAACTCATTCATTATTGATTGGAATTAAGAGGAGGTAGAACCATGTGAATGGTTAGTACCATGGGTTGAGTTTGTTTTCCATGAAGCAAGTGGTGGTGAAAGTGATGAAGAAATGAGAATAGGTGAGGCTTCACTTTTTGGTTTGAGAGAAGATGGAGAACCAAGTTTAGAAGACTTGAGTTTCATATTAAGGCTTATTTTGGATGAGGAAGTATTGGAGGAATTGGATGTTCTAGTTGATACCATGGTTGTATGTTGAGGTTTAGAGAAGAGTTGAAGGGATGAAGAACACAATCAACAAGAGAGGGTTTAAGAAGAGAAGGGGATGATCCAAACTAGTATTAGGTTAAAATAATTTTATGTGAACAATGAAATTAGGTAGCCTAGTTTAGGAAAGTGCAGGTTTTTGCAAAAGTTTTATCAAAGTTTTACACAGATTAAAGAATACAGTGTAAAGCAAAGATTCTGTTAAAACAGTACTAGGCGGTTCCTTACGTAGGTCCGCGGTTCCTTTACGCTAAGGAACCGCGGGTTTGGTATGGAACCACGACGAGAGGTGTTCAAAATTAGCACTTCCCCAAACTTTTGCTAGCCCAGATTTTATACCAAGGTTTATCAAGCCAAAGTGAACTAATAATCAAAAACTAGGAGGTTATCTAACACACAAGATACACAGAGCCATGCAAATTGAAATATCGATGCCATGGATAATTAGGATTAAAATAACAGATAATCCAAACACAAGTTGATAGTTAAAGAATACACAACATCCTAAGAGTAAACATAAAGGAGATAAAGTTCAACAATCCAGACATGTTTACACACATGTTAGTCACACAAGAGTGATATATATAATTCATCTATGAGCATTTCCTCCTTGCCTTGATTCACTTCTGATTCGATCTTGAAGATGAAGATTGAGACAATACTGATAGTCTGAATCAATGTCTAGTGAAGACAATTGAGATATAGATGATGACAAGTCGTAACGAGAAATGAGAGAATTGTCTTGAGAGACATTTTCATCTTCATTTGAATCATGCGTGGGAACTGAAGAGACATTCCCTTCAATAGGAAGCATGACTCGATCCACGGAGTGAAAAGATGAAGGATTAAGAGGAGGATAGTAAAGAAGAACTCTCTTAAGAAGCCGTGAGAGAATCATGCCATAAGGAAGAGTAGAACGAGATCCACTGAGAACAAATCTTATTCTTCTAGCTATGAAAAATGCAAGGTTGTATGGAGTAGTGGTAGCAACACAATACAACATATGTGCAAGACAAGCGGGCACATGGTTGCGATCACCAACCAAACAGATTCCATTTTCCCTAATGATTTCAGCCCAAAGGACCATAAAATCACTAAGATCGCTAGTTAGTAATTCCCAAGGAGTGAGAGCACGAAATTCTCCTTCAAAATTACCAAGAATAGGATGTTCACGAGGTGTAGCAAGGGCACGAGAGATGGCCGAAGCCGAAGGAATCTCAGTCACATAATGCACATCAATAGGGGCCGATTCTAAGTGGTTTAAACCCTAAGCATCGGTGAACCTACATTGACCTTCGTATGGAACTCCGAGAATCTCACCAAATTCCTCAAGAGTGTACACAAAGGTTTTCCCCTTGATGGAAAATCTTATAGATAGACCATTGTTGATGCACATTAGCTTGAACGAGTTAAATAATTCCATGAGGAAAGAAGGAAAGATTGGCTCATCTATATCAAGCAAACAATCAAAGCCAATGGTATTGAACATGAATTGAATGAAGTCAAGTCCAAGAAGGTTAGAAGGAACAATACGTCCTTCATGGAAACAACGAGATTCAAGATTGTGATAAGTGTTTTGAAAAGAGCGAGTTTGATTTGTCAAAGAAGGATTAGGCATGTATCTTCTAGTAAGTAGGTGGTCATTTTGATATCGTGAAGTCATGATAGTACGTAAAAATCACATATAAACATATTTCCTCAATTACTCATATGTTATATATAAACCAAAAATCAAAGAAAGTAAGAATGTGTTTTATCAATCTCTTGACAAAACAAGGTTTAATCCTTACCATTCTCATATTCATAATGTACCAAGTTCATCATCAACAATGACACATTGACCATGTAAGATTAATAATGAACTTGAACATTGGTTTTTCAAAACAAGGTTTTTAGGTAAGCATTTAACAATGCCACTACCAACTTGTTCATGGGTTCATATCAATTCCATGAATCAACCAAAATATTTAGTCAAAATTCGGATTTATTCTACAAATGGGTTTTAGTGAAATCTCAATGAATATGAACCTAAGGAATCATAGTAACAATACTATGTCAACTCTTATTCCTAGTAAGGTTCTAATTCAATGTCAAATTTAAAAAGCCCCAATTATGAATGTATGAACCCTAGAACAAATTAGATGAAACTGAATGAAATGGAATACAGATAATTGATCTTCGATAAAGGATGAGTGAAAACCACAAATCGAAATCAATTAATCTTGAGTAATTGAAGGTTTTGGAAAAACAACAATGGTGGGTGTTTTCGTCGTTGTGTGTGTGAAGGAGAGAGATGATTTTATTTGAAAAGGTTATTTTAATAAAACTGGCGCTTTTGCGAAGATTCTGCCCGCGGTTCCTTATCGATAAGGAACCACGCATTGGAACCGCGCTAGATAAGAAACCACCTACAGTGGACAGTTTTTATCAAAGAAAAACAAAGAATTTTTGAAAACCAAAATTTTTAAATTACTTAAAAATATATCTTAAACCTTTTAGGATATCATTGGACCACCACAACACCAGGTAATAATGCCTTGTTGATGGATTACGAGTTGAATCGAGATAGGAAAAGACTGAAACGAACAAACGGCTACTCGTGGCAAAGAAGCAAAGGGGAAAGGAGTCAAGGGAAGTGAATCAAGACCAAGAACATCGCTCAAGAGATAAATGACATTCTTCAAATTGAGGAGGTGAAGAGCTTGTGTCATATATAGTGGTTTAAGACATGCCCTTCCGGCATAAGTCTAAACGGCTTTGGTAATGAATTATACCAAGCAATTTTGATGCATAGAATAAGATCATTTTCAAGAGTAGTCCTATTCTATTTCAAAACATGAGCAAAGTATAGATTCACTTTCTCTCCCACATGATCGGATAATTATTGCTAGAATTAACAATAACAATATCCTTGGAATATTTCAATTCCAAATGTGTAAAATCCACCTCCAACTTAATGAAGTAGTTTGGTATCTCAAAGGATTCACTAATCATCCTAGAGATGAGCTTAATTGCACAAGTTACACATGATATTGGGCCTACTAACCGTAAGGGTGCAAACCATGGAAATCATGCTTGATATTGTAAGCTTCTACTAACTCACCCTACATCTCCATAGTAAGTCAAGTATCCAAGCGATGAAGGTTTGAGAGGGAAAAAGGAAAGAATCACAAACCACAAACAAATGTCAAGGCAAGGATGCCAAGAACAAGCATATAGTCAATTAATGATCAAAAGAGTGATCAATAGGGCGTGTGGAAGAACGAAAGCGTACATTGGCCACAAATTGCATTCTGAGCTTTCAAGGAACCAATGCAAAGCCCAACTATGACTAATAGTCTAACACCCCCAAATTACATGCGCAACGAAAATACATAATTCGGGTGCTAGGCAGTTATCATCACATACTAGTCATACAAAACGACTCAAATGAGACGTTGAAAAGTTTACATATATAAAAATGTACAATAACAAAGTCTAATTAGTTTTTCCAACCCAAAAGTACAATAGAGAGCGTTTAGGTCCCCACCGAATCTCAACCAATATCCAAATTCTTATATTTTTAAACAAAATAAAATTTAAGATGTTTAAAACAACAGGGAGGAAAACATAAAAGACCACAAAAGCCACCCCAACTCTCCATAGCATGCTCCGCCACATCCTAGCCTTGATTACCTGAAACACATGCTTAAAAGGGTCAACAAATAATGTTGAGCGAAATCTATAGGTTTTACAATCACATTTGAACATAAGAGTATAAAATTCATTCACGATCATTCATAGAATTGTCGATCAAACAATTTATTATTCAAGGTTGTTATCTTTAGCAAAAGCTAATAATTGTGTTTGAGCTCATGACACCGAGCCGTTAACTAACTAGTCACCCGCGCCAAATGCCGGCGTAACTTATATGAAACCATTTCCCCTCTAAAAGCATTAGTTGAAATTAATATTTATTTCTCATACAAAATATCTGTAAGCAGAGAGTACTTAGCGTACAACTCTCGTATCAAATAGGGTCCTCAACCCCATAGTACCATAAATTGTATAAACGGTTATTTCCAATTCACACAAGAATTAGACAATAACTAACGGTTCATGAAATTAGGGACTTTTTGCAACTAGGTACTCAACACAATTCAAGGCATTATTCGGATTCAACAATCATTCATAACTTATGTTCATTTTCATTTAAATAGCATGTATCCCCCTCGCGGGTAAAAATCATTTGAAATACAGTAGAAAGCGAGGCTATAGACTCACCTTATGTAAAATCCGCATGCTTTTACCATGAATAGTACCCTTACGATCGTACGTACATGATTACAACTTTCCTTTTATAGCACGTTTACGTTTCACGAACAAGAATTACAAGTATTACGTACGTGTTATAACATGATAAGTATTTATTACGTACTAAGACACGATAATTATTTCAATAATAATTATAATCACGAACATACGAACATGAAATCATGAACGTAAATAATCACGATATTAGTATTACGTATGTATGTATATTTATTACGTTCATGAATAAATATAATAAGATACGAGTGATAACTATTTAAATCACGTAAAACACGAACACGAGAACACACTTATTATTAGACACGAGAAAACATTGGGTTACCCCATGTGGTCCCCCCCTACCCGTGGCTAAACATAAGAAAAGGGTCAAGCCCATGCAATTTTACTAAAACAAGAATTTGGTAAAAGATTATTTTCATAATAACAAAATATTAGAAAATAAACTAAACCCTAAAAATCTTTTCTCTCCTTCTTGTCTCCTGTGGCCGCCGGGTAGAACACACACCAAGGGTGTGTTTGGTTGATTTTTGGTGATTGATTTATTACAAGGGTGTTAGTGTGTTCGTTCTCCTTTGATTCACGTAATCGGTAAACCCTAAAACCCTTTTTCATTTTATTGTTTTGATTAATTGATCACATGAAATCATGAGTTATTTAATAACAAGTTCATAATCATGTAATTAAACATGGGGGTAAAATAAATCATGGTTAAGGGGTGTTTGTTTTGGCCGACGCAAGGAACCGAGCCTCAAGGGGGTCTCGGCTTGATATGTGTCGCACCAACCGAGACCTCAAGGTCTCGGTGTTGTGTTGTGTGTCTCGACAACAGGAGAAAAGGGAACCCCAACCTCGGTCGGGGTATGTTTGTTGCTCTAGTGGGTCTCGGCTAGAACATGAACCACCACCGGCTTATGCCGGTGGCTAAATAAGGAAAGCAGGGGGAACCCCTAGCCGCGGCAGCAAGGGGAACCACCGGCTAGCCGGTGGGAACTTTTGCTAGCCGGCGGCTAGTCTTGACCAAGGGTGCGTTTGTGACCGGTTCATGGGTCCGGTTCACGTGGTTCACAAATACGGTTCACGACATGTTTAGATTAAAACACGGGTTCGGTTCATGGAATATTTTGAAGTTAATTATTTCTACAAGTTTATTTTTACAAGATTAAATTTAATTAATTAAAACATGTACATGATTAATTTATTTATACATGAGGTTATTATTATTATTATTAATTCATGAGTTTTAACCTATGTAATTATCATTTTAATTAGACTATATAATTAATTAATTATTGAAATCATGACTTATAATTAATTAATTTACATGAATTAGGTTATATTATTAATAGATAATAATACATATTTTAACCTAAGTATTTTTACCTTTATTTAATTAAATCATGTTATATTTTAATTAAATACTTTAACCTATAATTTATTTAATTTACATGAAATAACTAATAAACTATACTATTTAATTACATGACTTAGAATATTAATCAGTAAACACTTAAGCTTATATAATTAGCTTAATGATCCAGCTTATTTCTATTTATGGAAACTTTCTATTTTTAGAAACTTATTTAATTAAGGCAGCTAATCTATTTACGGGAACTTTCTATTTTTAGAAACTTATCTATTTTAAGTAGTAAATCTTCTTTTGAAATCTGATTTTAGTAATTTGTTACAGAATCAGATTTAAAATATATTAGGGATCATTGTATAATGAAAAATTATCATATGTTTCAATTACTTATAAATAATCATATTTTATTTACATGGCATTAGGGTTAGGTTTAAGGTATCAGTTTTAAAATTGTATAAGGCATCAATTTTAAAATTGTATTAAGACATCGATTTTTATATTTTATTAAGGCATCGATTTGAAAATTTTATTAAGGCATCGATTTTAAATTTTTATTAAGGCATCGATTTTAAAATTTTACTAAGGCATCGATTTTAAAATTTATTAAGGCATCAATTTTAAAATTTTATTAAGCCATCAATTTTAAAATTTTGTTAAGGTGTCTTTGTAGTCTGTGTAATGAAAATGAGCATATGTTTTATTAAATTTAAGGCAACACAGGTGCTTGGATTAGCCATTATTATGAGCTTATTGAAGTTTGGAAAAGCCGACAATGTTACCTTTCTTGTGGATTATAAGCCTTATATCAGTTGCAGTAACTAGAAAAAGCCATTCAAAAAGTTTCTTTGTGTATTCTGATATGGCGCATGCATTGCATCCAAATATAAGGTTTGCGTGTCTTGTACCCCGGTTTCAGCAACTAATATTATTTTGATTTATAGTTTTATATTATGATTTCCCACTTTTTGTATGTCCCAGGACAAACATGAAGAGAATCATCAAGCCAAGTTGCACATTGGGCTTGTGATTAACATACTGCTGCTATGCCGCCAATGATGTTACTCCCTTCAAATTCCTGGAAATAGTATTCAACAACAATCTTTCGTTTCAGGTCAGCACAGTATTTCTTTGTTACAAAGTGGTCGTGTTAAACAACTGGGATGTTAGCTTCTGTTTATAGTAAAGTTGGCAAAAAATCTGATCAAATGTGTTGGCAGCGAGTCAAAACAGGTTGTGATGCGTTGGTCACTTGGCCTGTTAACACTTTTGTTATGATGCCTAATTTATGATATACGTATGGGGGTCTATAGGATGATAGTATAATTTTTTTATTATTGTTGAAGCTAGATGTGTTAGTACTAAAGTGTCTTTCCTTTCTTCTACCAGTTTGCTCTAACTTACATGAATTATAGCTAATTGAATACATGTTACCCTTTTTTTCTCCTAATCTTTTGTACTTTCTTTGTTTATCGATGCACATATTTTTAGCATAGAGTAAGTTGCTGTACAATTTCACGTCTTTTTGTACATACCACAACCATTTTATGTGCATTGGTGTTTTGGTATTGTTTGCTTACACAACCAGTTATGTGCAGGTTTATAAATATTAAATGTATGCAGGTTTTGTCTGCAAAGTATGTGGAAGCCTGCTAAATGAGTATAAGTAGTCAAAGATGGGATCAAAGGAAATAGTGTGATGTTTTTTGGTATTATAGTTTTTCTGCTATTTGCTATTGTATTAAGTTGGGAAATGTCCTTGCTTTTGTTTTTTAGTTCCAAGGAAAAGTATTAGTCTTTGTGGGGATTTGTCTCACTTAGATTTAACTTGTGTTTTTTTTTTATGTAAATGACTTTCATTTTATTTATATATATAAATTATCTTTGTAAAAAAGTGTGTTTTCAAACTGCCAGATGAGTTTTTGTATATTTAGTGCATCTTTAAAAATTAGGCATCCGTTTGTATATATAGCGCATCGACGAACTATTTTTCGGGCATCGATGAGCATATCATTGGCATTTGAATACCATCTGCTATGTACATAAAATCCTTTTTCGGAAAACGACACTTTCCATTACAATCAAGTTTGTACATACTTCACTTTTCTTAGCTGACCATTGCTTTTGTCATTTCCAGTTTGGTTAGTCTTGAGTTTAGACAGTGAATAATTTTGGAAGTAAGATACAGTATCATTTGTTCGGTGTGGAATCTCATGATCAAATCATGAAACTCTCTATAGAAGCTCATGATTAAATCCAAAAAGCCTACACTTGTTTCTAAACCTGTTATGGTAACTTGACCACCACAATGCATATTCATAATTTCAAACAACTGTTGCAACTTAAAAGTTAAGTAAAAATAGTACTGGTAAGTTATATAAACGTATAAGCATGGCAACAAAAACCTCAAACATTATATTTAATGACTGTCGAAACATGTCAAAAACATTAGCTGTATTGACATTTGCTTCCTGCTCAACAAGAGTTACAACTTTTGGAGATAAGCTCTTGATGAGCCATATCACGCAGTCCTATAATTTTGTGGATGCATGTTCTCATCTCGTATGCAATACCAATGCACAATTAACCTCACCATGATGAATTTGCTTCCTGCTCAGAAGTGACCATAGGTTCATAACTATCATTAGAGCACTGAGATGTCAAATCTTCAAGGCATTTCCATATGTAGTAATGTAGGTACCTTTCGTATACTATGTTACAAGATACATAATTAATATAGAAATACACATCTTCAGCTTTTTCTCAAGGTCTATCCATAGAGTTAAGTCCACACATGATTGAAAAAAGTGCATCAGTTTATAAACAAAGATGCATCATATTAGATAAAATACTATAAGCTAGGGGTGTCTTCGGTTCGGTTTATTCGGTTAATTTTTTTTCTAGGTCAACCCGAAAACTGAACTGAACCGAACATTTCAACCGAACCGAAAACCAGATTTAAATTCGGTTCGGTTCTCGGGTTGACCCGAATTATCCGATTTTTTTTAAAAAATACATAATTACTAAACTATTTAGCAAGAAAAAAATATTTCAAGTATAAAAATTGTATTTTTATATTAAGATTAAATTAATCTTAATAATTATTATATATATATATATATATATATATATATATATATATATATATATATATATATATATATATATATATATATATATATATATATATATATATATATATATATATATATATATATTTATATTTATATATATAACTTTGGTTTTCGGTTCGGGTCTGATTACCAAACTCATATCCAACTCGAAAACCGAATTTGAAGTTAGGCTTGGTACGGTTATGACCCACAACCCGAATTCTATTTTCGGTTCAATGCTAATTCGGATTCGATTCGGTTTTCGGTTTTCATGGGTCAAACCCATACAATGGACACCCCTACTATAAGTTGTAAAAAAAAGCATTACTACTCAACCTCATTTTTTTGCAACATGACAAGATGCTTTATTAAATGATGCTACTTTTATCAACTTAAACATGTGAAATACTAAAATTTATAAATGTTACCACTCCTCTTTTTTAGGCCAGCTAAAAAAAGGGACGTATAGGCCTAGATTGTGATATATTCTGAAATGATTAACCATATGTTTCAACACTGCTATTCTTTAATAAAGTTTGACTCGCAAAGTTGCAGCTAAAACACTGGTCCCATATGTTTGGCTTGGTATACTAATTATGTAAAATAGCTAATGTGATGCACGACTGATAAAACCAATAATAATACTTACATGGGACACCATTAACCTTATTCTCCGTGTCAAAGTTGTATAAACCGATAAAACCAAGAACCAAAAATATATTTTAAGAACCGAGAACCGAATTCGGTTCAACTTTAATTCTCGGGTTCGGTTCGGGTATTTCGGTTCTACCTGATTGGAACCAAAAAGAATTATACATCTATTAAATGAACTTTTGTTACCCACTCGGATTGAATAAATAGTTTGAAGATAATTTCGGTGTAAATTCATGTTGTTCAGGTGTTAAGTTGTTGTTTTCCCAAGTGTTGATTTGCTAGTGTTGTAAATATCGGTCATGGCGAACGGTAAGAACATTCTTAAGTTGGATTAGTAGCCTTTGTTATCAAGAAGTATCAAGTTAGAAAACCACCAAACAAGATGCCTAACAGAAAGGGTTTAATGTCTATAATTGAGAAAAGATAAGATGGGGTACCTTAAAGTGAGAAAGCTCACTCCTTGCTTGATTTTGTCCAGAAAAATCTCTGTTTCCTTGAACTGTTGTCTGACATGGATTTATTTGGTTTGTTGCCAAAAGAGAAGTGTCTCCTTAAGAATGGATTTGTTGTACTAGTAGAGATCTTCATGCTAGAACTTAAGCGCATTTTGGGACCTTTGCCATTCGTAAGGTGGTCAAACAGAACAGATTAACCATGTATCACATGACTCCTTAATTTTTTTGCATAGATTACCCTTTAAATCCATTTGAGCTCATAGTGCTTTTTCTGATAATTGAGAACCTTTTTTGTCCTAAAGTACAAATGGGGTATGCTGGAACATACTTATTCACCTCAGGTGTCGTATTCTCTAAACACTCGGCATGATAAATATGCCCACAAATTAGAATAGAAACAACAGGAAGCCCATTGGTGGCAATGATTTTCTGGCTGCTAAAAGATGATATTTTAGTTAGAAGTCTAGAGGAGAAACCACACGCCTGCAAATCTATAGAAGGAGAAGATGAAACACTGCCACCAGATCTGCTAATCCTATCACGACTAAAGCTGAAAGACTCACTATCAAAAGACCACCTATCTCTATTAGAAGATGCCACCAGCTCAGAAAAGGCCAGAATAGGCCAGCTATCAGAAGATCCACCATGCGAGCCCATGTTCGATTATTGCTCCACCCAAGATGCATAAAAGGAGAACCCTCCTCAGATATTGAAAAGTTAGGTGACATTATGATGTTGATAGGGTGACTGTCACGGTGATGGTTATGCTAATTGGTGACTGAGTGTGTGTCGAGATATGATCAGAGAAAAAAAAGACAAAAAAAAAAGAAATGGAAAGATATATTATATTTTAAGTGTGAATTTACAAAACTCGTCCTTTAAAAAAAGAAAATTAAAATTCGCCCCCTGTACTTTGGTGAAAAAAAGGAGGGGAAGAAGGAGGTTTGATCCAACGGTGGGGAATGAGTTTTTTAGGTTTTCTATTAAGATCAAGTTTTCTCACGATCCTATCCCTTAATTAAATACTTTAACCTATAGTTTATTTAATTTACATGAAATAATTAATAAACTATACTATTTAATTACATGACTTAGAATATTAATTAGTAAACACTTAAGCTTATATAATTAGCTTAATGATCCAGCTTATTTCTATTTATGGAAACTTTCTATTTTTAGAAACTTATTTAATTAAGGCAGCTAATCTATTTATGGAAACTTTCTATTTTTATAAACTTATCTATTTTAAGCAGTAAATCTATTTTTGGAAACTTTCTATTTTTGGAAACTTTCTATTTTTGGAAACTTTCTATTTTTGGAAACTTTCTATTTTTGGAAACTTTCTATTTTAGGAAACCTGCTATTTTTAGAAAGTTACTTATTATTGCACAACAAGTATAATAATACAAGAAGTACAAGAAATACTTAAGCAGAATAGACAGAATACATGATAAACACAATATAAAGCTTAAATCAGTAAAACATGACATGAACATATAAAACAAGCTAAGACATGATATAAAACCAGTTACGTACTCAGTAATCAGGTACTTATACACGTATGTATTTATGTAGAATTAGTGATACCGAAGTAGGACTCTCTTCCGTTCATCTTCTTCGTTCACTGGACACAAGGTACGGATTCTCTGTCCTTTCAGTATGGACATTCTTCCTTATTCGGATTCCCCGTATGCAGCCAACTGTTTTCCCCAGTATATGTTTTATATGTTTTTGAATTGCTTATGTTTAATTAGATACCTAAAGCCATATACATGCATGACCAGTTTCACCTAGTTATGGAGGTACCATAACCATAACACTAGAGGAACCAGTGTTATGACTCCACCACGACGGAGTGATAGCTCGTGGTGTCCCTTTCAGCTTTTGGCCATATTATTATTATCAGGTGGGGAGTATGGGTGCGTCCTAGTTTACATGTTTTCAGTAGATTATTCAGGTGAATGTGGTGTGTGCCTTGCATCCTTCACAAGGAGCTAATCCCTCCTACCCAAACCAGTATATTAAATTAGAGGCAGCCCCTCTAATTTGCATGACGAGGTCACCCCTCCAAGTATTCATGCACGTTGATAATTCATGACCTATATTGTCTAATGGTAAACATGTTAAACAGTTTTTACAAGATAAACATAAGGATTTTCAAACTATAAAATCAGTTTTTATAAGATATAACCAGGTTATCCAGGACTTAGTCTTTTCCGCTGCTCTATGCTTATATGCTTATATTATTCATGCTTTACTTGTATATCCGTGCACTGAGCTTTATGCTCAGCCGTTTTCCTTTTCATGTTCCCAAAACGGCAGGTACTCAGGGACGCTCGTAGAATTTAAGCGTACGTGCATATGGATTGGAAGCTTCCTAGACTTCTTTACTTTATGCATTTCTTTATACTTTGGTACTCATTTCCATGGACATTGTTTAGTCCTTTTCATTTCCAATACTTATGTTTGTGTGTGATGAGTTCTACTTTTGGGGTACCGAAGTTTGATTCTGGTATTTCCCTTTATGGTCATGTGATGTTTAATACATTATCCTTGTATGCTTTGATGATACGTCATAATCACGCGTTACATTCCATTTACCAAAATAGGATGTTACACCTTATGTTGAAGTATTAGTCGAAGTAACGGATGACGATCACCGACGATGAGGATGCCCGGGAAATTCAATCACAACACCTAGCGAATAAACGCGAAATGAGTCAACTCATTTATATACCATTAGGTATTGTATAATACTTAAATATAGTCAATTTTCATGATTACAAACTCACACCAAATGCAAACAAGTGATAGTTACTAGACTCATACCATTTATCTACATAACTAAAAACGTTGCTCATTTTATAATTCTGTCGGTACTTACCAAAAGTACGGGTTGTTTTCCTATACTTAGACATCACCATAAATTATGAGAAAATTTATAAAATTCATTTATAACCTGTAGATAACCCATATTAAATTTCATAAAAAGTTTTCACTTTTAAGATTTTCTGCTCGACACATTTCTAAACTTAAATTTTCGGACAGTTTTGTACCTTTACGTTGTAAGACCTCTTTGACACATTTAAAATGTAACACTTGCTAATTTGACTCCTAAGTATAAAAATAGACTCAAAAACACAGGTTTAGAGCTAAATAAAAACTCTCAACACTTTTTAAAACTCTATTTATAGTCCTCGATATTTGACCTAAAATCGAACATAATTTCGGATTATGTCGACTTTCATCTCCCGGTACACGAAATTTCAAACTAGCGTAACTTTTGACTCTTTAGGAATTAAAAGCTCTATCTTATATCAAAACGAAGCTTGAGAAAAGCTATACAACTACATATAATCCTTATAACCTGGACTTAGACTTAAGACTACTAAAAATGGCCTTAAATAATCTGTTTAAAAAAGACATTTTAAAACTCGCATCAAATCACCTTTTCAACCATTTCCATCAACTATAAGACCTATTACAACATCACTTGAACAACCTAAAACATCCCTAACACCCAACATCACTTGTATGATCACTCATTCACAAAACCCCATTTTATAAATTAAACATGCAATGTGTTTAAACAAATTTAAAAACATCAAAACATCATCACATACAAATACCTATGCTCAAAATTAATCAACATCAAACCAAACAAAAACCCCCTTTGGGCCGTGGGTTTCAAAGAACCAAAACAAGAAAAAAAGTTGATTCCAAGCTTAATTAATCAATACCCCATGTTTATAAACACGCAATTACAACATGCATTCAAGAAAAATCAATCAAAACACATTTGTTCATAAGATTTAATTTTTAGAAAAATCAAGTTGATGCATGTGTGTTTTTGTTAGATTAAGACACTTACAATGGAATTACAAGGACGGGTCTTTGATTATCTTTCTCAAAAACTCAAGAAAAATTGATGATGGTGGTGGTTTTGGGTGGTGTAGCCGTTGGCTAAAAAGAGAGAGAAGGGAGAGATATAAAAAAATTTGAAATGGTTTTTGTGAGTGTGTGTGTGTTTGTTTGTTGGTTTTATAAAAATGGGAGGGACCAAAGTGTAATTTTGGCATTCTTTTGGCCCTCTTGGCAAAACTAGTTTCTAAAGAGCGGGAATCGACTTACTAGTCGGTTTTGAAATTTTGCGGGAGTCGGGGTTCGTCCCGACTTCTTAAAACATATTCATATGCCTATACTCACACAAAATAAAGTAAGAATGGTTTCAAATCGACTTATCACATAAGTAAAAATAAAAAACTCGAAAAATTAAATATCGATCAATCGATAATAAAATATAAATTTTTGGGCATCCATCGGTATCGCGATCTCTATCGATTCTTCTTAAATCGTCACACCTTGAAATTTAGTCTCGTTTATCGGTTTCAACTTAAACCGTAAAATAATTCCACGATAAAAATTCTCAAAAATTTAAAAAATATGCATAAAATAGGATAAAATAATGACCTCGGTTTTCGGGGTGTTACATCCTCCCCTCCTTAAGAGAACGATGTCCCGACGATCGCCTCCTCTTATACTCACATTTCGTACCACTAGAACAAATGCGGGTACTTCTCCTTGAAGAAATCCTCACGCTCCCACGTGAATTTCGTCCACGTCTAGAATTCCATCGTACCTTCACAATCGGAATCCTACTATGCTTCAGCTTCTTAACCTCTCGATCCATAATCTCCACTGGTTCTTCAATAAAATGCAACTTATCGTCAACTTGTATCTCATCCAAAGGAATCACCAATTCTTGGTCCGCTAAACACTTCTTCAAGTTCGACACGTGAAACGTGTTATGAATAGCACTAAGCTCCTCTGGCAACTCCAAGTTATAATCAACCGGTCCAACTCGTTTTACAATCTTGAATGGTCTAATATACCTCGGACTCAACTTTTCTCTTTTCCCAAAACGAATCACACCTTTCCATGGTGATACCTTGAGCATAACCATGTCTCCAATCTCAAACTCCAAAGGCTTCCTACGATTATCTGCATAACTCTTCTGTCGGCTTCTTGCAGCTAATAATCGGATTTTCACAATTTTCTCAGTCGTCTCAAACACCATTTCAGGTCCAGTCAGTTGTCTTTCCCCTACTTCGCTCCAACACACCGGAGATCTATACTTACGCCCATACAACGCTTTAAACGGTGCAGCCTTAATACTTGCATGATAACTGTTGTTATATGAGAATTCCACTAAAGGCAAATGACGTTCCCAACTACCACCAAAGTCTATTACGCACGCTCGGAGTATGTCCTCCAACGTTTGAATAGTCCTTGCACTTTGGCCATCGGTTTCGGGATGATAAGAAGTACTCAAACTCAACTCAGTGCCCATAGCACGTTGAAGAGATCTCCAAAATTCCGAAGTAAACCGACTGCCACGATTCGAAATAATCGACAACGGCACTCCATGACGACAAAAAATCTCTTTCACATACACCTCAACGAACTTCCCCATACTATCCGTCTTCTTCATAGGCAAAAAGTGTGCAGATTTAGTCAATCTATCCACAATCACCCATATCATATCACAACCACTAGGAGTTCTTGGCAAACCCGTGACGAAATCCATAGCGATCTTCTCCCATTTCCATTCAGGAATCTCAGGTTGAACCAATAATCCGAACGGTCTCTTGTGTTCAGCCTTAACCTTCGCACAAGTCAAACACTTACTAACATAGCGCGTAATATCTGCCTTCATATTCGGCCACCAATACACCTTCTTCAAATCATGATACATCTTATCCGATCCAAGATGTATCAAATACTTCGTCTTATGAGATTCATTCATCACCAAATCCCGTACTCCTTGTGCTCCTTTCTTAGGTGGACACAAAGGTAACCAAATTCTATTATCAAAATATCTCATCCCATTCGACCTCACTTCAAACAACGGATTCATCATCCTTCCCAAATTCTCTTTCTTAAGATGCTTCCTCAACAAACCATTGGCTTGAGCTTTCAATATCAACTCGGTCAAGTCAACCTTTTGAGCCATCACCAAAGCCCTAACTCTCAACGGCTTTTCCCTTTCCTTCCTACTGAGCGCATCAGCCACAACATTCGCTTTACCAGGGTGGTAAAGAATTTCGCAGTCGTAATCACTCAATAGATCAACCCATCTTCTTTGACGCATATTCAACTCTTTTTGATCCAATATGTGTTGTAAACTCTTGTGGTCAGTAAACGCCACACACTTGGTTCCATACAAATAATGGCTCCACAAAATTAAAGCAAAAACAATATCTCCAAATTCCAAATCATGAGTCGTATAGTTTTCTTCATGCTTTCTCAGTTGTCTTGATGCATAAGTGATCACCTTCTCGCGTTGCATCAATACCGCTCCATAGCCCTTGTGAGACGCATCACAATAGACCATGAAATATTCAGATCCTTCAGGTAACAACAAAATCGGTGCAGAACACAGATTTTCTTTAAGAGTTTGGAAAGCGGTCTCTTCATCTTGTACCCACACAAACTCTCTATTCTTCTCAGTCAAATTAGTCAAAGACTTAGCGATCAACGAAAATCCTTCGATAAATCTTCGATAAAATCCCGCTAAACCTAGAAATTGACGAACTTCAGTCGGCGTTGTTGGTACAGACCAATCCCTGATGGCTTCAATCTTGGCAGGATCTACACGAACACCTTTGTTGTCAATCACATGCCCAAGAAACTGCACAGATTCCAACCAAAACTCACACTTCAAAAACTTGGCATAAAGCTCCTCTTTCTTCAACAAATCCAAAACCGTCCTCAAGTGCTTCTCATGCTCCCTCTTGCTTTTGGAGTAGATAAGGATATCATGAATGAACATTTGACAAACTTATCCAAATACGGCTTACACACACGGTTCATAAGATCCATGAATACGGCAGGCGTATTCGTTAAACCAAAAGGCATCACTTGGAATTCATAATGTCCATATCGAGTACGGAACGCAGTTATAGGAACATCTTCCTCTCTAACTCTCAGTTGATGATAAACCGATCTCAAGTCGATCTTCGAGTACACGCATGAACCTTGCAACTGATCAAATAAATCATCAATCCTCGGTAACGGATACCGATTCTTGATCGTCAATTTGTTAAGCTCCCGATAGTCAATACACATTCTGAACGATCCATCTTTCTTCTTCACAAACAGAACTGGCGCTCCCCATGGTGATGAACTCGGTCTAATAAATCCCTTATCCATCAATTCTTTCAACTAATCAGATAACTCCTTCAACTCTGATGGCGCTAGTCGATATGGCGCGCGAGCCACTGGCGCAGCTCCTGACTCCAAATCAATCCGAAATTTGACTTCTCGAGGTGGCGGCAAACCCAGTAACTCTTTAGGAAAAACTTCAGGATAATCTCTATATACTAGCACATCTTCCAATTTCTTATCAACCTCACCATCATTAGTGATCTGAGCCAGAAATACATCCCCACCTTCCTCCATATACCTCATCATTTTCAAGCAAGATATCACTTTCAAACGAGAAGTACATTTATCACCTTTCACAGTCAATACCTTATTCTTCAACGGTATCTGGACTAACCTTTCCCCACAAACAATCATCGCACTATGCGAAATCAACCAATCTATACCAACCACTACATCAAAAGATCCTAGCTCTATAGGCATCAAATCAATCTCAAACACGTAATTACCCAACTTCAAGGAACACCCTTTTAGTATTGAATTAGTGCTAACAATTTTCCCATCTGCTAATTCCACATTATAACTAGTTGCTAACTCTATTCGTTCTCTATCGATAAGGCGACTGAATTGTATATCTACAAAACTCTTATCTGAACCAGAATCAAACAATACACTAGCATAACGAGCGTCAAGTAAGAACATACCATTCACCACGTTCGGACCTTGAGGCTTGTCTACATTCCCTACAGCATACACTGGAGAAGTAACAATTCTACCTTGATTGTTCCCAACCTTAGGACAATTACCTTGTTGGTGTCCTCTTTCTCCACAACCAACGCAAACCATCACTCTAGTAGCATTAGCACCCGTATACACACCTCTAGATTTGCACTCCATAGTATTATGTCCAGCTTTTCCACACCTGCTACACGCAGGCGGACAGCTACCTATATGATACAAATTTTACCGACCACACTTTGGGTTAATCTTGTTTCCTCTTGGCACAGTAGCAGCTCTAACCCCATCATTCCTTCTTTGATTAAATTGTTGATTACGGTTCAATCCTTGATTATTTCCTTGTTGACCTCCACGACTTTGACCTTGAGACTGATTATACTGGGCAGTCTCCCATTTCCTCTTATCTCCTTCAGCCACACTAGCTTTCTTATCCTGAATCTTCACATCCATCAAAGCATGAGCCATTTGAACTGCTTCATCAAAGGTTGTAGGCCTTGACGAAGTCGTCTCACCCTTGATATTACTCGACAATCCCTTGATATACTGTCTCATCTTTTTGCGATCATCCGCAAAAGCATCAGGACAAAGCAAACATAACTCATTAAATCTGCAGGTATAACTAGCAATGTCATTGTTTTCAACATCAAGTGTCTCAACTCATCTTCCAACTAACTCATTTCTTCCTCGGGACAAAACCTTTTAGTCAACAACGCCTTAGTGGCAGCCCAAGTCCTCCTATTGGCTACTTCTAGCCCAACAGTCGCCACTTGGTTCTTCCACCAACTCAAAGCATCGTCCAGAAGGGTAGCAGTTGCAAACTTCTCCTTGTTAGTTTCCGAACGACCACTAATCTCAAACACACTTTCCATCTTCTCGATCCATCGACACAATTTTAAAGCCCCACCGGTTCCACGAAGCTGTGTAGGTCCACACTTCACAAAACTAGTATAAGTACACTCCCTTGGGCCTTGCGGTCGAGCATTGTTCCTAGCATTATCTCCAGCACCCTGCACTCAGTTAACACGGTCCTCAGCGAGAGCTACAACGATCGCTTGCTGAATCATGTTGTTAACAGTATCAGTAGTCAACTTGGGAGGCATATTGAAGGACTAGTCAAGAAGGGTTTCTTTTTCAGGACATAATATAAGTATAACATGTACATCAACCACTACAAGCATTCATCAACCACATCATAAAAGAGCCAATAAAGACGTAACATAGATCATGAAGGGCAAACATCGATTGCATTGATATCCACAAAATTACTACAAGTCATGCCACTACAATCTATCACCGATTAAACCAAAAGATATTAAGGTTCATCACAAATCCATAGTACACAAGTCTAAACAAGTTCGATTACAACGAAGAAATAGAAAATGAAATACTAAAACAAGAACTAATCACGAGGTGATCCACATGATTTCTTGGGTTATGACTCATCATCATCATCTTCTTTGGGTTCTTCCTCATCACTATCTTCTTTAATGTCCATTATCCCCTTGCCTTTGTCATTAGGGTCACCCTCCACCACTCTCTTCCTCATCGAGGTTGATCCGAATTCAAGTGCTGCTTGGTTCCCACAAGTAATACACTCACCCCAGGCGGGCGGTTGAACCATAAAGTCATTGGTAGCATACTCAGAATCATCAACAAACCTCCATTTTTGCGGTAGAGATGCTCTCACACGATGCTCCCAGCGTCGCATCCTTTGCAATACAGCTTGATCCTCTCTCATCTGCTCAAGACTAGCACTCAAATTCTTAATCATGGACCTCAAACTATCCATCTCACTTCTAACCACCATCATGTCATACTCAACTCTTGTAGTCTTTGGCAACAATTCCTGAAAAGCTTTCTGATTTTCATAAAACCTTCTAATCACCCGAGTTTCCACAACATAACGCTCATACATTAACCTGTCCAACTTCCTCAAGAAAAGGGTAGTATTTTCATACGACCTCGGACCAGGGCAAAGCACTCTTGAAATGTCCTTGTGGAGAGAATTTGCACAAGCTGCGGCATCAGACACATCAGCATGACCAAAACGAGCACGGTTAATACCTGGCATGCCAACCAAATGAGAAATACGGGTAGGTCTAGGAACACGAACTCTTCGTCAACCATCATCCAACTCAGCTTGAACCACAACATTATTACCAACACTCTCTTCTTCTTCTCCATTACCATCATTCTACAGATTCGTTTCATTAACATACTCATCTCCATTGTCGTTAGGTGGGATTTCTGACATTTCTACAATCATAGAAAGTTCGAGGGTAAATAAGGTCATTATTCAAAATATATTTACACATGCACATGCACATGCAACAAATGTAGTACGTATGCTTATATGATGCAACAATATGATATCCATGCAAATGCAATGCAAAAATTACGATGTAAAGTACTCCACGTACGTTCACAACACCTCCATATAATACCATAGTGCTTACTCAATAAATACTAGGGAAATCATTTCAGTTATAAGGGATACATCTACAAATAAATAAAGCAATGCTAAAAGTAATCTTACCAGAGCCATGCGGAGAAGTTGTGTGCTTTTGAAAACATTTTAGACACCAAAGTTATAGTTTAGGACATTTTTCAAAAATTGACCTAGTTCTCTACAACTTGTGGCTTTGATTACCAATCTCTAACACCCCCAAATTACATGCGCTGCGGAAATACATAATTTGGGTGCTAGGCAGTTATCATCACACACTAGTCATACAGAACGACTCAAAAGAGACGTTGAAAAGTTTACATATATAAAAATGTACAACAACAAAGTCTAATTAGTTTTTGCAACCCAAAAGTACAATAGAGAGCGTTTAGGTCCCCACCGAATCTCAACCAATATCCAAATTCTTACATTTTTAAACAAAATAAAATTTAAGATGTTTAAAACAACAGGGAGGAAAACATAATAGACCACAAAAGCCACCCCAACTCTCCATAGCATGCTCCGCCACATCCTAGCCTTGATTACCTGAAACACATGCTTAAAAGGGTCAACAAATAATGTTGAGCAAAATCTATAGGTTTTACAATCACATTTGAACATAAGAGTATAAAATTCATTCACGATCATTTATAGAATTGTCGATCAAACAATTTATTACTCAAGGTTGTTATCTTTAGCAAAAGCTAATAATTGTGTTTGAACTCATGACACCAAGTCGTTAACTAACTAGTCACCCACGCCAAATACTGGCGTAACTTATATGAAACCATTGCCCCTCTAAAGGCATTAGTTGCAATTAATCCTTATTTGTCATACAAAATATCTGTACGCAGAGGGTACTCGACGTACAACTCCCGTATCAAATTAGGTCGTCAACCCCGTAGTACCACAAATTGTATAAGTGGATATTTCCAATTCACATAAGAATAAGACAATAACTAACGGTTCATGAAATTACGGACTTTTTGCAACTAGGTACTCAACACAATTCAAGGCATCATTCGGGTCCAACAATCATTCATGACTTATGTTCATTTTCATTTAAATAGCATGTATCCCCTCGCGGGTAAAAATCATTTGAAATACAGTAGAAAGCGAGGCTATAGACTCACCTTATGTAGAAGTATAAGTCGAAGTAACGGATGACGATCACCGACGATGAGGATGCCCGGGAAATTCAATCACAACACCTAGCGAATAAACGCGAAATGAGTCAACTCATTTATATACCATTAGGTACTGTATAGTACTTAAATATAGTCAATTGTCATGATTACAAACTCACACCAAATGCAAACAAGTGATAGTTACTAGACTCGTACCATTTATCTATGTAACTAAAAACGTTGCTCATTTTATAATTCTGTCGGTACTTACTAAAAGTACGAGCTGTATTCCTATACTTAGACATCACCATAAATTATGAGAAAATTTGTAAAATTCACTTATAACCTGTAGATAACCCATATTAAATTTCATTAATAGTTTTCACTTTTAAGATTCTCTGCTCGACACATTTCTAAACTTAAATTTTCGGACACTTTTGTACCTTTACGTTGTCAGACCTCTTTGACACATTTAAAATGTAACACTTGCTAATTTGACTCTAAGTCTAAAAATAGACTCAAAAACACAGGTTTAGAGCTAAAGAAAAACTCTAAATTCTTTTTAGAACTCTATTTATAGTCCCCGAGATTTGACCTAAAATCGAACACAATTTCGGATTATGTCGACTTTCATCTCCCGGTACAAGAAATTTCAAACTAGCGTAACTTTTGACTCGTTAGGAGTTAAAAGCTCTATCTTATGTCAAAACGAAGCTTGAGAAAATCTCTACAACTACATCTAATCCTTATAACCTGGACTTATACTTAAGACATGATCTTGTAAGAGGATTGCCCTCAAAAGCATTCCACGATGATCATAATTGTGTTGCATGTCTTAAAGGCAAGCAACATAAGGCCTCATTTAAGTCTAGGAGTGTGCATTCTATTTCTAAACCACTTCACTTACTACATATGGATTTATTTTGTCCCACCAATATAGAAAGTCTCAATGGTAAATCTTACTGTTTTGTCATTACTGATGATTATTCTAGGATTACTTGGAGCTTCTTTTTAGCAGAGAAAAGTGACATTGCTAAGAATTTAATCAACTTCATTACTCAAATGGAAAAGAAATCAGGATATGAAGTTAATATTCTTAGAAGTGATAATGGTGCTGAGTTTAAGAACAACCTTTTAGATGCCTTTTGTGTCAATATAGGAATCTCTAGGGAGTTTAGTATAGCAAGAACTCCACATCAGAATGGTGTAGCTGAAAGAAGAAATAGAACACTTACAGACACTGTCACACACCCACCATGTCAGAATTGGGGCGCGATGTATGGATATCATCATAGCATGGCGTGTCTATAGAGATAACTAAATGAACTAAGAAATGTCATAAAATGGTGACACAAATGTCATGACAATATCTCAACAATGCAGGAGTCTAGGTAAGTAGGTAACAGTCCTACCGCTTACCCGAGACAAACAAATAACATGAACAAAGCACACATATAGGTGTCCAAGTATCACTTATTCAAAATGCAAAAATAAACTAAGAAGGAACGGGGATCTTCTTCTATATGCAATCCTATTCTTCCAAGTCTACTCACTCCTATTCGCTGGCTTAACCACGAAATTACTTGAAAGAGACACTAAGTTATGTCAACAATAATGTTGGTGAGAGTCATAGGTTTAGACTCCAACGCCAAAATATAACATTACACTAGCTGTGAATAACGAAATTCATTAACATATAACATTTAACATTTAACATTTGGATAGTGTACTACTAACATGTATAACTATTCCGTACTAAGCGCTTATCCTTTCCTTCCCAAGGCTCCATGCCTTGCCTATCGTTCCTTCCTTTTCATGGCATATTAGGTGCCCATACACCTAACATCCAACCCCAAGACCCAGTCTTTTCCCCAAGGCTCTGCCTTGTCAACCTTGATATCAAGTATACTTAACTATATTAAGTATTCCCACATAGCCAGTTCAATGCATAAATAAACACGTAATTGTCCAAAACTAACATATAAAAACATTCACAACAATTTCATTTAAAAGAACATTTATAAGAACAAGTAACGAAAATGTCTCTTCCATCCCATCTGGAAGTAAAAAGATAAAGAAATATGGGACTATGAAACTTACTTGATTGAGCTTCCCAAATATCCGCGCACTAGCAAAAAGTCTATACAAATAAATGCATAACATCAAGACATGAACCATATACTAAAATGGCTCATCAATATATGATGGATATCTAACCTTTTCCCACATATTAACTTCATTTTCATGCCAAATTCATCCCATTACACCCTTCTCTAAAGCCCTTATCTTATCCATGTTCATAACCTATCTCGTTGACATTTTACCCAAAACACTCCCGAATTTTAGTCCCCAAACTATTAGCCAAAAGCCCATCTAACCATACCCATGCTTTATGTAAAGAAAACCCTATTCCCTTACATGTGTTAGCTAACTCATCATTTTTACCCAATCTTAAAGCTACATTTAAGGCCCCACTATACATGTATATACTTTTGTCTATCCAGATTTTACTGATTTTGAACATAAAAAAAGTTTGTTATGATCAGAGGGTCTTCCACTATCCCAATTGATTAGCACTATTCCATATATCTTATATGACATATAAACTAACTCTCACGTTCGTTTTAAAGTCTAATTGTACTCCTAAGTACCCTAACCACTTTAAAACATTAAATTAAACCTGACTGATTTCAAAACTGATTTGACCTCCGACTGTTGTAACCTATTTTTTTCCCACTTCCAGACTTTCAATTTAGTCCTCGTTTCTGGCATTCAAAAGGAAACTCAAATACCTTTTCAAGGATACTTGGTTCGATTAATTAATGTTCCTAGAACTCTAGATATAATCAAAACATTAGACCCAAATTCTGCCTAGTTTTTAATTACGAATCTAATTAAACTAACCTAATTAATTACCAGTAACTTAATTAGTTACAAGCCCTAAGTTATCTAATTATTACATATCATTAATATACTGATTTTAATTAAAACCCTAACCTAAATCCATCATAGGATAATTAAGAAAGAATTAAAAACACTTGAATTAAAAAGGGTTTAAAGATTTTACCTTTGATTTATGAATACCCCAAAATTTTGATGAAACCCTAGTTTTTCTTATTAATTCCGCGACTTCAAGACTCCAGGAGAAAATAAATATGATTTTTGGCTGTGAATAAAATAATATATAGGGTGTGGGTAAATCCTAGTCCAACCCAAGCCCAACTTCCCTTTCTTTTTTCCTTTTTCTTTTCCTTTTTCCCTTCTTGCATCTAGACCAAACCGACTACCCCTTTTTTTATTTTTATTTTCTTTTTTTTTGTTTATTAATACATTATTAACATTACCTTAAATTACCTTAATTTATTTCAGCCCATAAGACCTTCCAAACCTCAAAACCGTAAAACTAGCCGATTTATGCGTACACCGTAAAAGACAAAAAAATATACAGTTTTATAAAAACTCTTGGAATATGAAATAAACTTTATATTTAAGTCCTAAATGACTTAAAACCATCCCGAAAATATTCCCGTGACTAATTACCTTATCCGAGGCCCCAAAATGCTAAACCCTAAATCGTAAAAATACGATTTACTATAATACTTTTACGTATATGTAAAATTACCAAAATTACCAAAATGATTCCATTATAGCCACTATAATGTGAACCCATGATCATGAAATATCCGCTCATCGTTTTACTTACGAGTATTACGTACTCATATACGATGTCCATTCCTTCCATTCATATAAAATAAGCACATAAACATATAAACACATAATCACACATAAAATAACTTATAATTACGACTAAGTGACGAAACTAAAAACCGTGGTTGTCACATCACTCCCTTCTAATAGAAATCTCGTCCTCGAGATACTCCTTAGGACCGTCATTAAGAAATAGACGATACTAGTTCCTCATACCATTCCCTTACCATGTGAAACTCTAGTCCACATTTCCATATTCCATCTATCCTTACTACCGTACCTTACTTATCCTACATGTCTTAACTTCACGATCCGTACTCTCTACCATCCCTTCGGTTAAACGAAGATTCGTATCTATGCTAATAACTTCCGATGGTACTTGCAAGTCGGTTATTGCTAAGAGTTTCCTCTAGTTCGATACATGAGATACATCATGCATACTACCTAAAGTTTTCCAGCCATCCTCAATCTACATACCACTAGCCCGATCTTTTCGAAGATTTCAAATGCACTCATGATTCTAAGTGTCAACTTCTCCTTACATTCATATCCACATCACTTCTTCCCATTTGTGTAACTTCTAACATGTCCTTATCTTCATTCTTACATTCCCAACGACTTATGCCTCTTATCCGCACATCTCCCTTGTCGGCATAGTTCTCTTGTCGGCTCCTTGCCATTTTCAATTTCTACTTTAAGTACTATCATCACCTCCATAGTTGTCCGATCCTCATCTGGTCCAATGCGTATGGCTGTTTCTAACTTCATTTCACCATAACAATGATCCACCTCGTATCTTGTGAACTTATTACAACCGTTTCTACCACCTTTCCCCATCACCCAAACCTACGACTTCTATCCTCTACGGATTTTCCCATCATCCAAAAGTTCCTCCCAATCATTATAACGTCCAATGGAATATGCAAGATTGCATAGCTAGAACCTTCTCATAACAGTCATATGACCATGTCATATTCACCACAACCCCTTCGCCTTTCCATGCTCAACCCCGAGTAACTATTCACCCTTCATACTAATAGGTGTTATGCCCTTTCCTCTAGGTGAACATTTCATTGTTCGCGATCACTAACCTCTAGCTCCAACGGTTTACCCTTCAATATCTCCCCATCCTCTCAATAGTCTTCTGCTCCCTCAAGCCATTCTTCCTCCACACTACGTTCTGCTTGTCTCTCCATGCTCCCCATTTCCATATCGTCTTCCACCTTGTATTCAGCCTATATCTTAGGCGTTCTCCTTTATCCTCTATATTCTCATGGGTGAGGAATATGCCCCTCTCACTGGTGACTCTCTCTTTGTAGAAAAATTCTTCCCAATCAATGCGTTCCTCCAACTACCTCCAATCCTTACGCCAATGCTTAGGCGAATTCCTCAGTTATCCCCATAGTATGCTCACATCAACCATTAGTCTATCAGTGGTATACTATGCTTGCTTCCCATCGTCTCTTCCCTTGTCATCATCCTTCATGAAGCATTCCATACTTCTTAGGCTAACATTTGCGCAAAACCTCTTATCCATCACGTTCGTACACAATCCTTCTAACCCCGCGACTTCTCATTCAGCTTAGAATATGGGATGATGTAGTCAGTCTATCGACTATCACCCAACTCTCATCGTCCTTATTCCTCCACTCCGTTATGCATCTCTTCTGCCATCTTCGTCCTTTCACATTCCTCTCTAAGTTACTCCTATCTATGTAGGAAGTATAGTCTACGTCTCATCTTCCTCCATGTAATTGTCCAAGCTACACAACATAAATGTTGACGCATTCTCTGCTTTAGACAACTCAACTCATGCAACCTTCATCCTTCACCCAGACCATCCTAACACATCCTCCATATAGCTCATCTTCATCTCAGCTTCACTTTCTTCTTCGTATTCCGTGTCTCCTCAACTATGCTTGCCTTTCCCAAATGGTACTTGGCCTTTGCATGTCCTCGTCACCACTTAACTCCGTCCATCATCATTGCCAAATGTCCAATCAAGAAGTTTGAATATGTTTTGGAAACGCCCATAATCTAGATAGATAATTCTCTATGTTTCGTACACCAATTGCCTCAAGCATTCTAGGCGGCTCCAATAATCCAACTCCAGCTCCGCTAACTAAGTTTAGTCTTGTTCTTCCAAATCTTCAGTTTCTGCAACGTATAAACAATCGCCCTTCCTCGCCGTCTTCATACGCATCCTAATCCTTGCCCATGTACCTTCGTGCTTCCTGAATTTTGTCCAGTCCCTTTGATAATGCCAAGATCGGCTCATTATCTCGTCCACTTCTTCAGCTCCAAAATGCTTCTTCATCTTGCTTCACTTTGCTCCTTGCTGGTTTCATGAAATGCCATCCCTTTTAACTATCTACTTGACGATCGCACACTTGAAAATCTCACATACGACTCGTCTACTTCCTTCTCACTTATCGCACTCTTCCAATGTCTTCATCGTTCTAACAGCTTATCACGACATACAAGCTCAGTCCGTCATGCTGCTACCACTCCAATTCCATGATCACTTCAACCTCTGTGCCTTAAAGAAATTACATCTACAGGGAACTTAAAATTTCCTAACTCTAACTATGGCTTCAGAAATTTCACCTACCTCTTCTTGCTTACCAGCCGTCGTCAAAATTACGTAATCCTATTTCTAACACCCTAATCTTACACTAACAAGGCATAATCCAGAAAGTATAAAGCTACCATCAGTCCTAGGAAATGTAGTGATAGGGAATTTGTTAACAAATTACATACCCGTCATCACATCTATATCTTGTGCCTCTTCTATTCCAGTTGGGTAGAACACTCATCTTCCAACACGGTACCCAATGATCTCACCACCTTGATTCCCTTCTAAAGCTAACGGGTTTCCAGCTTATCCTGGTGCTCTTTCCAACTTTGGGCATTGGTCCTTATAGTGTCCCATTTCTCCACCCTCGTAGCAAGCTCGTCTTTCATACGTCGTCCCAATTGTTGGCCACATGTACGGTATTTAATATCGTCTAACGGTCTTCACCGACCGGAGGTAAAACGCTAACGAGTTAGGGTGAAACGTTCAAAGCCATTTCGTCTGTGTCTATATATGTTGCTGCATATCAAGAAGGTAGTATTGTTGTGTACTAACTCAAGTCGTCTCAAGATGTTCACATTAAAAGTTAAAGTCTTTCGCAGCTCTGATGGATACTTGATGGGCAAACAAGAACTATATATGTATGGGAGATTGTTAGTCTTTTGATATAAAAAAAGTAAGAACATGTCGATTCAGAAGTCACAAGAGCACAAGATAAAGACTATCAAGGATAGATTGAAGATCTCAAGCACTAAAAGTGAAAAGACAAAGGCTCAAGATAAAGATCACAAAAGCATGAAAGAACCAAGTCGTTACAAACAAGATCAAGACCAAGATACAAGACCTAAGAAGATCACCTCCACAAGAATGTATTAAGTCAACCAGCTTAAGTGTTTAAGGATGACGATACATTGGGGGAGATTGTTAGCCCTGTATTTTATATAGTTGAACAAAAATTTAATAGGTCATCTTAGTCGTTAAAGGTGTTGTATAGTAATAGGCTAGTCAGGATAACTGGGCTTGGACTTTAAGCTAATATTGTCTAAGTTAGGGGCTATATGCCCATGATAAGCCAAGCTCGTCCCAAAGAAACAAAGCCCACGGCCCATAAAGGGTGGGTATATAAACCCTCTTCCATGTGTGGAAGAAGGTGTTGGTTCTCATTATTTCACCTAGTAATCAATCATTCTCTTTCTAGTTTATCTCTTTACTTTCTCTCTCTAACTTCTCTCTATTTTTCTCTTTCTCTCTCTAGTTTCTTATGTGATGGATTAAAGTGGGATAACAGTCTGCCTGTATACGTCTGTCTGTATGAATATGTTCTCGTCATTCCATACATTTCTCTGATTTTTTGCAATCGGTTTTGGTTTTTCATCGGCCTGATTTGTTTGTTTCAAACATGATTTCATATTGTTACAACTTGTATTTCATTCGATTGAGATTTCATCTAGCACTGTGAGACAGTCCCCTCAACATTTGTTTTTCGGTTTTAGTTTACTATGTGTTTGACAAACTCTCGATATTCATCGTTTGCAGCATTGTAAGTTTGAGAAAGTATGTTATTGGTTTAAACATGTTTAATGTTTAGAGTTTCATATCTATTTGTTTTTATTTAATGTCTTTATATTGTAACAGTATAGTTGAATTTGAATTAGTGTTATACTGTTATGTGATTTCTACGTTGACCATTCGTAGAGTGATGAGACAATGAGATTATATCTAGGCTCATGCACTAAAGTACGGGTAAGTATTTTGGCCCATCGATTTAATCGGGTCTAACGTAGTTTGATTCGGTCCTGGATTCATGGTTTACATCATATTCGGCATTTGGTCTGGTAGTTCCGTCCGGTTCGGTTCGGTTTGATCTTACTAAAAATTCATCGTTTATGCTTATTAGGATCGAATCAAAGACCGGACTGGACCAGATCAGGTCAGCCCGGATCAAACCAAAACATTTTGGTTCGACGTTTAGACCATTTCGGCCTAAATTCAATTCGATCTTGATCGGTCCGGTCCAATTTTAGACCGATGCTCACCCTACGTTAGAGTGAACATTACGATTAACTCGAGCTAACGTCGATAATTATTGAAGTATCAACTCGACTTTGAATATTAATTTGAGTGATACGCATTCAAAATTTTAGAGTATGTATACTTCAATAAATATTAAAGTGTAAAAGCTATATAATATTATCTTACTTATTAAAATGTGCCGACTTTAAACACTTACTAATTTATCGTTAAACAATACCAACAAAATTTTAAATTTGTTCTGAAATTACCAATATGATAACTTGTTACCGACATGCTGGCACGGTAATATCCACATGTACAATTTATTTTATATTGTTATTTCCAGCTATGATTTTCATTATATACGTACCATGTATCATAAGTGAAAATTTCTAAATAATTTTAGAAGAAAAAGACACGTGTTGTCCACTAAGCTACTATTAGATCATAGTTATCATTTTTTTTCACAGATCTTTATATGTATATAAAAGTCTTCATCTTTTTTTACTTTAACCTAACATCTTCCATGACTTAAAAAATTTCTAATCCCCTTCTCTCATTTAATTGTCATCAAGACGTACCACCTAAGAATGGAAAGTCAATCGTGATCCCGTCATGGCTAATTTCTTAAGATATCACATATATGACCTCGAGCTGACTGCTGTGAGTAACAATACCGAGTTGAGGAAGTTATTGATTGAGACATCAAGTAAGTCGATAATGATGGTGGGACCCAGATCGAGTTGAGGAAGTTGTTGACTGAGACCACTACTCTTGGCTTCTCGGTTTCTTTTGTAGGACCCAGACTGGATCCTAGTGATAATGATGGTGAACCGGTATTGATTTTGAAATGGTGGAGTGAGGTTAGAGTGGGAGTGGTGGTGAACCGATGGTGAGTGGTTGCAGTGGCGGACGCATGAAATTTCAATATGGGGGGCAAATTTTTTTTTTGCCCGTAGCAAGACGAAGAAACTAGAATCCGAATAAAAATATTGAGTATTATAACTTAAAAATTAACGATTTCTAGGTTTTATAGTGTTAAATATTGTAATTAAATCTGTGAGTGGGGGCAATTTGAAATTTGAATGGGGGCAGTTTAAAAAAACGCTCAAATCTAAACAAAAATTACACTAAAATCTTGTATTTTTTGTTGAGCTATGGGGGGCGCCGTCACCCCGTACCTATAAGGTATGTCCTCCACTGAGTGGTTGTACACTTGTAGTGAACGGGGTTAAATTTTTTACAGGTGCATTTTTTTTTTATTATGAGGTGAGTGATTTGTGAAGATAAATAAATGCAGAACTGGTTGGTGGATAAGTGTTTCTGATGTTGCCAAATTTGTTAGTGATTCCAAAAGTTATTTGGTCAAACTAATGAAAAGGGGACGGGTACATTATTAGGTTAACATATATCGGGTATTGTTAATGACCCGGGTATTAGGTAAATGGATCAGGTAAAGAGTCTAGTAGCTTATCCACAGTGGAATTATAAATTATTATTTTTATTTTTGTAATAAATACTTTAATGACGTGTAAATGTAAACGGTCATAATGGTAATATTGTTACAAAACAAACAAGTTCGTTGGTAATATCTAACGATAAATTAGTAAGTGTTTAAAATCGGCATATTTTAATAAATACGATGGTATTATATAGCTTTTATCCATTGTTAAATGTGGTATATTTGACATCAATCTGCTCGAGCAAGAGAGTAAGAGAGAATAATAAAGGCAACCAATTAAGCTTGCGCTTGCAACGAGAAACTTAAATTTGAATATAATAGTTCCTTTAATATTCGTAAAGATATTTCAGCATCAAGCTCGAGTAGAAACAATATAATGGTACATTGGTACTTATTTTTCAACTTCAGCTTGAACACACATATAAATAAATTTCAGCTTTAGCCGAGCAATTCTTCAATGAGACTGCATACAGTCAAATGTATTATTTATAAAACACACAATCCCACTTATTACTAACATATATAAGTAGTACATCACATAGTAGTAATATATACGTAGATTTTGATATTGAAGATCTTTCATATTCAGGACATACTTCATGGATAAACTTCAATAACAGATTGATAGGCTTGAATGTGTTTTATAGTATAACGAGTGAATCCAGCCTCATGCAACACATAGGACCATTCATCAATAGTTCGTTCTTTCCCATCACTTGTATGTGCCATCATTATCATATCGAGCAACAATCCCACTTCTTTAAACTCATGATCTTCTTTTCGCCCAACAATTGCATCAATAATGATCACCTTCCCGTCTTGAGGAATAGCATTGCGACAGTTTCTTAGTATGCGTATGCAATCTTCGTCGGTCCAATCATGTAGTACTTTCTAAGAAATCAGACAATAAGCCTCAAAAATTATAATTACCAATGGAAGAAAATTATTAGGAACATAAAAGGTTTATTGGACTAACCATCAAATAAACTGCATCAGCTTTTGGCACATGATCAAACATATTGCCTCCCACATGCTCTATACCATTACATGCAGGAGCCACCGATACTACATGAGGGAGATCATAGTTAATTCCTTTGATCCAAGGACAAGCCTCCACGATCGATCTTATAGCCGTTCCATCACCACCACCAACATCCACTAATGTCTTCAGCCCTTCAAACACCTCAGGACAGCACTTAATCATCGCTGCCACTGCATTGCGAGCATCACACGCCATCGCACGATTAAAGAGTTTACTATGACTTGGGTTCGCCGCAGTATATCCCCATAAATCAGTGTTGTGTGCCGCCTCAAAGGGTAAGTCTTTGTTACCCAAAACCCATGCACTGAGCTTGTGCCATGGAGCCAACATAACCGGACTGCTCTCTAGTAACACCAAGTCAGCCATGCTATGCCTTCCAGTTTTTGTTAGCAGTCGAGACAATGGGGTAAGAACGTAGCCAACAGATTTTTCAGATACGGGTTTTTCTTGGAATACCTTATAGTGGACTAAGACCCTCATGATCCTATACAAGGAAGACTGTGAACACCCGATTTCTAACGCTAAATCAACAAGTGTCATCGGGGATTCGTGCTTCTCAAGAATATCGGCTATCCCAAGCTCAATGGCACACTTGACCAGAGCCATTGGAATGAAGCCAAGAATAAATTTCCAGATTTCTTCTTGGGCTGCCACTTCTTCATCTTTGGAGTTAACTTTTTCAATTTTGATATATGTACTCATATTCTCGTGAATTGGATGCAAGAATATGTAATAAAGCTTTCTTTAAATAGCAAGCGAGGATGCATGTTTATTTCATGTATGGCATGTTAGTAAGGCTATGTTTGGCAAAAATATCTTAAGATGTTACAGTCAAATGTAAGGTTTTCTTAATTGTAAGTTGCAAGTTGTTTATTAAAAAGCTGTTAAAAGAGTTATGTATAGATTGTGGTATATTAGCTGTTAACTATTAAATTAAAATAACTTAAAAATACATATTTAAATAAATTATAATATTGTTGGAGGGTAATCAGTAATTTACTGTTTTAACAGCTCTTGACAATTTAAAAAGTTATATGTATCATTTTTTTATTTAAAAGCTACTTGTTTAAAATAAAAATCTAACAATTTCAAAAAATTATTGTGTCAAATAAATCTATTAAACAAAAAGCTCATATATACAGGTAACAAGCTGCGCCGCTAGTCCTTTTTTATAGCAAAAAGTAACAAAGTCTCAGTAAACAAATTGTAGCTATTAAATTTTTTATTACAATAAAAAGAACTAAATTTTCAACTTTTCTTTTAAATAAAATATTTTGTGAACGAAAGATCGTCAAGCGATAAAAAAAATTACAACAAGTACGTTTTTATAACGATTCAGATATATTTTCGACGATTTTTTCAATTACTCCTAAAAAATTACATGTGACTTGTATCAGATCACATGTGATTTCATAAAATCAATATGTGTGTAGCCCTAAATGTGAGCGCCATTTACGGAATTACATTAGATTTAAATAGGCAAGACACGGAAGGACTATTATTGTTAAGTTGTCAAAGTTACTCTTTGTCGGGCCTATATATACCCCTACATATTCCATGTAAGGGTGAGGATTCTCATTTGTTGTATCTTCACTGTCTCTAAAATACACACACTCCTCCTTCCTTGTTATTTTCTCTCTCTAAACATGTCTAAACACTTATTTTATCCTCCCCGACCTCCGGATCTATACCTTGTTAGTATGAATCTTATATGTTAACACATTTATCTGTCGAGGGACACATGTATATACTTTTGACGAACTTTTTTTTAATTTTTTATTCAATCACGTATGAGAAAATCATATATGATTGTATCACGAATGATATATGATTTTCAAAATTCATATATGATTCGTATCACGAATCATATATAATTATATGATTCGTATCACGAATCATATATAATTGTATGATTCTATCACGAATCGTATATAATTCTATGATTTCGGAAAATTATATATATTTCATGATATGAATCTTAGACGTGACTTAAGAAAAAAATCGAAAAAGAGTTCGTCGAAAGTATCCCCTCGATAGAAAGATTATTTAATTCTCGTCGCAATTGTGTATTTTTTGTCGTTTGACAATTTTCCATTTGTGAGATATTTAATTCTTAAAAAAGTGATGGAAAGTGAGTTTATTAAAAATGGATGATTGTGATTGGTTGATTGGGTTTATGCTAATTTAGAGGTTTATATTAAACTTAACTCTCAAATGAATTAATGTAGTAGTTTTCTTTTGTTATAACTTGTTGATCCCTTTGAATGGATCTATATTCTGTTAAGAATTTGTACAATAACTTATAATCAAACTAGAGCACTTGAGAACTCTTACTCAACCAAATAAGTTATGTGGAATCTAACTTATAAAGCAAAGAAGAACATAATTACTCTAACTATTTGATCTTGTATTAATCGACTTTTCAATGAGGTACAATAAACTCATCGTACCTATGTTCCTTTTATAGTGTAAGGAACCCTAGAATATTCTATTATGATAAGTATATCACACACGATATATTATTAATATTCTAAACTATTAAGTATATCACATAAGATATACTCTAACTATAACTATGACATATCTTTTTTAAAAATATATATTCGTCCTAATCCACTTAGCAGTACTTACATTAACACTAACGGTACTTGACATATACCGCGTTAACACTAACGGTACTTGCTAACACTATAGGTACTTGTACTTGTACTAACGGTACTTAGTACTTTATAATAATTCCCAACAATCCTCCCCTAAACAAGAATGATAACTAGTTGTCTTCTTATTTCTCTATGTGTTGAATGTATAAGAATACATGTCTTCAAACTTCACTTCAAACTGGGATTGAACTTGGTAATCTTGTACTTGTATACCAACTGAATGTATCCAAACACTTTATGCAGATCTTCTTCTGATATGATAATCTTCAAACCTTCATGAATATCATCTTTATCTTCAAATTATGATCTTCTGTGTCTTTTGAACATTCTTTGCAACAACTATGTTGTCTTCATATATAGAACTCTGTCATCTTTAAGCTTTTAGCCCAACAGTCTTCCTGAGTTTCTTAGTGACTTTCTTGAACTTTAAACATACACCATATATGTCTTCTTACTCTTTTTGTAATCATTAAATAGGAGTCTTCTGAATATAGAGCACCTATGAATCAACAGTCTTGCTTGTGTCTTCTCACCTGAAATAAAACAGTTAACAACAAACCAATCAGTATTGGCATCATGATTTCTAGCAAATCATCAGCTATCAACGGATTTGATTTATTCTTTACCAATTAGCCGTACACTCTAGAATAGCCAATACTTTATTCATAAAGAATAAGGTATATTGATAACCCAACAATTTTTGGTAAACCGTCAACCATTAACGGATTTGATATAGTCTTTACCTAGTACCGTTTGCCCTAGGACTAGCTAACTATTCACTTCCAAGTACGTATGGTGAGTTAATGACCATGTAATTTTTAGCAAACTACCAGCTATCAACAGATTTGATAAGTCTTTACCACAAACCGTTCGCCTATGGACTAGCCAGTTCTTATGTTTGTTAGACATGGTGAACTGAGAACCATTTGTGAAGTGTGAGTAAGAGTCAAACACTTAAGGCTCCTTCTCAGCTTCTTCTTCTTTCTCCAAATCCTTGAGTTGTCGTTTGATCATCTTAATCAACTCAAAAGCACCATTAGCTTCCTCTGAAATCGCTAGTTGTTGTTCCAACATTCTTTCTAACAACATTCTTCCAAAAGGATATCTTTTCTCTTGAAGCATATAGTATGTCACATCATCTATATCCAATGTATGTATACCACATGATCTATAATATCTCCGGTAAGTAGGAACCTGATTCTCTAAATCCTTCAACATTTGTTGATCACGGTTATGTGGTTCATATATAAACTTCAATTCTTTTCCCAATAGTTATGTTTCTTCTTGACCTTCACTTCCTCCTTGAACAAAACTGTTAAGGTCTTGAATGTATTGTATGTCAAGGATATGAAGAATGTCTTCTAATAACCTGAACATCCTAAATGTACCATCTGTTCTAGTTATTCCATGAACTTCTAATCCTTGTTTCATAGCACCTGTCCACCTTATGATTGATGATTTCTTTCTAAAAATCTCTGTATCAATACATTGGTCTTTAAATTTTACTATCTTCAAGTGCTTTCTACAGCTCTCATCATCATCACTATCTTGATCTGTAGATTTTGCCTTTTTCTTAGCTTCTTACTTTTTCTTGGTTGATCTTTTTCTCTTAATACCTTTGGAGGTTCCTTTAATTTCAATGGATCCTTCTTCTAATTCAGTATGTACGGTTTCTTCAAGTACTGTTGATTGAGTATGTACTACTTGTATATTTTCAGTCCCTTCAACACTTTGAGCTACATTTCTCTCATCCATGCTTTGAGCAGTCTTTGCTTCCTTTTAAACTTCCTTCACCTTTTTATTCTTCCTAGCATATGTAGTCTTGATAGATGGAGATGCTTCTTTCTGTCTAACAGTACTTGCATCAAGTCTGGGGGTAATCCAAATTGCCTTTGCTGTTGTAGATGTTTCTTGACATCTTCAATGTCCTTTTTATCTTTCTCAGATCCAATCTCAACAAAGTTCAATTTGCTCCTTTTGTGTTGCTCATATAAAGTTTTTATATCATCAAATCTTTTCGTGACTAGTTGTGCATGAGTGAAATGCTTAACCTTTTTAAGGTAAGACATCATCTGATTCCTGATTTGCATAGTAGTTGGAGGCTTAACTCTTTCTTTTCTTCTCTTTTTAGCAAAGAATCTTTGTTTCTCCCTTACCAAATCATCAATCAATTTATCATTTTCTTCCTCATCATAAGCATCCCTCTCTTCAGCTATTAATGATTCTGCTAGAAGTTCACTTGCCTTTAGTTCAGCATGAATTCTAACAAATTCTTATATGTTCCATTCGTGTTGTACTCTCTGAGCTTCAAGAAATTGTTGCTTAGCTGCAAGTTCTTCTTGTAACTCTTCTTCACGCATTTGTGCTTGTAGTCTAAGAGCTACCTCTTCATCATGTTCCATTTGATGAAATATGTTCATGACTTTGCTGATATCTTGATTTGAATCACTTTTACCTTCAGACTCAGATTGCAATTTCTTTTTGCCCTTATCCTTTGTATTAATCTTAGGTAATTTCTTCAATAACCTTGAAGATCTTCTTTCTTCATCTTCATTAGGCTCTTGCTGTATCACAATACCTTTTGTAGTGGGCTTTGAAGCTTGTACTCTCTAACCTTTATCTTAACTTCGACTGACAAGATTTGCTTGTTGTGTCTTATTTTCTTCTTCTGCTAGCCTTGCTTTTTTAGCTGAGCTCTTTTCTTTGAGATCAAGCAACACTTGTGCTAATGTCCCATCTTCTCCAAAAGATGGAGTTTGGCTTTCTTTAGAAGATAGTAGTGAAGCTTTTCACCAACAGTACTTGCAGTTGGCTGAGCAGTACTTGGTTCTTCAGTAGTATTTACTTCACCAGTTATAGACACACTTCTTTCTTCTATCACCAAAGTATCTCCAGATACTTTTTCTCCTATGGAAGTTGTCTTCTCAATATCTAACTCCTCAGTCTTGTCTGATTCAACATGTATCCTTGATCTTGTCATTACTTAGAAAGACTGTTTCTCATGAAACCAAAATTGTCTTTGTGGTGGAGTTGTAGACACAGGAAACATGATATTTATTTCCTCTAGCTTCTCATAAAAACTACTCCACTTTGCTTGTAGTTTTTGTGATTGAGGTTGTGGCTGAGTTACCACCATTTCTTCATCAATAGATGGTTGTGGTTCCTCATGAGCATATGGTTGTGGTTCCTCATTTTAAAGCTTCATATTTGTATGCTCCAAACTTGTGCTATCCACATAATTGTTAATTCTATCATCAGCTTCAAAATTGATGTCATTTCCAGAAAGCTTTGCTTGAATATCAGAAGAAGGTCCTTGTTCTTCATCATTCCTCTCCTGTTTGGCTGCATTCAGTTTCATATTCTTGAAGTTTCTGAGCTTTTACTTCTTAAGATTAGCTTGTTGAATTGCCATTTCGTGCGTCATCCAAGGAGTAACTTTATTCCTTAGCTTAGTCAAATTGGCCTCCAATGCTGTAATTTTCTTATCATGTTCAAGCTTCTCCTGTTGCAAAACTTGTACCTGTTTAGACAAGCTTGTGCACAAATCCGTTAAATTTGCAACATCCACCACCTTTGTTGATGTTGCTTGTGGAGGACTACTAGCAGCAATTGAAGCAGCAGGCGTATGGATCATCTCATCAGAGTTAGGTTGATTACCATCATGATAAGAAGAAGATTGTAAATCGGATGGTTGGGGACTCTAGTTAGAAGGACATTGATGAGAAGCACTAGCTGAGCTAGGTTCCTCACCTTCTTGATTAGCTGGGTGGGCTAACATATTAGCAAATAATGGTGTTACTATCCCTGAAAAAGAGCTACCATTCTTTATCAAGAACGAAAAAGTTCTCTTAGTGAAAGAGGGAACATCCCATGTATCTGTTAAGTCTGGTAGGTTTTGAGATTTGGTATTGGACTAAAGCCTAAATAAATCTGGGATACATTAAAAACTTTTTAGACCCTTCCAAATTCCTAGTCAGGCCTTAAAAAATTAACCTCAAAAAGTTAAAAATTTGGTTGTTTGCTAAACAAATACCAGCTGATGCCAAAGCAACAGGAATTTGATTAAAAGATGTACTTTTTGAGCTTAAACAATAAGTTATAGCATGAAAAAGTAATTTCCATTGTTGTGAAAATAAACCTTTAAAGAAAGTAAAACGTTCCCTACCATCCTCATATCCCATGGCTGCAAGGCTATCATGTATCTAAGTATTGGTCAACATACTAGTTCCATTTGAATCATTAAGTCTTAAACTAGCCCTAAGCAGTACTTCAGTCACATAGATATTCCTATGATTAATCCTATCCCTTATACAAGTTTGATTATGACGTGTACCTATGACAGTAGTATTCCAAAATTGTGTAACAAGAGGAATAGAGACAACAGGACTTACAGTAAGTGCAAAACGTACGTGACTTCGAGATAGAAAGTCAAGAATCTCATGAAAACCAAGAGAATCATCATTCTGAGTAAGATTAGCAACCTGGTTGTGCTTATAGATCACTTGTAGAGCAACCATTAGTATTTTTGATGATCGAAGATTAGAGAGAAGGTTATAGAATCGAGGTATAAAAATAAAAGATTAGGTAAATCAATTTGTGTAATTGGGGTTAGTATTTATATGAATAACAAACCCCAAGCACGAAGAAACCGCTAATTTTATAAAAGAGACCCTCAACGGTACAACGGCTATGTAGCGGTACATGGAACATACACGGTACTTCAAATTTGCCTAGCCGTACTTGGTTCCAAAACGGTACCTCAAAGATAAGACCGGTACATGCATTCCATTATCATTGTAACCTCTTTTATCTTAATCTAATAACCTGTAATCACATCAAAAACAAAACCAAACACTATACAATAACAATTAACATAAAAATTGTACAATTGTTACCTCCCCTTAACATATGCAGCAGTTATTGGTTGAGCATGCCAATATGTGTTACCAAGAACTCAAATCTCTTTGTGTCCATTGCCTTGGTTAATAAATCAGCTACATTGTTATCTGTATGGATCTTTAAAACCTGAATAAGCTTTTTGTCATAAGCATCTCTTATAAAGTGATGTCTTATTTAAATATGCTTGGTTTTGGAGTGAAATACTGGATTCTTGACAATGCAAATTGTACTTTCATTATCAATGTAGATTTTGGTGTTCATAAAGTTGAAACCATAATCTAGCAATTGATTTTGAATCCAAAGTACTTGTCTACAGCAATGAGCAACAACTACATATTCAACTTCAGTTGTAGAAGTAGCAACAATGGATCGCTTCTTACACTGTCATGATATGAGTCTTCTGCCTAGGAATTGACAACCTCATGTTGTGGATTTCCTATCATGATTGGCTCTAGCATAATCACTATATGAGTAAGCTTCCAAATCAAAAGTAGAGTCTCTAGGATACCATAATCCTAAATTAGGTTGACCTTTAAGATACTTAAAATCCTTTTCACAACATGTAGGTGTGAAACCTTTGGATTGACTTGAAACCTTGAACAAGCACATACAATAAACATAGTATCTGGCCTTGAAGCAGTAAGATACACCAATGAACCAATCATTGATCTATATAAGTGAATATCAATATCTTCACCATGTTCATCTTTTGTTAGAGACTTTTTGGCTTCAAAAGGTGTGCTTGTACTCCTTGTATCCATACTTGAAAATTTCTTTAAGATTTCAGCAACATATTTATCTTGGCTGATAAATATTCCATCCTTCCTTTGTTTGACTTGAAGTCCTAAAAAAAGTAAGTTCTCCCATAGAACTCATTTTAAATCTTCCTTCCTTTCATTAAAGCTTCGAACTCTTCACACCATGACTTTTTGGTTGAACCAAAAATAATGTCATCAACATATACCTGAACTAAGATAATATCCTTAGCATTCTGTTGGGAATTATTTGTTAAGTGTCAAGTACTGTTAGTATTATGCAAGTACTGTTAGTTATCTTTCAAGTACCGTTAGTGTTAACGCGGTACATAGTAAGTACTGCTACTTATAAAGTAAGAACTGCTATATTGATTAGGACGAATATATCTTTGTATAAGATATGTCATAGTTATAGTTAGAGTATATCTTATGTGATATACTTAAATAGTTAGAATATTGATAATATATCGTCTGTGATATAGTTATCTTTATAGAATATTCTAAGGTTTCTAGGGTTCCTTACTCTATTAAAGGAACATATGTACAATGTCATTCATGTACCTCATTGAAGTCGATTAATAAGAGAATCGAATAGTTAAAAGTAATTTTGTTCTTCTGTGCTTTATAAGTTAGATTCCGCATAACTTATTTAGCTTGAGTAAGAGTTCTCAAAGTGTTTTAGTTTGATTACAAACTACTATACTAGTTCTTAACAGAATATAGATCCAACCAAAGGGATCAACAAGTGGTATCAGAGCTTGTTCAGAAACTCTAAAAAAGAAGAACACAATCCCATACACTTCACACACACCAAAACTCAATGTCTCAACATGGTGATGACGCTCACTTGGATGATGTTCAAAACCCCGATCCAATTCCACAGGGACAACCACAAGTTGTGCATCCTGCTCCAGCACAAGGTGTTCAAGGCGTGAATGTTGTAGCTACCTCTGCAACTACAACACCTTCTCATACTCTTTCTGCTGTCAAACTCCTAGTGCTCAAAGGTGACAATTATGAGACATGGGCTATGCAGATGGAACATTACTTGAATCACACAGATCACACTGTGTGGCAAGTTATCAAGAATGGGAATACACCTAAGAAACTACACTAGTTGCTAGATGGTACATGCTATGCTCTACCTGCTGTGACTGCTGAGGAGGTACAAGCAGCGATCAGAGAGAGAAAAGCCAGAACTACTTTGGCTATGGCTCTTTCAGAAGACATCTTACCCAGCTTTCATCATTATAAGGATGCTAAAGCTATGTGGGATGCCATAAAACTTAGATTTGGAGATAATGACAAATCTAAGAAGATGAAGAAGATTGTTCTTAAGCAAGAATTTGATAACTTCTCAATTTCCAGTATAGAGGGAATACATGGTGGCTATGGAAGATTCAGTAAGCTGCTTATTCAATTGGCAGTTTATAGACAAGTAATTCCTAATGAAGCTAATCTAAAATTCTTAAGGAGTGTTCCACAAGAGTGGAAAGCAATGGCTATGCACTTCATCACAAGAGATGATCTGGAAACAATTCCTTTTGATCATCTCTACAACAATCTTAGAGCATATGAGATGGATGTGAAAGGCATTGAGGTGACCAAGGCAACGACTACAACAAAGTCTAACTTGGCTTTTGTGTCAGAAGAAAACAGCGGTACTTACTTTCATAATACCGCTAGTGGATCAAGTAGCGGTACATACTTCACAAATACCGCGGGAGGACTTACAAGCGGTACTTACCCACAAAATACTGAAGGCAACCCTATAGTCTCTCAAAATCCACATGGAAGATATTCACCATTGTTTAGTGACAATGATGCCTTCTCATTCTTTGCTGGATAAGACAACAGGCCAAGATTAACACTAAATGACTTGTTCCAAATGTATGATGCTGATGATGGATCTTAAATGGCAAGATGCTATGGTGTCAGTAAGATCTAACAGGTTCTTTAAGAAGACTGGAACAAAGATGACTATTGATCCTAATGAGCCATTAGGATATGACACGTCCAAAGTTGAATGCCATAACCGTGGAAGGAATAGACACTTTGCAAGAGAATGCACAACAGACAAAGCTGAGAGTAGCAGTCAAAAGTCCAAGAACAGCTATAGAACCAGTCCAAGAATAACTGAAAGCTTTCCAAAAGGAAACAATAGGAGTCCTAAAGGAACCAAAGCATTGGTGACTGTAGATGGAGTGGTGAACTGGGCTGAAGATGAAGAAGAAGAAGAGCTTGGTCTAATGGCTCTCTCACATGAAGATACTGAGGTACATCCTTGTTCTAAAGACTGTGTTCTTAAATTTAATAGCTTAAAAGTAGAACTAGAGGAACAGTATCAAAAAGTCAACACATGCACTGTAGAACTAAATGCTTTTAAACAGGGTGTTGCTAAGTTAGAAGAAAATATAGTTTTGTATAAAAAGGCTCAACAAAACTATGAAGAGAAAATAAGAATTTTAACTCTTCAAATGAGGGAAAAAGATGTGGAAATTAAAGCATTTGAAAGACAACTTTTGAAAGTGTCAGCAGAAAATGAAGCTTTAAAAGCCAGTCTTTATAATGAAAGGGAAGTGATTAATCATTGGCAAAAGTCCTCTAAAGGATTGGGAAAACTGATTAACTCACAAATGGGGTATTATGATAAGTCAGGCCTAGGATATATTGAGGACCAACCTGGGATAACTTTAACTGACAAGGACTTATCAAAAGGGATTTTTGATATATCTATTGAGTCAGATAATACACCTGAGAATGATAGATATGCTGAATGAATGAAAGCAGTTCCTCCACCATTATCTGGAATTTTCATGCCTCCTAATAATGATACAAGTATAGAGTTAGAAGAACCAAAGGTTAAAAACGCCTCAAACTCTAGTACTTTGTCCCAAGATAAGACTGTTGTGACCAAGAACATTGTTTATCCACCTTTAATGAACAATTTTGTTTCTGAAGAATCTAAGACTAGTTCTGCTCCCAGGTAGGTAAAAACTCCTAGCAAGATATTGGAAAATGATGTAAAACATAATAAAACCAAGAGGGGTGGGTTAGGTTTTGAGAAAGTTAAGTCAAAACAACCTTTTGGATCTTCTTTGAGAAGGAAAGGATCTTATATTTGTGGTAGTCTAAGTCATTTTATCAAAGATTGTACTTTGCATGAAGATAAAATTGTGAAACAAAAGGCTGCACAAAAGGTCATGAAAAATAGTAATGGAAAAAATCCACAGGTTGATAGGAATCAGAAACTTAAGAATGACAAACCTAAGTTTGATCACTCAATGGTAGCTAAACAGGTTAAAAATAACTCTACCAAAAGTTTTGTTCCTAGAGCAGTACTTATGAAACAAGGTATAGTACCTTTGAAGTCTGGTAAACCATGTACCGGCAAGTCTAGACATGCAAGTACTGCTAGACCAAACTTAAGTACTGTTGGTTCAAAGTTCGTCAAACCAAAGCTCTCTAAAACTTCTAAGAATGTTGTTGAAAAAGCCAAAACATCTAGAAGTAGGTTTAATAATAAACCAGTGCAAATGTGGGTTCCTAGAGGAGAAAAATCATGTGTTAAAGCAAGTATCGCTAAAGCAGTACTTAAGGCAAAGAAGTCTGAGCACATAGAGTCACCCTATGTCTTTGACTATATAACTGAAACCATGAAGTATAAGAGTAAAAGCAGTATCACTGAGAATGCTTCTGAACAGACTCTTAAGTGTGTAGGTCCCACAAGATCCGAGCCAAATGTGGCTTGGGTCCCTGTTAAAAACTAATAAGTTTTATGTATGTGCAGGGGCATCTAATAAATGAACTGAAAGACAAAGGTATAGTAGATAGTGGATGCTCAAGACGCATGACAGGGAATAAAGATTTTCTTGCTGAATTTGAAGAATTCAGAGGAGGACCAGTAGCCTTTGGAGGTAGCAAAGGTAGAATTACTGGCAAAGGGAAAATCAATACAAGGAAGTTGGAATTTGAAGATGTGTTCTTTGTGAAAGAATTGAATGAGTTCAATCTCTTTTCTATATCACAAATGTATGCTAAGAAGAACAAGGTGTTGTTCACAGACAAAGACTGATTGGTGCTGTCTAAAGACTTTGAGATGCCTAAAGAATCTCAAGTACTGCTCAAAGTACCCAGGCAAGAAAATATGTACACCTTTAATCTTCATACTATTACTCCAACAGGTGATATTACATGTTTCCTAGCTAAGTCTTCTTATGATGAGTCTAATTTATGGCATAGAAGGTTAGGTCATGTGAATTTCAAGTATCTTAACAGATTAGTGAATAGGAATTTGGTTAGAGGGTTACCTAACAAATCTTTTTAAAATGATTTCACATGCGCTGCTTGTCAAAAAGGTAAACAACATAGAGCCTCTTGTAAGACCAAGACTGTCAATACTGTGACAAAACCTTTGCAACTCTTGCATATGGATTTGTTTGGTCCAGTTTCTGTAAGAAGAATTAGTCATAAGACCTTTTGTCTAGTCATAACTGATGATTATAGCAGATTCAGTTGGGTTTTCTTTTTAGCTCTTAAGAGTGAAACCAATGAATTACTTAAGGATTTTATCACTTTAGTTGAAAAGTAGTTCACTAAACAAGTTTTAATCATTAGGACAGATAATGGTACATAATTTAAGAATGCTGAATTTGATGAATTATGTAGGTCTAAAGGCATTAAGAGACAATTTAGTAATCCTAGGACTCTAAAACAAAATGAAGTAGCTGAAAGGAAAAATAGGACACTAATTGAGGCTGCTAGAACTATGCTGGCTGATTCTCTTTTGCCAAATACCTTTTGGGCAGAAGCAATCAACACTGCATGTTATGTGTTAAATAGAGTCTTAGTGACCAAGCCTCAAAACAAAACACCTTATGAACTTTTGACTGGTGTGATAAGTCATTTAAGACCTTTTGGGTGTCATGTATCTATACTAAATACTCTTGATCATTTGGGAAAGTTTGATGGAAAGTCTGATCTAGGATATCTTGTAGGATATTCATTGCAAAGTAAAGCATATAGGGTTTATAATTTGGCATCTAAAAAGTTTGAAGAAAATGCCCATGTTAATTTCTTAGAAAATAAAACCAATGTCCCAGGAATAGGTTATGCTTGGATGTTTGATTTAGATTATCTAACTAACTCTATGGATTACTATTCTGTGCAAAAGGATTGACAAACTAACAATGCAGGTGAGGAGTCATGTGACAATCCGTCAATTTATGGATGATATTTTATTCTCAAGTATTATTTAAAAATATTATTTTAATGTTATATTATGAACTCACTTATTTTCGGGAAGAAATTTGGATTTACGTCTTGAAGTAGCATCGACTACGTCTAAACCGGAGGATTCTACGTTACGTGCTCACATTTACATACACCGTCTTTGGTGACAGTCCGACATTTCAGAAAATAAATTTGTCCGTGATTTTATTTTGAGATTTTAAATTTTTGTTGGTTCATAAACTCACAAATTTATGAGAAGAGATTAGGACTTACGATTATAATTTAACGTCCTTTACGACTAAACCGGAAATCTTAGGATTACGTATTTACGTTTTCGAACTCCGTTTTTGACGAGACAATTTTTATTAGATCCGTTTTGTGCCGTTGATTCATAATTTATAAAAAAAAATTCGTAAAACGACCCGAGGGCACGCAAATCGAGGAAACTAGAATCGAGGAATACCCGTAAATTAGTGGGATGAGACAAAACAAGTTTTGCCCCACCCCACTATATGGGACGGCCAAGTAGCTCCACCACACCATTAGGTGTCAACACTTAACAAACAAGTGTTACACTTGTAAGCTAAGCTTACAAAGTAAGCAACACCAACATCAAAACAACCAAAGCTAAACCATTAGCTTCATTTCCCATCCATGCAAAAACACACAACTCTCTCATCTCACCCTCTCCTTGCCGTCCACTATTCAACCAAAACACCCCATTTGATCTTGATTCAACCATAAATTTTATGTTATTTACATATATGATGAAGTCCTATTGAAGACTTGAAGATTGGAGGTGATTCTAACATCCAAGGAGGTGATTTGATGATGTCCAAGGGCTGATTTTACATAAAGTTTACAAGTAATGGTGGCCTTGAAGATTGGTGTTGATTTATCACAAGTTGAGTGATCAAAATCCATGTCTTGATCACAACCTACATAATCTTGGTGGTATAAAGATTGTTCTTCCCATCCTCTTGTTATTTTAATTATGTAATCTTGTATTTTCTTTCCTATTGTATATGTATATGATGAATATATGATGATAAAAATGTTGTGTGGGGATCAAGTGTTGATAAATATGATTAAAGAGATGAAAAACCATAGGTAACAAGGTTAAAATCATGCTTAAAATGATGGCTGTATAAAAACAGTAAGTAACCAAATGTTAAACTGATAAAATAGCATGGTGGAATCAATTTACAGTAATTAATAGATGTCATAGACATGTGAGAGTTGGTCATGCAATGGAATCATAAAAATGAGTGAGATATGATCAAAACAAGATTAGTGTGCCAATCTGAATAGTCTGTTTTGTAGGGACTGCTAAGGATAGTTAGACATGGAATGAGCAGTAGCTATAACTAACTTATTTGTAGCACATAATATAAAGTTTATTCCATCCAAAAATGAGCTTCTATCTCCTTATGGAACTCAAGATATGATAAAAATGGTGAAGATGAAACTAAAAATCAGATTTTGAAGAATTAATGTTTAATAGTATTATATAAGCACTCAAACTAATATAGTATAAAATGTGAATTAAAACCCACTAACTTATAAATTTCATTTATTTAAATATGTATAAGGTTAAATAAATGGACAGTTTATAAAAATGGTAGTTGAATAAGATTTATAAGTTATAAAAACTATAAACATGATTTTTACGACTTTTTCGGCTATTACCGTAAAATTAACATTTTTCGCCAATTAAAACTTAGACGATCAAACCCGTCTAATATAAAGTTTTTAAAAGTAATACACTGATATATAAGTAGCTAATACAAGTAAAACCGATAAAACCCGAACTATATGACATACGGACATTAACGAGCTAAGTTAGCATATTTGGACTAATAATTTAACTAAATAAGTTAAACACTTATAAAAGCTACTTATTTGGGCTTAACCCATTTGGGCCCAACATGTAAAGTATAAATACTGATAATACAAGTATAAAATGGATTAATACAAGTTAAAGAACTTATAATAGGCTTATTGGGCCTAACACATGTAAATAAGTAAAACTAGTATAAAAGTTACCAATACAAAACACTAAAATGAGTAAATAAGAATGTATAAACCCACTTGATCATCATATATATGAAATCATCATATGTATACATAATTGTTATTTTGATAAAGTCATTGGACAAAAGTTTAAGACGAGTATTATTTGTCTAGTTTTCCGTGATTGAAGCACGTACCGTACGTCCGAATTGCCGATAACCCGCTTTCCCACATCAACGTGAGTTCATAGCCTCGCACTCTTTTAATGTTTTTATGGAATGTTTTATAAACCCGCGAGGGAGATAACATGTTAATTTTGATAAAATAGGACACCATTTGTCCCGATTATTTGTTTATTGATTTGGACCCGAATGATTGTATGACCTGATGAATGATTAAATGACCCGATAGATGAAATGAAATGGATTATTAAAGTTAGGTTATGTCACTAAAAGTCCCATTAGCATGAATTGTGAACTACCGGGATTTGGTAGACGCTTATGCATATAATAGTACTATTTGGGGACGATCACCCCAGTTCGCGCCTTGACGGTTGATCCCCGTTGTGCCACATTGATTGGTAAGCGAATTTATGTATGAGAAGATTTACACAAGCGTGATTATTGTGACGAAAAGCTAATTTAGATGGGCAAATGATTGTCGGGTTAGCTACCCGTTGTTTGATGTAGTAAGGTAACAATGTCATGCGGCTTATAATAATCCTAATAACGAAAATACTGCTTTATGTATTGAATTACGATATATTGCCTGACTAGCAATACAGGGTCTTATTATTGATATTATGTTCGTGTTTTGGTTTTACATAACCATATTCATATAACGGTTTTTATTTAACGTTATAAAACGTATTGTATGATGTTTTTAACGACAATGGTTCGTATAATGATTTTAAAGGCGAAAGCCTATATTATGATATTTGATAAGGATTTGCATAAAATGACTTTGGCTATTTTATGGCCTATTACAAAGATTTGTACAAAATGATTTTCGGTAATAATTTTATACGAATGTTATATTGATGGATTTCATTAAACTCTATGAATTCACTCGGCGTTTTCGCTGACCTTTTCTTTTAACATGTTTTATCTCATGTACTTGAAGGTAATTCTCGGGAAGACGACAAGAATTCATGGCCCGCACTTAAATAATATTTCCATTCAAATGCTTTGTAAAACCTGTATGAAATACAATAACTTGGGACCTATGTAAATTTGATATTTATGAATGGAAATGCTTTATTATTAAACAACGCGATTTTTATGCGTTGTCTATGATGTGAGTAATGTGTTATCCCGTAACACCAACGAGTCTTCCGCTGTATTGAATTGTGTAAATTTAGGGGTGTTACAAGTCAAGTGCAACTAATGTAGGTATTCAAGAAGATGTTTCTTCATCAAATGATGATGGTCCTATCTATGTTCCCAATATGCCTACTGTTACTCCCATGTCTGATACTCCCAAGAAGCAAACCATGCCATCAAAAGATGATCAAGCCTCCCAAGAGCTTCAGAGGCTTCAAGATCAAGAAAAGAATGCTACATCTGCTAATAAGGATTCAGGAGAAGAACATTTTGAGTCACAACACTCAGCAATACATACTAAGCCTAGCGGTACTTCATCTGCAAGTACTGTTAAGTCTAAATCTGCAAAGTTTGTTGATTCGTTAGAAGAGATTTTACAAGCTATGGGCGATGAAGACGTGTATGTAAGTCCAGCTGAAGGAATCTTCTCCAAAGCTTCCTATGATGAGTAGGGTGTAGTAACTGATTTCAACAATTTGGAAATAGGAATTCTAGTCAGTTATATTCCCACTCATAAAGTCAACAACAACCATCCTACTACACAGATCATTGGAGATCCCAAGTCTGCTGTACAAACCAGAAGACAACTTCAAACCAATACTGAAACTCATGCACTTGTGAGTTATGTCAAACAACAGTATAGAACAAATCATAAAGATACTCAGCATTGTTTGTTTTCCTGTTTCTTATCACAAGTAGAGCCCAAAACCATTTCTCAGGCTCTTGATGAAGAAAGTTGGGTAGATGCCATGTAAGAAGAATTAACACAATTTGAGCTACAAAAAGTTTGGATTCTTGTGGATCTTCCCTCGGGTAAGAGAGTAATTGGTACTAGATGGGTTTTCAAGAACAAGAAGGATGAAAGAGGAGTTGTTGTGAGGAACAAGGCAAGACTTGTTGCTCAAGGCTATAGACAGGAAGAAGTGATAGACTATGATGAGGTTTTTGCACCAGTGGAAAGGATAGAATCCATTAGGTTATTTTTGGCCTTTGCATCATATATGGGCTTTATAGTCAGGAAGAAGGGATAGACTATGATGAGGTTTTTGCACCAGTGGTAAGGATAGAATCCATTAGGTTATTTTTGGCCTTTGCATCAAATGGATGTGAAAAGTGCCTTTCTTTATGGTACTATTTCAGAGGAGGTATATGTCTCACAACCTCCAGGTTTTGTAGATCCTAAATTACCCAACAGAGTCTACAAGGTTATCAAAGCACTTTATGGTCTACATCAAGCTCCTAGAGCCTGGTATGAAACTTTATCCAATTTTTTGTTAGAGCATGGATATAGGAGAGGGACCATTAACAAAACACTGTTCATCAAGAAGAATGCTAAGGATATTATTCAAGTTCAAGTCTATGTTGATGACATCATTTTTGGTTCTACCAAGAAGTCATGGTGTGAAGAGTTTGAAGCCTTGATGAAAGGAAGATTTCAGATGAGTTCTATGGGAGAACTAACTTTCTTTTTGGGACTGCAAGTCAAACAAAGAAAAGATGGAATATTTATCAGCCAAGACAAGTATGTTGCTGAAATCCTGAAGAAATTTTCATGTATGGATACAAGGAGTACAAGCACACATTTTGAAGTTAAGAAGTCTTTATCTAAAGATGAATATGGAGAAAATATTGATATTCATCTATACAGATCAATGATTGGTTCATTGATGTATCTTACTACTTCAAGGCCAGATATTATGTTTGCTGTGTGTGCCTGTTCAAGGTTCTAAGTCAATCCAAAGGTGTCACATCTACATGTTGTGAAAAAGATTTTTAAGTATCTTAAACGTCAACCCAACTTAGGATTATGGTATCCTAGAGATTCCACCTTTGAATTGGAAGCTTACTCAGACAGTGACTATGCTGGATCTATTCATGATAGGAAATCCACAACAGGAGGTTGTCAATTTCTAGGCAGAAGAGTCATATCATGGCAGTGTAAGAAGCAAACCATTGTTGCTACTTCTACAACTGAAGCTAAATATGTAGCTACTGCTCATTGCTGTGGACAAGTACTTTGGATTCAAAATTAGTTGTTATATTATGGGTTTAACTTCATGAACACCAAGATTTACATTGATAATGAAAGTACTATATGCATTGTCAAGAATCCAGTATTTCACTCCAAGATCAAGCATATTGAAATAAGACATCACTTTATAAGAGATGCCTATGACAAGAAGCTTATTCAAGTCTTGAAGATTCATACAGACAACAATGTAGCTGATTTGTTGACCAAGGCATTTGATGCAAAGAGATTTGAATTCTTGGTGACACATATTGGTATGCTCAACCAATAGACTGTTGCATATGTTGAGGGGAGGTAATAGTTGTACAAATTTTTATACTAGATTTTATTGTATAGTCTATGTTTTGTGTTTTTGATGTGATTGCATATTAATAGAAAAAGATGAAAGAGGTTACAATGATAGTGGAATGCATGAACTGGTCAAAATTATGAGGTACCGTTATAACTCCAAGTACCGCTAGCACAAATTCAAGTACCGAGTATGTTCCATGTACCGCTACATGTCCGTTGTACCGTTAAGGGTATCTTTTGTAAATTTGGTGGTTTCTTCGCGCTTGGGTTTGTTATTTACTTAAATAATTACTCCAATCACACAATTGATTCACCTAATCTTTTATTTTTTTCTCTTGATTCTATAACCTTCTCTCTAATTTTTCGATCATCAAAAATACTAATGGCTGCTTTACAAGTGATCTCTAAGCATAATTTGGTTGTGAATCTTGTTGTGAATGATGACTCTCTTGGATTCCATTAGATTCTTGGTTTCTTATCTCGAAGTCATGTTCGTTTTGCACTCACTGTAAGTCCCTTTGTCTCTATTTCCATTATTGAACAATTTTGGAACACTGCTGTTTTAGGTACTCGGTTTGATCAACCTTGCATTAAGGCTAGGGTGAATCATAAGAATATATATGTAACTGAGGTACTGCTAAGGGAAAGTTTGAGATTAAATGTTGAAAATGGACTTAGTATGCTTAATAACACAAAGATTCATGATGGCCTTGCAGCCATGGGCTATCAAGGTGGTAGGAAAAGTCTTACTTTCTTTAAAGCTTTATTTTCACCTCAATGGAAATTGTTTTTTCATGCTATTGCTCACTGTTTAAGCTCTAAAAGTAAATCTTTTGATCAAATTCCTACTGCATTGGCATCAGCTGGTATTTGTCTAGCAATGAACAGGGTTTTTAATTTTTCAAGATTAATTTTTAAAGGCATGACTAGGAATTTGGAAGGAACTAAGAAGTTTTTGATGTATCCTAGATTCATTCAGGCTTTAGTTAGTGACCAAATACCTAACCTACCAGAGTTAACTGATACATGGGATGTTCCTACTTTCACAAAGATAACTTTCTCTTTCTTGAACAAACAAGGCAATGCCTTTACAGGAATAGTTACACCATTGTTTGCTAATATGTTAGCCCAACCTGCCAATCAAGAAGGTAAGGAACCTAGCAATGCTAGTGCTTCTCAGCAAACACCTTCTCACCAGAGTTCCCATTCCCTAGAAGATTCACAATCTTCTTCTCACAATGTTGGTGTTCTACCAAATAATGATGAGATGATTCATACACCTGTTGCTTCTATTGCTGCTAGTGGTTCACCACCAGCACAAGCACCAGAGGTGGTGGATGTTTCAAATTTGACTGCTTTGTGTACTAGTTTGTCCCAACAGGTACAGGTGTTGCAGAAAGAAAAACTTGTTCAAGACAAGAAAATTGCTGAGTTGGAAGCTAGCCTAATCAAGTTGAGGAACAAAGTATCACCTTGGATGAGGCAACATATATATATTCAGAAGGCTGCACTCAAAAAGAAAAGATTCAGAAACTACAAGAAAAGGCAACTGAATGCAACCAAACAGGGGAGGAATTATGAAGAACAACCACCTTCTTCTGATAATCAAACAAGGATCTCTGGAAATGACATCAATTTTGAATTGGATGAAGATGTCATGGGGACTTATGAAGATGGAACTGGTTTAGAGACTGGTGTGGATAAACCTACAAATATAGAGTTTCAACAGGAAGAACCACAACCTACTCATGAGGAGCCACAACTTGAAGAAATGATGGTAACTCAGCTAATACCAACACCTCAATCACCACTTCAAGTGAATTGGAGTACTTTCTATCAGAAGTTGGAGGAAATTAATATTCAGTTTCCTGTATCTTCAACTCCACCACCACAAAGACAAATATGGTTTCAAAGGAAATAGTCTTTGCAAGTACTGTCTAGGTCAAGAATGAGCAATGGATCAGACAAGACTAAAGAGGTGCAAGTTGAAATGATAGCTTCAATGGAAGAAAGGGTATCTAGAGATACACAAGTGATTGAAGAAACAAGTGTGTCTAATAATGGTGAAGTCAACATTATTGAAGATCCAAGTACTGCTAAGCCAAATAAGCCGACTACAAAAACTGCTGACATTGTTGAAGACTCAAGTACTGCTAAGCCAACTAAGCCGATTGTAAGTACCGTTGGTGATCATCCTTTACTAGAAAGTCAAACTCCTTTTGGAGAAGATGAGACTTTAGCCCAATTACTGATTGACTTAAGAAAGAAGAATTTAGCTGAGAAAGCAAAACAAGCAGAGGCAGAGAAGAAGACACAACAAGAAGTTCTTGCCAAAAAGGATCAAACTAAAGGTAATAAAGTTCAAGCTTCACACCCTACTAAAGGTATAGTTATTCAACAGCAATCTGATGAGGAAAGACCTTCCAAGCTGAAGAAGAAGCTACCTATGATTAATCCAAAGGATAAGGGGAAGAAGCAAATACTATCAGAATCTGAAAATGAAAGTGATTCAGATGAAGATATAAGCAAAGTCATGTAGAGATTTAATCAATTAGACCATGATGAGGAATATGCTTTCAGAATGCAAGCACAAATTCGTGAAGATGAGTTACAAGAGGAACTTGCAGCAAAGCAGCATTTGCTAGAAGCTAAGAGAATACAACAATAATGGAACATACAAGAGTATGATAGGATTCACGCTGAATTACATGCAAGTGAGCTTCTTGCAGACTCATTGATAGCTGAAGAGAGAGATGCTTATGATGAAGAAGAGAAATACAAGTTGATTGATGATCTGTTTTGGGAGCAACAAAGATTCTTTGCTAAAAAGAGAAGAAGAAAAGATTAAGCCTCCAACTACTATGCAGATTAGGAATCAAATGATGAACTTTCTCAAGAAAGTTAAGGGTTTCACTCATATTCAGCTGGTCAAGAAGAATTTTGAAGAATTAGGACTTTGTATGAGCAAAGTAAGAGAACTAAATTGAATTTTGTTGAGATTGGATCTAAAGCAGATAGAATGGCTGTTGAAAGACATAGAAGACATTTGAAACAACAAAGACAATTTGGAAGCACTCCTAGAATTGAGCCAAGTACTGCTGAACCTATAACTACATCTCCACCTATCAAGACCACTTATGTGAGGAAGAATAGAAAGGCGAAGGTAAGTTCAAAGGAGGAAGAGACTGCTCAAAGAATGAATGAAGGAGATGAAACTCAAGATATTGCTCAGACTAAAAATGTACAAGCAGTACATATACAGTCAACAATACATACTGAAGAAATGGTACATACAAACTTGGAAGAGGGTTCAACAGAATTTGAGGGAACCTCCAAGGGTGTTAAAAGAAAAAGATCAACAAAGAGAAAGCAGAAAGCCAAGAGGGTTAAGTCAACAGCAGAAGACAGTGATGATGATGAGAGCTTGAAGAAGTACTGGAAGATAGTAAAATTTGAAGATCAATGTATTGATACAGAGATTTTTGGAAAGAGATCATCTATTGCTAGATGGATATACTCTATGGATCAAGGACTTGAAGCTCATGGAATTCAAAGAACTGATGGCACAACAAGGATATTTAGACTTTTGGAAGATATTCTTCACATTCTTGACAGACAAGATATTCAGGATCTTTTCAGGTTAGTTCAAGAAGCCAGTGCATGTAAAACTGAAGTATCACTATTGTACAGGGAATTTCTCTTCATGTATGAACCACATAATTGTGATCAAGAAATGTTGAAAGTATTAGAGAATCAGGTTCCTAGTTATTGGAGATATTATAGATCATGTGGATTGCATATTCTGGATATAGATGATGCAACATACTATATGCTGCAAGAGAAGAGTTATCCCTTCAAAAGAAGATTGTTGGAAAGGATGGTGGAACAACAATTGGAAGTTACAGAAGAATTTGTTGATGCTTTGGAGTTGATCAGAATGGTTAAACAATAAATCAAGGATTTGAAAGATGAGGAAGAAGCTGAGAAAGAGCCTTAAGTGTTTGACTTTCATTCACACTTCACAAATGGTTCTCAGTTCACCATGTCTAACACATATAAGAACTGGCTAGTCCATAAGCAAACCGTTTGTGGTAAAGACTTCTCAAATCCGTTGAAAGCTGGTAGTTTGCTAAAAACTATATGGTTCTGACTCACCTTGTTTCGAGACAAAGAGTTGGCTAGTCCTAGACAAATGGTACTAGGTAAAGACTTCATCAAATCCGTTGATGGTTGACAATTTACCAAAAATTGTAGGGTTATCAGTACACCTTATTTGTTATGAATAAAGTATTGGCTATTCCAGAGTGTACGGCTAACTGGTAAAGAATATATCAAATCCGTTGAGAGCTGATGATTTTGCTAAAAATCATGAAGTCAATACAGATTCTTTTTTGTTGTTAACTGTTTTATTCAGGTATGAAGATTGCAGGCAAAGAAGTATTCAAGAAGAAAATACATAGAAGGTTTTGTCTTATCAAATCAAGACTGAAGTTCATGATTCAGAGTTCATAGATTTAACTCAAGAAGACAAATATTGTTGCTACAAAGATAAATGAATGTTTACAAGACACAAGAAGATCATAGTTTGAAGACAAAGATGATGTTCATGCTGTTTGAAGATTATCTTATCAAAAGAAGATCTACATTGAAGTGTTTGGCTACATTCAGTTGGATATAAATACAAATTACCAAGTTCAATCCAAGGATGAAGGAAAGACTGAAGACATGTATTCTAAATACATCCAGTACAAGAGAAACAAGAAGACAACAAGTTATCATTCTTGTTTAGGGGAGGATTGTTGGGACCTATTTGTTATGTGTCAAGTATCATTAGTATTATGCAAGTACTGTTAGTTATCTTTCAAGTGCCGTTAGTGTTAACGCGGTACATAGTAAGTACTGCTACTTATAAAGTAAGTACTGCTATATTGATTAGGATGAATATATATTTGTATAAGATATGTCATAGTTATAGTTAGAGTATTTCTTATGTGATATACTTAAATAGTTAGAATATTGATAATATATCGTCTGTGATATAGATATCTTTATATAATATTCTAAGGTTTCTAGGGTTCCTTACTCTATAAAAGGAACATAGGTACAATGTCATTCATGTACCTCATTCAAATCGATTATTAAGAGAATCGAATAGTTAAAAGTAATTTTGTTCTTCTGTGCTTTATAAGTTAGATTCCGCAAAACTTATTTAGCTTGAGTAAGAGTTCTCAAAGTGTTTTAGTTTGATTACAAACTACTATACTAGTTCTTAACAGAATATAGATCCAATCAAAAGGATCAACCCATTATTCTTGATGAAAAGAGTTTTATCAATAGTCCCTCTCCTATATCCATGTTCTAAGAGGAAATTGGATGAAGTTGCATACCAAGTCCTTGGAGCTTGATGTAGATCATAAAGAGATTTAATAACTTTGTAGAATCTGTTGGGGAATTTAGGATCTACAAAACCTGGAGGTTGTGAAACATATACCTCCTCAGTGATAGTACCATAAAGAAAAGCACTTTTCACATCCATTTGATAGACTATAAAACCTATATATGATGCAAAGGCCAAAAATAACCTAATGGCTTCTATTCTTGCCACTGGTGCAAAAACCTTATCATAGTCTATCCCTTCTTCCTGTCTATAGCCTTGAGCAACAAGCCTAGCCTTGTTCCTCACAACAACACCTTCTTCTGTGAGAACCCCAGAATTAGGCAAGGAAACAACTAGGCAACAAGGGGGTTCCACGTCATGATACAAGAAATAATGAAATACCGTTGACACAAAGTTGACAATAAAAACATACACATTACATCATATATATTTCAGAGTTTTCAAACAAAGGTCCCAAAGTTTTATAAGCGAAAAAATATATTATTTAATTATGGTTTTGTAGCTTATAGTTACTAATAATACATGAAAACTTCTGACAGTTTTTAGATAAAATCAAAATTTAAAGAGTAAAAATAGAAATCTCCAAGCTGCGATAATATCATACGGGCTCCCATCCAAGCAAAGTTAAGTATTAATACCTGAGATTGAACATGTAAAATCATCGACATAAAGTTGAGTGATATTCATAGGTTTAACATTAAACATGTGGAACACAAGCATTCATTTGTAAACAAGAAATAGGGAAAATGGTTATGATCATTAACCATAGTCTGAAACATTATTATTGTTGTTTAGTTCATGAACCGAAGCTTAACTCAATGTAAGTTCCTCTAGTGAGTATTCAGCCTAAATACTCAAGTAACAAATCACATGTTAAATGCGTCAAGGTAATCGGGACGGCGATTGTCAATCCTGATGGATCCACCCACAACATTCGCACTTCGCAACACAAGTAAATTAACGGTTCATGATCAAGAGAGGAAACTTAAGGCTATCGACTAAAAAGCAATAATATCAATGAAAGCTGTCTGAAAAGCATACAAGTCTGGATAGCATACAAGTTCTGGATAGCATACAGTTTTTAAATGGATGTGTTCCACCATGTAAAATCTTACCCCCTCGTTTAGAAACAATGTGCAAGTAAAAAGGGGTTATGAACTCACCTTAGCCACGAGGTAAGTGAATCACTGAACTCAAAAGCTGAGCAGAAAATGTAACGGTAAGACGATCATTGACGATATGGATGCCCGATATACACGAAAGCCGCAACCTACCAAATTAGGCGCACACTTTATTAATATTGACTCAAGTATAAACCATACTTAGTAACATAAAAATCAAGTTATAAAATCATGACAAACCCGAAAGAACAACAATTCAAGTGATACTACAATACCCTTCTATATGTTCACTTTATTAAACTACTTTCTCGATAAAAATCTGTCGGCACATACCAAATGTACAAACTCATTTCCCTTACTTAGACAAATCGGATTTTTATGAAACACAGTGAAAAACACAATCATAACCTGATTAAAACTAAGTTTAAATTTCATTCAATGATTTACATTTTAGAACCACCTGTTCGAGACATTTCTAAACTTGAAAAACCGGACAGATTTGAATACTTGACTCGTGAAACCAATTTTACCATCCTAACCTTTACCATTAGCAAAACCGACCATTGACTTCAAAAATAGACTAAAAATGCTAAGTTTAGGGCCTGAGAACAGCCCTTGACCATTTGTAAAACTCATTTTATAGTCCCCGAGATTCGATCCAAATATCGACAACAAATTCGGATTGTGTCGATACTCGTCTCCCGGTACACGAATAATCAAACTAGCGTAAATTCTTCCTCAATTTGAGTTAGAAGCTCTAATTTATACCAAATCAAAGCTAAATGAAATGTCTACAACATGATCTCATCACCTCAACCTATATTCAGACTTAAGACATCCAAAAATAGCCTCAAACCTACTGTCAAAAATCACCTCTTTAAAGATCATACCAAAACACTTCTTCAACATAAATTACCCATTTTTCTATCAATCCAAACCTCCTAATATTACCCTTTATCAATCTTAACACTTGAATGTCACATAGACAAAAATCAAAACATTAACTTTTTACCATCAAAACATGAAGATCTTAACATGATCATCACATGCATGATGATCAAAATTCATACCAACCATAAATCATAAGAAGACTTAAAAGTTGATGCATGTAAGAAATTTTTATACCAACATGACCATCTTTGAATTTCTTGAATGGGACTTGGTTTTGTTTTTGTTAAAACAAGATAAAAATTGAGATCCATAGAGGTTTTTGGTGGTGAGGGTGACGACATATAGAGAGGAGAATGAGAGGGAGAGAGTTGCTAATGTGTGTATGATTTTTAATATACAAATGAGGTGAAAGTTAGGTGAAAACATATATATAGTGAGGTTAGGGTAGAAATTGCAAATATTAAATAGTTTTTGACCTAAAAGCAATTAGATAGTTAAAGGATAGAAAATGAGTATTAGTAAATTTTAAAAATATTTACGGGGCTCGGGTTTCGTAAAGATACTTTTCAAAAGTTAAATTGCATCATAATTATGATAATATGGTTTCCTGGCACGACTTAACACGTAATTAAAACGAAATCATCGGAAATATTAATTATCAAAACAATCGATAATAAAATATAAATTTTTGGGCATCCATCGGCATCGCGATCATTAGTAGTTCTTGTTATTCATTGATTTTGAGTAAACTCATTGTAAAACGCACGCGGGTGTTTTTAAATAAAAAAATTTGATTTAAATAAATATGGAAAAATAAAATAAAAATTTTATAATTCCAAATAAAGTATTATCAATGATCAATAAATACTTAAAACGTATAATTTATTAAAATTATCATGATCTCAGGATTTACATATAAGAATACAAGAAAATGTAATACGTTGGAAAATTCAAGAAGCACGAATAAAATAATAAAATAATATCGGGAAAGTACGGGTTCTTACAGTCTACCCCCCTAAAGGAACTATGGTCCCTCAGAGTTCAAATGGAGACAGAAGAAATGCGAACAAGTGGAGGTACATAGTTTAGAACTGATTCATTGCTTCCCAGGTAATTTCTGCACCACGGCGTACCTTAAGAATTAGAATTCACTATGCTTCAGTTTCTTAATTCCTTTTCGAGTAAATTTTCAAACTTGGATTAGAATAATGACCTTTCAGTAGGGAGAAATATCAAGAGATAGAATGAACACAAGGATTGCTAAAACGGACAAGATGCGCTAAAATGAATCAAGATTGTTAATCAACAAGGAATCGCAAATCGCGCAAACTGTAAAACATGAAAGTTTTAAAATGTAACAATCTAATTACAAGAGAAATAGAATGGAAAAATGAATTACATATGAACATTTAAAATACAAGTTGTCACAATTACTTGTCTAGGATTTGGTATTACATTCAAATTTAGCTTAAGTATTTTCTTGATTAAAAGAAAAATTTACAAGGTTTAGTGATTTGAAATCAAACTATATATAATTACTGAGTAAGCAGTTGCTAAATTTTTTTCTTGATCAGGATTTCAAAGCCAAAAAGTAGAATAGTTCAAAGTAGTTATCTTGATCGGCTTAAGCACTTTTGGATAACTGTATGAAAATATTGTTAAAAACTCCAGTTTATTGTTACCATTAGAGAAAATAAAGTTTCCAAATTATTTAGAAACATTGTTAGGGATTATAAATTAAATTGATAATTTCATTAGGTTGAAAGTAAAGTATGATATAATTAAATACTTTAAAAGATACAGCTTGACATCCTTTTAAACTCTAGTTATAAATCTATCAAGGAGGATGAATAGTTCCGACATTTAACTTGAAAGGGTTATTTTTGGTAATTTAACCACTTGATATAATGTGTAAAACGTTCTTAAAAATTTGTAAAATTTTTTAGAAATCCAAGAAGGTGTTTAATATCTCAAATGGTAAACATGTGACATATCCGAGTTTTCAAAATGTGACAAGATAGCAAACAAGTAAGGAAGCGAATAATAATCAACAATTAGTATACAAGCAATAGCACGAGGGGATAAAACGTAATTCGTACCAATTTCTTAACGAACATGATGGGATAGATGCATCAATGATAAGGACAATAAGAAACAATAGATTTAGCAAGATTAATTCACGAGTGAGGTTGGCGTCACCAACAACGGCTTATTAAGTTCTCGGTGGTCGATACACGATCGGAAGAGAAAAGCCACACAACAAATTATTGAATCAAAGAATATTCTTAAGAAATCACTTGTGAGTAATCCCATTAAAATGAACGACATTGGCAATGAGAGAGCGAGGTCATCACATGGTTCACTCGAATGGATTTCAAGACGATAGAGTCTAAAACGCACCATGACATATATACACGAAATCATTGTTCACTTCCAGTCATAAATTACTATTCACGTCCAGATTTGTTTCGAAGGTCTACCAAAATAGATAGAGAAGATTGGTCAATGATGAAGTATAAAACATTGAAACTTTCAAGTCTGGTATCAATGGTAAGAAACTAGACGAGTGGTAACGAGGATTGTATCATGAGGATGATGAGGTAACAAGTAAAACAAAGATCATTGAGTAAGGAAATATGTGCTTGAGGCATGTACTTTATTCAAGAAAAGATAAGGGTTCATATGTGTATGTTGCGAACTGGTGCTACTCGCATAAGATGTAAAAGTTTTCAAAACTTTATTTTATCTAACTTTTTAAAGAACATAAGTAAAAAGTTGGTTATTGACCAAATATTTAATGTGACTACTATTTGGCCTCACATGGCTCCTTCTAAATTACGCATAGGTGATCAGGCCATACATAATGTAGGTCTAGCAATGCGATGCTCAGCTTCGTCAAACCAGTATTACATGTCATATGATTTAAAATATGTATATAATACCATTTGTAAAAACAGGAATCAAAATAATTTATGAAACTTTTCGCCAGTAATTATTGGCTAGATGTTTAAATCAACAATTTTATTGTTACAAGAACTCTTTACAGGACCAATTGTTGAAATTTTTTTGTGAAATTATATCGTAAAACAATGACCAATGTAGAACATTTTGTAAAACTCTTCGCAAACGATAACAGTTTAAATTCATATGTGACATGATGATAGTTTACAAAATTACGAGTGGTTACATGAGGGTAATAAAGAGTAGTTCAAGACAATCAATGAAATGGTTACAAGTTGATAAAGTCTCAAGAGATTTAGCCAGAATCGTCATGAGACGCGTGTCAAAATGATAACGAAAGATATGAAAACAAGAACTTCAAATCTTGACCCAAATCATTGGTACGATGGAAGAAAAGAAAGATAATATATAATGACAATTAGATCATGAATAAAATAAGGATAAATGAATCCATATGTGTGCACATCGTAATTTATTTGACATAAATATGCTTTTAAGAAAGTGGAGCGTCAGTTCCCAAATAGTGCAACTACTCCGAAAAGTTCCTATTTTAGGAAAGTTTAAGAATTTAACACGTAAATAGTAACGCATAAAAATGTATACATTTTTCGAAACATGTAGTTCATCATCAGTCTATCAAATCACTTGGTTCCTAAAAGTTCAAGATTAATATATGTATGACCTAACTCAAAGTTACTATTTTAACGTTGTCAAACGTAATCAATGTTTTTGGTTGTAAAATATCATTAGTTAAGGTTTTACGAACTCAAAAACGTTTCAACCCATATTTTTAAATTCTATCATCTTTGACTTTTGGGTTTGACCAGACCAATTGACTCGCTAAATGACATTTTAAGACTCGAAGTCTAAAGCAATTCGATGTAAAACGATGTTCTGAACAACTTTCTAGTTTTACTTGAGACTTGAAATGGATCATAAATAGACGAAAATGCCCTCGCATCAAAGCTGTCAACAAATGATATTTTAGAAACATACCGAAATAAGTTCTTTAATTTTACAATTTCAAATGAGCGTAACTTGCTCGTTTTTAAGATTCACGGGTCGAATTTTATGTCTTAAACGAACGTCTTCAACAAGTAGGAATATAGTTTTTTATATCTAAAGTTTAAAAAAATATTTTCTCGACGTCGCCAAATTATATGTAACTTTTCTGCAGAAAGTTATTTTTCAACACACCCTTAAATTTAATCGAATTTCATAATGACCTGGAATTTATGTACACACGTGACTTGTGGATTCCATAAAGACGAAAGAGAATAGATTGTATAATTAAGCATATAAAGAAAAACATAGTCTAAAATGGTTCAAGAATACCAACGATAATCTAAGAAATAAAAAAAGGCGCATGACATTCGTGTCTTCGATTTCAAGATGCAATGCAGGAAGGTATCTTGGCGGTGTGATTTTCCAAAATCATAAGACATACCGATAAAGAAATGGAACATTAACGGGTTGCACTCCAGAAACGAGGAGATTTAATGAAAAGGGAGGATACAAGTTTATAGAAGTAGAATCGTATTTCAAACAATCGCCACATAATAGAGGATGAATTACAAGATGAGGATGGTGTTTTCAAGGTACAAATGGACGTTGAAGTTCGAAGTTGAAACGTAGAATAGTCAATGAAGTAATATTTAATCGATATACGAGCGCCGTGTACAACAGCGACATAAATGTCAATCAAGGTTATGAAAACCTATGATATTATTCAACACTGATTCAAGGAATGCTTCAAGATGTGTGACTCACACGATGTCCTTTAGTCTTTTTGGGAGACACATTGAGCTACACAATGATCTATAGATTATTTTTTAAGACATCCAATCACAAATGGTCGAAAAGAAAATTGGATATCTAAATAGGTATCTAAAAGAGGTTTAACAATGGAAGTAATGCACAGGGTAGTAAAATAAAAATCGATAGTTTCATTGAAAGCAATACTTATTTAATCCCAAACAATGGTATCACGAGAATATACACAACATGTAACAATGAGTCGAGAAAAACAGGCAGTTCAAAACGAACGAGTATATGAGGTCAGTCGTATCACGCATAAACAAGATATCAATAGTACTCACAAAAGTGAGTGTGAAAAGTCGGCAGCATACACGCTCCGAATACAAGTATGTAATGTCATAACAATTTAAAATTATTGTAAAAAGATTAAGTATACAAGAACAATAATTCAAAAAATACAGTAAGGGCTGATGTAATCACAGTAATATCCAATGATAATTTATGAAACACAAAGGATTTGGAAAGTGATAGCAATTATCGTCATTAGGGTCATGTATTATTTCAAAATGTAATCAAGAGATGAAATACTACAACGATAATTAAAAGTAAATAATAAGGATTAGAGAGTTACCCGCGCAGATATTGAACAACAATGGTAGATTCTATGTTTGACACATAGAAACATAAAATATTTGAACTTTCGGTTATAGACTAAGTTTTGAAAATGACTCAGTTCCCTATAACCATCGCTCTGATACCAATCTGTGAGACCCACAGAATCAGGCAAGGAAACAACTAGGCAACAAGGGGGTTCCACGTCATGGTACAAGAAACAATGAAATACTGTTGACACAAAGTTGACATAAAAAACATACACATTAGATCATATATATATATATCAGAGTTTTCAAACAAAGGTCCCAGAGTTTTATAAGCAGAAGAATCTATTATTTAATTGTGGTTTTGTAACTTATAGTTACTAAGAATACATGAAAACCTTCTGACAGTTTTTAGATAAAATCCAAATTTAAAGAGTATAACAGAAATCTCCAAGCTATGACAATATCATGCGGGCTCCTATCCAAGCAAAGTTAAGTATTAATACCTGAGATTAAACATGTAAAATCGTCAACATAAAGTAGAGTGGTATTCATAGGTTTAGCATTAAAGATATGGAACACAAGCATACATTTGTAAACAAGAAATAGGGAAAATGGTTATGATCATTAACCATAGTCCGAAACATTATTATTGTTGTTTAGTTCATGAACCGAAGCTTAACTCAATGTAAGTTCCTCTAGTGAGTATTCAGCCTAAATACTCAAGTAACAAATCAAATGTTAAATGCGTCAGGTAATCAGGACGGGGATAGTCAATCCCGATGGATCCACCCACAACATTCGCGCTTGGCAACACAAGTAACTTAACGGTTCATGATCAAGAGAGTAAACTTAAGGCTATCGACTAAAAAGCAATAATATCAATGAAAACTGTCTGAAAAGCATACATGTCTAGATAGCATACAAGTTCTGGATAACATATAGTTTTTAAATGGATGTGTTCCACCATGTAAAATTTCACCCCGCGTTTAGAAACAATGTGAAAGTAAAAAGGGGCTATGAACTCACCTTAGCCACGAGGTAAGTGAATAATTGAACTCAGAAGCTGAGTAGAAAATGTAACGGTAAGACGACCACGGACGATATGGATGACCGGTAAACACGAAAGCCGCAAACTACCAAATAAGGCGCGCACTTTATTAATATTTGACTCAAGTATAAACCATACTTAGTAACATAAAACTCAAGTTATAAAACCATGAAAACCCCGAAAGAACAACAATGCAAGTGATACTTCAGTACCCTTCTATATGTTCACTTTATTAAACTACATTCTCGATAAAATCTACCGGCACATACCAAATGTACATGCACATTTCTCTTACTTAGACAACTCGGATTTTTATGAAACTTGGTGAAAAAATCAATCATAACCTGATTAAAACTCAGTTTATTTTTCATTCAATGATTTACATTTTAGAACCACCTGCTCAAGACATTTCTAAACTTGGAAAACCGGACAGATTTGAATACTTGACTCGTGAAACCAATTTGACCATCCTAACCTTTATCATTAGCAAAACCAACCATTGAATTTGAAAATAGACTCAAAATTCTAAGTTTAGAGCATGAGAAAAGCCCTTTAACATTTGTAAAACTCATTTTATTATCCCGAGATTCGATGTAAATATCGACAAAAAATTCAAATTGTGTCGATACTCGTCTCCCAGTACACGAATAATCAAACTAGCGTAACTTCTTCCTCGTTTTGAGTTAGAAGCTATAAATTATACCAAATCGAAGCTAAAGGAAATCTCTACAACATGATATCATCACCTCAACCTATATTCAGGCTTAAGACATTCGAAAATGGTCTCAAACCTACTACCCAAAATCACCTCTTTAAAAATCATACCAAAACACTTTTTCAACACAAATTACCTATTTTTTATCAATCCTAACCTCTTAATATTACCATTTATCAATCTTGACACTTGCAGTTACATATACAAAAATCAAAATCAAAAACTTTAACTTTTTAGCATCAAAACATGAAGATCTTAACATGATCATCACATGCATGATGATCAAAATTCATACCAACCATAAAATCATATGAAAACATAAAAATTGATGGATGTAAGAATTTTTTATACCACATGATCATGTTTGAAATTCTTGAATGGGACTTGGTTTAGTTTTTGTTAAAACAAGATAAAAATTAAGATCCATAGTAGTTTTTGGTGGTGAGGGTGGTGGCATATAGAGAGAAGAATGAGAGGAAAAGAGTTGCTAATGTATGTGTGTTTTTTTATGATACAAGTGAGGTGAAAGTTAGGTAAAAACATACATATATATATATATATATATATATATATATATATATATATATATATATATATATATATATATATATATATATATATATATATATATATATATATATATATATATATATATATATATATATATATATATATATATATATATATATATATATATATATATATATATATATATATATATATATATATATATATATATATATATATAGTGAGGTTAGGGAAGAAATTGCAAATATTGAATAGTTTTAGACCCTAAAAGCAATTAGATAGTTTAAAGCGTAGAAAATGACTATTAGTATAGTTTAAAAATATTTACGGGGCTCCGGTTTCGTAAAAATACTTTTCAAAAGTTAAATGCATCACAATTATGATAATATGGTTTCCCGACACGACTTAACATGTAATTAAAACGAAATCGTCGAAAATATTGATTATCGAAACAATTGATAATAAAATGTAAAATTTTGGCCATCCGTCGGCATCGCGGTCATTATTAGTTCTCGTTATTCATTGATTTTGAGTAAACTGATGAGACCGCAATTATACATGGTCTCATCGTCCAAAACGGGCTTAATACGATGAAAATATCATAAAAAGTGCCATATATATGCTTGTGTTTGGTCAATGTGTATTTTAGATACGGATATCAAAAAAAAGACAAAAATGTCACAAGAATCAATCAAAAACGAACACGGGAAACGAAGCCACACATTGAACCGGACCCGAATTATGGATTTTGCAAAAATGCCCTCCAACTTTTAAGATTATACAAGTTTTGTCCCTCAAGTTTTGACGATTGACACTTTATACCCCTAAGAATCTCAAAAGTACTTTGGGGTCCCAAAAGTATGATGCTTTTACAAGATCAGCCCTTTAAAGATGAAGAAAGGACAAGATTAGTCCTTTGAACTTTAGACTAAACATGAAAAAAGGAAAGGACTGCCATTGAAATGCCACAAGGACTAGGATTACAAAAGTTTACAAAGAAGAATGTTGACAGCAGAGGGTAAAACTATCAACACCACAAAGATATTTAACTACATAACCCATATTACCCATTAACTATCCACCTCACCCAACCCACCAAGCCCATACCCATTTACCCTTAACCTACGTTTTTAAAGTCAGTATTATACTAATTTAAACAAGCGAGGAACACTTACTATTTCACTAACACTAGATTAAACTCCCCTCTCAAGAACCTATGAACCCTAATTATTCTAATCTGAATTAATCAGTGTTAAGGCATGATCATCTCCAGAATGATAATTCCATCATCCTAAACACACCCCCACCTTCAAACAATGCTCCACTTCACCACACAACCCCACATGGGATTCCCCTGCCCCGTCCCTTTCTTCCCCAATATCAAGGACAGACAAGATGAGTGGCTTATGTTGATTTCGTGTTCTCCATACCCAAATGGACGTCTATGATTTCGTGCTCTCCAAACAAAAGGGCACTTTTGGAATTCGACTTATTAGGGTTTTCTAGTTCTAGATTCTTCTTGTTTGCAGTATAAAAGGAGCATATGGTTTATATATGCCCTTTGTTCCAATTTTATTTTTCAAAAATTTGTAATCCGAATTTTGATTTAATGAAATTGAGTTCCATGTTTTAATTTAAATTCTCATTTACTGTTTTATGCAAATTTAATTTCTGTCAAACTTTATTTTCCTGCAAATTTATCTTTGAACTTTTCTTTATTATCAAAAGGAATCAAGTGTTTGTTTTCTATTGAGAACCATTGTTCAATAAGCCAACTTATTGCTTATTTGACACATAAGCAATAAGTTTAGCTTTTGAGTGGTGTTATTTTTCTGTCTAAATTCATTTTCTTGCAAGGTTTGTGGTTTTAAGTTTGTTCAAGTTTTAAGTTTTGAAAATTTTTGAGAAAGAAAAGTATAAAAATCGGCGAGTGTGTATTTGTGTTTCTGTTTAACTTTGTTAATCTCAGCAGCTCTTGGAAGCTTGCGATCATTGTACGATCACATAAGCACAAAACCAAACGGGTGTGGATGTTATGCCCCGTTGTTGATCCCAAACTTAGATCGATTTAGCTTTATGTATACGAGATTAGATCAAGTAATACACTTAGAGAAACCTTTGTATATGCTTATGATAATCTAAGTGTTATGCGGAATTAACACTTAAACAAGAACACACTATGATATAAACAAACTTTCACTTTGATTAATGATATCAAACTTGCTTACAATGAAAGTAGTTTACGAATGAAAACTTATATGAAACATTAACCTAAAGGTCTTCTTTTATAGACATAAGAAGCCTTGTACAATAATCTACGTATCAGCTATTCTAGGTAAAGATAAATATAGAAAATACATTGTTGTTCCTATCTTTACTAGAAGTAATCTAGAATACAATAAACGCGTAGAGTATATCTTCCCATCAGTGCTTGTCTTCAATGTATCAACGCTTGACTTTGTCTTGTCAACGCTTGAGCTGTCAGCGCTTGTTTTGCTCTTGTCAACGCTTGTTTTACTCTTGTCAGCGCTCAAGTGATCTGGCCTTAATTTATTCCTAACAATCCTCCCCTAAACTTGATATCCACTCTTATGATCAAGTTTCTGAATAAGCATTAAGGACTAGGAGGAATCTTACAAACCTTCTCATATTGGTAATGAATAAATCTGATCAAGTCTTTTGCCACGTCACTTGAATAATCAATTTCCAGCTGAGTATCCTTCATCTTCTCCAAAATAGCCTTGGATATGAAATACTGACCATCCACAAGTAGATACTCAGCAAACTTTGTAGAACTCAAATGGTAAACACCAGCAGCTGAATATAATCTCCATTGAAGTCCACTGAGGTCATCTTCAAGATCCATCCAAATAGCAGGATCCTCATCTTTTGGTCCACACATTCTTTTGAATGTGGACCACAGTTTTATTCCATTAGCTGAAGTTGGTGCTTTAGCCTCATACTTGGTCTCTAGCAACCTCCATAGGTCTACCAAGTCTTCTCTATCACAACTTGCAAACAAATATATAAGAGTGGTAAAAGTGTGTACCTCTTTGCCATACCTGCCAATTTTCCAAAACCCACATTCATCTTCTTCATAGCTCACAATTGGGTTTCTGGAATCTAATGGTAACACTTGCACCATATCTGAAGCTTCTAATGGTGAGAGCTTGAGGCTCTTTCTTATGACAGCTTCACTTGGATATAGTGAATCCATATCTTTGGGAAACTCAAGAGAAAGTCCCTTTTTCACTGGTCTGGGAACAAACATAGCTTTCTTGAGCTCCATTTCTTCTGCAAGTTCTTCCTTTCTTTCATCAGAAAGAAGTCTGAGAGTGTTTGCTTCCTGCACTCTCACACAAATGGGATAAGCCTTGCATTCCAACTCATCAAATGTCAATGCCTTCAACTTCTGATAAGTCCATCCTACTCCATGACATCTGAGCAACATGTAGTATAGCTCCCTTCTATCCCTTTTCAATTCTGAGAGAATATTGCTTGCCTTGTGTTTCAAAATTACCTGGCAATCCTTTTGAACTCTGAGGAGAATCTCCAAACCCCATATCTGATCTGAAGTGGTCAAGTGTGGATTCTCCATACATCTTTCTTCCCAAGCATTGTACATTTGAACCACCTCTGGCATGTGAAAGTCAACCTGCAATTTCAATTCTCTCAATTTCTCCTTGGCCAACTCTTCTCCATACTCAAGTCTTTCTGGTTCTATAATCATCACACTTGAGTCTGAGCTAGCTCCATCACTTCCTTCTTCTGAAGTAACAACAAATGGTGACTCTTTCACCTCCTTTATATCTTGTTCCATGAATTGTGCAGCTAATCTTCTATCAAACTCAACTTGAGCTACATCCTTTGGAACAATCTTTTCTACCATAATACCCTTACCCTTATCGAGTGGGTCAATTGTTGGTAAGGTAGATGGTGATACCTGTGAAGAAACCTCCTTGATGATGGATGATGACTGGGATACATCACCCTCATGTGCAGGTCTGTCAACGCCCAATTTTGTTCTATCAGCGCCCAAAATATTTCTGTCAGCGTCAAAATTCTCCTTGTCAACGCCCAAATTTTCTGCCTCATCGCCTTTTGTAATCTCCTCCAACATAGCTGTAAATGATAAATTCAAGTTGGTAGGAGAGACTAAGGACATATCAAAACTTGTCTGTTTCTTCAAACTTGTAAGGGCCTCAGCAACATCCAAAGATTGACCATCATGGCTGCCCTTATCACTCAGATTTATTAGATCTTCCTCCCTTTTGGAAGATTCCTCCATACCTCTCCTTGCACTAGAAGTCTCTAAAACAACAATCCTCTCCCTCAATTGCTTGAGTTCAAAGCCTTGTGAGCTGACAACTTGTACTAAGTCTGCATTTTGCTTTTGCAAGCTCATGCAGACTGCCGTCAATTCCATAAGAGTCATTGGTTCCAGTCTGCCCTCTTCTAAAATGGGGATTTGACCTCCCAAGTCAGATTCATTGGGCATGGATGAGGACTTAATGATGGTGGGACTGCCTTGGCCAGCTTCTAAGCCAGAACCAATAGTCCCAGCCTCATCCATATCACCAGCCACACTTGTGGTGGTGGTTCTCTCTGCTACATGGCTAGGACCACCAGAGGAGAACACTCCAGTAGTCCTTTGGCGTTTCATCAACCTATATTCAGGGGTGTGGAAGATGGTGTGGAAGAATGGGTGGATGTGGGTTGGTTAAGGGGTGTTTGGGTTTGTGAAGGTTGTGTGTCAACATTGGAAATAGGCACATCAACGCCAACATTTAATGTGTTAACGTTGAAGGGTTCTTGGTCAATTTGCATATGTTCAGGTGAAGGCATTGGTTCAGGTATTGGGTCAATTTGTGGTTGGGGGTCTGGTTGGGGTTGAGCTGCTGCAATGACAGCAAGCATAGCTTCGGTTAAGGGTAGGTCACGATGGGGTGGTGAGTTCATCTTCATAAAAATAGCTTTCTTTTGCACAGGGATCTCATAAAAATCATTATGATCCCTTGTGCAGTATCCTTGAACATCAAAAACCATTTGCAAAAATCGGGGATAAGCTAAAGTCATTTTGTTCCCCTTATTTTACACATGCTCTCAAAAATCATTTTAGAATAATTAAATTTTTGCCCAGTTGCAATACACACAATAGCACTTGCAATAGATCTATTGATCTCATTGTGTGCAGTGCATTTGGGACTCAAACATTGAAGGAGGACATGTATGAGGTACTTCCAGGCTGGGGGAAACTCCTGTTTATGATACTTGTTTAAGGTACCTTCATCAGGAAAAGGATATCCCAAAGCCCTTAGCCCTTGTTCTATTTCATTAATGGGAAGGGTGGCTATACCATCATCATCATCAAGATGCAAGGCTTGGCGTACCAAAGCCTCCGTAACCACCCATGGTCTCCCATGAACAATAGAAGTCAATGTAGTCACTCTATTAACTGTTGAGGAACTGACAGTGTTCCAAAACTGTTTAATATGTGTGACTGGAATGACTGGTGCATGAGAAAGAGCATACCTTATGGGGGATGCGTTCAAATACGCCACCATTTGAGTGTATTGGGGAAACAGAGTATCATCAGCTTCAAGATACGCGATCATGTTGTGTTGACTTCTGAACCCCAATTCCAAATCTGATGGTCTAAACTTTGGTGCCATTGAAGAAAGCTGTTAAAAATGTTTGATGGAGATGAAGTTGATAAGAGAAAATTGTGTTAGACAAGAATTATAGATACCCTGTTTAAAAATAGGAGCCAAATTTATAGGAGAAGAAAATGCATGTGATTGGCCCAAAAATAGGAAAGTATTTTCAAAATGCAATCATGAAGATATTGAAAAATTATAAGTTTATCTCATGCATTAAATGAAAAGTAACAACTCCCAAAATTACGGCCTAAAAATATGTCAAAAAGTAACAACTGGGTAGGTCCCATTGAGTGTCAACGGTCAAAAAGAACCTATCAACGCCCAACGGCTATAATCTTGTCAATGTTTGCCTATAGCCATGTCAGCGTCTAAATTGGTCACAACAACGCTTGAAAATATACTTGTCAGCGTCCAAAAATAAAAATGTTCAAAAAATGAAAAATGACCTTAACAAAGTAATTTATCCTAGAGAAGATAACCAAAAAGCTGATAATTATTATAGGGCGGCAAGCACTGTCCAGTTATGCACACTTGCTTAAGCAAGATAGACATAACAGTCCTCTAGTGTCCCTTGCTAACCAAAACTCTTAACAACCAAGTTACCTTATAAAATTCCTTGTTACTCCCAGGTAAATCCCATAACAAAATTATTCCCAAGTCTCCCAACAGACCACAACCAATTCTAGGCCAAAAATGTCTTGGCAGCATGCATAGTATATCAACTTTGCATGCTACAGTGCCTCATGATTAAGTAAAACTAACTCATACTCACCTGTGGACACAATCTAGAATTGTGATAAGAGTATCATATGGATACCCAAACATCCTAAAGGTTCCTAAAACCTCCCCTTAAACTATGATACATAAGTTGCTAAAAAAAACATGCATGAACATAAAAATTTATGTCAAGATAGGAATTAAAAATTCCAACCATCATCCATAAATAAAAACTTGTCCAAATGCTTCTCCATTGATCCGTAAGCAACTCTGTATCCAATGGTATACTGCTAACACCATCTGCACATTTAGATTGAAAACCACAAAACTAACATTGTTGCTGACAACGCCCCGGTAACACATGATAGCGTTGAGGGAAGCTTTGTCAACGTTAGAGAATTATATTGCTGACAACGTTACAAAAACACTTATCAGCGTTCAAGCAACCTTTGTCAGTGTTAGAAAAATATAGTGGAAAATCTAAATCATAAGACCAATAACAATGCATCATCCTGTACATACTTTTACAAAAAGACTCCAAAACACATATTATGTGAGATTGACCATTCCAATACTTGTTACCAAGTATTGAAACCTCCCAGCATCAAAAGGTTTAGTTAGTAAATCTGACACATTTTCCTCAGTGTCAACCCTATCTGGTTGTATCAAACCTTTTTCAAAACAATCTCTTATAAAATGGTGTCTAATTTCTATGTGTTTAGTTTTAGAATGATGTACAGGATTCTTAAGGATGCATAAAGTGCTGTTATTGTCAACAAATATCTTGGTATGCATGAAATTATACCCATAGTCCAACAGTTGGTTCTGAATCCATAAAACTTGTCCACAACAAGCAGCTGCAGCAACATACTCAACTTCAGTTGTAGAATTAGCCACCACTGTTTGTTTCTTGCATTGCCAAGATATCAACCTGCTCCCAAGAAACTGACATCCACCAGTTGTGGATTTCCTATCAAATTTATCACCTCCATAGTCACTATCTGAATATGCAATCAGCTCCAATGGTGAATCCTTTGGGTACCACAAACCAAGACTAGGATAGCATCTTAGGTACCTAAAGATCCTCTTCACAGCATAAAGGTGACATTCTTTGGGAGTCACTTGATGGCGTGCACACGCACACACAGCAAACATGATATTAGGTCTGGAGGCTATAAGATACATCAAGGATCCAATCATGGATCTATAGTGCCTGACATCAACATCTTTCCCATCTCCAATCTTTCCCCAAGGGTGTTCTCTATCCATAGGAGTAGTAGCCCTCTTTTCATGTGGAGAAAAGCCAAACTTCTTCAAGATCTCAGCCACATATTTATCCTGGGAGATGAAGATACCATCTTCTTTCTGCTGAACTTGTAAACCAAGAAAGAAGATCATCTCCCCCATAGCACTCATCTTGAATTTGTCTGTCATAAGCTTGGAGAAATCCTCACTCATCTTTGGATCAGTAGACCCAAAAATGATATCATCAACATAGACTTGAACAAGCAACACATCCTTACCTTTCTTCTTTGTAAATAGTGTCTGATCTATAGTGCCCCTCTTGAATCAATTGTCCACCAAATAGGTAGACAAAGTACCATACCATGCTCTAGGGGCTTGATGAAGTCCATACATAGCCTTTTTGACTCTATACACTTTATCTGGGTTCTCTGGATCCTCAAAACCTGGAGGCTACATCACATACACCTCCTCAACAATAGTTCCATAGAGGAAGGCACTCTTGACATCCATTTGATAGACAGTGAAGCCCATGCAGGATGCATAGGCTAGAAAAATCCTTATAGCTTCAATCCTTGCAACTGGTGCAAAGACCTCCACATAGTCTATCCCCTCCTCTTGTGTATATCCCTGAGCCACTAACCTTGCCTTGTGTCTAACCACAATGCCTCTTTCATCTCTCTTGTTCCTTAGAACCCATCTTTTCCCTATAGGTCTGACATATCTGGGACAATCAACCAGCTCCCAAACATCCATAATTGCAAATTGGTGAAGCTCATCCTGCATTGCTTCCACCCAACTTGGTTCTTTGAGAGCATCAAATATTTTCTTGGGTTCCTGTTGTGACAGAAAACAGGCAAACAAACATGCTTACACAAGAGGGGTATCAACCTTCTTGTGTATATTAGCAATAAACCCACCAAGACCTTGATGAGATCTTCTAGTCTGAACTGGAGTATTAACATTACCAATGATTTGAGAAGGAGGATGATTCTTCATGAATGAAGTAAGTACTCCTCCCTCAAAAAGTCTGGTATCTTCAACTTCATTCTCCATGTTGCCAATATCTTCTTCATCAGACTCTCTTACATCAACATAAGGATGACCTTCTTCATATAAATTGGAAGGTTCACCTCGTTCAAAAGTGGAAGAGAAAAGATGTGCAAAAGTGTTGTCAACGCCTGAATCTTGGTTGTCAGCGCTTGGGCTAACAACGTTTGAACTGTTGTTGTCAACGTCTGAGTCATCAACGTCTGAATTGGTCTTGTCAGTGCTAGATTTGCCTTTGTCAGCGCCTGAAGGACCATGCATTTTTGTATCTGGTGGTACTTGGAGACCACCATTGTCTTTACCAGCAGCAGCAGCAAAAGCATCTGTCCAAATGGGAATTGTAACATGTTCTTGTATAGGAGATGTCTTTTCTGCTTGTGATCCAATCTTTTCATGAACCTGTTTACCTGAAACATCAACAATTTGTTCCTCCACAACATTTGAAGTTACCTTCACAATGTCTGGATTAGTGACAGGCATATAATTTAAAGTTCTAGATAAGGGTTCCAAGTCAAACAACCAATTAGGACCACTTTCAGGATCACTAGGTTTATTTTCTAAAAACCTAACATGTACTCTTTCAAGTATACGTTTTTCTTCTTTAAGATAAACCCTATATCCCTTACTCTGCACGGAATACCCCATAAAGTAGCCTTCATCACCTTTTGCACTAAATTTACCTAAGGCATCACTAGTGTCCAAAACTACTACATGACAACCAAAAGGTCTGAGAAAACCAATATTAGGTTTTCTTCCCCAAAGTAACTCATAAGGTGTTTTGTTCTGAATTTTGTTAACCAATGCTCTATTTTGAACATAACAAGTTGTATTAACAGCCTCAGCCCAAAAGGCTATAGGAAAATGAGCATCAGCCAACATTGTTCTGGCTGCTTCAATTAGGGTTCTATTTTTCCTCTCAGCAACCCCATTTTGCTGTGGGGTTCTTGCAATACTAAATTGCCTAGTAATTCCTTTCCTGGAACAGAAATCATCTAGCTTCTTATTCCTAAATTCACCACCATTATCACTCCTAAGCATTTTAACTTCATTGCCAGAACTCTTCTCAATCTGAGTGATAAAATCGATTAGAATATCAGTTGTGTCACTCTTCATAGCTAGAAAGAATGTCCAAGTAAACCTGGAAAAGTCATCTGTGATGACAAAGCAATATGACTTACCATTCAAACTTTCTATATTGGTTGGACCAAAGAGGTCCATGTGTAGCATATGAAGAGGTCTAGAACTAGTATGCACCTGTTTGGACTTGAATGAGACCTTGTGCTGCTTGCCTTTAAGACATGCAACACAAGAGTGGTCATTGTGGAAGGCCTTCCTGTGCCACAAATTACTTTCATCTACTGAGGCTTTAGCATAAAAACAAGACATATTGTTATTCATTCTAATACCATTCAGGTTCACATTATATATGTCCCTATGCCTAGGTGTTCTATACTCAATATATTTCTCATCAGGGATCTTAAAATCCTTGCTTAACACCAAACACTCAGTATCAGTAAACAGAACTTTATTTTTGTTATCACAAACTTGTGATACACTAAAAAGGTTGTAATCAAGTTCTTTTACCAGAAATATGTTCTCAAAACGCAAATTCTTGGTGAGAAGGGTTCCTTTGCCTGTGATAGTACCATATCCGCCTCCAAAGTAAACCTTATCACCATCCTTAATGGGAGTGAAGTTTGTGAGATAATCTTCCTTCCCTGTCATGTGCCTTGAGCATCCACTATCCCAATATCCATAATCATTGACCTGTTTTTGAATGCCCTGCACATAAAGAAAACAAATTAGTTTTCTTTGGGAACCCAAGTCTTAAACGACTTGGATTCATCTAGTTGTTCAATAAATACAGACTTAGTTCTCATAACAACCCCATTTTCATCCTTCTTAGGATGAAATACCCAGTTAACCCCAATAGCTTTTGTAATGACCTTTGAAATGTAATTAAATCTGTTGCAGGTCATTGAAATCCCATTATCATTAGGGTTTTGATATTTCTTGGGTCTCCATGTTAAGCTTGAAGAAACTTTAGACCCCTTACCCTGTGGTTGCAAATATTTAGGTCTGGTCACGTTTCTGTCAGCGTTGGAATTTGTCCTGTCAACGCTGAAATTTCCCTTGTCAGCGTTGAACCTAGGGTTTGCTACAGAAACCTATTTCCTATTAGACCAAGTATTTGTCTTTTGAAATGGTCTTTGTCCATGAGTGTTAGACCCTCTAGTAAAGAATGGGGCAGGTCTAATCACTTGTGGACTTTGCTGCACACAAGGTTTGGGTCTGACAACGTTTGACTTCCTAACAACGTTGACTTTGTTCCTGTCAGCGCTGAAATTATTCTTGTCAGCGTTGGCTTTGGGAGCGTTGACACACTTATATGCCAAGTGTGAAAAGATACCACAAGTGTAACAAGCTTTTCTAGACACAACCCTAGGTCTAGAAGAGAAGAAGCCTGTTCCATTATTGCTAACTTGGTTCTTGGGTGACCTAGTATTTATATACATCTCTGCATACTTAATGCTAGGTTTTCTAACAGTGTTTGAGCCTAGGTCAACAGCTTTACCAGTGATTGGGTTTGTAACCTTAATGGGAGTTGACTCATTTGGGCTTTCACATAGCAAGCCACCATTAACAAATAATGTAGGGTTTGCTTTCTTCCATTCATTCAGGTCAGTCAGCTTTTGTTGATACTCTTCAACTGGGGTGACAACTCTTGGTGGAGGAATGCATTCCTCCTCTTGGAGCTCTGGCAAACCAGTCCAAGATAGGTCCTTTTGTTGGACACCATAGAAGTCACCAGCTGGTGGTGGAACCACAGAGTAATCATTCATCCCAATCCCAGTCATGTCCTTAGGATCTCTTTGTTTACTCACACAGTCTCCTAGGGTTTGTGTGGCTCTATCAAATCTTTGAATTTTAAGGCCAACATTATCTTTGTTTTTAATGGCTTCATCTAATTTAGCTTGTAACTCACCATTAACCCTTTCCATGATATTTCTAATATCCATACTAGCATTTAATTCCTGTTTAAAATATTGATTTTATCTTTTAAGTCAAATTCCATTTTCTTGTATTCAGAAACTGTCTTCTCAGTTTTAGTGAGAGCTAGTTGGTAATTAGACAGTTTACATCTTTCAGTACTCATATCATCTAATAATCTTAACACCTCTTTGTTAAGTCTTTCAGTATTTAACCTACAACCTTTACTACAAAAAGCATCATCGTATACCTCATTATTTGATGAAGAGGAGGAGTGTGCCATGAGAGCATATTCAACATGCTCTTCTTCTTCAATTTCAGCAACCAAAGCTTTATCCTCTTCCACATTCTTAGCCAGATAGCTCCAATCCCATCCCATTCCATCAATTCCTTGAACTGCAACCATGGCTTTGGAATCCTGATCTTTAACAACTTGACTTGAGGGTTTACCAGCATCAGATCTTCTAGGAGATCTGCATTCCCTCATGAAGTGCCCCATACGATGACAGTTGTAGCATTCAACTTTGGATTTATCAAATCCAGCTGTGTCTTTTGCATTGAAGGTCATCTTCTTCTTAAACCTTATATTCCACCTGTTTGCTCTTATACTAGCAAGAGCCATGCTCCACTTAATGTCCATCTCTTCTAAATGCTCATCACTTATCTGCTCAAGGTCCTCATATGTAATCACTGAACCATTGGTGTGAGAACCCGTATTTTCCCAGCATTATTTTATTCTTTTATTTCGTGCTTTTTGAATTTTCCAACGTATTACGTTTTCTTGTATTCTTATATGTAAATCCTGAGATTCTTAAATTTTAATACATTATACTTTTTAAGTATTTTTCTGTTCATTGACAATACTTTGTATGGAATTATAAAAATTTTATTTTATTTTTCCATATTTAATTTAGATCAAAGTTTTTGATTTAAAATTCACCCGCGTGCGTTTTACAACGAGTTTATTCTAAATCAATGTACAACGAGAATTCCTAGTGATCGCGATACCGACGGATGCCCAAAAGTTTACGTTTATTTATCGATTGTTTCGTTAATTAATATTTTCGATGATGTCGTTTTAATTACGTATTAAGTGTGTCGGGAAATCGTATAATCATTTTTATGATGCATTGTAACTTTTGAAAAGTATTTTTACGAACCCGAGCCCCGTAAATATTTTCAATATTTACCAATAACTATTTTCTACCCTTTAAAACTATTAATTGTTTTTAAGTCCACAAGTTTCAAGCTTGGCAAATCTAGCCCTTCCACTTAACCACCATATATAAACTAATTTACTTCCACTTTCACACACATATAACCATTTTTATATAAAAATCACACACACACCACCCTCCTTCTTCTTTCTTTGCCACCACTCCCCACCACATAAACACCACAAAACACCATCATCCACCATGATTTAATCAAAACTAAATTTAGACCCATTCCTAAAATTTTCTTGCCATTCTTTTGATACTAAAATCACCCACATGCATCAAAATTTCAAGAACTTTTGATTTCATGATTTTATGATGATTTAATCATCTTGCATATGTTATATTTGGTAAGATTATCATGTTTTGATCTTTAAAAGTCTTGTTTTTAATCTTTGATTTTTGTTATATTTTTCATACAAGTGTTTTTAGGAGTGTTTGGTTGATGGGTATGATAGTATAGTGATCCTAGGGGTATGGGAATGATTGGTTTTGAGTGAAAAATAGATTTGTCATGTTTTCTAAAAAGCTAATTTGGGACAGCAGCCTTAAACAGTATGTTTCGTAGGTTTAAGGTCTGTGAAAGACTGAGATTATTTGAAATTGTTGTAGAGTTTTTCGAGACGCTCGTTTCGGTATAATATAGAGCTTATAACTCATTACGAGTCAAAAGTTATGCTAGTTTTAGTTTTCGTGTATCGGGAGACGCAAGTCGGCACAATCCGAAATTTTGGCTGATTTTGGGTCGACTCTCGGGGACTTTAGGCTTGGTTAGATAGTTGATACTACTGATTTTCAAAGTTTACAAACTGATTTTGATGAGTCTAGTAGTGGTTTCAAAAGACGGATTGTCGGGTTAGTACTTTTAAAGTGGTCCAAACGGTTTTACAAAACAAGTGTACAAATCTGTCCTAAAATTTGGAGTCGAGTAAAGCGTCGAGCTGATGGATTTTAAAGTGTGAACTTTGGCTCAAATTTTGGTGAGGTCTTATACAGGTTATAAGTGACCTTGACACCAATTTTCATGTAAAACGGACAAGTCTAGATAGGGTAGATCGGTGTGTACATTCGGGGTGTACTTGCTGATTTTTATTTTGGACACGTAGTTCAATGCTTGTGTTGCGTGAGTTTGAGTGTTCACCATCGGACATGGTGACTTACTCAAGTGCTTAGTCATTATATAAGTGACTTAGCTACTGGTCCAAATAAGGGTAAAGGATAGTTTGACTTGCTTTGACTTGGCGTCGTATGACGAGTCATTTTCAAGTGTTCAAGTGTTTTAACGAGTAACGTTGGATAAATGGGTAGTATGAATTCATTTGATTCGTGTCAATGGTTTTGAAACGTATATACTTTGAAAACATTTGAGTCATGTTATATTTGGTATATATATCGATATTGAGTTCGAGTCTTAACGCGCGCCTTATTGTGATAGGTTGCGGTTTTCGTGTTTTCCCCGGGCATCCATATCGTCGGTGATCGTCTCACTACATTGTTTCTACTCAATTGCTGAGTACCGTGATTGACTTAACACGTGGCTTAGGGCCACGAAATTTCTAAGGATCAAGGAGGAGGAATTGTTTAATTTGCGTGTTTGGATTAATTCCTACTTGTTATGAAGGTATAGTCACTCCTACCATTTTAGTTTTGATGTTACTAGTACTTTGATTCTTTTTATTCATGAATTTTGAATTCCTTGGGTGAAACCCACTGAGATTATAGATACTTAAGGCATATTAGGACTTAGGACACTTGCGTGGCGATTTGGTATAGCCTAAGTGTTGCTTGATTGAGGTTAGGTAGCTAAATGGAGTTGTTTTTGTAGTATGGAAATCACCACAGAAACAAACAGGTCATGGCAAAATTTTCTTAAACATATGACCTTGTTTTTATTTGAAAAATGGATACCCACTGATGTGATTAGTATGTGTTGAGTTGGATGGAAACGGCAAGTGTCCGGATGAGTCCGAAACGGTCGTTTTACTAAACTAGGTCAAATCTGAATGTTATGCTTAAAACGTGGGTAAATTGACTTGGGTAAAAAGGATTAATTTATGATTTTATGACTTTTTACAGTAGCTACAAATATAATAAAACTTCTCTTTTTGGTTTCGTGTCAAAATCTTTTACCGATTGGGATTTATGCTTAATCTACCGTAAGGTACGAAAGACGTTTACAACTTTCTGTTTTGATAGTCTGTCACTAAAAGTGCATTTCCCGTTGATTGAAAATAGTTCTAGGGCTGTTCTTTTCCAACTTTTAAAGGTAAGAGAAATACCTATACATGTCAAGAAATTTCACCTCCTGTACAATTATAGATTTTTAGATATGACCAAATCTTCACAGCCTTTTTCAGAAAACTGAATGCAGTCCCTTGTTTTGGTTTTTCAAACCGAGTCTTAAACGTGTTCGGAACCCACACATAAATGCTTGGACCATCATACAAGGTTGATATTAGGTTATTACAGTAGGTTCAAGGTGTTGGGTCAAAATTTTAACTTAAGCTTAGGTCTCGCCATCGCACGCAAGTTACCTAGTCATACTATGTCCCACCACTTCTAAAACGTTATTGCTTCATTGAACGCATTCTTATTACGCGTCACCATTGCATAGGTCCGTGAAGACTTCTTTTTGCTCAGCCCCTTTTACCTTGTGATTACTTACTAAAGGTGAGTTCATATCCCCTTTTTACTTGAACAATGTTTCTAAATGCGGGGTGAGATTTTACATGGTGGAACACACCCATTTAAAACTGTATACTATCCAGAACTTGTATGCTATTCAGACTTGTATGCTTTCCAACAGTTTTCATTGATATTATTGCTTATAGTTAATAGCCTTAAGTTTCCTCTCTTGATCATGAACCGTTAATTGTCCCGTATGCTTTGCGCTAAGCGCGAATGTTGTGGGTGGATCCATCGGGATTGACAATCCCCGTCCCGATTACATTGACGCACTTACATTTGTTTATACTTGAGTATTTAGGCTGAATACTCCCTAGAGGAACTTACTTTGAGTTAAGCTTCGGTTCATGAACTAAAACAGCAATAATATTGGTTTCAGACTATGGTTAATGATCATAACCATTTTCTCTATTTACTTGTTTTACAAATGAATGCTTGTGTTCCACACCTTTATTGCTAAACCTATGAATTTCACTCAACTTTGTGTTGACGATTTTACATGTTTAATCTCAGGTATTATTACTTAGCTTTGCTTGGATGGGAGCCCGCAGGATATTATCGCAGCTTGGAGATTTCTGTGATGTTTTTAAAAGACTGGTTTTAGTATAAACTGTCAGAAATTTATTATATCTTTTGGGCAACTTTATGTTATAAATCATGATGAAATAATATATCTTTCCGCATATAAAACTCTGGGACCTATGTTTAAAACTCTGATCATTTATGACGTGATATATATGCTTTTATTACGTCAGCTTTGTGTCAACTGTAATTCATTGTTTCTTGTACTATGACGTGTTACCCCCTCGTTGCCTAGTTGTTCCATGTCAGATTTTGGGGGTCTCACAGATTGGTATCAGAGCGATGGTTATAGGGAACTGAGTCGTTTTTCAAAACTTAGTCTATAACCGAAAGTTCAAATATTGTATTGTTTCTAAGTGTCAAACACAGAATTTGCCATTGCTGTTCGATATCTTCGCGGGTAACTCTCTAATCCTTATTATTTACTTTTAATTATCGTTGTAGTATTTCATCTCTTGATTTCATTTTGAAATATTACTTTACGCTAATGTCGATAATTACTATGTCTTTTCAAAGCCTATGTGCTTCATGAATGATCATTGAATGTTACTGTGATTACATCTGCCTATACTGTATTTCTTGAATTCTTGTTCTTGTGAATTGATCTTATTGCAATGATATTATATCGTTATGACGTTACATACTTGTATTCAGAGCGCGTATGCTGCCGACTTTTCATACTCATTTTTCTGAGTACTATTGCTATTTCATTTATGCGTGATACGACTGACTTTATATGCTCGTTCGGTTTGAACCGTCTGTTTTTTTTTCTTCTTGACTCGCTGATACGTGTTGTACATACTCTCGCGATACCATTGTTCGGGATTGAATAAGTGTTGTTTTCGATGAACTTCTGATTTTCATTCTACTACCGTGTGTGTTGCTTTCATTGTTTATTTCCCTTAAAATATCTACTTAGATACGCAGATTTTCTTTCTGACCATTCATAATTGAATGTCTAGTCTATAGACCATTGTGTAGCTCAATGTGTCTCCCAGAAAGACTAAAGGACATTGTGTGAGTCTCACATCTCGAAGAATTCGTTGAATCAGTGCTGAATAATATTGTGGGTTTTCATAATCTTGATTTACCTTTACACCACCGTTTTACGCGACACTTGTACATGGATTACATCTTACTTCATTGACCATTCTACGTTTCGATTTCAACTTAGAACATCCGTTGAACATTGAACACATAATCGTCATTTATTATGTGATGATTGTTTGGAATACGATCCTACTTGTATCCTCCCTTTTCATTGAACCTCCTCGCTCCAGGAATGCCACTTGTTATTGTCCCGTTTCTTTCTCGATATATCTTGTGATTTTGGAAATCATGCCACCAAGAGACCTTTCTGCATTGCATCTTGCAGCTGAAGACACGGATGATATGCGTCGTTTTTTTTTTATGTCTCCGATTATCGTTGGCATCCTTGAACCATTTCTATACTGTGTTTTCTTTACATGACTAATTATACAGTTTACCTTCTTTCGTCTTTATGGAATCCACAAGTCCTATGTGTACATTAATTTTGAGTTATCATGAAATTTGGATTTAATTTCAAGCTGTGTCGAAAAATATACTTTGTACAGAAACTTTACAGGAAGTTTAACAGTGTCGAGAAAATATTTTTATAACTTTAGACATAAAAATATATATATTTCTACATGTTGAGACGTCCGTTTAGGACATAAAATTTGACCAGTAAACTTTAAAATCGAGCAAGTTACGCTCATTTGAGATTGTAAAATCTAAGAAGTTATTTTCTGAATAATGCTAAAATATCATTTTGTTAACAGATTTAATGCAAGGGAATTTTCGTCCATTTTTATTCCGTTTCAAGTCTCGGGTAAAACTAGAAAGTTGTTCAAAACATTGTTTTACATCGAAATGCATTAGACTTTGAGTCTTAGAATATCGTTTAGTGAGTTAATTGGTCTAGTCAAACCCTAAGGTCAAAACTAATAAAAGTTAAAAACATGGATTGAAGCGTTTTTTTGAGTTCGTTGAGCTCGTAAAACTTTAACTAATGATATTTTGCAAACTAAAAACAAGGATTGCGTTTGAATAAGTATAAAATAGTAACTTTGTGTTCGGTCATACATGTACATAGATCTTGAACTTTTGAAATTCGGTAACTTCCTAATATAGAAACTTTTCAGTGTGATTGTACTATTTGTTAACTGATACCTTACTTTCTTAAAAGTGTATTTTTGTCAAATAAATTACGATGTGCACATACAGGTTCCTTATTCCTTTCTTTTGTTTATGACTTATTTGTCATTCTATTTTCTTTCATTGCTTCGATCGTACCACTGAATTGGACCGAGATTTGAAGATCTTGCTTTCATATCGTTTGTTATCATCTTGACACGTGTCTCCTGACGATTTCGGCTAAACCTCTTGAAACCTTAGCACCTTGTAACCATTTCGTTGACTGGCTTGAACTACTCCTTATTTCCCTCTTGTAACCCACTCGCTACTTTATAAACTATTGTCATGTTACCATATAACTCAAACTAGTCTTGTTGCGAATCATTTTACAAAAGATTTCATTTGGGCTTTCTTAAATAATTGAATGCTATCTTATAAAATTAACTTATATTAATTTTACAATGTATTTTCACAAATTTTTCTAATACGGTCTTATAAAGAACCCTTGTAACTATACGAATTGTCGATTTAAAACAGTTAGCCAGTAACTTATTAGCAAATAGTTTCATAAACTATTTTGATTTCTGTTTTTACAAATGGCATTATATACATATTTTAAATAATATGACCTGTAATACTGGTTTGACGAAGATGAGAATCACATTGCTAGTCCTAAATTATGCATGGCCTGATCACCTATGCTTAATTTAGAAGGAGCCATGTAAGGCCAACTAGTAGTCGCCTTAAATATTTAACCAAGAATCAAATTTTTAATTATGTTTCTTAAAAAGTTAGATAAATATAAGTTTTGAAAGCTTCTACTTCTTGTGCGAGTAACAACAGTTCGCGACATACACCTATGAACCCTTATTTTTTCTTGAACAAAGTACATGCCTCAAGCACAGATTTCTTTACTCAACGATCCTTGCTTTACTTGTTACCTCATCATCCTCATGATACAATTTTTGTTACCTTTTGCCTAAATTCTTACCATTGATACCCGACTTGAAATTTTCAACGTTGCTATGCTCCTACATCGATTGACCATCTCTATCTGTTTTGGTAGACCTTCGAAACGTCTCTGGACGCGATTAGTGATTTATGGTTGGACGTGAACGATGATTACGTGTAATTGCCATGATATGTGTTAAGATACTATCGTCTTGAAATTTCATTCGTGAATCATGTGTTGATTTCGCCTTTCATTGCTAATGTTGTTCATCTTACTGGAACTTCTCTCAATTGACTTCTTAAGAATTTTCTTTGATTCGAAAATTCGTTGTGTGGCTTTCCCTTTCGATCGTATTTTGACCACCGAGAACTTAATAAGCCGTTATTGGTGACGCCAACCGCACTCGTGAATTGATCTTGCTATAATCCTTATTTCTTATTATTTTTTTATTGACGTGACTATTCTACCACGTTTGTTAAGAATTGATACGACTTCCGTCTTATTCCTTTGTATATTGCTCGCATACAGATTGTTGACCTTTATATGATTCACATTCGTTGCTGTCTTGTCACCTTTTGAAAACCATAAACTGTTACGTGTTCATCGTTTGATATCTTAAACACTTTCTTAAATTTCAAAAAAAAAATCATTATTAATTTTTAAGAACATTTTATACATTTTATCGAATGTTTAAATTACCAAAATAACTGTTTCAAGTTAAGTATCGGATCTATATATCCTCTTTGGTAAATTTACCTAATGTTTCAAAGGATATCAAGCTGTATCTTTTAAAGTATTTGATTATATGTTAGAAATACGTTTTAACGTATATTAGAAGTATCGGTCACTCCACAATATGATTTATGTTGTAATAGCTCGTAGTTAGTATTTAGTTATTATTTGCTTATTAACTTAAGTAAGAACCGGTCCATGGGCTTGTCATGGACCGGCCCAAGTCCACTTATGACTTGGAACTATAAATACCCCTTTCCACTAAGGAAAGGGGTTGGTTGTTATCATTTCTTAATTTCCACTTAATAAAATTGACATAGTTTCTCTCACTTTCTCTCTCTAACTTTCTCTCTCTAGAAATTAACAAACCCCTTCATAGATTCATTGATTATCAATATTCTACATTTGGTATCAAGAGCTATGGGGTGATTTAAGGTGGTGATTTGTGTGGTTTTTTAGTTTTTTTGATTGTATTAGTGTTCTTTTAGAAAAATCATCTTGATTCTTGGTGTTTTTGGTGTTTTTGTGATTGGGATTAGTGGATAAGTATTAATTGTTACTTATTTTAGTCCAAAGCACAAAACTTTTTGGGTTATTTGGTCAAAATCGGGGCTTAATCTCATTTTTTACGGTTCGACTGTTCATCAACAAAGTTTCTGTTCATTCAGCAAAAGTTCCGGATCAAGAAGTTCCGGATCAAGAAGTTCCGGATCAAGAAGTTCCGAGTCAAGGAGTTCCGAATCAAGAAACTTCCGGATCAAGAAGTTCCGAGTCAAGGAGTTCCGAATCAAGAAACTTCCGAACCAAGAAGTTCCGAGTCAAGGAGTTCCGAATCAAGAAACTTCCGAACCAAGAACTTCCGAGTCAAGAAGTTCCGGATCAAGCCAAAGTTCCGAACCAAGAACTTCCGAGTCAAGAAGTTCCGGATCAAGCCAAAGTTCCGAACCAAGAACTTCCGAGTCAAGAAGTTCCGGATCAACCCAAAAGTTCCGAATCAAGGTAATCTTCCGAATCAACACAAAGTTCCGAATCAAGGTAATCTTCCGAATCAAACTTCCGAATCAACAAAAAGTTCCGAATCAAGGGTGATTTTGCTTGTTTTTTCGACGATTTTTTAGAGGATTTAATCTTGGTTTCATACAACAAAAACACAACACAATTCACAAGCTTTACTTCACTGCTCGATCAACCGATAATCTCTGTTTCTTTGAAGAAAAACAAAATGAATCCAAATTCAGTAATGCCTCAGATGACATCTCTTACGGATATATCAATCATAACGGGAACTGATAGCCGTCCACCGATGCTCATTAAAGAGGTGTTTGAGGCATGGCAAGGTCGAATGATGCAATATCTAAAGGGGAAACCGACATACGGAAGGCTTATGGTCAAATCGATTTTGAATGGTCCACTCGACTATGGTACCATTACGGTTGACAACGTGACTAGACCACGAGAATTTGAAGAACTCACTCCAGCCCAACAACTCGTTGCAGATGCAGATGAAAAAGCTCTTCAAACAATTCTCCAAGCACTTCCCCATGACATCTATAGGATGGTGAGTCAGTATACGGTGGCAAAGGATCTATGGGAACGTCTTAAGGTGTTGCTACAAGGCACGTCTCTCACCAAACAAGAAAGGGAGTGTCAGCTGTATGATTTGTTTGATAGATTCACCTACAACCCAGGGGAAACGCTCCACGATTATTACTTCAGATTCACCACACTTATGAATGATCTGAATGTATACAATCTTGTGATCGCACCATTCCAGGTTAACACCAAATTCTTGAATACTCTACCTCAAGCTGAATGGGGTGAGTACATTACTGATGTGAAGTTAACCCGAGATTTGCATAAGTGCAACTTAGATCAAATCTATGCCTTCCTTCAGCAGCATGAGAAGCATGTGATTATGCATCGTTCTCCTCGTGGTATGCACCCAGATTCTTTAGCATTGATGGCGAATCAACCAAGCTTGTCTCACAACAACACACCCTATATCTTGGGACATCAAGCTTATCATCAATCACCTTACATGACACCAGCCTTTCCCCAATACTCGATTCTACCACAACCACCCACCTCACATCAGCAACAATATCGGTTCAATGCACCCTCACCACAGTATGCTTCACAACCTCATCCAGCAAATGTTGCACATTATGCTCAGCCATCATATTCTTCTTATCAAGAGAATGCAGCATATCCAACAAGCTACCCTGATCAAATGAGTCTTCCTTATACTGATTATGCAGCTCATCCAGATCAAGCACTATATTGTGATGATGAGGAAGTCCCAGTTCCTGTATTCCAACAAGGAGCTGACCCAGTTGAAGTGCTAACTACTATGTCTGCTTACCTCACAAGAACTTTAAGCAAACGAGGATTCAGAGGATCAGCTCCTACCAACAATCAGTTGAGGAATTCATCCAATTCTCGCCAACAAGCTACAATTGAGAATGGCAGAGTAATGGTTCAGCCAATTCAGCCATATCAGGGGAGAACTTCCACATCAACCAATGTTCGCACCGCCAATCCTGCTCCTGCTCCAATGGTCAACAACCCTCCACGGGCTAATACAGGCAAGTTGAGAATGATTACATGCTACAACTGCAAGGAAGAGGGTCATATGTCCAGGGATTGTAAGAAACCCAAGAGGAGAAGGGATGGACAGTGGTTTGCAGAAAAGATCTATCTGGTAAATGCTCAGGCGCAAGGAAGGGAACTTGATGAAGAGGAGCTTGCATTTCTTGCTGACCCAGGGATTGCTGAACAAGACGTTGTCACTACGCAAAATGCAGCTTACCAAGCCGATGATCTTGATGCGTATGATTCCGATTGTGATGACTTTCAGACTGCAAAGGCTGCTTTCATGGCAACTTTCTCCAGCTTAGGGCCAGATAAGAAATCTGAGGTACTTATTACTAACACTGATAATGCCACTGATGCTAGTATTCAACCACATCAAGTTGGGCAAGAGAGTGCTAATTCGAATGAATCTTCGGTGGTGAGTTTTTCAAACGAGGAGACAAACAATGATAGCAATATCAATGTGAGTCCCCAGACTTTGAGTGAATCACAACCGGGAACCAGTTCGCATATGCCTACTCCTGCTCAACAAGATTTGGTCATGGTTCCTGCTACACTACTTAGCCAAATGAATGCTGCACTCTTAGAAACCTTAGCTAAGAATAAGAATTTGTCTGAAGAGCTTGCTTTAAGCAATGAGAAAGTACAAACCTTGGAACTAGTGCCTTCGTCTAGTGTTCTCACAAATCTCGAATATGATCACTTTAGAAACAAACAAATGGGTCACTTGCAAGAAATCGAAAACTTAAGAGCAAATTTGTCTAGTGAACTTAGAGAAAAGGAGTTAGTGGTCACTAATTTTCAAAAACTTCAAACTGATTTTGAATTACTCGAATCTAAGAAGACTGAAATGGAGATTAATGCTACTAATAAGATTAGAAGTCTAGACTACTTGCTGTTAAGACAATACGCTGCTTCACAACTAGTTCACTTATTTGATGCTTCATTTAAAGAGTTTAACTTATCACGTCTAAAAGGCCTTCCCCCTAATCCACGATATGCAAAACAAGCTTTAAGACATAGTCCTAGACTTTATAATGCAACTCAATTAGGATTGGCTTTAGACCCGATTGTTTTTCCCAATGATCGAACAAGTAAGGTTCTAGTTGATGAGGATCGGTCATACAATTCAGAAAAATATCCCGAGTGTGATTATTTTAAAATGAATAAGGAGCTTGCTAAAACTGATTTTAGAGTTCGCTTCCATATGGATAAAGATCTCATTACAGCACCAACCTACATGTTAGAGGAAGAACGCCCTAGTACATTTCCTACACTTGTCAACATGGAAGGTCCTAAGGAAATTCCAAAGAATCTTCCACCTGTTAGTACTGTATGGTTAAACTTGAAAGAGATTAACCGATACTTTACTAATTTTGACAAGGTCATTTTGGAATGTACGACTTCAAATGGCTTAAATGCCGGAGAATGGGCTTTCGAACACATGAACGAGGTGTTTAAAACTAAGATCAATCCGTTTGTCGAAAGTCTAAAAGGAAGTTTTGCATCTCTTAAGGAAAATCTTCAGTTTGAAATTGGGGAAGTTCAAAAAGTGTTTTATGAAATGGACACCGCTTACGAACTGCAACTAATTGAAAAGGAAAAGATTTCAACCGAATATGACCGATTCTTGTCCGAAGTAATCTCGTGTGATGTGCTTACTATTGTAAATGTTAAATATTCGAATGAGCTTACATCCGCTATGATGAATTGTGATGCTGTGAATATTTGTGAGGATATTTGTGATGATGTTTGTGATATTTCTGTAAATGTTGCTGAAAATGTAAATGAGGTAAATAGTCATTCTTGTCACGAATCTAACGCCGAGTTGTTAAAGCTACAAGATTCTTATAATTTACTTTCTCAACGCTTTAATCAACTAGAACAACATTGTATATCTTTAGAATTAAAACAACAAGCTCAAAATGAAAATCTTTTGATATCAAATGTTTGTGAAAACGGTGTTGAGACAAGTGACAAGATGATTGCAATTGTTAAGACATTAGAGGAAGAAATCATGAGATTGAAGAGAGAGATATCATCAAAGGAAACGTTAAGAATGGAACTAGAGGCCGCAGAGTCTAAAAACCAAGTCTTAGAAATTAGACTATCAACTGTTCTAGGGGAGATGGATCGGACAAGGCAGGGACTATCCGCTCTTTATGGTTCACTAGAAGATCGATTCGCTTTTAATGCGACACAGCAACAATATTATATTGAACAACTGAACCAAAAGTGCGAAGAAATCTCTGACTTGAACATCCTGCTCATAGACAAAAATATGGTTTTGGCTGAGTTAAAGGAGACACTTCTTCTCACCCGACAAGAAGTAGTTGATAACTTAGCTACCGACTCTGCACCGTCCACTAGTGCTCCAACAACCAAGAAAGTAGTGCTTTATAAGAATCCGCTTCATAAGAGAAACCCGGCTGTATACGATGATTATATGAGGAATGCCATTAAGCATGTCGATCTTCTTAGGGATATTTTAGACGATCTTTATGCCTTAGATCCCTCAAGTAGCGACTATTATTCGGCTAATGAATATGTTAAGCGAGTTCAATATTGCTTGGCCTATTTGCAATACATAGGTACACCAGGTTCTGCACTACTTAATAATAGGCCCATTGCTGTCACTCCATTTAATAAGACTCCAGGAGCGAAACCGTCATTGGCACAATCAAGTAAGACATCTTTAAAATCTGCTGCTAATGTTCCCAATTTGCCTTCTACAGGATTAAAAGCAACCACTAAGGCTAAAGGATCGTCACTCAAGAAAGATAAGATCAAGCCCGCCACTAGTGGTGCCACAAAGAAGAAAGTAGAAGTCCACACTAGGAATGCTAGTTCAGTTTTAAATAAAACGAATCATGTTAAGACTAAAAGCTCTGCGCCTGTGCAGCAGCCTAAACCATTCGTGAATTCTGATTTAAATTGCTGGAATTGTAATGAATGTATGTTTTCACAGCGTCATGATTTGTGTCTGATTGATCACGTTAATGAAATGAATGCAATTAAGAATGGTCTTGAATGGAAGCCAACGGGTAGAACTCGTGCCCAAGTTGGCTGGCAATGGCGTCCCACTGGTAGGACCTTTACTCTCGATGGTAAAATGTGCCCTTTAACTAGGAATGCATCCATTGAGGATAGGTCTGAGCGTCCTTTAGTTAGGAACACTCGCACTCAAGTAAGGAAACAGCGCCCTTTAATTAGGTCAGCCCCCACTGTAGTGCCTATCAGTGTAGAAATACCTCAGGATTTGAGCCAATTAGAATCTACACCACCAATTAAGAAGAAGAAGGCTAGGAAATCTAAGAAACCTAGAGTTAGCAAATCTAAGATTAATAAATCTGTACCTGCTAATAACAAGGAACACTCAGATTCCGATACCTCTACATTGTCTTTGTGTGGTGATATTTTCAGGTGGTCCAAATCATCCTGTGGTATTTGGACTCCGGTTGTTCAAAACATATGACCGGAAATCGCTCGATGCTCCGAAATTTCGTCAGCAAGTTTCTTGGTACGGTTAAATTTGGGAATGATCATATAGCAAAGATTATGGGGTATGGTGAATATCAGATTGGAAACGTGACGATTTCTAGGGTATACTATGTTGAAGGTCTTGGTCATAACTTATTCTCAGTAGGACAGTTTTGTGATTCCAACCTTGAGGTTGCTTTTCGACAACACACCTGTTTCATCCGCAACTTGGAAGGAAAAGATTTGTTGAAGGGATCTCGTGGTGCAAATCTTTACACTTTGTCCTTACAAGACATGATGGCCGCTTCTCCAGTATGTCTTCTCTCTAAAGCTTCTAAGACCAAGTCATGGTTATGGCATCGCAGATTATCTCATCTTAATTTTGATGCTATTAATCATCTGGCTAAAAACGAGTTAGTTCGTGGTCTTCCCAAGCTTAAATTTCACAAGGATCATTTATGTTCCGCGTGTTCAAGGGGGAAAAGCACCAAGAAATCTTACAAACCCAAAGCTGAAGACACTAATCAAGAAAAACTTCATCTTTTGCATATGGATCTTTGTGGACCGATGAGAACTGAAAGTGTGAGCGGTAAGAAATTCATTCTCGTCATTGTGGATGATTTCTCAAGGTTTACATGGGTTAGATTTCTACGTACAAAGGATGAAGCTCCGAAGGCTATCATCACTTTTCTGAAGTTCATTCAGGTACGTTTGAATACCACTGTCCGCCGTATTCGTACAGACAATGGTACAGAGTTCGTCAACCAGACTCTTCGTGATTATTATGAAGGAGTTGGTATATCACATGAAACATCCGCTGCACGCACTCCACAACAAAACGGTGTCGTTGAAAGACGAAATCGCACACTTATGGAAGCTGCTAGGACCATGCTTATTTATGCGAACGCTCCATTGTTCTTGTGGGCAGAGGCTATTTCTACTGCATGTTTTACCCAAAACCGGTCTATCATTCGGAAACGCCATGGAAAAACACCTTATGAGCTTCTACATGACCGCAAACCCGATGTTTCATTTTTCCATGTGTTTGGTGCTCTGTGTTATCCAAACATCAATAGTGAGAACTTGGGTAAGCTTCAACCAAAAGCCGACATAGGTATTTTCATTGGTTACTCACCGTCCAAAAGAGCATACCGAATCTATAACCGTCGTCTTGGCAAGATTGTAGAAACTATGGACGCTGATTTCGACGAGCTGACAGCGATGGCTTCTGAGCAACACAGCTCTGAACCCGCGCTTCATGAGATGGGACCCGGTGCTATAAGTTCCGGATTAGTTCCCAACAATCCTACTTCTACATCATTTTTACCACCAACTAGGCCTGAGTGGGATAAACTGTTTCAACCGTTGTTTGATGAATTCTTCGATCCCCCGACTGATGAAGTTCCAACACCTGTAGTAATTGCTCCAATACCTGAAGTGGTTGCTCAAGTTAATGAACCTTTATCTAATGCATCTACAATTCACATTGAACCGGATGCACCTTCACCAAGTGATTCTCAAACTTCACCTGAATTATCACCCCTACTTGTGCCTAATGATGTAGAAGAGGATTCCACTGATCACGACTTGGAATATGCTCACTTGCAAGAGCTTCCTTTCTTTGGTGTAGCGATCCCTGAAAACCCTTCAGTCGCCTCTACCTCAGAAGAAGCTCCATCTATTGTTCACTCCAGACCACCTAGGATTGAAAAACATAGCACTAAATGGACAAAAGATCACCCAATTAGGAATGTTATTGGAGATCTAGATCGACCAGTCTCTACTCGCCATCAATTACAAGAGAGTGCACTTTATTGCTACTTTGATGCATTTCTCTCTGAAGTTGAACCCAAAAATTGGCAGCAGGCTATGACCCAATCATCTTGGATCGAAGCTATGCAGGAGGAACTCAATGAATTCAAAAGACTAGAAGTATGGGAATTGGTTCCTCGCCCTGACAAGGTTAACATCCTTACTTTGTTATGGGTTTATAAGGTTAAACTTGATGAGATGGGTTCGGTATTGAAGAATAAGGCAAGATTGGTCGCTAGAGGATATAAACAGGCCTTGGGTATAGACTTTGAGGAATCTTTTGCTCCTGTGGCTAGATTGGAGGCGATTAGACTATTCCTTGCGTTTGCTGCTCATATGAACATGATCGTCTATCAAATGGATGTGAAGACGGCATTTTTGAACGGTGAACTAAGGGAAGAGGTTTATGTTAGTCAACCGGATGGGTTCGTGAGTACAGAGTCTCCTAACCATGTGTACAAGCTTAAGAAGGCTCTCTATGGGTTGAAACAAGCTCCACGCGCGTGGTATGATCTCCTGTCAACATATCTCATTTCGGAAGGCTTCTCCAAAGGCAAAGTGGACCCCACTCTATTCACTCTCAAGGACGGCAACGACATGCTTCTGGTACAAATTTATGTTGATGATATAATTTTTGCTGCCACTAACATAGAATTGTCTAAACAATTTGAGAAGATAATGTCCACACGCTTTCAGATGTCGATGATGGGAAAAATATCATTTTTCTTAGGATTACAGATTTCTCAGAATCCCAGAGGCATCTTTATAAATCAATCCAAATATGCTCTAGAATCACTTAAGAAATATAATTTTGAGAATTGTGACCCCGTCGACACTCCAATGGTTGAGAAAACCAAGTTAGATGAAGATAGGGATGGGATTATTGTCGATCCGAAACTTTACCGTGGAATGATTGGCACCCTTCTCTATCTGACTGCTAGCAGGCCTGATTTGCAATTTGCTGTATGCATGTGTGCCCGGTATCAGGCTCGGCCTACCGAAAAGCACTTACATGTTGTGAAAAGGATCTTTCGGTATCTAAAAGGAACACTTCATCGTGGTCTATGGTATCCGAAAGATTCCTCGATTGCTTTAATATCATACGCAGATGCCGATCATGCTGGATGTCAAGATACGAGGCGTAGCACTTCTGGATCTGTGCAACTTCTAGGAGATAGATTGATCAGTTGGTCTTCAAAAAGGCAGAAAAGCGCTGCAATTTCTAGCACGGAGGCTGAATACATCGCCATGTCCGGTTGTTGTGCTCAAGTCCTTTGGATGAGATCACAATTAACTGACTACGGTCTTGGATTTAACAAAATCCCGATGTATTGTGACAACAAGAGCGCCATTGCCCTTTGCTGCAACTATGTTCAACACTCTCGGGCCAAGCACATAGACATTCGCTACCATTTCATCAAAGAGCAGGTGGAGAACGGAGTGATCGAGCTGTATTTTGTCACTACTGAGTACCAGCTGGCGGATATGTTCACCAAAGCCTTAGATCGAGGACGAATCGAGTTTTTGATCGACAAGCTTGGCATGAAATCATTCACTCCAGCGACACTCAAAGAGTTGGCAGAAGAATCAGCTGAATAGTCGTGGTAAACTATTCAGAGTATCCTTTGGTTGTGATCATGTATATTATCGTAAATATATAAACCACAAAAAGAAAATACAAAAATATAAAACCAAGAAAAACCATAAAAAAAAAAATATAAAACCAAGAAAAACCATAAAAAATATAAAACCAAGAAAAACCATAAAAAATATAAAACCAAGAAAAACCCAAAAATATTTTTCGTTTTAAATCGGGCATGTCTTTTAGTACGGTAATATTTACGGCCTTAGAAATGTCGATTAATATTGACACGGTGCCATAAATAGAGTCCGTATAAAAGTTGTACATTTTTTAAAAACATGCCCATATTGGCTTGTAGTTATTTCTGACTGCAACCCGGTTTTCATATTAAAGTCACGTATTTCCTTGGAAAACGTTGGCTCAGAACGGGAATTAATTTTCTCGGGCGTGATTAACAAGCCAAATCATGCAAAGGGATCAAGGTTACTTTATACCTTGGTCTGACACGAATTTGTGTACGTCTCAGTGCATTAATTTGTTAAAATAAGAGAAATCTTATTGACACCACGAATCAAAATTTTTCAAGAGATAAATTGGAAATGCTTTCATCACTATTTGACTCTTTAAACAATGATTACAGCTCTTTAAATAGAAAACGGGTCATTGTTTAAGGGGGAGAAAATAGTAAAATCATCTTCGTCATTAAAATGGATTTTCCAAAGTGATTGTGAAAATTAAGGGCTTCATGGTAATTGAGTGGTTTTACCTTAGAAAACGACTTGTGTTCGTTCTAAGTGATAGGCATGGCTTTTAGATCTTGAGGATATGCTAATAGATGCGTTTGCTAAGTTGTGTAAGTTAAACAAGTGTTAAGTGAAATGAAAAAAGTAATAGACTAAAAAGGAAAGGAAAGAGAAAATGGAGGGACTAAAGGTAACATTTAATGAAACTTGGCAAAATTGACCTAAGTCAAAAATCAAACACCCCGCCCCTCACTATTATTTCTGAATCACTGTTTATCTAAAAACACTTTGCCGCCATTGTTGAACTTCACACACACGATCTAAACAATCATTCGCTTACTGATTCTTCCTGTTCTTTCGATTAACTAAGGTATATACATCAACATGATTAACTTCTAATCCATAGTTTTTATCATATTATTCTTATCATAGTTTAATCAGATTTAGGGTTTTGCCTTAATTAGGGTTAATTGATAAAGGATTTATGGTGGGTTTTGATAAGAATAGATTAAATGATGTTTATATTGCCTTAGTTTGCCTTAGAAACTCACAAATGCGCTAGATTAATCATCTGAGTTTCGTGTGCAAAAGTTCCGGATGAACATGGGTTAAAAACTTTCGAATGAAGGATTTCTTCTGAAGGACTTCCGAATGAGGAAGTTCCGAATGAAGGACTTCCGAATGAGGAAGTTCCGAATGAAGAACTTCCGAATGAAGGAACTTCCGAATGAAGAACTTCCGAATAAAGGAAGTTCCGAATGAAGAACTTCCGAATGAAGGAAGTTCCGAATGAAGAACTTCCGAATGAAGGAAGTTCCGAATGAAGAACTTCCGAATGAAGGAAGTTCCGAATGAAGAACTTCCGAATGAAGGAAGTTCCGAATGAAGGAATGTTCCGAATGAAGGAAGTTCCGAATGAAGAACTTCCGGATGAAGGAAGTTCCGAATGAAGAACTTCCGGATGAAGAAGTTCCGAATGAGAAGAAGTTCCGAATGAAGAATGTTCCGGATGAAAATGTTCCGAATGAGGAAAAGTTCCGAATGAGTTGTTTGATTGTTATTGTTGGCATGCTATCTATGTACTTGTTGTTTTATCTTATGAAATGTGTTATGCTTAGAAATAAGAATGATATATATCTATCTGTTTTTTTGTGCATCAACCTTTCATGTCTTATCTTAAGCAGATAAAATGACTAATCCAACAGTACAAGCTATCCAAGAATCTAGGGAAGCCGATATTGCTAAAGCTCGAACCCTTAAGTTTATACCCAACAACTATAGGCTGAAGCAAGTTTCTAAATCCACTCACCATGGTTTTAAGGTCGCCATAGCCATTCTTGATAACTCTCATTTTAAGAACGCCCTTAGGAGTACAGCCTCGGTGCCTTATGAGTATATGTTTGAATTTTGGGCAACCAAGGATTTCACTTCGAACAAAATCACCTTCACCATAGACAACAAGCAGCAGACACTCACCGTTTCAGACTTCCGTAAGATGCTTGGTATACGGGATACACCCAAGGGCATGTCTTTCTCAAGGGATCCTACTAAAGATGAACTCGCGGAGTTATTTGACGCACTTGGATGTCCGGAAATACGAGTTGCATCTGAGTTTACCACTGCTAAGGTAGGACAACCCTGGAGAGCTTTGATGGGTATTCTCAGTAAATGCCTTACACCAAAAACAAGCGGACATGATGCTTTGAGAAGTCCGATAATGAACCTCTTCTATGGCATGTACAAAGCTGCGAATTCAGATTATGCTTTGTTGATATGGGAAGAATTCACCTTTCAACTCTTCCACAACAAGAAGCTAAAGACAAACTTCTTTCCTTATCCTCGATTTATTAAGCTTATCATAAATTATTTTATGAAGCTTGATGCTACTATTGATAGGCGAGCAGGAGGTCGCTATCACACTGAAGAAGCTGATGATACTGTAGATCTGAGGCATGAAGGACCGTCTACTGGTGTGATTCCGGGTCCTGTTCCTGATTACCTTCTGTCAGACAAAATCAAAGGTTCTGCAGATTACAAGCTACTGCAGCTTGAAATCGAAAGGCTGAAAGCAAGCCTTCAAACTGGAGAAGACTCATCCACAACTGTTAAGAGTAAAGGTAAACGCAAACAACCAGCTGCGTTACCTGAACCCGAACCAAAGAAGAAGAAGTCAGAGGGTAAGAAGGGAAAGGGTAAGGATTTGATGCGTCTACGTGATGAAGCAGATATTGTTGATCCTACTCTTGGTAAAACCGAGCAACAACTGATGAAGATTGCTATTCAAAGGAGTAGGAAAGATACAGGCGGTAGTGGTTCAGGTGCGAGGGTAGATATCGAGGATGAGTACGAGGAACCGCATGATGTTGATGAGTTTGGGTCACCTGAAAACTATTCTACTTCGAAGGAGCCATCAATCCCTACTTCAACAAGTGTGGAAAAGGAACCTGTTGCTTCTACGATCATGGTGACAACTCAACCTTTGGCAACTCTACCACCACCAATCCAACCCTTAATAACCCGACCAACCCGACCGGCTTCCACACCAGTTCTTCCACCACCCATAATCCCTACCCTTAGTACAGCAGTTACAACCGAGCCTATTCCATCAACATCTGCAACATCTGCAACTTCTGCAATGGCAGCAATAGTGTTGGGCGAGATGTTGGATAAACATACGGATGCTCAAAAGAGAGAAATGAATGAACTTCGCCAAGAGTTAAATAGAAGAGCTCAACGTGAAGAAGCATCAAGGAAAGCTCAAGAAGAGTTGATTGCCAAGTTCGCTGCAGACTTGGAAGCTACACGAAAGGCTCATGCAGAGGAAATTGCTCAGGTTAAGCAGGCTGAGGCTAATAAACATGCTGCACGCATTACCAGACTTCAAGCAATGAGGGATAAATATAAGGAACAAAAAGAAGCACTCGAAGTATCTGTGAAAGAAAGAGTGCAAGAATCCGTTGAATCCTTAATGCCAAAGCTTCGTGACGAGTTGAAGACACTTGCTGCTGACAACTTGATGGTCAAATCATCCAACCCTTCCGAAGCCGCCTATAAGATTGCTTATGACCTGACGGATTTTGAATTGAAGAAGATCCTTAAGGCTCGAATGGTGGAACTTGGGTCGCATGATAAATCGAGGATTCAACGGGCTCTATTTAAATCCCTGAATGATGCTATCATGGAGGATGATAGATTATTCAAAATGTTTGGCAGTGTGGTACCATATCACATCTTACCTGAGGAAGAAAGGGAAGAGAGTGAAGAAGAGGGTACGGGTGAAGAAGAGGAAGAAGAAGAAGAGGAAGGTGAAAAGGAGAAAGACGATGAAGAAGGTGGTGATGATGATGAGGATGATGAGGATGATGACGAGGATGAAGATGATGATGATGGCGATGATGGTGGTGATGAGAATCAGGAGAGTGCAAGGGGTAGTAACGGGGACGACGATCAGGATGATGATGGGGGTGAACAACCACAGGGGGACAAGGTTACCAGCTCCAAGAAGACTGCTACAAAGACTGGAACCAAGTCCACAAAAGATGCAGCACCGAAGGACAAATCGACATCCTCGGAATCAAGACGAACTAAGTGGCGCCACGATGTGAATGCCACTACAGCGTCTTCGGCTCCTGGTATCTCTATCGCTGTGTCTGTACCTATTACAACTAACCCCATTAGTTCTGCTGTTGTTCCTCCTGTGATTGCAGAATCAGTGACAGAACCCGAAGCTGCACAACACTCTCCAGTTCAAGACACTGCTGAAATGCCTGAAACTGAACCAGTAGATGTTCGCACTTCCACTCCTCAACAACAGGTTCAACAATCTACGGTTCCTGAACCAAGCATTCGTGCCTGGGAAGACACGTTGGAGATAGACGAGTCTGCACCACCACAAGCTTGGATCACGGCAGCAGCTCAATATGATCCGATCACAGATGCTGACAAAGATGTGCTGTATCTACGTATCCGAAGTCCGATTGACTTATGTGCATTTCTTGCTCATGAGTATAAGACTTCGGTTACTCCATCCTTGGTCAAGAAAGCGATGAAAGATAAAAGAATGCGTGCCAAAACCCGATTACCCCGAATGGAGTTCGAGTATTATGCCGATGAGATCATAAAGGCTTTGAAAACCGTTCAAAGGCCAGGACTTCATGAATCAGACAGAGCTCCACCTCCAATGGATCCTGCTCAAGATAATCAGATTGCTCTTGACTTCTTCGTCACCAACGATCTTGAGTATCTACTGAAGGGATCATCAAAGTATGCAACATCCCTGACTTTGCTGAAAGCTGCCAACTGGGGGACAATACCCTTCATCGAGGAAAAGGTAAATCGACTCTGGGTCCCTAAAATGAATCGTAATTATGATATGTATGCTGTCATAGGTGCATCTCATTGGGACGAAAGAGTCCGAAGGGCGTACAGGGGTTGCTGCTTGGTCAAATCTGGAAGCAATGTTAGATCCGATATCCGTATCTCCAGCATTTTAGGGTTGAAAACAGAAGCCAAGAACGGCTATTATCATGTGACGGAGATTCGGTTGAAAAGGGAGGATGACCGGGAATACAAAATCCAGCAAGGAGATTTTTCCATCATTCGCCTGGAGGATATCGAAGATATGCTGCTTCTAATGACCCGAGATCAACTTACTCACATTCCTCGTGAAGACCTGATTGCTCTAAATACAGCACTTCGTATGTTTACACGAAGCGTTGTCATCAAGTCACGAGTGGAAGATCTTCAGTTGGGAGTCGAAAGCTATCAGAGGAGGCTCAATTTAACTCGCCCTGTGAATCAAGTGCTACCTCAACATGTAGAAAGATGTCCCTACACCGGCATTTCTGTCCCGAATTCTGGAATTTTCTACTTGAACAGTCGAGGTTTGATGAAGTTTATGAGGGTGGGGGAGCTCCACAAGTATAGCGATGGCACTCTTATACAAGTCAGAGATAAGTTGGAGCATCTGAACTCGGGAGGGACTTTGCCAGAGATGACGGAGGATTGGCATCCGGGTTACCGGCAGATGGCAAAGTATGTGATCAAAAAGATCGATCAAAAGCTCCGGGAACGTAGATTGATGAGGAGCTTGGAAAGATTCGTGGGTGGAAGACCGTATTTAGTGCACCACAAGCTACTGCAACGATCCATCTGATGGGTCGTACATCTCAGGTCACTTTATATTGGTTTTCAATTGTGAATATGTAAATTTGTGAATAATGTGCTTGAATGGCTTGGTGTAGTGTTAAGGTATGATAATTTTTCAAGAATTTCTCACGAGATTCTAAATCTTTCAAAATATATCATACTAAAGCACTACAACTATCCCTTATTAACTTAAGGGGGAGCAATAACTTGTTCTATGGCCAAACTTTGATTTCATTTTTACCCAAAGACCGGTTAATCCATTCAATATCCCAAATATTAATGGTTAACATTTTGGATAAGGGGAGAAAATGGGATTAAGGAGACGTAAGTGTTACTTGGCTAAAATGAAAAAGACTTAATGATAATCCAACTTAATATGTGTTAAGCACGTGTTAAGGGGGAGCGTTTTTGATGATCAAAACACCTAAGGTACAAAACTTTTGATTTTAATATCACAAGTACCTTAGGTGATTTTCAATGATGTTTTCATGGTGGCAATTCCTTCCCAAAACACGCTTAATTCACGACGGATGTGGTGACAAAAGGGTGGTAGGAATAGGTTTAGTCCAATGATTCATCAGAGCCGATGGAATCTTCCCAAGGACAATTCCCTAGTTAGAATTAGAAGTCCTAGGAAAGATGGAGAAAGAATGTGAACGTAGCTGAATGCCGACCAAGTACTTAAGCTAGCACTGGAACAATCACAACAAGGTGCTAGTGATGACGTATTGGTAAGCATTGAAGGGGTTGAAGAATGAAAAAGAAATGTAAAGATAAAGGGTGTAAAGAAAGAAGCCCTCCTTACAACTTTAGGCAGAAACCGGGTCAATACATATGCTATTGAGGTCATTTTTGTTAATGATTCTCGGTATTGAAGAAAGACATCATGGACCCAGTGATGCAATGCACAACCCTTCCCCAGCTAACTCAAATATCTCTCAAAAGGTATTTGTTTTAATCACACGGAGATCAACACGTTATCTATTGGTTTATTCACTTCGAATAAACTGGTATTGAAAAGGTGGCACTCCTCTCCAGCCATCGCTCACTAAATCAAAACGCACAATCGAGTCTAGAGCCAAGAGATCATCAAAAGTCTCATTAGGACACTTTCCATTTATTCCTTGCTTTCTCACACACTGTGAAAAGTAAGAGATTTTCATGAGTCCTACGCAATATTCTTGTAATATTGCCAGAACATCCGAGTAATACGTAAGTATTACAATGAAGATGGAAATCCTGCTTGAGCCAACATCAAACAAGCTCATGGTAGGTTACACGTGCGGTTCTTTTAGAACCAATCTTGTGAAAAACTGGAAGGTAACAGTGGTTTAATTCTTAATTGAACTTAAACTCGTTCCAGGCCTCTTCGCATTATCATATGATCTTGCCAGAACACTCAGAGTGACTCTTTATTGACCACAGTGACGAGTGGAAATCCTTCTAGTGTCAACATCAAACAGCACTTGGTAGGTAACGTGCAAGATTCTTTATGAATCGAGCTCGTGACAACTGGAAAGCAACGATGGTGAAAATCTTAATTGAAATTCACTTGTTCCAGGTTTCATGAATTGACGGCTTTTAAATCACAAGGATAATTTATCCAAGTGATTCACTCTTTATGTTCGCAGTCAGCTTTGGACGGTCGAATAAAGAGAACGGGTTTACCCGCGAAATCCTGTCAGGAAGTTACTTAATTGAAACTATCCGTCACGGGTACGATATCTAATATCGTCCAACGGTCTTCACCGACCGGAGGTAAAATGCTACCGAATTAGAATAAAATGTTCAAAGCCATTTTATTCGTGTCGTTGCTGTGTGCCTGCTAAAGACGGTGGCGTTGCTGAGTACCTGTTGAAGACGGTGGCGTTGCTGTGTACCAGTGAAGACGGTGGTGTTGCGGTGTACCTGTGAAAGTCGTTCCCACATGCTTATGTCTTTTGCAACAAAAATTCAAGAAAGTACAAGATGAAGTCTTCCGCTGTACCAAACTCTGAAGCTTTCGAGAATTCAACAAAAAGACATAAGTGTGTGGAACATGAAGTCACGAGGAGGCAAAGTTCACAAGAAAGGCAAAGATCGCACGTGAAAGGCCAAAGAACAATGCTTTTAAGTCAAAGCCAAAAAGATCAAATCAACATATTCACAACAAAAGAAAGAAAAGAAGAAAAGACTACGAGCTAAAGAACGAAGACTTAGTATAGTATGCTAGGTTTAGAACTTTGTAACGTGGAGTGACCTCCCTTAGGGGGAGATTGTTAGAAATACGTTTTAACGTATATTAGAAGTATCGGTCACTCCACAATATGATTTATGTTGTAATAGCTCGTAGTTAGTATTTAGTTATTATTTGCTTATTAACTTAAGTAAGAACCGGTCCATGGGCTTGTCATGGACCGGCCCAAGTCCACTTATGACTTGGAACTATAAATACCCCTTTCCACTAAGGAAAGGGGTTGGTTGTTATCATTTCTTAATTTCCACTTAATAAAATTGACATAGTTTCTCTCACTTTCTCTCTCTAACTTTCTCTCTCTAGAAATTAACAAACCCCTTCATAGATTCATTGATTATCAATATTCTACATTATATCATACTTTATTGTCAACCTAATGAAATTATTTAGATTAATTTATAATTTCTAACAATGATTCAAAATAACTTGGAAAAAAAAACTGATTTTTCTAATGGTAACGATAAACCTGAGGTTTTAACAATAATTTCATGCAGTCATCCAAAAGTTCTTAAGCCGATCAGGATAACTATTTTGAACTGTTCTACTTTTACTTTGAAGTCCTGATCAAGAAAAAGATTTGACAACTGTTTACCCATTCATTTTATATAGAGTTTGATTTTTAAATCACTACATCTGGTAAAATTTTCTTTTAATTAAGAAAATATTTAAACTAAGTTTTTAAAGTAATCCCAAAATGCTAGACAACTGATTGAGACAACTTGTATTTTAAATGATCATATGTTATTCATTTTCTTTTCCCTTCTATTTCACTTGTGACTGGATTATTACGTTTTAAGATTGTCACGTTTTACAGTTGCACGATTTGCGACCCCTTGTTGATTTACAATCTTGGTTCATTTTATCGCACTTTGCCTGTTTAAGCGATTCTTGTGTTCATTCTTCTTAGTTTATCGCACGTATTTCCAACAACTCTATCTCTCAATGTATCTCCGTATTGAAAGATCGTTATCCTAATCCAAGACTGAAAAGTTATACGAAAAGGAGTTAAGAAACTGAAGCATAGTGAATTCTAACCGTTAAGATTCGTCATGGTACGGAAGTTTACCTGGGATGCAATGAATTTTGTTCTACACTTTGTACCTCCTCTGGTTTGCATCTTCTACTATTTTCAGGAGAACTCTGGGGACCAGAGTTCCTTTAGGGGGGAAGACTGTGAGAACCCGTATTTTCCCAGCATTATTTTATTCTTTTATTTCGTGCTTTTTGAATTTTCCAACGTATTACGTTTTCTTGTATTCTTATATGTAAATCCTGAGATTCTTAAATTTTAATACATTATACTTTTTAAGTATTTTTCTGTTCATTGACAATACTTTGTATGGAATTATAAAAATTTTATTTTATTTTTCCATATTTAATTTAGATCAAAGTTTTTGATTTAAAATTCACCCGCGTGCGTTTTACAACGAGTTTATTCTAAATCAATGTACAACGAGAATTCCTAGTGATCGCGATACCGACGGATGCCCAAAAGTTTACGTTTATTTATCGATTGTTTCGTTAATTAATATTTTCGATGATGTCGTTTTAATTACGTATTAAGTGTGTCGGGAAATCGTATAATCATTTTTATGATGCATTGTAACTTTTGAAAAGTATTTTTACGAACCCGAGCCCCGTAAATATTTTCAATATTTACCAATAACTATTTTCTACCCTTTAAAACTATTAATTGTTTTTAAGTCCACAAGTTTCAAGCTTGGCAAATCTAGCCCTTCCACTTAACCACCATATATAAACTAATTTACTTCCACTTTCACACACATATAACCATTTTTATATAAAAATCACACACACACCACCCTCCTTCTTCTTTCTTTGCCACCACTCCCCACCACATAAACACCACAAAACACCATCATCCACCATGATTTAATCAAAACTAAATTTAGACCCATTCCTAAAATTTTCTTGCCATTCTTTTGATACTAAAATCACCCACATGCATCAAAATTTCAAGAACTTTTGATTTCATGATTGTATGATGATTTAATCATCTTGCATATGTTATATTTGGTAAGATTATCATGTTTTGATCCTTAAAAGTCTTGTTTTTAATCTTTGATTTTTGTTATATTTTTCATACAAGTGTTTTTAGGAGTGTTTGGTTGATGGGTATGATAGTATAGTGATCCTAGGGGTATGGGAATGATTGGTTTTGAGTGAAAAATAGATTTGTCATGTTTTCTAAAAAGCTAATTTGGGACAGCAGCCTTAAACAGTATGTTTCGTAGGTTTAAGGTCTGTGAAAGACTGAGATTATTTGAAATTGTTGTAGAGTTTTTCGAGACGCTCGTTTCGGTATAAGATAGAGCTTATAACTCATTACGAGTCAAAAGTTATGCTAGTTTTAGTTTTCGTGTATCGGGAGACGCAAGTCGGCACAATCCGAAATTTTGGCTGATTTTGGGTCGACTCTCGGGGACTTTAGGCTTGGTTAGATAGTTGATACTACTGATTTTCAAAGTTTACAAACTGAGTTTGATGAGTCTAGTAGTGGTTTCAAAAGACGGATTGTCGGGTTAGTACTTTTAAAGTGGTCCAAACGGTTTTACAAAACAAGTGTACAAATCTGTCCTAAAATTTAGAGTCGAGTAAAGCGTCGAGCTGATGGATTTTAAAGTGTGAACTTTGGCTCAAATTTTGGTGAGGTCTTATACAGGTTATTAGTGACCTTGACACCAATTTTCATGTAAAACGGACAAGTCTAGATAGGGTAGATCGGTGTGTACATTCGGGGTGTACTTGCTGATTTTTATTTTGGACACGTAGTTCAATGCTTGTGTTGCGTGAGTTTGAGTGTTCACCATCGGACATGGTGACTTACTCAAGTGCTTAGTCATTATATAAGTGACTTAGCTACTGGTCCAAATAAGGGTAAAGGATAGTTTGACTTGCGTTGACTTGGCGTCGTATGACGAGTCATTTTCAAGTGTTCAAGTGTTTTAACGAGTAACGTTGGATAAATGGGTAGTATGAATTCATTTGATTCGTGTCAATGGTTTTGAAACGTATATACTTTGAAAACATTTGAGTCATGTTATATTTGGTATATATATCGATATTGAGTTCGAGTCTTAACGCGCGCCTTATTGTGATAGGTTGCGGTTTTCGTGTTTTCCCCGGGCATCCATATCGTCGGTGATCGTCTCACTACATTGTTTCTACTCAATTGCTGAGTACCGTGATTGACTTAACACGTGGCTTAGGGCCACGAAATTTCTAAGGATCAAGGAGGAGGAATTGTTTAATTTGCGTGTTTGGATTAATTCCTACTTGTTATCAAGGTATAGTCACTCCTACCATTTTAGTTTTGATGTTACTAGTACTTTGATTCTTTTTATTCATGAATTTTGAATTCCTTGGGTGAAACCCACTGAGATTATAGATACTTAAGGCATATTAGGACTTAGGACACTTGCGTGGCGATTTGGTATAGCCTAAGTGTTGCTTGATTGAGGTTAGGTAGCTAAATGGAGTTGTTTTTGTAGTATGGAAATCACCACAAAAACAAACAGGTCATGGCAAAATTTTCTTAAACATATGACCTTATTTTTATTTGAAAAATGGATACCCACTGATGTGATTAGTATGTGTTGAGTTGGATGGAAACGGCAAGTGTCCGGATGAGTCCGAAACGGTCGTTTTACTAAACTAGGTCAAATCTGAATGTTATGCTTAAAACGTGGGTAAATTGACTTGGGTAAAAAGGATTAATTTATGATTTTATGACTTTTTACAGTAGCTACAAATATAATAAAACTTCTCTTTTTGGTTTCGTGTCAAAATCTTTTACCGATTGGGATTTATGCTTAATCTACCGTAAGGTACGAAAGACGTTTACAACTTTCTGTTTTGATAGTCTGTCACTAAAAGTGCATTTCCCGTTGATTGAAAATAGTTCTAGGGCTGTTCTTTCCCAACTTTTAAAGGTAAGAGAAATACCTATACATGTCAAGAAATTTCACCTCCTGTACAATTATAGATTTTTAGATATGACCAAATCTTCACAGCCTTTTTCAGAAAACTGAATGCAGTCCCTTGTTTTGGTTTTTCAAACCGAGTCTTAAACGTGTTCGGAACCCACACATAAATGCTTGGACCATCATACAAGGTTGATATTAGGTTATTACAGTAGGTTCAAGGTGTTGGGTCAAAATTTTAACTTAAGCTTAGGTCTCGCCATCGCACGCAAGTTACCTAGTCATACTATGTCCCACCACTTCTAAAACGTTATTGCTTCATTGAACGCATTCTTATTACGCGTCACCATTGCATAGGTCCGTGAAGACTTCTTTTTGCTCAGCCCCTTTTACCTTGTGATTACTTACTAAAGGTGAGTTCATAGCCCCTTTTTACTTGAACAATGTTTCTAAATGCGGGGTGAGATTTTACATGGTGGAACACACCCATTTAAAACTGTATACTATCCAGAACTTGTATGCTATTCAGACTTGTATGCTTTCCAACAGTTTTCATTGATATTATTGCTTATAGTTAATAGCCTTAAGTTTCCTCTCTTGATCATGAACCGTTAATTGTCCCGTATGCTTTGCGCTAAGCGCGAATGTTGTGGGTGGATCCATCGGGATTGACAATCCCCGTCCCGATTACATTGACGCACTTACATTTGTTTATACTTGAGTATTTAGGCTGAATACTCCCTAGAGGAACTTACTTTGAGTTAAGATTCGGTTCATGAACTAAAACAGCAATAATATTGGTTTCAGACTATGGTTAATGATCATAACCATTTTCTCTATTTACTTGTTTTACAAATGAATGCTTGTGTTCCACACCTTTATTGCTAAACCTATGAATTTCACTCAACTTTGTGTTGACGATTTTACATGTTTAATCTCAGGTATTATTACTTAGCTTTGCTTGGATGGGAGCCCGCAGGATATTATCGCAGCTTGGAGATTTCTGTGATGTTTTTAAAAGACTGGTTTTAGTATAAACTGTCAGAAATTTATTATATCTTTTGGGCAACTTTATGTTATAAATCATGATGAAATAATATATCTTTCCGCATATAAAACTCTGGGACCTATGTTTAAAACTCTGATCATTTATGACGTGATATATATGCTTTTATTACGTCAGCTTTGTGTCAACTGTAATTCATTGTTTCTTGTACTATGACGTGTTACCCCCTCGTTGCCTAGTTGTTCCATGTCAGATTTTGGGGGTCTCACAATTGGGCAAAGAAGCAATATAAGCACAAACAGTATCCAAATCCAATCCAGCAGGTTTAACTCTTGGTGAGTCACTTTTGAGTGTGTCGACGTCTGAAAAGGAGACGTTGACAGGACATGTTCCAGCGCTGACACATGATGATCCAGTAACTAGATGCATGTAGGAGTCCTTCTGATTGAATTGACCTTCACTATGGGAAAAGAAAGCCATGTTACTGTTGGTGGACTTACCTCCATGCTGTAAAAGAGTTTCATCTTCCAACAGCCTCAGTTTGTTGTAGATATCATCAAACGTGGAACTTTTGTGAGTATTATTGGCAAGAATAGATCTTGCCTAAATCTTCCACGCCTCACCAAGACTTTTAAGAAAAGTAGCATTGATGTCAACATCACCAAGTTGTGTCCCCATGAAGGACAATTTGCTTGTAATATCAAGCAATCTGCTTCTCACACTACTGAGCTTTTCATTAGGTTGAGCCTTGAAGACAACATAATCATGCATGAGTTGCTTCTTCTTTTCTTCCTTAGTATCTTCATTGCCACCATATGTAAATTCAAGAGCTTCCCAAAGGTCCTTAGTAGATTCATAACCTCTGTATTTATGCTGGTTCTCTTGTCCCAAAGAGAGTTTCAGAATATTTAGGGTTTTCATATCAACCCTTTTCTTTGCTATGTCTTCAGCAGACACAGCTCTACCATCATCAGGTTTTTCCTTCTTGTCTGCTTCTGAACATCCAGCAACAGCTGTTCTTGCAGCAATGGCTTTAGCAATATTTTGAGCCTTATTGAATGTGTTTCCATATTCAATAATTTCCCAGAGTGTGTAGTCATAGATCCCTAGATATTGCTCAAAGTTGAATTTCAACAATTCAAAGTTGGTTGCATCAAGCATAGGAATCTTGATGTTTGGTAAGGGTGAGAAGGAGGAGGTTTGAAGGTCTACGTAATTAATGGCCTATTCTATGTAATGGATTTGGTGGATTTAGATGGTTGATTGATAGATTAATAAAGAAGAAATGAAGGAATTAGATGAAGGATTAGAGAGAGAAAGGAGAGAAGTGAGAGAGTTGTAGAGAGAGAAAGTAAAATGGAAAATATGATTAAGTGGAAAATGAGAATCAACAACCCCCTCCTAACATGCTAGGAGGGGTTATATATATAGCCCACCCTACATGTGGGCTATATGGACTATACAATAATTAAATAGATCACGAGCCCATTACATAATTATCGTTGGAGCGACCGATCCTTCATAAATACGTAAAAACGTATTTCTAACAATCTCCCCCTAAGGGAGGTCGCTCCAAGAAACAAAGTTCTACATAGTCTATAACTCGTGATCTATGCTAACTAAGATGTGACCGAGACTTTATTGGGAAAAACGTATTTCCAACAATCTCCCCCTAAGGGAGGTCACATCTTTTTACAAAATCTTAAACCTAGCATCTATGCTTGAGTCTTCGATCTTGTTCTTGTGAATATGCTTGATGTGATCTTTGACTTTAGTCTTGAGCATGTTTCCTTGCCTTGACCTTGTGCATGCATCACTTGTGAAATTTGCCTCTTTGTGACTTCATGTTCCACATACTTATACCTTTAAATTCTTGAAAGCTTCAGAGTTTGATACAGCGGAAGACTTGACCTTCAGGCTTTCTTGAATTTGTTGAAGTACTAATTGTATGTAGTATAAGCATGTGGTGACGACTTCTTCTGGATTGTACACCGCAATGCCACCTTCTTGTTACGCTGCATAAGACAGTTAGCAACAAAACAATATACACGGATGAAATGGCCTTGAACATTTCATTCTAATTCGGTAGCAATTTACCTCCGGTCGGTGAAGACCGTTGGACGATATTAAATATCGTACTTGTGGCAGGTAGTTTCAATAAAGAACCTCCTTGACAAGATTTCGCGGGTAAACCCGTTCTCTTTACTCGACCGTCCAAAGCTGACTGCGAACGTAAAGAGTGAATCATTTGGATAATATTATCCGCATGATTTGAAGCCGTCAATTCATGTTCCTGGAACAAGTGAAGTTCAATTAAGAACCGCACCATCGTTGCTTTCCAGTTGTCACTAGCTTGATTCATATAGAATCTTGCAAGTTACCTACCAAGTGCTGTTTGATGTTAACACTAGAAGGATTTCCACTCGTCACTGTGATCAATAAAGAGTCACTCTGAGTGTTCTGGCAAGATCATATGATAATGCGAAGAGGCCTGGAACGAGTTTAAATTCATTTAAGAATTAAACCACTGTTGCTTTCCAGTTATCACAAGTTTGATTCATAAAGAACCGCACAAGTCACCTACCATGAGCTTTTTGATATTCGCTCAAGAAGGATTTCCATCTTCATTGTAAATACTTCGTATTACTCGGATGTTCAGGCAAGATCATGAAGATTTTGCGTAGGACTCTTAAGATCTTTCTTACTTTTCACAGTGTGTGAAGAAGCAAGGAATAATGAAAGTGTGTCATAATGAGATATTTGATGATCTCAAATGGCTCTAGACTCGATTGTGCATTTTGGATTTTAGTGATCGGAGGCTGGAGAGGAGTGCCACCTTTTCAATACCAGTCTATTCGGAGTGAATAAACCAATAGATAACGTGTTGATCTCCGTGTGATTAAAACAAATACCTTTTGAGAGATATTTGAGTTAGCTGGGAAGGGTTGTGCATTGCATCACTGGGTCCATGACGTCTTTCTTCAATATCGAGAATCATTAGCAAAAATGACCTCAATAGCATATGTATTGACCCGGTTTCTGCCTAAAGTTGTAAGGAGGGCTTCTTTCTTTACACCCTTTATCTTTACAATTCTTTTTCATTCTTCAACCCCTTCAATGCTTACCAATACGTCATCACTAGCACCTTGTTGTGATTGTTCCAGTGCTAACTTAAGTACTTGGTCGGCATTCAGCTACGTTCACAATCTTTCTCCATCTTTCCTAAGGACTACTATTTCTAGCTATGGAATGTCCTTGGGAAGATTCCTCCGGTTCTAGAGAAATCATTGGACTTTAACCTATCCTACCATCCTTATGTCACCACAATCGTCACCGTCGTGAATAGAGATGTTTTGGGTAAGTATATGTCACCATGAAATCCATTTTGAAGTGCAAATCCATTTTGCTCCCCCTTAACATATGCTACGATATTCGAAAACATTTCGCACATGTCGGGATGAGCTAACACGTTAAGTCAAACCATTTGTGATTGATCATATCCCATATTAAATCACATTTTCTCCCCCATATTAAAAATATTAACCCAATCGATGTTTTTAATATCAATTGATTTAATAGCCTTTTAAGAAAATTTGGGAAGAAAAATGCAAATCCAATTATCTTCATGAGTTACACAAGCTCCCCCTCAAATTAATGAGGGTGTACTTGAAACGTAAATTAAATACCTTTTAAACACAAGTGTAAGGTATTTATTACGTGCAAAGATCATATATAATAATGAATTCACAAGATTAGCAATGTACGAGGTTGGACCTGAATAATGGAGAACAGCATATGAAAGAAGCACATGGTTCTTGTTCACGAATGTTGGTCACCTCGTCACGTCCCCGAGAAAATTAATTCTCGTTGTAGAGTCAAAGCTTTCCGGTGAAATGCTTGACTTGATTATGAAAAACGGGTTGCTATCTGAAATAATAGCAAACCATTTTGAGCATGTTTTAAAAATTTGAACTTCTGCTCGAACTTTATTTACAACCCCGTGTCATTATTGAATGACATTTCTAGGTTCGTAAATATTATCGATTCCAGAAGACATGCTCTTTTTATCAAAACATGTTTGAACACACAATTTTGAAAGATTTAGAAAAACCTTTTGAGAAATTCTCGAAAAATTGTGTTCAAAGTTTTGAAAATCAATTACTTGAGCTTAAGATGTTGAATATCTTAAAAGCGAGCTCAAGTCCGAGAAGTAGTAAACTTCCCGTTGTTAAGGATAAGTTACCATCGGCGATAAACTTTCCTTTTATCTGAAGGACGAGTCCTAAGCTGACATTTACTTAGAAGTCGTGTTCATGAGCTTGAAAACTTTGACTGTTTTAACGGAAAGCTCATGACCGAGAAAGGTTAATTTCTCGTTATGAGGAAAAGTTCTCTTATTTAAAAGATACACTTTCCTTTCTGAGCTTAAAACTTCGAATGTTTTAAGACAAGCTCATGACCGAGAAAATTGAATTTCTCGTTATGAGGATAAGTTTATCATTAATGATAAACTTTCCTTTATTTGAAGTTCGAGTTACAGTCTGACATTTAACTGTAAGTCATGTACACGAGCTTAAAACCTTTGAATGGTTTTAATGTAAGCTCGTGTCCGAGAAAATTTAATTTCTCGTTGTAAGGATAAGTTTATCACCGGCGATAAACTTTCCTTTCTTTGATGCACGGGTTACCATCTGATATTTAATGATAAACCATATACACGAGCTTAAAACCTTTGAATGGTTTTTAGGGTAAGCTCGTGTCCAAGAAAACTTAATTTCTTGTTAAGAGGGTAAGTTATCGTTGTGTAGATAAACTTCCCTGTCTCTGAAGTCCGGGTCGTCGTCTGTCATTTAACGAGGAGCCATTGTGCATGAGCTTAAAAACTTGGAATGTTTTTTATATAAGCTCATGCCCGAGAAAAATGAATTTCTCGTTTTTAGGATAAGTCATCATCGGGATGAACTTTCCTTTCTTTGAGGATCGAGTTACAGTCTGTTATGTGACTGTAAGTCCTTGTATGCAGCTTAACCATGAATCCCCTGAGACATTTGTTTCTCTGATATCTGCTTCTTCAGCAACCAAACTCTAAGAGTGTCCTTAGTTGAACGGTACATAACGATTGGACCGCTTCGTTCTTTTGGAACATCAACTTTGGTACCTGCATTCTCATTAGGAATTTGTATACTTTTGCATGGGTTAGAGATATCTATTCTTGAAGCACGTGGGGGTTCACAGTTGGCTTTACTTGTGTCAGAGGTGGCCTGAGGGGATGATTCACTTGTCTTAGTTGGCAAACGTTTCCTTTTATAGAAAATCTTAAGTTCGGGCTTAAGTGATGTATCATCCTTTGCAATTTCCTCCCTAGTAGTCTTCGTAGAATCAGAGACTATCCTAGTTAAAGGGCACTCGTTTCCTACAAGAGTAAAAGTTCTACCGGTGGGGCGCCAAACTTTACCAAAGGGTTTGATTTTAGCTATCCACTGGGACTTAATTCTAGCACGGGAGTTTACCTCATCAAGTAATTTCTTGACACAAGCATCATGATTTGCCGTAAAGACACATTTTCTACATGTTTTACAAGTAGCATATTTAATGTCTGAATAATTCCTAGATGATTGATCGATGCTCCTAGAAGATGGCATGCTACGGTTAGCAGTGTTGGGTAATCTAGAAGGCATCTGACTAGGTTGGACATTGTTATCTCTTGCATGTGTCTTTTGCTTAGCTTCCCCAAGACCAGATTTATGGCAAACGTCATTTGAACTAGTTCTAGACGTGGTCTTGGTATCTTTAGGGAAACTAGAGGCAATCATATGATTTGGTCTTGCTAAAGCTGGAGTGATCACATTGGGCCTAGTAGCTGGAGTGACTGGTCTAATAAGATGAACCAAATCAACTTGGGAGGCAAACCGCGGTCTCGAGGATTGTGGTCGCTCGGATCTAAATGCAGTAGGTTGTCTGACAATCGGTTGTCTAACGAACTGATTTGTAGGCGGTTTCCCCAAGATTGATGGTTTTTCAAGCTTAGTGTCCACACTAGGTCCTTTACTTTTCCTTAACTCGTTTTTCAACGCAGCTATAGCAAAAACCTTTTCCTGTAATTGGGCCTTTAATGTTTCATTTTCTTTGAGCACGTTATCTTGGGATGCCAACTTAGATTCAAGCAGTTGAATTTGTTTCAAAAGATTCTCTTTTTCAGCTTTAGAATCTAGAACAGTTTGATCCAATTTTCTTTCAAGAACAACGTTTGACTTTTCAAGTTTTTCAAAGTATGTTTCAAATTTGACCGTTTTCTTAGAAAATTCAAGTTTGGCATCCTCAAGATCTTTTGATTGTTGAGCTACAATTGTTTCGAGCTCTCTAATCTTGAAATCAGAAGCAATCAATGAAGCAGTTATAGGATAATTATCATGATATTTAGCATTCTGAACAATCTCTCCCCCATTATGACTTACATCGGGTGAATCAGAAGTGGTATTGCTATCACTCGTTTCCATCCCATGTTTGTCATAATTAGGTGCAGAATCCTCAAGATGCGGTATATCATCAGCATATACATCATAAACCACTTTATATTGTACCATGTTTGCAGGCTCTGCGTCATAAATGGGTAAGGTGTCATCATGAGAAATCTCGTGAATATTCCCTGACGTGCCACTGGCATCATGTTGTCCTCCTGATTCCGTGCTCTTGGCATTGATAGGTTCCAAGTTTTCAACAGTATGACCATTCTCCTCTTGCATCTGCGGCATTGATTCTTGTACTCCATTATCATACGTTTGCTGAAGTCGAGATCTTTCATAAATCGAAGACGAGACCGAAGTCATGAGTTTCAATATTGTATCACGAAAAACTCGAAGCTCGGTATGCGTATCTCGAAGAAATGATTGGCAAAGCATCGAACTTTCAGACTTGATGATATTAACTTGGAGGAAAGGCGTGAGTTGTGTCACAAGATCCTTATAAGCAAGTGCCGATGCAGAGTGATTAAAGTTTCCATGGTTGAGTTGCTCGGCGAGTTGGGTCAAAGTGGTAAAAATTGAGTCGAAGAATATATGACGATCTTGTCCAAAGATTGTCAAAAATTCGCTCCCTCCTTGAAGGCGTGAAAGAATGACTAGATGATATTGAAGCATTTGAAATGAATTTATACCACTTTCTTTAGCTTTGTCGTGCATTCGATGCAAGTCTCCCTTTTTAAGTGTCGAATTTAACGAGTCCATTGAAAGTCGAGGAAATTCGATTTGACTCAAAAGATGTTGTCGGCTGAAACGATTATGAATTAAACCGGATACTAATATGTCTAATTTAAACTCGGCTCATAGCAAAAATAAATTCCGTCAAAAATTTGTCACGGTAACTTTAAAAAATACCCGCCTTAACACGATTTGCCAAAAAATAAGGAAACTTTTAAAAATTAACTTTTTTAAAAAAATAAAATAAAAAATAAACTTAATCTAAAAATTATTATGTTACTAAACTTAAAAAAATAAAATCTTGATAAAAATTATAAAAAAACGTGTCCCAAATGTTATACTCGGCTAAGGAAATAGTTAACTAAAATAGAATAATGAAATAAAAGGAAATAAAATAAAAAAAAAAAAAAAAAAAAAAAAATAGAGCTTCGTTATCTCCGTCTAACAAAACGTGTCCCTTGTTTTCTCCGTCAAAAAGGAAACACGTGGACCAATTGGAGAAGTTCCACCGCCCCACTATCAATATCTTAGTTATATCCGCCCATGAAAATTTAATCTCTCTCTCTCTCACATAAAAAACACACACACAGAAAAACTAACGTTATAACTCTCTCTCTCTCCTCACAGACTAAACCTAAAACTCTCTTCTCTTGTTTCCTCCGCCAACCTCTCTTCAATCCAAATAAATCTCAAAAGAAATCCAAAATCAACACCGGAACCAATTCGAATATAACCGAGTAACCCACCAATCTTTTCTTTATCATCTACGGGTGTGTCTTCAAGATCCTTAAATGGGTCTCAGGTGGGTATTTTCTTTTAATATTATCTTTTAGTTGAGTCCCTCTTCTACTGTAGAGTCCTTCTTGTCTAGTTGGATGGTTGTGTGTGTGGGGACGAGAGGATTGGGTGAGGGTGAGAGTGTAACGAGAGGTTTTTGTTTGATGTCGGATGTGTGTGACGTCTGTTGTTCGTGTGTTAGTGTGATTTCGTGTGGTGTTGGGTCGAGAGGTTGAGGGTCAGGGTGAGGTAGACGAGGGTGTAAGGTTTGTGTCGAGGGAGAGTATTGGGGATTGAGTCGAGAGAAGGAGTCGAATGATTGAGTCTTTTGTTATTTGTGGGTCTTGTCGAGGATGTTGGGGGTGACCGAGAGAGGTAAGAGACAAGGGTTCGAGAGTCGAGTCAAGGGTGTTGGGTAGGTTAGTTTAGAGTGGTAGGGTGAACGAGAGTCGAGGGTTGTGAGGGTTCGAGTATGGGTTTCGAGAGTGAGTCGAGAGAAGGTGGGTCAAGAAGGTGGTGTCAGTTTGTGTGTTTATGTTGTGGGAATGAGTCTATTCAAAAAGACAATGATTTGCCCAATATGTCCGTTATGTTTGAATGGATGGCTTCATTCGGAACTTTTCATTCATTCGGAAGAGTTCCGAATCGGAACTTTGTTCTTGATCCGGAAGTTCTTGGTTCGGAAGATCTTGATCCGGAACTTCTTGATCCGGAACTTCTGGCTTGATCCGGAAGTTCTTGGTTCGGAAGTTCTTGGTTCGGAACTTCTTGATCCGGAACTTCTGGCTTGATCCGGAAGTTCTTGGTTCGGAAGTTTTCTGCTTGATTCGGAACTTAAATATTGATACGGAACATTTAGGTTGATACGGAACTTGTGGTTTGATTCGGAACTTTTAGGCTGACAGAAACAGTTCGCAACTCGAAGATATGGACTGAAATATTTGGACAATTGGACAGTTTTGATGATATGGACAATAGGACAGACTTTGGACAGATGAAAAGATGACGAATTTGGACTGATAAACGGATCTAAAAAAAAAAAAAATTTGATTAAAAAATAACTGAGTAAAAAATGATTAAAAAGACTGATTAAAAAAATGAAAAGATGAACAGATTATTAAAAAAATGATTATAAAACAAACACACGTAAAAATAAAACTAATAAAAAATAAAAATAGATAAAATTGATAGAAATTTATATAAATTGATAAAAGTGATTATTAAATTTGTGATAAAAAACAATAAAAAAATACAAACTTTTTATAAAAACACAAAATTAAAAAGAGAAAAACAAAAACTTTTTTTAAAAAAACACTAACTTTTTATAAAAACACAACTTTTTAAGATTTTATAAAAAAAATTTGATTTTTATATAAAAATTTGTGATTTTTTATCTAAAAAGTAAATAAATTTGAAGATTTGATATGTTTTAACACATAAAAACACAAACTTTTTATAAAAAATACAAACTTTTTAAATTTTAAGCATGATTAAATCAAAACCCACCAAAATCAAAAAGAGATAAAACAAGAATAAACCAAACTAACCATGGCTCTTGATACCAATTGAAGGTCTACGTAATTAATGGCCTATTCTATGTAATGGATTTGGTGGATTTAGATGGTTGATTGATAGATTAATAAAGAAGAAATGAAGGAATTAGATGAAGGATTAGAGAGAGAAAGGAGAGAAGTGAGAGAGTTGTAGAGAGAGAAAGTAAAATGGAAAATATGATTAAGTGGAAAATGAGAATCAACAACCCCCTCCTAACATGCTAGGAGGGGTTATATATATAGCCCACCCTACATGTGGGCTATATGGACTATACAATAATTAAATAGATCACGAGCCCATTACATAATTATCGTTGGAGCGACCGATCCTTCATAAATACGTAAAAACGTATTTCTAACAAGGTTATTTCTGGATTTGACATGATGTTGTTAGGGTTTTTGAGAAAATTAGGGTTTTGGTGATTTTTAGGGTTCTTGTGTTCTTTAAGATCAAAAGTTCCTCAACAAGCTCTGATACCACTTGTTGATCCCAAACTTAGATCGATTTAGCTTTATGTATACGAGATTAGATCAAGTAATACACTTAGAGAAACCTTTGTATATGCTTATGATAATCTAAGTGTTATGCGGAATTAACACTTAAACAAGAACACACAATGATATAAACAAACTTTCACTTTGATTAATGATATCAAACTTGCTTACAATGAAAGTAGTTTACGAATGAAAACTTATATGAAACATTAACCTAAAGGTCTTCTTTTATAGACATAAGAAGCCTTGTACAATAATCTACGTATCAGCTATTCTAGGTAAAGATAAATATAGAAAATACATTGTTGTTCCTATCTTTACTAAAAGTAATCTAGAATACAATAAACGCGTAGAGTATATCTTCCCATCAGTGCTTGTATTCAATGTATCAACGCTTGACTTTGTCTTGTCAACGCTTGAGCTGTCAGCGCTTGTTTTGCTCTTGTCAACGCTTGTTTTACTCTTGTCAGCGCTCAAGTGATCTGGCCTTAATTTATTCCCAACACCCGTGAGGTGAGTTTTTTTTATTTTCTGTCCAAAAATATGCTATGTGATTGGTGAATTTGTGTTGAAAGATTGATAATTTTCTGTTTAAATCTTTATTTGAAAAGTTTTGGATCTATTCCAGTAAAAACTTTGTGGTTTATGTTGTTTAAAAAGGTCGTGCTTTGTTAAAATTGGTTTTTCCATCTATTAAGTGGCGTTTGGGACAGCATAGATTTAGGGGTAGTGATTACCACTAGGTCTAGGCTTAGCTCTACACCTAAGCTATAGGTTTAGGGGAAGTCAATTTTGCAAAAAGTTATTTTCTTTTAGTTTTAAGTTTGAATTTACAAGTTTTTGAGTTCTTAAAATATAATATCTACTTAGTTTTGGATTGGTTCTACTGTTATGATTAATGGCTATGTGATGGTACATGCTTGTTGATGTTTTTTATGCTTAGCTAAGATTGTGGTGTTGGATGTAGTCATTAGTTTGAATGACTCACTAGTGTTCACCTTTGTGTGCAAAAAAAAATCTTGTTATTTTGCTGTCTAAAAGCACCTAATCCATTTGATAAGTTTTGGAGTTGAATCTTCTGATCTAGGTATTGAATTCCTGTAGGGTTGTTAGCATTAGGATAGATTTAGGATTGTTGGTGTTTTGGTTTAAGATTGGAGTGTTTCATTAGCTTATTTTGCAAAACAAAGTCACAAAAAGCCATTTTTGAAGCCTCTGTATGATATCTAGAAAGAGGGTGTTTTAGATTGCTTATTGTTGTATACATTTGTGTCCGAGATTATTTTAGGGCTTAATTGGTATGTTGTTTGCTTATATATGTGACTTTAAATAAGCTTTTGCTTACTGGGCTCTTACTGCTTATTAGATAATCACAAGTGGACTGCCATTATCCCCTATTAGATAGTTTTTGGACTGAATCTTGTAAATTAGATAGGGAAATCTTGTTGGATTGTTAGTTAGTTTAGGTTTTCTAGTAGTTAATGTGAGTTTTGGAGGTAAAAAAAATAAAATAAAATAATAATAATAAAATAAAATCATAAGTTACGTTACACTTGCTGTCACTGTTTGCCTACAAAGAAATCCAAAAAGAAATGTGTTAGCTTGCGTAAACTATGGTCTTTTTTGTGGCAATTTTATCAAGTTTTTGGTAGGTGTTTGTGGCGTATTTGATTGAGCGTCAGTGTTGTGAGCGTTTTTGAGTGCCCTGCATCCTGCATATCGAACAGTGAATCTAGAAGCGTTACCAAAAAAGGTGCATAAGCCACTGTCCTTATTTGCTTGACCTGTGTGCCTAAGACTAATTTTTGGCGTGATTGTGCTTGGATTTTTGTTTTGGTTTTGTTTATGTTTTGCGTGTCCTGTAACTCCATTCAAACCATCCAGCACCATTAGTTAGGTCTAGGTGTGCTTATTTGTTCATTATAGCCCGTTGTTAGCTCTTTGAGTTTTAGGTAGTTTTGCTTAGTGTCTTAGTGTTTCGATTTGTGAGCCATAAACATAACCAATACAGTGGGGTGGTGGTTTGAACCATCAGCAACCCACAGTAACCAAAAGAAGAGGGGGTACTTTGTTTTAGCAACCATCAGCATACCAACCTAGAAACCATAGAAAAATAAACAATAGGGTGCCTGCGTTTTCGTTCTTAAGCCTGTTGTTGTACTTCGTGGTTAATTGTGTGCATATAAACTTGACTGTGGACTGTGATTTGTTGAGGTATTCGAGTGTAGTTTGTGTTTTGTTGTCTGTGCCTCCCTAAAGGAATCCTAACAAGCAAAACAAAACAAACCATGACTGGAGAAAAGAGAGAGGCCTGTGTGTTTTGTTCGTCCACTGTGCATATATTAGCCAACAATTTGTGGTGTGTTTGGTTTTTGGATTGTGTTTTAGCTTGTGTTTATGCCTTTTGTTTGTGTATATGAGTTGCGTACCCATTGTCCATATCATAGCAAACCTCAAAATAACCAAAGCATACCAAGTTAAAAAGTTAGAAGTGCCAAATGTGCATATTTGAGTACATTTTGAGACGTGATTGGTTTCGAAGTGTGGTGCTTTAGTGTTAAGCTTTGTGTTAAGCGAAGAAGAAAAAAGACAGTTGGGGTGCCCCTTGTTCCAACAGCAAACAAAAAACCCAAAGAAAAAAGTGGAGTACTTTTGGCGTAGTTTGGGGTACTTACGTTTTTGGCTTATCTAGTGATCTTGTAGCCTTGTTTTTAGCTTATCTTGGAATTTTTTCATCTTATCTTTAAGTTAGAAAAAATAAAAAATAAAAAAATATATTTAAAAATAAAAAGGTAAATACAAAATAAATAAAAATTATTTGTTTTTTGTGTTTCTAGTTTATTAAATATGTTTGGAACCTAATTTTTTTAAAATTTTCTTATTTTTTCATATTATTGATCTGTTTTCAAATAAAAAATTCAAAAAAGTTATTTTAAAACTAAAAATAAATAAATAAATAATAAAAAATAATTTGCGAATTGCTTTTTCATAGCTTAAAAATAAGTTTTAAAATTTTCATATTTTTTAAAGTTTCTTATTTTTTTATTTTATTTATCTGTTTTGAAAAGAAAAAAATTTAATTTATTTTTTAATCATTTTTATATTATATTTTCATTTTTAGGTAATAAAAAATAGAAAAAAGTTGACAAAAAGTTTCAAAAAATAATTTTTAGTTTTTAATTAATATTTTTGAGGTCTACAAATAATAAAAACATATTTTGGACTTTTCGTTAACGTTTTTTTTATTTTTAGGTTTTTAAACGGACTTTAAAATTAAATAACTCAAAAAAATAAAAGGTTTCAAAAAGTTTTATTTATTTTTCTATCTTAATTAAATTTTTTAGGATTTATTTATAATTTTTTAGAATTTTTTAAATTTTGTCGAATTTTTCGTGTCGTTTTACGTTTCTACGTCGCGTCGTAGTTTTAAGTTTTAGCGTAATCCGTCTTTCCCTTTTTCTTTTTCCACTTTCCGAAAGCGTAATAACTCAAAATAAATAACGCATACATTAATTGCCTAAACAACCACACCTCCACCGAGAACGAACTCGATTATCGGTATTTACGTTTCCTAACGTAATAACCTAATACTTACCGTAGATTCACGCTTTTTCACCAAAAGTGTGAGTTTTACTCTTCATCGAATGGCGGCGCTGCGGGGGAGGTGTGTTTTGTTGGGAATAAAATTAGCTAAGTCACTGGAACGCTGACAAGAGGAAATTGGACGCTGACAAGAGTAAACGAGGCGCTGACAGATGAGACGTTGATAAGAATAATCAAGGCGTTGACAAGAAGAATCTTAACACGAAGACAAGGACTAAATCTGCCAATGATGAATTCTTCAAGCTGGTGGACAAAATATGAAGATAAGAATTCAGAATATATTCTTAAATGTTTAAAAGATTTAGTCAATAAGTTATTTGAGTTTGTTTATCTTATGTTTTTTTTTCTAAAATAGTTGATCTTAGCTTTTTGTACAAGGCTCCTTAAACCTATAAAAGGAGGCCTTAGGGTTAGACATAAGATACATCCTTTTCACATACATCTTCCACATATCTCATAACACTTTCATTGTAATCATTCATTGATATTATTAATCAAAGTGAAAGTTCTGTTTACTTTGTTTTGTTCTTTGTTCTAAGTGTTAAATTCCGCATAACACTTAGTTTGTTCAATACAACAAAGTTTCTCTACGTATTATACTTGATTCAATCTCGGTAATAGAAAGCTAAATCGATCTAAGTTTGGGATCAACAAGTGGTATCAGAGCTTGTTGAGAAACTTTGATTTGAAGAACGAAATCCAATATCGTGAGGTGAACCAGGCTAAGGAAGAAGGTGAAGAAGAATCTGATGATGTTTTCAGTCAAGGCCAAGTCTACTAAAAGTTCTAACTCATCTTCGTCATCTGATAATGAGGTATGTGATGACTCTTCTTGTAGGTTAAATATTGAAAAACTTAACAAAGAGATTTTAAGATTGTTAGATGATGTGAGTACTGAGAGATGCAAATTGTCTAACTATCAAATTGCTCTCACTCAAACTGAGAAGACAGTTTCTGAGTACAAGAAAATGGAATTTGACTTAAAAGATAAAATAAATATCTAATAAACATGAGTTAAATGCTAGTAATGATGTTAGGAACATCATGGAAAGGGTCAATGGGGAATTACAGGCTAAGTTAGATGAGGCTATCAAGAATAAGGATAATATAGACCTTAAAATTCAGAGATTTGATAAGGCCTCACAAACCCTAGGAGAATGTGTTAATAAACAGAGGGATCCTAAGGACATGACTGGGATTGGGATGAAAGACTATACTCTTGTTCCACCACCAGCTGGGGACTTCTATGGTGTCCAAAGAAAGGACTTGTCTTGGACTGGTATACCAGAACTCCAAGAAGAGTAATTTATTCCTCCACCTAGAGTCCTTTCTCCAGTTGAGGAATATCAACAAAAGGTTATTGACCTAGAAGAGTGGAAAAAGGACAACCTCACTTTGTTTGTTAAGGGTAGGATGCTTAGTGAGAGTCCATATGTGCCTACACCCATTGAGAGTCCAGTAGTATTTAAACCTATCACTGTGACCAATCCCATCACTGGAAAAGCTGTTAATCTTGGCTCCCCAATTAAGAAACAACCTAGTGTTAAATATGCTGAAATGTATAGGAAACCTAGGTCACTCAAAAGCCAAGCAAGTGTTAATGGGACAGGGTTTTATCAATCTAAGCCTAAGTTTGTGTCCAAAAAGGCTTGTTACTCATGTGGGAGCTTTTCACATTTGGCCTATAATTGTGCCAGTAGATACAATTCATTCGCTGACAATAGGTCATCCAATGTCAACCATAGACCTTTTGTCCACACTAGACCACAAGCTACTAGACCGGGTCCTTTCTTCTCTAAGGCAGCTAATACCCATGGACAAAGGCCCTTTCAAAAGACTAACACTTGGTCAAACAGGCAGTATGTTCCTATAGCAAACCCTAATCTGGGCGCCGACAAGAACAAATTCAGCATTGACAAGAACAAATTCAACGCTGACAAGAACAAATTCAACGCTGACAGGAGCAAATGCAGCGCTGATAGCTCCAAGTTTGATATGAGACCTTATGTTAGACCATATAAACAAAGATACTTGGTTAGTAAGGGTCAAGGGTCTATAGCATCATCCCATTTAACATAGAAATCTAAACAAGAGCAAAACTCTAGTTTTAATGGTATTTCAATGAGTTGCAATAGATTTAAATATCTTGAGAAGGTCATTACTAGACTCATTGGAACAAATTGGGTGATTAGGTCCCAAAAGGATGAACAGGGATTTGTGGTAAATAATAAGTCCACTCTAGTTGAACAACTAGACAGATCCAAGTCTAACAAGGCTTGGATCTCCAAAGAAAACTAATTTGTTTTCTTTTTGAGCAACCTATCCAAAAGCAGGTTAATGATCAAAGATATTGGGATAGTGGATGCTCAACGAACATGCATTGTTGGTCATTCCACTGTTATTATTTTTATCCACTGACATGTTATCTCTACCCATTATTGTGGGAAAGGGAAGCATCTGTTGGTATGTTTTTGTGGTTTTTGTCTAACTATGCAGGTATGTGGAGCCACATTAGGATGGATACAAAGTTGCAAACTTTTATTTATGATGGTTGGAATGTTTACATTCCTATCTTGAAATAAAATTTTGCTTCTTCACATATAATGATTTGTATGCTTCTATTAAGGGGAGGTAAACCTCTAGGTTTTTGGGTACTCTTAGAGCACTCTTGCCCAATTCTAGATTGTGTCCACTGGTGAGTACGATTTAATTTTTCTAATTCGTGAGGCACTGTAGCATGCAAAGGTTATATATTGTGCATGCTGCCAAGACTTTTTGACCTAGAATTGGGTGTGGTCGTATGGGTGACTTGGGGTAGATATGTTTTTGGGTTACTTGGGGAGTTGCAAAGGTTTTATATGAGTTAACTTTCTCTTTGGGGCATTTGTGAACAAAGGACTCTAGAGTTCATGTGTGTCTATCATGCTTTTACATGAGTGTATGCATGAACAGTGTTTGTCACTCTTGCTTATTAGAGATTGGTTAATTTCCTTAGGATTACTACCTTTGTTTGTGTTTCAACTAAAGTTTTCTACATTCTCAAGTCCATTTTATGCTATGTCATCTTAGCTGGTGTCATTGATAAACTTTTCTATAGTCCCAAAATGTTTCATCACCCTTTCATTTTTCAAATTTTTGGATATCTTGAAGCCTAATGATCATTGAGATGTTTTTCCTAGTGATTGACATCTCGTAGCAGCAGAGATCACTTTCACAAGGGTGTATAGTGTTATGGATATGGCTGAGACTATTGGCACTAGCTTTAATGCAGGTCAAGTCAGTCTTATCATCAGTAAGTCCATCCCCATGTCCTATGAATCAACATTGAGGATTCATTTGCCGAATGTTGATGAGGACAGTATGAAACCTTTGACATTAATGGAATTGACGAAAATTTGTATTAGCTTGTAAAAGCATAATATAGAAATGGTACAAATTGTCAAGGATCACTGTTTTGAACTGATAGACTTGTTGTTTTGGAAGCTAATGCAAGGAGGACGTTCTTGGTTCCTTCCTTGTATATTGATCTTGGAGAGGAGTCTTAAAAAGGGGAGGAGCAATCGAATTTGAGTGACAAAATAATCAAGAAAGCTTCAAAGACACTACAGGTACTGACCAAGTGAAGGGTACTAAAGATGATTAAGATCAAGTGAAGGCTGACTATACAAGGGATTTGAGTGATTGACTTTTCGAGATTTATTATTACTCAAACTCAGGGATAAGTATGTTTGTAAGAATCCTCTCTATATGTTTTATTTTATTCAGAAACTTGATTACTAGAGTAGATATCAAGTTTAGGGGAGGATTGTTGGGAAAAAATTAGCTAAGTCACTGGAACGCTGACAAGAGGAAATTGGACGCTGACAAGAGTAAACAAGGCGCTGACAGATGAGACGTTGATAAGAATAATCAAGGCGTTGACAAGAAGAATCTTAACACGAAGACAAGGACTAAATCTGCCAATGATGAATTCTTCAAGCTGGTGGACAAAATATGAAGATAAGAATTCAGAATATATTCTTAAATGTTTAAAAGATTTAGTCAATAAGTTATTTGAGTATGTTTATCTTATGTTTTTTTTTCTAAAATAGTTGATCTTAGATTTTTGTACAAGGCTCCTTAAACCTATAAAAGGAGGCCTTAGGGTTAGACATAAGATACATCCTTTTCACATACATCTTCCACATATCTCATAACAATTTCATTGTAATCATTCATTGATATTATTAATCAAAGTGAAAATTCTGTTTACTTTGTTTTGTTCTTTGTTCTAAGTGTTAAATTCCGCATAACACTTAGTTTGTTCAATACAACAAAGTTTCTCTACGTATTATACTTGATTCAATCTCGGTAATACGAAGCTAAATCGATCTAAGTTTGGGATCAACATGTTTAGCCATATTTATTTATCGTGTTTGTTTGAGTGTTTTCGTTTTTATCGTAAATACTTCTTTTTATTTTTCAATACTATTAGCCATAAAAGTAAATACGTCTTAAACATAACACTATTAACACAAAATCGTTTCTCGTTTTCTTGTGCATAATATATATTGTATTTACGTAGAACAATTAATACACAATAAGTATCCAAATACGCGAGAAATCGCACCTTAATAGTGGGCGTTCCAGTCACTATTAAGCGTATCGAATTCAAACGAAATCAAAGGCAAAATAGATGAATACTCTTAATTAGTTTAATCTCGATAAATACAAACTACAAGGTGGGTATAAGGCGGTTGTACTTCACGACCTAAAGAAAAAAGGCTCTTTAGTGCTTCGCGCCGCCTCGTTTTCTCCGCTCGCTTGTGCGTATTTTGAAAGTGACGATTAATTAGGGGTTTTCCACATCAAGTATTATTAATATGTTTTTGTGAGTTTAAATTATTGAACCCTCGAAACGTTTTGCCATTCCGCCAATGTTTCAAAGTCGAACGAAGGTTTTTACTTCACGTAATTACCTTCACTCCCTTTGGATTCATTAACCGAGACCATTGATTAGTGGATAATTTTTGTAGATTAATTTCTATGTAATACACGAAAATTCCAAAAAAGTTGAAAAACCAAAAACACAAAAACAATCTTCGATGTTTCCCTCTATTTTCATAATTCTTTTCTTTCACCCTCTAAATCGTTTAATTCTCGAAACGACTTTCTCGTTGCATCATGTCGAATGATGGTGGATATTATTCATTGTCCATATTATGGAGGCCCGCCCGATGGAGCCAATTGTTTTAATTGTGAGGTTATTTGAGGTCGAGAGGGTTATATCTATAACTCCGCTCCACCTGATCATGGTGAAGAATTTCAATCTTACGACCAAGATCACCCATCGTCTTCGTTTTATTCATCGTATGATTCGCCTTTTGGTTGCGGTGAAAATCAAAATTATGAGACGATTCATAATGCCTTTAATGACTATGTGAGATGTAATAATGAGAAATTAACGATGGTTGAAGAACTAATGACGAACCTTAAGGAAACTTGTAAGGAACAAATGGCAACCCAAAGGGAATCTTTCATAAAATATGAAAATGATTATAACACCCTTTTTGAATAGCAACAACGTTTGTATGACAAAAGTCAAGAGATGTGGATAAAATACGTAGATGATATTAAGAAAGATTATGCTAATGAACGAGATAAACATCTTTTAATAATTGAGACCTTAGTGGAAAGATTAGCGTCGTACGAGTCGAGTTCTTCATCGAACGTCACCAATCCTAATATCGAAGGAGAGGTTCAAGCCATATCGACTCCTAAGACTCGTACATCTTGTATTGATCCCGTTCTTTCAAATGTTGAAGTCGTGCAATCGTCGTCATCTAATACGAACGTAGAAGAAACGAAAACGTCTACTAACGAGGTTTTTACAAATGTTGTTAAAAACAAACCACAAGAAAAACTCGTTGGATACCTAGGAACGTTGAATGTTATTCATGGTTGTATTTTCTTACACGTTTTAGGAAAAACGTGTATGTGGAAAGTATTAAATCTCACGTTTTAAGAAAAATGTGAAACCCAATAAGTGCGAGTTTGTTCTCGGTGGAGGTGGAGGTGTTATATGTCAATTATATAAAAATAAAGTTTAGATTAGTGTCGTTTTTGGGTTTGAAGAGAGAAAATTAAATGATGAGTTACGTTACGATTAAACTACGACGAATAACGTAAAACGTGAACGTAAATACGTAAAACGCGACGAAATTAAAAATTTTAAACTAAAAACAATTTATAAATTAAAGATAAGTCTAAAATAATATAAATAAGAATAAAAGTTCAATAAATAAATTTAAAAACCTTTTATTAATTAAATATTCAATTTTAAATGCTAATTAAAACCCTAAAATTAAATATAATTAACAAAAAGCCCAAAATTATATTTTACCAAACAATTATCTAATATATATTAATTAAACACTAAAAAGTATTTTTCCTAAATTTTTAAAACTATTTTTCTATTTTTAAATGGCCAAAAAAACTTTTTAAACTAAAATAATCATAAAAAATTATAAAATAATGAGAAAAATAAATTTACTTTATGAAAAATCCAAATTACTTAGTTAAACAAGAGAAAAATGAAAAAAGTTGAAAACAATACTTTTACCCCTAATAAGACAAAAACAATAATATTAAAAACCTATTTTAAATTAAAATAATTCTAAAATTTAATTAATGAGAAAAATAAAATTCTTTTTCTAAAAATATTAAAATAATTAATTAAGGCTAGGAAAAATGAAAAACCTGAAAAACAATACTTTTAGACCACTAAAGACAAAATCAAAAAATTAAGAACTTGATTTAAAATAAAAATAATGCTAAAAATATTAAAATAACCAGAAATATAAAGAAAAACTTTCTTAAAAATCTTAAAATAAATAAAAAAATTGGGAAAATTGAAATGACTAAAAATGTTGAAATTTACTCACTAAAGACAAAAAAAAGAAAATCAGATAGTGACATGTGCTGGGGTTTTGTCTTTTACCCCAACAGTGGCTGCAAATGAACTACCAGTGGGAACTTTGTTCCCACTGCCCTTAACAAAAAAATGATAATGGCTTGTGTGAGATTGTTACTTGGTATCTTTTGGAACAAAGGGCATCCCCACACTCAGTGGAGTGTGGGGAGTCAAGAGAAAGAAAAAAACACACAACTCAAATACGAATATGCACGCAACACAACCAAATCAAGTTAGTATATGAGCAGTAGGGGTCTGGGATGTTTTTGCTGAACTAGTTGGTCATGTGGTGAATTTCAAACCACCAAAACTTCTAATATAACAATCCAAACCATAAAATAACTACTCACAATCCTAGATTAGCATATACTCTAACAGATTACAAGATCCTAAGACCAAATTCATGCGAATTCAACCTAAAAACTAGATGCTATGTTTTGGTAGTCTTTTTTTAAGATGAGACTTGCAAAATTTGACCTAGCACTACTCCACTTGAAACAAACTTAGGAAAATAACCACTTATGACAGATAAGAGAATCTAGGCCTATGTGTGGGTCTAGTTGTCAACCCTAACACCTTGAACACACAGATCCAAACACCCCTTCCAAAACTGATAACAAAATTTTTCAAACAACTTTACCTAAAAGTACTTCCAAATTTATTTTAAATCACTCTAACATGTATCTAACTACTTAATAAACCTAAATAAACTATCTAAACAAGCATTCAAACAAATTCCACAAAATCACCAAGTTCACAAATTTTCTTAATTTAGGAGGGTTCAAGCTACCTACCTTGTGGGGCCTACATCCAGGCCCCACAATGGCTTACTGATGCCATCTCCTTGTTAAGCTTTTCTGGGAAGGTGGCTTATGAAGGAATTGAGATGAACTTGTAAGGTGCAAGAGGACTACAACAATCCACCAAAGAGACTACAACAGTATCCTTGGTTATGTCTTGGGTACCTAATGAGCACAACACAAGAACAAACACACTAGTACCAAAAACCAAACCACAAAAGCTGTTGTCAATATCTTTTGGGAATAGCTTTTGCTACGGTTAGTCTTCAAATAAACAATGAACAGATTTTTGAAAAATCTTTGATAACACCAAACTTTGAAAAATCCAATGGGACAACTGAAAATTAACAAGTACACAAAAATCTTGTGAAGTCTTGGTTTGTCAAATCAATACTCACAAGATTTTCACAACTTGGATCTTCAAAAAAATATTTTAGAAATTTTCTTCAAAAACACTTTTGAATACCTAAATTACTTGCAGTATAAAAAAACACGAATTTAAGATACTCTAAAACTACAATGAAACTCAGAATAAACTTTGCAAGTTATTTAAAAAAACTGTAACTATCTGATTTCATAAAAAAGGTACAAATTCTAAACTGGAACAAGAGGGTTGAGTCACATGCGACTCCCCTTACATACTAGCTAATAGAAGGTCCTAGAATTCAGAATATGAAACCCTAATCTAGCTTGAAAATCTAGGAATTCCCTTGGTCAACAGATTTGAAAATGTTGGTCTTTAAAGCCATGTGATGGATAGTGATATGTCAACTCTCTTTTTGATCTTGAATCGTTCATTTGAAGCTTTGGGAACAAGTATTTCCATGTGGGTCGTTGATTCCTGCCAAGATGCTCCCTTTGCCATATGAGGTGAGGCAGGGGACCATGGTGGGGTCCTTTGGAGGTCACGGGGTGAGTGGTTTGGGAGTGGGATTGGTTTAGGACATGGTCAATTATGGATCTGGAGGATTAGGGTTAATAACCCTTTGGTTGATTTGTTTATGGGACTAGGATTTATGTTGGAAATTAGCGGTGTTTATGGGTGATGATGTGAACAAGGTATGTTTTGGCATCAATTTAATTAGTTTGTTAATCCATTTAAACGGATTAATAGAACTAATTGGGTTGACTATGTTGACTGGTGAGGGGTGAGTGGAATGATGATGTGGAGTGGGGGTGTGAGTTGGAATGGTGTGATTGGTGGGAGAGTTGACGCGGCAAGGTATAGTTGGTTGATGAAGTATGGCTGTCTGCCAGAAATAGTCCCTTATCTTCCATATTTTCTTCATTCCAAGTTTATCACATCAATACTTGTTTTTCCTTTGTTTTCATCTTTCAACAACTTGTCAAATTTGGCATAGATCTTGCAAAACTTTGAATCAAGGACCATTAGTGCAATATTATCATTCTTCAAGGGTCAAAAAGGTATATACTTGAAATACTAGGGATCTAATGTGTAATTTTGAGTTTCACAAGGGTATAATATGACAAGTCTTCCAAATTTGAGGGACCAATCTTGACAAATCTTCAAACTTCAAGGACTTCTTTGGAAATTCATTGTTCGGGTCCGGTTCTTTGTGCGGCTTCGATTCCCGTGTTCGTTTTTGCTTGATTCTTGTAATCTTTTGGTGAATTCACTATATCCGTACCTAAAATACACAATGAACAAACACAAGCATATTTTGGGGTATTTTATGATATTTTTAAGTATTTTAAGCCCAATTTGGACGATGAGACTATGTATATATGCAGTCCCATCACTCCCCCATACTAAACCATTGTCGTGTCCTCACGTAATGCTATAATTAAGTATCGTAGCACTTCTAAAATTCATTTTTAGGTGACATTTATTGAAAACGTAAACTTAAATAAACTACTACACGTGTTTTAGACATAATGTATTGTTTTCATCGCAAAATGTGACGTTCAGGATCATATAATAAGAACACGTGAATGCCTCATAGAGATAAGTTCTTCGTCCTCGACTTTCACCCAATTCCATGCTAAGCGTGAAACGAGATCATTGTCATTATAAGTTAGCAATGCTAACACTACTCATATGCTCTAATCACGTACTTAAGCTCCCTTATTCCTAAGGTGTATCTCTTATATTTTATTTTTGTCTTAATGATCACGAGGATACATCGTTGACTTATGCGTGAATAGAGATTAGGTCCAAAATAGAGTTTTAACGGTGTAACCAAAATCATCGATTAATAATTCATCCTAATAGACAACGTTGTCAAAAAAATTAAGTCAATAAAAAGGATCGATAAACACGGTTTTATAACGGTTTTGAACATGAGACTTATTACCAATGTGAGATCGATTTACCGCCACCTTTTATTTAACTTCGCCATGAAGTGTTTATTATGGCTTTGGTCTTGCCCTTGTCTTTTATTTAACCTCGCCATGAGGTGTTTATTATGACTTGATGTATATCCTCACGCTAAAGCGAATTTTGGATCTTTAAGGCTTCAAGATTTAAGACATTCACTTTCAATTTTCGCATAGATTTTTCGGCCTTGTGAGCTTTGAATTTTTGCTTGATTTAGGTGAAGAGGAACTTAAATTATTATTGGGGGAAGCCTTTGACTATTCGGGTTACCAATACTTCAAAACCGTGACGCTGGCGATACCTTAATGTTTTCCCAATTTAATTACATGGAAGCTACTAAAACAAATTAGAAACCAACAATAGAGACTAAACCGCTAAATCAATATTTATTAACAATTTATTAATAAAAGCGTAGGGAGAAAAAGCAAATAGTTAAAACATATGAGTTTTTGAAAAAATACGAGTACTCTACGTTTAGCATAGTAACTTATACGTAATTAACTCTATCATTTCTAGTCCTTAATTAAGAGACTTAGCCTAAAAAGTTAAGGAATCGAAGCTAAGTGCTCAACACGCACGGCCGAGTCAAAAATTACTCTTATTCTCACCATCAGAAAACCTACATTCGTGTCTTAAACACTTATGAAAAACTAGAAAAAAAATTAAAATTTGGCTATTTTTAGCCTTATTTTGCAATAAAACGATAACAAAAAGATGAATATTGGATTGTGTGATGACGTAAGCAAGGTGAAGTATCTACTCACCCCCCCCCCCCCCCCCATACAAAAACTAAACATTGTCCTCAATGTTTCAAGTCTAAGAGTGAAACACCCCCATACTAGAGACGAAAGTCGAATGCTTAATCTCGAGCATGGAAAGGGTAAAACAAATAACCTTAAAGCCGTTTATGAATTATGCTAATAAGATAAACGTTAGAACATAAAAGGATATCATCGGATATCGAAATCTCCAAAGGTAACGATCGAAGCTCGAGTGATCCGTAAAACGAACACGAGAGGCTTCAATGATGACGATGAACCTAATAAATCACAATCACAAACAACCACGGAACAAAGGTTGGAAGAGCACAAGTCTCCGTATTACACTATTAGAAAGCAAAAATATTTACAAGGATAAGCATGAGAATCCCCCATGAGGCATCTTGTTTTTTATAACCGAGTCAAAAGCTCGACTCGAATCCCCATAAATGTGATAATTTAGGGATAATCATGGTATGGTCATTTTGGTAGGGCTTACATGATAAACAAGGCCCAAAAGTACGTGGAGTACTTTAAAAACCCGATAAACGTATACCAGGTTCAAAGATAGCATCCTCGTTTTCGGATGAAAGACGAAACAACGCTACTTCAACCGAATCCAAAACCTCAAAGAGGTGAAAGAAAAGAGGTGAGAATTAGAAGGGTGGGACAATGGGTGGGGCACTAAAATGAGCTACTCAATGTAGACTCACACCAAGAAAATAGATATGATTTTCATTTATTGCATCGGTGGAAGACCGAGATTTCCATAAAAATGCGATTCTGAGATCGAATATCTCGTGCTTGGTGGTAAAGTGTGAAGAAACATAAGGGGCTCCTCCCACCCTAAAACCACACTCACCATCGTCAAAAGGAGTAGACGAGGTGGTAGTACTCAAATAACGATGTGATGATGGAGTTAGACTTGTAGAAGAATCTTTTAAATCAATTTTAAAATCTTTTCCTTTTTCATCGTTCAAAAACTCTTTATGAAAACCCGATTTGATTATGTCGAAAATATTTGGCGTTTCTAAGACGATGTTAGGCACAATAAAAATTCTCACATTTAAGTCGCGGGTGAGGGGTGGTGGATTATATAAATTCTCAAAACGATGGTCAATAAAGAACACCTCCCCCTCGGGGTCAACATATTCGTCATCCTCATGAACGTCGATCTCATCGATTTCTTCATCATAGATAGGCTTGTCATACCAAGGTTTGTCATTCCCCTCATTGAGGATTTTAGAAACTGTCTCAAAAAGATCACGATCAAGCACCAAACCATCATTCTTTGTGGGGATCGTTGGTAAGTTAGATCCTCACGAATGTGGTAAACGTCATTCTCAAATGAGGAGTGTTGATTAGGTAACTCCTCGAGAATGGGATTTTTGGTCACGTGAGTTGGTTCGTCATCAAAGATAAGACGTTCTGACTCATCAAGTTCTTCCTCGATTTTGGAAAAATCAACCTCACTTGTAGGTGGAGGTGGAGGCATAAGAGCTAGCTCTCATTTGATAATTTCCTCAATCTCGGGATCAAACTCATAATCATCGTACTTCCCATGTAAAGAGGTGTTTTTAGGAGAATCCTCAAAAATGGCTTTTGGATTTTGAAGTACGTGATCAATCTTGGCAAAATCGCCATCGTCATCATCAAAGAAAGAGTCGATGTGAGCACTCACAACCATGGTCTTACAAGCCCTAGGGCTATGCTTAGTGACTTTTCAATGACGAGAGGATCGATGTCGATAAAACATTTAGCCTAAATGAGTATTAGGCTAGGCAATGGAGGCACTTCAATGGAATTAGAAGTTGATGCCTCAAAGACTTGGTCCTTCGAAGGTGGTGAAGACGAGTCCATATTGGTCATTGTCGTGATGGCACTAACGTCGCCCTTGGGAATTGGTTGTTCACTTGTTTCGTCGAATATATCCCAAAGTGATTTTTCATCCATAAATTTACGAATACCATTTTGAATTAAGTAAACGTATTCTTTATCATTAAAATCATCATCTTTAAAACCGTTCTTTTTATTTCTTTCAAAACATGGATTAAGCCTCATATTTTCCGCGAAAGTCAACATGTTGAAATTATTTTTGGAAACATCGGTTTTGTCATGATCATTCAAAATTTGGGATCTACTCGCGAAAAAGTCCATTTTCTCCTCCCCATATTTCATAGTTAATTTCCCACTGTGAACGTCGATAATGGCTCGAGCCGTCGATAAAAAGGGTCGACCTAAAATAATGGGACATTTAGGGTCACACTCGTAATCGGAATTAACGAAGTCCGCGGGGAAAACAAACTTTCCAATTCTAGCATAGACATCCTCGGCTATTCCAATTGGTTTTAATGGTGTATAATTTGCTAGCTCGATTGTCATGTTTGTGGGGGTAAGTCTAGAAAATTTCATCAATTTCCAAAGAGAATGTGGCATGAGATTGATGCTAGCACCTAAATCGGCAAGGGCTAAACATCCCTCAATCTCGGAAAAATCACAAGGTAATAGAAATTTGCCTGGATCCTCTTCTTTTCTTGGCATATTCCTTTTGGGTTTTCTAAGAAGGATCGAAGCACAAGTTTCTTCAAGGGTTACTTGGGTGAGGTCGATAAAGCTCTCTTTTTGAACCGTGGTTGGAATTTGAGGTACACGAGGGTGTGCACTCTTTTCCTTGGTCACCATGTTCACCCCATCGACTTTAGAACATGAAGGCGTTCGAGAAGTCGAGGGTTGAGAAGAAGGAACAACTCTAAATCCATCAAGGTTAGGGGTAATCACACGAGTTTTTCCAATAGACGAATTGGCGACTTTACATTGTTCCGTCGGATTGGTAACGGTGTCACTAGGTAACGAACTCGATGACGCACCCGAGGACTTGTTCATAATGGCCGAAAACATCTTTTTAATCTCGATTTGTCCTTGCTCAATCTTTGTATTTTGATTTTTCAAAGTATTGGAAAAGTCGTTTTTCAAAGTACCAATTTTTCCCTCTAATCGTCTCATATTAGCTTCATACGTTTTCATATATTCTTGAAAATCGTTTGACGAACTATTTTGATTAGAATTAAAGTTCCATTGGTTTTGATTATTTCTTTGAAAATTCCATTGATTACCATTTGAAAAATTGTTTCCTTGATTAGCGTTGTTTTGAAAATTCGAGTTTTGATTGTTTTTGTTATCTCGATTTTGCCAACTCAAATTACGACCTTGATTATATCCTTAATTTTGAAAATTTCCTTGTTGATTAATTCCTTGAAAATTGTTACGGTTTCGAAAATTATTGTCTTAATTAAAATTTCCTTGTGATGGACCCGCGTTGTTTTGATTTTGAAAATTGTTGTTTAACACATTTACACTCGACGTTTGGCCATCCGTAGCCGCACACTCGTAATAATTATGAGGTCCACCACACAACATACACGATGCCTAAACCGCTTTCATCGTAGCGGGAGCGTCTTTCTTTTGCATTTCTATGAGAAAAGACGTAAACACATTCGTTAACTTATCGAATTTTGCATCAACCCTCTCTATATCGCGATTAGAACTACTAACATTGGCGACATTAGCAACACTCGGTGTGCTACCGAGTTGGTAAACCTTGGATCTATTCTCGATAATCATTAAAGCGTCTTTCGGAGTTTTAAACAAAAAGCTGCCACCAGCGGCGGAATTCAATGAATCTTGTTCTTGAAAACTAAGACCGTTATAAAACGTGTCGATTTGGTGTAACTCGGAAAATACATGGTGAGGACATTGCCTAAGAAATTCCTTAAAACGATCCCATGCGTCTCTAAACGATTCATCCGGTTTTTGTTCAAATCTCGTAATCTCGTTTTTGACAAACGTCGTCTTAGACGGTGGGAAAAAATGATTAACGAATTTGGAAACGAGATCCTTCTACGTAATTATGGAATTAGGTGGCTCTTTCTCGTACCAGTCCTTGGCGGCACCATCGAGCGAGTAAGGAAAAATCATAAGCTTGACGACATCAGTGTCAGCGCTTTTAAACTTGCTCGTAGGCAAAAGACGATCAAAATTCCGAATGTGATCGTGAGGATTATCTGCCTCGCGACCTCGAAACTTCGTAGCTTGAATCAACAAAAGCATTCCGCTCTTAATCTCAAAATTCTCCGCTTCGATAGCGAGAATTACGATCGCGTCTCCATAACCCTCGGTGGGCTTTTGAAGCAATTCCATCATCGAACGATTGTCGGCCATCTCGTCTGTTGGGAATAAAATGTAGCCAGTCCACTTGAACGCTGACAAGAAGAAAACAAGTGTTGATAAGAAGAGAACAAGCGCTGACAGATCAAGCGTTGACAGGAAGAAGTCAAGCGTTGATAGGTTGAAGACAAGCACTGATAGAAAGATATGGTCTACGTGTATTTTGTTTCTATTTTGTTTCTAGTAAAGATAGGATCAACATTGTATTTTCTATAATTATCTTTACCTAGAATAGTTGATGCGTAGACTCTTGTACAAGGCTTCTTATGTCTATAAAAGAAGACCTTTAGGTTATGTTTCATATAAGTTTTTCATACGTTAAACACTTTCATTGTAAGCAAGTTTGTTATTATCAATCAAGTGAAAGTTTGTTTTACATCCTTTGTGTGTTCTTGTTTAAGTGTTAATTCCGCATAACACTTAAATTACTTTATACATAAACAAAGTTTCTCTACGTGTATAACTTGATCTAATCTCGTTTGCACAAGCTAAATCGATCTAAGTTTGGGATCAACAAGTGGTATCAAAGCTTGTTGAGAAACTTTGATCTAAAAGAACACAAGAACCTTAAATCACCAAAACCCTAATTTTCACAAAACCCTAAAAACATCATGTCTACTCCAGAAGTAACCTCCTCCTCCTCAAACCACAACATCAAGATTCCCATGCTAGATGCAGAAAATTTTGAGCTGTGGAAGTTCAACTTTGAGCAATATCTACAAGTCCATGACTACACTCTCTGGGAGATTATTGAATATGGAAACACATTCAATAAAGCTCAAAAGATTGCAGATGACATTGCTACAAGATCAGCTGTTCAAGGATGTTCTGAAGCAGATAAGAAAGAAAAACCTAAAGATGGTAGAGCTGTGTCTGCTGATGACATAGCAAAGAAAAGGGTTGATATGAAAACCCTAAGCATTCTGAAACTTTCTTTAGGACAAGAAAATCAGCACAAATACAGAGGTTATGAGTCTGCAAAAGACCTTTGGGCAGCCCTTGAAGTTGCATATGGTGGTAATGCTGATACTGTGGAAGAGAAAAGGAAGCAACTTGTGACAATCCGTTAATTTATGGTTTATATTTTATTCTCAAATATTATTTAAAAACATTATTTTAATGTTATATTATGAACTCACTTATTTTTGGGAAGAAATTTGGATTTACGTCTTGAAGTAGCATCGACTACGTCTAAACCGGAGGATTCAACGTTACGTGCTTACGTTTACATACACCATCTTTGGTGACAGTCCGCCATTTCAGAAAATAAATTTGTCCGTGAATATTATTTTGAGATTTTAAATTTGTGTTGGTTCATAAACTCACAAATTTACGAGAAGAGATTAGGATTTACGATTTTAATTTAACGTCCTTTACGACTAAACCGGAAACCTTAGGATTACGTATTTACGTTTTCGAACTCCGTTTTGATGAGACAATTTTTATTAGATTCGTTTTGTGCCGTTGATTCATAATTTATAAAAACGTTTTTCGTAAAACGACCCGAGGGCACGCAAATCGAGGAAACTAGAATCGAGGAATACCCGTAAATTAGCGGGATGGGACAAAACAAGTTTATCCCACCCCACTAACACATGGGGTGGCCAAAAGAGGACACCACATCCATGATGTGGCACCCTTGTAGCTAGAAGCTTACACATGTAAGCTTAGCTTCACATGAAAGCTAACTTATCCCACCAAACTAGCATAAACCACTAAACTTTACCACTTACTTCCATTTCACATGCAAAACTCACACACTCCTCTCCTCTCTCTCTAAAATTCGTCCAACCATCATCAAAAACAACCCTCATTTGATCTATGTTAGCCATAAAATCATGTGTTACTCATACACATGATGATGCTACTTTGAAGCTTTGAAGATTGGAGGTGATTCTAACATCCAAGGAGAAGATTTGTTGGTGTCATAGGGCTGATTTTCCATGAGAATTTTATAAAGGTTGGTAGACTTGAAGATGATATTAGTTTATCACAAGTTTTTCCATCAAAATCCAAGCCTTGTTCATCAAAGACTCATCTTTTCATCACTAATGGTGGTATAGAGATTGTTCTTCCTATCCTCTTGTTATTTTGATTATGTAATCTTGTATTTTCTTTATTTATGTATATGTATATGATGATGAATGATGATTAAAAATATTATGTAGGGATTTGGTGTTGATAGATTTGATAAACATGGGTAAAAAGATGGAAAAACCACATGTAAAAATGGTTAAATCTTGCTTAATAAGATGGCTGTATAAAAACAGTAAGTAACCAAGTTATAAATTGATAAAATTGCATGGTGGAATCCATTTACAGTAATTTTTAGATGTCATACACATGTGAGAGTTGGCCATGCAATGGAATCATCAAAATGAGTGAGATATGATCAAAACAAGATAAGTATACCAATCTGAATAGTCTGTTTTGTAGGGACTGTTAAGGATAGTTAGACATGGAATGAGCAGTAGCTATAACTAACTTATTTGTAGCACATAATATGAAGTTTATGCCATCCAAAAATGAGCTTTTATCTCCTTATAGAACTCAAGATATGATAAAAATGGTGAAGATGAAACTAAAAATCAGATTTTGAAAAATTAATGTTTAATAGTATTATATAAGCACTCAAACTAATATAGTATAAAATGTGAATTAAAACCCACTAACTTATAAATTTCATTAATATAAATATGTATAAGTTTAAATAAATGGACACTTTATAAAAATTATAGTTGAATAAGATTTATAAGTTATAAAAACTATAAACATGATTTTTACGTCTTTTCGGCTAAAACCGAAAGATTAACGTTTTTGTTAAATAAAACTTAGACGGTTGGACCCGTCTAATGTAAACTTTTATAAACTCACATACTGATGTATAAACATATATAACAAGTAAAAACCGATAAAACCCGAGCTTTACAACATATAGACATTAACGGGCCAAAGTAGCCTTAATGGACAATAAACCCGACTAATTTGGTAAAACACTTATAAACTTACTTATTGGGCTTAACCCACTTGGGCCCAACATGAAAAGTATAATACTGATAATAAAAGTGTAAAATGGACTAATATAAAGTATTGGGCTTGTAATAGGGTTATTGGGCCTAAAACATGTAAATAAGTAAAACTAGTAAAACTAGTATAAAAATGTTACCAACACATAAACACTATAATGAATGAGTAAAAATGTATAAACCCACTTGATCATCATCATATATATAAAATCATCATATGTATACATAATTGTTATTTTATAAAGTCATTGGACAAAAGTCTAAGACAAGTATTATTTGTCTAGGTTTCCGTGATTGAAGCACGTACCGTACATCCGAATTGCGGATAACCCGCTTTCCCACATCAATGTGAGTTCATAGCCTCGCACTCTTTTAAATGTTTTTATGAAATGTTTTATAAACCCGCGAGGGAGATAACATGTTAGTTTTTATGAAATAGGACACTAGTTGTCCCGATTGTTTGTTTATTGATTTGGACCCGAATGATTGTATGACCCGATGAATGATTAAATGAACCGATAGATGAAATGAAATGGATTATTAAAGTTAGGTTATGTCACTAAAAGTCCCATTAGCATGAATTGTGAACTACCGGGATTTGGTAGACGCTTATGCATATAATAGTACTATTTGGGGACGATCACCCTAGTTCGCGCCTTGACGGTTGATCCCCGTCGTGCCACATTGATTGGTAAGCGAATTTATGTATGAGAAGATTTACACAAGCGTGATTATTGTGACGACGCGCTAATTTAGATGGGCAAATTCAGTTTCGGGCTAGCTACCCGTTGTTGGTTATAGTAAGGTAACAATGTCATGCGGCTTATAATAATCCAAATAACGAAATACTGCTATACGCACTAAATTACGATATATTGCCTGACTAGCAATACGGGGTCTTACTATTCATATTATGTTCGTGTTTTGGTTTTTCATAACCATATTCATATAACGGTTTTTATTTAACTCTATACAACGTTATAGAGCGTATTGTATGATGTTTTTACGACAATGGCTCGTATAATAATTTTGAAGGCAAAAGCCTATATTATAATTTTTGATAAGGATTTGTATAAAATGACTTTGGCTATTTTATGGCCTATTACAAAGATTTGTACAAAATGATTTTCGGTAATAATTTTATACCGATGTTATATTGATGGATTTTATTAAACTCTATGAATTCACTCGGCGTTATCGCTGACCTTTTCTTTTAACATGTTTTATCTCAGGTACTTGAAGGTAATTCTCGGGAAGACAACAAGAATTCATGGCCCGCACTTAAATAATAATTTCCATTCAAATGCTTTGTAAAACCTGTATGAAATACAATGACTTGGGACCTATGTAAATCTGATATTTATGAATGGAAATGCTTTATTATTAAACGACGTGATTTTTATGCGTTGTCTATGATGTGAGTAATGTGCTATCCCGTAACACCAACGAGTCTTCCGCTGTATTAAATTGTGTAAATTTATGGGTGTTACAGTTTGGTACCAGAGCTCTCGTTATAGAGAACGAAAGATTTTTAAAACCAAGGTTTTGAATAAAACATTTCAAAATCTTTTAACTATAAACATTTTTCTCAAAATGTCTAAAAATCTTTTGACTATAACGGTGCCGAAGAATTCCCGAGTTACCGACAAGGCCAAACTGAGAAGTGTTATTTTAATATATATATAACTTGGATTATATATATATATATATATATATATATATATATATATATATATATATATATATATATATATATATATATATATATATATATATATATATATATATATATATATATATATATATATATATATATATATATATATATATGATGTAATTTGATTACATGATTGTTTGATGATTATTTCTATATTTATACGAGGTATTTATACGACGTAGATTGTCACAAGGAACCCTAAATCCCCTAGTAAATTAATCTATGCTATTCCTGTAGAAAATCTAGTTATTCCAGATCTAAACCAAGTTGTGGATATTTATGATCCCAACAAAATGGTTGATATTCGTAGAAATGTAGATATTACTTGATTGTGATATTGAAGAAGAATTGGCGAGATTAAAATTGAGATCAATGTCATGACGATATTTCCTTACAGAGTGGAGTTTGACAAAACGTTACCACCTGGAAAGGTGTCAACTGATTCGTTGTCACCCAATTCTTAAATTTGAAATCGAAAGGATAAATGTTGCACTTGAGGCTGTCGTTGGAACGATTACCCAAAAGCCTCATGCCACTAGTACCTTTCCGAGAAGTGTAATTGAATGTGTGAGTCATTTCATTCTAGTGACTCATTTGATAACTATTGTTGTAAGAGTTATACGATTGGAAATTAAGTGTTGTTCATATCGAGCTTTTATTGCCCTATTAAGGTCTAAGAATAAGGATTGAAAGTATTGGCGAATGAGGTAGGATGTCGTATTGAGTATAAGTTGATTGAAAACTTGAATGAAGTAAAATTTAACCCATATGGAATATGAGATTGTTAAGAGGAATTCGTTTAGTCCTGTGATTGAATTATAAGGTTTTAATTGATTGTTGATTCGTGTTAAGGGTTGTTCCTAGGCCATTGTCCAATAATGAGGATGCCCAGTGTCCAGGAAATAAATTGAAGAAATCTTCTTCTGAATAGGGACCGATGGATCTTCCGGGACAGGTGGAACCCCCATGACTCTTGTAGATTAGTATTCATTGTGGTATCTTTTAAAAATCCCTAACTTAACTGAGACATCAGTTGGTAGGATGAGTTCTTGGAATGGTATGACATAGTGACACGTAATGTGTTACGGTACTATTTTGACTTGTTTGTGATTAATGAAAATACTACCTTTGATTTCTAAATCCTACATGTATCGATGTTATCTATCTTTTATTGCTTCATCCTAATGTTTGCATTAGTGATGCAACCATTGAGCAAGTACTCAAATCGATTTGAGTTACGTTGTGGATTATTCTTTTTGAGTGCCATCGAGGTCATGAACCTCATGATTAATTGGCTAAGCTCATTTCCTAGCATATTGTAGTTAACTCTTGGTGAGCAACTTTTCATCACTCTTTTGCAGATCACTGATTGTTTTTATAAGATAAAACAGTATCCCTTGAGAAAAATTGAATTTTCATCACTATAAGGATTATTCAAAGTGAGATTTATAAGTGATCGTTATCGAAATGAAGTTGTTTATAAAACACCTTGGAAAACTTAATTGTTTTCATAACAAAGAAAATCTTTGTAAATTTATTTTTGATTCTTATTTAAGAATTAAGCATGAAAGTGTTTATATTATAAACATGATGATAAAATTTTGACGAACTGAGTATTGCATCGTTAATCTTGAAATTGTATATAGTTGCGCGCCTACATACAATTTGGAATGGACCATGCAAGGCTGATTAGTAGTCACCATAAAACTAATGAATGAACACTACATTTTCTTTGAAGATTGTGAAAGATTAAATTTTATGAGATCTGCAAAAAAATGAAAAATAGGGACATATTGATAGGGACACCTACATATGTGCCCGTACTATTTATTCTTCTGAGTCGAATTTACTCATCTGTGGAAATTGTCTTATTTGACAAATTGATATTCCCTTCTTTTCCAATACTCCCGTGGTGAGATTCTTAGGAAAAGTATCTGATTACCGAGTGTTGATACCCGACTGGATGTATCGACGTTCCTATCATTTCTTTTGATTAGATTTCATTTGAATGACCTGGGTAACGATCCGAGGAGCTTTCGAATGCGTACACAAATTATGAAAACATGGGATATATTCATATTCATTAAATGTTTTCGTCGGTATCTGATTTGAAATTCTCTCGCATAGATTATGCATTAACCTTACTCTTTTTAAGGTTAGTTATGTCTCCTGATATCCTTGAATTTGTGAAGGATTATGAATTATTATTAGTCTTTTGAGAAGATCACATCTTTTCAATGGTAACAAAACTGGAAAGTTGATAGTGCCAGTAGAATGGATTGATTGATTATGACATGACGACTGTCTTAATTGATGGGAACTCGAATAGAATTCCCCTAAATGATAAGATGTTGATTATCAAAAGTGATCTAAATAATTCTTGATGGATGGCCATATCCTGCATTTAGACTTGAAATTATACCATGAATGGTTGTGAACTAGTCATAGATATTGTAATCTAGAAGAACCTAATATGAATTTATTAAAAGATGTTCCTGCTATCTGAAACTTTAGGAGATATTTGCTGGTGAATTACCTAGACTTTCGCCATTAACGCAAGTTGAATTTGGTGTTGATTATATTCCCGGTGTTGCACCTGTGGCATGTGCATTGTACATCAGCACCATCTGAATTAAAAGAATTACCGTACAACTGAGAGAGTTGTTGGAGAAAGATTTTATTCTACCAAGCTCGTCATCATGAAGAGCTATGGTGTTATCATTCCTTATATTTATTTGTTGAATTACCGTGAACTAAGTAAATTGACGATTAAAATCTATATCCATTACCCAAGATGATAGATTTGTTCGATCATTTACAAGGTTCTAGCGTATGTTCTAAAGATTTGTCCATGGCATGGTTATCATCAACTTCGCGTCTGCAAAGAAGATTATCTATTCCAATCACTACATCCAAAACTTGTAATGACCATTATGAGTTTCATGTTATATCGTTTGGATTGACTAATACACATGTAGCATTCATAAATTTGGTGAATCACGTGTGTAGGTTGTAATTTGATAAATTCATGCTTGTGAGCATTAAGAACCATCTGTTTGTTTATAAGAATAAGAATGAGTTAATAATAATTTATAAATTGCCCAGAATTGGCTGAGAAATGAAAACATGTACCTTGAATATTTAACATGTGATTTAAGACTTAATCCTTTACTTGAATTGACCGTGTGATTAATATGATAATGGGATCTATATTGACTTTTCAAAGATTAGAGCCATTTGGGCTTAAGGTTATACCAAAAAGAAAAGTGCAAATATGTTTTGACAAATGTTTTATCAAAAAGAACTTTTGAGGGATTATTTCCTTATACCCAGAACATTTAACTAAACTCCTGTTTAGGGGTAAATGATTGTGTATACCTCAAGACAACCTAAGAGGGATTGAGGAAACCGTTAAACCATGACTTAAAATTTGAAACGACAATTTTTGCTTTTCAGCTAAGAAAATTTTTACCAAAGAATAAACGAAGGTTTTTCGAACATTTACGAATCTTATTAATTATTTTCGATAAATCAACAAAAATCTTGTTAATTAAATTCAAATTTATTTTGAACATTTTATATAATTGGTCGAACTAAGAAATTTAAAACTTTTACATTTACGTTTCATAAAAATTTAATAATTATTATTTAATTAATTGTAATAATTATCGACGCTTTAGACGTCGGATTGAGTAAAACAGATAAAAATAATAGTTGAGATGAAACTAAAACATAGAAGATATGAAGAAAGAAATTTTGAATTAATACGGTCATGTTATATATATTTCATCACGAGAAAGTGAATGTAGATACTGACACATAATATAGAAAGGATAAAGAATCAATTAGGATTGTGTTCCTTAATAATGACGGTGCAAAGTAATTTGCCCGAACAATTTAGAAATAACTGATGCCTGTAAGAAGGATAATATAAATAATAAAAGGGGGTTCGCGGCTAATGTGAATCATTAGAACTGAGAAGCCGATGGCGCTAAATGATTAAAAGGCCACTTGTGATTGTCTAAATATAGAGGATTGTGAGATATAGTTATGTTGGAATCTTGTAAGTATAAGTATTTTATTCATGACATTTATGATTTAATGTATTTTTATCTGAAGAATTTGTACTAATGGAAAATTATGAAGGCAGACATCGCCTCATACCTTAGTAAACGTCTAACTATTGCAAAGGTCATCATCTGAATTTGATTCAATTTAGGTAATCGTCGACAGACTGACCAAATCTGCTAATATCATTCCTGTTAATGATAGATTCTTGATGAAGAAATTGACCGTTTTGTATTTAAAGGAGTTGTGTAAACATGGTGTGCCTGTATCGATCATCTCTATCAAGATCCTCGCTTCACATCGAATTTCTAGAGATTTGCTCAGAAGTCATTGATAACAAATCTTGATGAGAGTACTGTGTACCACCCCAATCGAAGGGACGAGGTAAAGTAACGATACAAAATACTATAAGTGTTGTTCTATGTTTGAATGATTGACCTTTGGTAATAAACTGTATAATCGCTTTCCTTTGGAAAGATTATCAATGATAATTATCGTGTTAGGATCGAGATTGAATCTTGTGAGGATATATATTAGAGTATCTGTAAGCAGGAGTTGGGATGAAGACACCCGACATACACCCATTGTGAGTTGGACATGTCTTTTAGGTTTAAGGTTTCCTATGATGACAAACCTAACCGTACAAAATACCTGACCCGCGAGACCTGAAATGATTGTTGAAATTAGGATTTGATTATTGACTGCCGGTAGTAGGCAGGAGGTTATGTGAATATGAAATGTAGATCTTGAAGTGCCAGATGGGTAGCGAAGTTATGCCAAAAAATTTAACTATTAAAAAATGAATTGATGATCTGAAAGATCATGGGATATAAGTCCCCGTTGTATGGGACCATTGAGATGATGTAAAAGTTGGGTTGAAAGGCATATAAGCTGGATCTACCCTAGGACTTCAAGAGCTGCGTGAATTATGTTTCGTATATCGAACTTGATAAAATGTCTATCAAGTGAGAATCAGATCACTTCTTGATAAAGTTTAGATCGGCGAAAAGTTGCATTCATCAAAAACCCGTGAACATCATGGATAGAGAAAGTAAGTCAATATTAAGCATGATCTTATTCCCGTAGTTATGTTTGATGAAACTCGCATATTGTAATGAATTACACTTGTGAGAAAAGACCGAATGTGGAGGAAATACCCACATGGCTTTAACTCTTTAAGAAGCGAGTAGTAAGATAAGATGATCTTTGAGGACAAAGATCCTGTTTAGGGGTAAATGCTGCGACAATCCGTCAATTTATGGTTTATATTTTATTCTCAAATATTATTTAAAAACATTATTTTAATGTTATATTATGAACTCACTTATTTTTGGGAAGAAATTTGGATTTACGTCTTGAAGTAGCATCGACTACGTCTAAACCGGAGGATTTAACGTTATGTGCTTACGTTTACATGCACCATCTTTGGTGACAGTCCGACATTTCAGAAAATAAATTTGTCCGTGAATATTATTTTGAGATTTTAAATTTGTGTTGGTTCATAAACTCACAAATTTACGAGAAGAGATTAGTACTTACGATTTTAATTTAACGTCCTTTACGACTAAACCGGAAACCTTAGGATTACGTATTTACGTTTTTGAACTCCGTTTTGATGAGACAAATTTTATTATATTCGTTTTGTGCCGTTGATTCATAATTTATAAAAACATTTTTCGTAAAACGACCCGAGGGCACGCAAATCGAGGAAACTAGAATCGAGGAATACCCGTAAATTAGTGGGATGGGACAAAACAAGTTTATCCCACCCCACTAACACATGGGGCGGCCAAAAGTGGACACCACATCCATGATGTGGCACCCTTGTAGCTAGAAGCTTACACATGTAAGCTTAGCTTCACATGAAAGCTAACTTATCCCACCAAACTAGCAAAAACCACTAAACTTTACCACTTACTTCCATTTCACATGCAAAACTCACACACTCCTCTCCTCTCTCTCTAAAATTCGTCCAACCATCATCAAAAACAATCCTTATTTGATCTATGTTAGCCATAAAATCATGTGTTACTCATACACATGATGATGCTACTTTGAAGCTTTGAAGATTGGAGGTGATTCTAACATCCAAGGAGAAGATTTGTTGGTGTCATAGGACTGATTTTCCATGAGAATTTTATAAAGGTTGGTAGACTTGAAGATGATATTGGTTTATCACAAGTTTTTCCATCAAAATCCAAGCCTTGTTCATCAAAGACTCATCTTTCATCACTAATGGTGGTATAGAGATTGTTCTTCCTATCCTCTTGTTATTTTGATTATGTAATCTTGTATTTTCTTTATTTATGTATATGTATATGATGATGAATGATGATTAAAAATATTATGTGGGGATTTGGTGTTGATAGATTTGATAAACATGGGTAAAAAGATGGAAAACCCACATGTAAAAATGGTTAAATCTTGCTTAATAAGATGGTTGTATAAAAGCAGTAAGTAACCAAGTTATAAACTGATAAAATTGCATGGTGGAATCCATTTACAGTAAGTGTTAGATGTCATACACATGTGAGAGTTGGCCATGCAATGGAATCATCAAAATGAGTGAGATATGATCAAAACAAGATGAGTGTATCAATCTGAATAGTCTGTTTTGTAGGGACTGTTAAGGATAGTTAGACATGAAATGAGAAGTAGCTATAACTAACTTATTTGTAGCACATAATATGAAGTTTATGCCATCCAAAAATGAGCTTCTATTTCCTTATAGAACTCAAGATATGATAAAAATGGTGAAGATGAAACTAAAAATCAGATTTTGAAGAATTAATTTTTAATAGTATTATATAAGCACTCAAACTAATATAATATAAAATGTGAATTAAAACCCACTAACTTATAAATTTCATTAATATAAATATGTATAAGGTTAAATAAATGGACACTTTATAAAAATTATAGTTGAATAAGATTTATAAGTTATAAAAACTATAAACATGATTTTTACGTCTTTTCGGCTAAAACCGAAAGATTAACGTTTTTGTTAAATAAAACTTAGACGGTTGGACCCGTCTAATGTAAACTTTTATAAACTCACATACTGATGTATAAACATATATAACAAGTAAAAACCGATAAAACCCGAGCTTTACAACATATAGACATTAACGGGCCAAAGTAGCCTTAATGGACAATAAACCCGACTAATTTGGTAAAACACTTATAAACTTACTTATTGGGCTTAACCCACTTGGGCCCAACATGAAAAGTATAATACTGATAATAAAAGTGTAAAATAGACTAATATAAATTATTGGGCTTGTAATAGGGTCATTGGGCCTAAAACATGTAAATAAGTAAAACTAGTAAAACTAGTATAAAAATGTTACCAACACATAAACACTATAATGAATGAGTAAAAATGTATAAACCCACTTGATCATCATCATATATATTAAATCATCATATGTATACATAATTGTTATTTTATAAAGTCATTGGACAAGAGTCTAAGACAAGTATTATTTGTCTAGGTTTCCGTGATTGAAGCACGTACCGTACATCCGAATTGCCGATAACCCGCTTTCCCACATCAACGTGAGTTCATAGCCTCGCACTCTTTTAAATGTTTTTATGAAATGTTTTATAAACCCACGAGGGAGATAACATGTTAGTTTTTATGAAATATGACACTAGTTGTCCCGATTGTTTGTTTATTGATTTGGACCCGAATGATTGTATGACCCGATGAATGATTAAATGACCTGATAGATGAAATGAAATGGATTATTAAAGTTAGGTTATGTCACTAAAAGTCCCATTATCATGAATTGTGAACTATCGGGATTTGGTAGACGCTTATGCATATAATAGTACTATTTGGGGACGATCACCCTAGTTCGCGCCTTGACGGTCGATCCCCGTCGTGCCACATTGATTGGTAAGCGAATTTATGTATGAGAAGATTTACACAAGCGTGATTATTGTGACGACACGCTAATTTAGATGGGAAAATTCAGTTTCGGGCTAGCTACCCGTTGTTGGTTATAGTAAGGTAACAATGTCATGCGGCTTATAATAATCCAAATAACGAAATACTGCTATACGCACTAAATTACGATATATTGCCTGACTAGCAATACGGGGTCTTACTATTGATATTATGTTCGTGTTTTGGTTTTTCATAACCATATTCATATAACGGTTTTTATTTAACTCTATACAACGTTATAGAGCGTATTGTATGATGTTTTTACGACAATGGCTCGTATAATAATTTTGAAGGCAAAAGCCTATATTATGATTTTTGATAAGGATTTGTATAAAATGACTTTGGCTATTTTATGGCCTATTACAAAGATTTGTACAAAATGATTTTCGGTAATAATTTTATACCGATGTTATATTGATGGATTTTATTAAACTCTATGAATTCACTCGGCGTTATCGCTGACCTTTTCTTTTAACATGTTTTATCTCAGGTACTTGAAGGTATTTCTCGGGAAGACAACAAGAATTCATGGCCCGCACTTAAATAATAATTTCCATTCAAATTCTTTGTAAAACCTGTATGAAATACAATGACTTGGGACCTATGTAAATATGATATTTATGAATGGAAATGTTTTATTATTAAATGACGCGATTTTTATGCGTTGTCTATGATGTGAGTAATGTGCTATCCCGTAACACCAACGAGTCTTCCGCTGTATTAAATTGTGTAAATTTAGGGGTGTTACACAACTCTTACATGAGTATGCTGTTTTTAAGGCTCAAACTAATGAGAAGCTAAGTAGTGTGAGAAGCAAACTTCTTGACATTACAAGCAAGTTGTCCTTCATGGGGACAGTATTGGTGATGTTGACATTATTGCCACTTTCCTTAAAAGCCGTGGTGATGCATGGAAGATTGAGGCAAGATCTATAATTGCCAACAACACTCACAAAAGTTCTACTTTTGATGATGTTTACAACAAACTGAGGCTGTTGGAGAATGAAACTCTTTTGGATCATGGAAGTAAGTCTACTAATAGTAACATGGCCTTCTTCTCACATAGTGAAGGCCAATTTGATCAGAAGGATTCATGCATGCACCCAGTTACTGGATCAACATGTGTCAACGCTGGATCATATCCTGTCAACGCCTCACATTCAGACGCTGACACGTACAAAATTGACTCACCAAGAGTTAAGCCTTCTGGTTTGGATCTGGATACTGTGCGTGCATACATTGCTTCATTACCCAATGGTTCAGTGATTACATATGAGGACCTTGAGCAAATAAGTGATGAGCATTTGGAGGAGATGGATATAAAGTGGAACATGGCTCTTGCTAGTATAAGAGCAAACAGGTGAAATAGAAGATTCAAGAAGAAGATGACTTTTAATGCTAAGGACACTGCTGGATTTGATAAATCCAAGGTTGAGTGTTACAATTGTCATTGTATGGGGCACTTCATGAGAGAATGCAGATCTCCAAGAAGATCTGATGCTAGAAAACCCTCAAGCCAAATTGTTAAGGCTCAGGATCCTAAGGTCATGGTGGCAGTGCAAGAAATTGATGGTCTTGGATGGGACTGGAGCTATTTGGCTAAGGATGAGGAAGAGGATAAAGCTTTGGTTGCTGAGATAGAAGAAGAAGAGCATGTTCAATATGCTCTCATGGCACATTTCTCATCTTCATCAGACAATGAGGTTTATGATGATGCTTTTTGTAGTAAGGGTTGTCGTTTAAATACTGAATGACTTAACATTTTTAAGATTGTTAGGAGATGTGAGTACTGAGAGATGCAAGTTGTCTAACTATCAACTTGCTCTTACTCAAACTGAAAAGACAGTTACTGAGTATAAGAAAATGGAGCTTGACCTAAAAGATAAAATAAATATCTTAAAACAAGATTTAAATGCTAGTAATGATATTAGAAACATCATGGAAAGGGTCAATGCTGAATTACCGGCTAAGTTAGATGAGGCTATCAAGAATAAGGATAATGTAGACCTTAAAATTCGGAGATTTTATAAGGCCTCACAAACCCTAGGAGAATGTGTTAGTAAACAGAGGGATTCTAGGGACATGACTGGGATTGGGATGAAAGAGTATTCTGGTGTTCCACCACCAGCTGGGGACTTCTATGGTGTCCAAAGAAAGGACTTATCTTGGACTGGTTTACCAGAACTCCAAGAAGAGGAATTTATTCCTCCACCAAGAGTCCTTACTCCAGTAGAGGAATATAGGCAAAAGTTGACTGATTTGAATGAATGGAAGAAAGCCAACCCTACCTTGTTTGTCAAGGGTGGCATGCTTTGTGATAGTCCAAATGAGTCGACCCCTATCAAAGTAACAAACCCAATCACTGGCAAGACTGTTGACCTTGGCTCAAACACTGTTAGAAAACCTAGCATTAAGTATGCAGAAATGTATAGGAATACTAGGTCACCAAAAAGCCAAGTTAGTGATAATGAAACATGTTTCTTTTCTTCTAGACCTAGAGTTGTGTCTAGAAAATCCTATTACACTTGTGGTAGCTTTTCACATTTAGCCTATAAGTGTGTCAACGCTGACAAAAGGTCAAACACTGTCAGACCCAAAACTTTTGTGGAGCAAAGTCCACAAGTTGTTAGACCAGTCCCATTCTTCACTAAAGGGTCTAACACTCATGGACAAAGACCTTTTCAGAAGACCAATACATGGTCTAATAGGCAATGGGTTCCTGTAGCAAACCCTAGGTTCAACGCTGATAAGGGTAATTTCAGCGTTGACAAGACCAAATCTAACACTGACAGAAACGTTGTCAGACCAAATAATGGTAAATATTTGCAACCACATGGAAAGGGGTCTAAAGCTTCTTCTAGCTTGACATGGAGACCTAGGCAAGATCAAAACCCTAATTCTAATGAGATTTCTATGACCTGCAACAGATTTAATTATATTTCAAAGGTCATCACAAAACCAATTGGGGTTAACTGGGTGTTTCATCCAAAAAGTGATGAACAAGGGGTTGTTATGAGAACTAAGTCTGTTCTTGTTGAACAACCAGATGAATCCAAGTCTGCTCAGGCTTGGGTTCCTAACGAAAACTAATTTGTTTTCTTTATGTGCAGGGCATTCAAAAACAGGTAAATGATTATGGCTATTGGGATAGTGGATGCTCTAGGCACATGACTGGGAAGGAAGACTATCTGACAAACTTCACTCCCATTAAGGATGGTGATAAAGTTTACTTTAGAGGCGGATATGGTACTATCACAGGCAAAGGAACTCTACTCACCAACAATTTGCGTTTTGAAAACGTGTTTCTGGTAAAAGAACTTGATTATAATCTTTTCAGTGTATCACAAGTTTGTGATAACAAAAATAAGGTTCTTTTTACTGATACTGAATGCTTGGTGTTGAGCAAGGATTTTAAAATGCCAGATGAGAAATTTATTGACTATAGAACACCTAGGCATAAGGACATTTATAATGTAATCTTAATGGTATTAAGATGAATAATAATATGTCATGTTTTTATGCTAAAGCTTCAGTTGATGAGAGTAATCTATGACATAGGAGATTAGGGCACATTAATTTTTAAAATATAAACAGACTTGTGAGACTTGGCTTGGTTGATGGTTTGCCTGAAAAGGCTTTCCACAATGACCACTCTTGTGTTGCATGTCTTAAAGGCAAACAGCACAAGGTCTCATTTAAGTCTAAACAAGTGCACTCTAGTTCTAAACAACTTCACTTGCTGCATATGGACCTGTTTGGTCCAACTAATATAGAGAGTTTGAATGGTAAATCATACTGCTTTGTCATCACAGATGACTTTTCTAGGTTTACTTGGACTTTCTTTTTAGCCATGAAAAGTGACACTACTGATACTTTAATTAACTTTATTAACCAAATTGAAAAGAAGACTGGTAATGAAGTTAAAATGCTTAGAAGTGATAATGGTGGTGAGTTTAGAAATAAACTGTTGGATGATTTTTGTGCCAAGAAAGGGATTACTAGGCAGTTTAGTATTGCCAGAACCCCACAGCAAAATGGGGTTGTTGAGAGAAAGAATAGAACCCTAATTGAAGCAGCCAGGACTATGTTGGCTGATGCTCACTTTCCCATAGCTTTTTGGGCTGAGGCTGTGAATACAGCTTGTTATGTTCAGAATAGAGCATTGGGTCAACAAGATACATAACAAAACACCTTATGAGTTACTTTGGGGAAGGAAACCTAATATTTGTTTTCTTAAACCTTTTGGCTGTCATGTAGTTGTGTTGGATACTAGTGATGCCTTAGGTAAATTTAGTGCTAAAGGTGATGAAGGCTATTTCATGGGTTATTCAGTGCAGAGTAAGGGATATAGGGTTTACCTTAAGAAGGAAAAACGTATACTAGAGAAAGTACATGTTAGGTTTTTAGAGAGTAAACCTAGTGATCCTGAAAGTGGTCCAAATTGGTTGTTTGACTTGGAACCTCTATCTAGGACTTTGAATTATATGCCTGTTACTAATCTAGACATTGTGAAGGTAACTTCAAATGTTGTGGAAGAACCAGTTGTTGATGTTTTAGGTACACAGGTTAATGAAGAGGTTGGATCACAAGCAGACAAGTCATCTCCCATACTTGAGTATGTCACTATTCCCATATGGACAAATGCTTTTGCTGCTGCTGCTGCTGGAAAGGAAAATGGTGTTCCCCAAGTATCACCAGTTAACAACATGCATGGTCCTTCAGGCGCTGACAAAGGAAAATCTGGCGCTGACAGGACAAATTCAGGCGTTGATGGCTCAAACGTTGACAACACCATTTCAGGTGTGGATGGATCAAACGCTGACAACCTTGGTTCAGGCATTGACAACTCTTTTGAGCATATTTTCTCTTCCAATTTTGAACAAGGTGAACCTTCAAACAGAAATGAAGAGGTTCATACAGATATTGATGGAAGAGAGTCTGAAGAAGATATTGGTAACATGGATGATGAGATTGAAGACAATAGACTTTTTGAGGGAGGATTTCTTACTTATACTATGAAGAATCACCCCACTTCTCAAATTATTGGAGATGTGATGTCTCCTGTTCAGACTAGAAGATCTCATCAGAGTCTTGGAGGATTTATTGCCAATATACACAAGAAGGTTGATACCCCTCTTGTTCAAGCATGTTTGTTTGCCTGTTTTCTGTCACAACAGGAACCCAATAAGATTTTTGATGCTCTCAAAGAACCAAGTTGGGTGGAAGCAATGCAGGATAAGCTTCACCAATTTGCTATTCAGGATGTTTTGGAGCTGGTTGATTGTCTCAGATATGTCAGACCTATTGGGACAAGATGGGTTCTTAGAAACAAGAAAGATGAAAGAGGCATTGTGGTCAGAAACAAGGCACGTTTAGTGGCTCAAGGATATACACAAGAGGAAGGGATAGACTATGAGGAGGTCTTTACACCAGTTGCAAGGATTGAGGCTATAAGGATATTTTTAGCTTATGCTTCCTGCATGGGCTTCACTGTCTATCAAATGGATGTGAAGAGTGCTTTTCTGTATGGCATAATTGTTGAGGAGGTGTATGTCATGCAGCCTCCTGGTTTTGAAGATCCAGAACATCCAGACAAGGTGTATAGAGTCAAGAAAGCTATGTATGGACTTCATCAAGCCCCAATAGAATGCTATGGCACATTGTCCACTTATCTGGTGGAAAATGGATTCAAAATGGGCACCATAGACCAGACATTATTTACAAAGACGACTGGTAAGGATGTCTTACTTGTTCAGGTTTATATGGATGGTATCATCTTTGGTTCTACCAATCCAAAGATGAGTGAAGACTTTTCCAAGCTTATGACAGACAAATTCAAGATGAGTGCAATGGGGGAGATGAACTTCTTTCTAGGGTTACAAGTTCAGCAGAAAGAAGATGGTATCTTCATCTCTCAGGATAAATATGTGGCAGAAATCTTGAAGAAGTTTGGCTTTTCTCCACATGAAAAGAGGGCCAGTACTCCTATGGATAGAGAACACCCTTGGGGAAAAGTTGGAGATGGAAAATATGTGGATGTCAGGCACTATAGATCAATGATTGGTTCATTGATGTATCTCATAGCCTCAAGACCTGACAATATGTTTGTTGTGTGTGCATGTGCACGCCATCAAGTGACTCCCAAAGAGTGTCACCTTCATGCTGTCAAGAGAATCTTTAGGTACCTCAGATGTTATCCAGACCTTGGATTATGGTATCCAAAAGATTCACCATTGGAGCTTATTGCATATTCAGACAGTGACTATGGTGATAAATTTGATAGAAAATCCACAACTGGTGGATGTCAGTTTCTTGGGAGTAGGTTGATATCTTGGCAATGCAAGAAACAAACAGTGGTGGCCAATTCTACAACTGAAGCAGAGTATGTTGCTGCAACTGCTTGTTGTGTACAAGTCTTATGGATTCAGAACCAGCTGTTGGATTATGGGTATAATTTCATGCATACCAAGATTTTTGTTGACAATAACAGCACTTTATGCATTATTAAAAATCCTGTACATCATTCTAAAACAAAACACATAGAAATTAGACATCATTTTATAAGAGATTGTTTTGAAAAGGGTTTAATACAACCAGATAGGGTTGACACAGAAGAAAATGTGTCTGATTTATTAACTAAACCTTTTGATACTGGAAGGTTTCAATACTTGGTAACAAGTATTGGAATGATCAATCTCACTTAATATGTGTTTTGGGATCTTATTGTAAAAGTATGTACATGATAATGCATTGTTATTGGTCTTTTTAAAAAGTTAGATTTTCCACTATATTTGTCTAACGCTGACAAAGGTTACCTTAACGCTGACAAGTGTTATCGTGACGTTGTCATCAACAATATTAGTTTTGTGGTTTTTGATCTAAGTGTGCAGGAGTTGATAGCATTGTACCATTGGATACAGAGTTGTTTATGGATCCTTGGAGAATCATTTGAGCATGTTTTCATTTATAGATGATGGTTGGAATATTTATATTCATATTATTGGGAAACATATGTATCACAGTTTAAGGGGAGGTTTTAGGAACCTTTAGGACTTCTGGGTATTCTTATAATACTCTTATCACAATTCTAGATTGTGTCCACAGGTGAGTATGAGTTAGTTTACTAAATCATGAGGCACGGTAGCATGCAAAGTTGATATACTATGTATGTTGCCAAGACATTTTTGGCCTAGAATTGGATGTGGTCTGTTGGGAGACTTGGGAATGATTTATAATGGGTTTTACTTGGGAGTTACAAGGAATTTTATGAGATAACTTAGTTGTTAAGAATTTTGGTTAGCAAGGGACACTAGAGGACTGTTATGTCTATCTTGCATAAGCAAGTGTGCATAACTGGACAGTGCTTGCCGCCCTATAATAATTATCAATTTATAGGTTATCTTCACTAGGATAAATTACCTTGTTAAGGTCCTTTCATTTTTATTACTTTTATTTTTGGACGCTGACAAGTATTTTTCCAAGCGTTGTTATGACCAATTTAGACGCTGACATGGCTTTGGCAAACGTTGACAAGAATATAGCCGTTGGGCGTTGATGGGTTATTTTTGACCGTTGACACTCATTGGGACCTACCCAGTTGTTATTTTTGACGAATTTTGGGGCCGTAATTTTGGGAGCAGATAACTTTTAATTAATGCACAAGATAACTTATTTTCTTTTCAATATTTTCATCATTATATTTTGAAAATAGTTGCCTAATTTTTTACCAATCACATGTGCCTATCTCTCCTATATATTTGGCTCCTATTTTTAAACAGGGTATCTCATATTCTTGTCTAACAAATTTTCTCCTATAATTCATCTTTCTCAATAATTCACAAACAGCTTTCTTCAACAATGGCACCAAAGTTTAAACCAAGTGACTTGGTATTGGGATTCAGGAGTCAACACAACATGATTGCTTATTTGGACGCTGATGATACTCTGTTTCCACAATACACTAGATGGTGGCGTATTTGAATGCATCTCCTATTAGGTGTGCTCTTTCTCATGCTCCTCTCATCTCTGTCACTCATATTAAGCAGTTTTGGAACACTGTTAGTTCCTCAACAATTAATAATGTGACTACATTATCAGCTATTGTTCATGGGCGTACTTGGGTGGTTACTGAAGCCTTGGTTCGCCAGTATTTGCATCTTGATGATGCATATGGTATAACCACCCTCCCCATCAATGAAATAGAACAAGGACTTCGGGCTTTGGGGTATCCTTTCCCTGATGAGGGCACTTTAAACAAATATCATAAACAAGAGTTTCCTCCAGCCTGGAAGTACCTCATACATGTCATCCTACAATGTTTGAGTCCCATGTGTACTGCACACAATGAAAATAATAGATCAATTGCTAGTGCAATTGTGTGCATTGCAAATGGGCAAAAGTTTAATTATTCAAAACTGATTTTTGATGACATGTGTAAAAACAAAGGGAATAAGATGACTTTGACTTATCCCAGATTTTTGCAAATGGTTTTTGATGTGCAAAATTACTGCACAAGGGATCATGATGATTTTTATGAGATCCCTGTGCAAAAGAAAGCTATTTTTACCAAGATGAATTCACCCCCTCACCATGAATTACCCCTCACCCAAGCTATGCTTGCTGTTATTGCAGCAGCACAACCCCAACCAGACCCACAACCATAACTTAACCCAATACCAGAACCTTTGCCTTCACCTCAACACATTGAAATTGACCAAGAACCCTTCAACGCTGACACCTTAAATGTTGGCATTGACACCAGTAATCCAGACGTTGACACCTTTCCTTCACAGACCCAAACACCCCTTAACCTTCCCACATCCACCCAATCCATATCATCTTTTACCCCACCTTAATATAGGTTGCAAAAACGCCCAAGGACTACTGGAGTGTTCTCCTCTAGTGGTCCTAGCCATGTATCAGATAGAACCACCACCACAAGTGTGGTTGGTGTTATGGATGAGGTTGGGACTATTGGTTCTGCCTTAGATGCAGGCCAAGACAGTCCTAACATCTTTAAGACCTCATCCATGCTCCATGACTCTAACTTGGGAGGTCAAATACCCATTTTAGAGGAGGGCAGATTGGAACCATACACAATGATGGAATTGACGGCTGTCTGCATTAGCTTGAAAAAGCAAAATGCAGACCTGGTACAAACAGTCAGTACACAAGGCTTTGAACTCAAGCAATTGAGGGAGAGGATTGTCATTTTAGAGAATGCTAGCACTCGGCGTGGGATGGAGGAATCTTCCAAAGGGGAGGAGGAGCAGATTAATGTGAGTGATAAAGGCTCACATGATGGAGAATCTTTGGGTGTTGCTGAGGCCCTCACTGAATTGAAGAAGCAACCAGGTTTTGATACATCTCTGGTTACTCCTACAAATTTAAACTTGTCTTTTACAGCTATGTTGGAACAGTTTACAAGAGACGCTGAGACAAGTAAGTTGGGCGTTGACAAGCAAAATTTGAACGCTGACACATCAAGCGCTGACAAGAGTAATTTGGGCGCTGACACAAGGAATTTGAGCGTTGACAGACCTGCAGATATGGTTGATGTATTCCAGTCATCAGCTATCATCAAAGAAGTGTCGTCACAGGTATTACCATCATCCTTACCCATCATTGATCCATTAGATAAGGGTAAAGGAATCATGGTAGGAGTAAAAGTTCCAAAGGATGCAGCACAAGTAGAGTTTGATTCAAGGTTGGCTGCACAACTTGTGGAACAAGAGATGAAGAAGGTTGGTGAATCACCATTTGTTGTCACTTCTGAGGAACAAGAAGGAAGTGATGAAGAAAGTTTAGATTCAAGTGTGATGATAATTTAACAACCAGAAAGACTTGAATATGGTGATGACTTGGCAAGGGAAAAGATTAGAGAGTTGAAATTGCAAGTAGACTTTGATATACCAGAAGTTGTTCAGATGTACCATGCTTGGGAGAATAGGATTATGGAGACTCCAGATTTGACTATTTCAGACCAAATTTGGGGATTGGAGATTCTTCTAAGAGTTCAAAGAGACTGCAAGGTTATTCTGAAACATAAGGCTAGCAATATTTTCTCACTGCTGAAGAGGGATAGAAGAGAGCTTTATTACATGTTACTCAGATGTCATGGAACTGGATGGACCTTCAAGAAATTGCAGGGATTATCTTTTCAAGAATTGGAGTACAAGGCTTATCCCATTTGGGCAAAAGTGCAGGAAATGAACACTCTAAGACTTCTTTCAGATGAAAGGAAAGAAGAACTTGCAGAAGAGATGGAGATTCAGAAGGCAATGATTGTTCCAAGGCCTTTGAAGAAGGGAGTTCCACTTGAGTTCCCTAAAGATCTAAATAAAGTGGTTCCCAGTGAAGCTGTTCTTAGAAGGAGCATCAAGATCTCACCCATGGAAGCTTCAGATATGGTACAAGTGTTACCTCTTGATGCCAGAAACCCTATCATAAGCTATGAAGAAGATGAAAGTGGGTTTTGGAAGATTGGCAGGTATGGGAAAGAGGTACACACATTTACTACTATTATGTCTCTCTTTGCAAGTATGGATAGAGAAGACTTGGTAGACCTTTGGAGGTTGTTGGTGGCTAAGTATGAGACTGAATCTCCTACTTCAGTCAATGGAATAAAACTTTGGTCAACGTTCAAGATAATGTGTGCACCAAAAGAAGAAGATCCTACTGTTTGGAAGGATCTTGAGGATGATATCAGTGGTCTTCAATGGCGTTTGTATTCAGCTGCTGGTGTGTACTACTTGAGCTCTACAAAGTTTGTTGAGTATCTTCTTGTAGATGCTCAGTATCCCATTTCCAAAGAAGTTTTGGACAAGATGAAGACAACACAGCTGGAGATTGACTATTCAAGTGACGTGGCCAAAGATTTGATTAGGCATGTTTATTACCAAGATGATAAGATTTGTAAGATTCCTCCTAGTTCTTAATTTTTATTCAGAAACTTGATTACTATAGTAGATATCAAGTTTAGGGTAGGATTGTTGGGAATAAAGTGTAGCCAGTCCACTTGAACGCTGACAAGAAGAAAACAAGCGTTGATAAGAAGAGAACAAGCGCTGACTGATCAAGCGTTGACAGGAAGAAGTCAAGCGTTGATAGGTTGAAGACAAGCACTGATAGAAAGATGTGGTCTACGCGTATTTTGTTTCTAGTTTGTTTCTAGTAAAGATAGGATCAACATTGTATTTTCTATAATTATCTTTACCTAGAATAGTTTATACGTAGACTCTTGTACAAGGCTTCTTATGTCTATAAAAGAAGACCTTTAGGTTATGTTTCATATAAGTTTTTCATACGTTAAACACTTTCATTGTAAGCAAGTTTGTTATTATCAATCAAGTGAAAGTTTGTTTTACATCCTTTGTGTGTTCTTGTTTAAGTGTTAACTCCGCATAACACTTAAATTACTTTATACATAAACAAAGTTTCTCTACGTGTATAACTTGATCTAATCTCGTTTGCACAAGCTAAATCGATCTAAGTTTGGGATCAACATCGTCTACGGTTTCGACAACGATATTAGGAACGTCAATTTCTAAATTTCGTCTACGTCGTCGATTCCTTAGATTTCGATTGCGTCGATTCGAAATGTCGATAGAATTAGAATAATCCCTCGATCGAGTGCGCATGCACTAACGTAGAGAATGGGGGTTAGCAAAGAAGATTCTTTTTGGGTTTTTAACGTTTTTAAATTTTTTGGTTTTTGATTTTTTTTTATTTTTTTTGGATTTTTGGTGTATTACGTAGACTCAAATCTTCAAATCACTCCTCGAATCAATTTCTCGATTAAAGGAGCCTCAAGGAATGAAAACGATCACGTGGAGTGAGCGTCTTCGATGAGTTTAGAACGTTGGTGGAACACCAAAACGTTCAAGAGGGTTTAGTCTTTGAAAATCAAGCAAATATATATACGTAGATAATACTTCGGTTAGCAAACCCTCGATTAGCCCTTTCTCTCAAAACACGCACAAGCAAGCGGAGGAAACGAGGTGGCACTAAGCACTTAAGAGCCTTTTTCCCTTAGGTCGTGAAATACAACCGCCTTATACCCACCTTATAGTTTGTGTTAATCAAAATTAAGTCTTTCAAAAATATTTATCTATTTTGCCTTTTGATTTTTGCTTTAGATTCGAATACAATAATTGAGTGACGAAATCCCAATTAAGGTTGCGTTTTCACGCTTTTAGAGATATTATAAATCTATTGTGATACGTAGTACAATATATTAATAATATTCACAAGAAAAACGAAAACGAATATTTCTACATTATAGTTAAAAGATTGTTGTGTGTTTAATTTAGGAAAACTAAACACGATTTATTTGGATATTATAATATAGTAGAAAAATTAACAAAAATAAGTATGTACGATATTTACGTTTTCCAAAAATTGAAAAGCAAAAACGCACTACTCACCCAAACATGATATGTAGAATGGCACTAAATACCTCCCCGGCAGCGGCGCCAAAATTGATGGTTGTATTTTCGTACACGTTTTAGCAAAAACGCGTATGTGGCAAGTATTAAATCTCACGTTTTAAGAAAAATGCGAAACCGAATAAGTGTGAGTTTGTTCTCGGTGGAGGTGTACGTGTTATATGCCAATTATATAAAAATCAAGTTTGGATTAGTGTCGTTTTTGGGCATGAAGAGAGAAAATTAAATGACGAGTTACGCTACGATTAAACTACGACGATTAACGTAAAACATGAACGTAAATACGTAAAACGCGAAGAAATTAAAAATTTTAAACTAAAAACAATTTAAAAATTAAAACTAAGTCTAAAATAATATAAATAAGAATAAAAATTCAATAAATAAATTTTAAAACCTTTTATTAATTAAATATTCAATTTTAAATGCTAATTAAAGCCCTAAAATTAAATATAATTAACAGAAAGCCCAAAATTATATTTTATCAAACAATTATCTTACTTATATTAATTAAGCACTAAAAAGTATTTTTCCTCAATTTTTAAAACACTTTTTAAACTAAAATAATCATAAAAAATAATAAAGTAATGAGAAAAATAAATTTACTTTATGAAAAATCATAAATTATTTAGTTAAACAATAGAAAAATGAAAAAAGTTGAAAACAGTACTTTTACCCCTAATAAGACAAAAAAAGTAATATTAAAAACCTATTTTAACTTAAAATAATTCTATAATTTAACTAAATAATGAGAAAAATAAAAATCTTTTTCTAAAAATCTTAAAATAATTAGTGAGGCTAGGAAAAATGAAAAAAAAAATGAAAAACAATACTTTTAGACCACTAAAGAAAAAATCATAAAATTAAGAACTTGATTTAAACTAAAAATAATGCTAAAAATATTAAAATAACAAGAAAAATAAAAAATAACTTTCTTAAAAATCTTAAAATAAATAAACATAATTGGGAAAATTGAAATGACTAAAAAATGTTGAAATTTACTCACTAAAGACAAAAAACAAGAAAACCACATAGTGACATGTGCTGGGGTTTTGTCTTTTACCCCAGTAGTGGCTACAAATGAACTACCAGTGGGAACTTTGTTCCCAGTGCCCTTAACAGAAAAACGATAATGGCTTGTTGTGAGCTTGTTACTTGGTATCTTTTGGAACAAAGGGCACCCCCACACTCAGGGGAGTGTGAGGAGTCAAGAGAAAGCAAAAAACACACAACTCAAACACAAATATGCACACAACACAACCAAATCAAGTTACTGATATGAGCAATAGGGGTCTGGGATGTTTTTGTTAAACTAGTTGGTCATGTGGTGAATTTCTAACCACCAAAACTTCCAATCTAACAATCCAAACCACAAAATAACTACTCACAATCCTATAATAGCATATACACTAACAGATTACAAGATCCTAAGACCAAATTCATGCAAATTCAACCTAAAAACTATCTTCTATGTTTTGGTAGTTTTTTTAAGATGAGACTTGCAAAATTTGACCTAGCACTACTCCACTTGAAACAAACTCAGGAAAATAACCACTTATGACAGTTAAGAGTATCTAGGCCTATGTGTGGGTCTAGTTGTCAACCCTAACACCTTGAACACACAGATCCAAACACCCCTTCCAAAACTGATAACAAAAATTTTCAAACAACTTTACCTAAAAGTACTTCCAATTTTATTTTAAATAACTCTAACATGTATCTAACTACTTAATAAACCTAAACAAATTATCTAAACAATCATTCAAACAAATTCCAAAAAATCACCAAGTTCACAAATTTTCTTAATTTAGGAGGGTTCAAGCTACCTACCTTGTGGGACCTACATCCAGGACCCACAATGGCTTGCTGATGCCATCTCCAAGTTAAGATTTTCTAGGAAGGTGGCTTATGAAGGAATTGAGATGAGCTTGTAAGGTGCAAGAGGACTACAACAGTCCACCAAAGGGACTACAACCGTCTCTTTGGTTATGTCTTGGGTACCTGATGAGCACAACACAAGAACAAACACACTAGTACCAAAAAACAAACCCCAAAAGCTGTTGTCAATAGCTTTTGGGAATAGATTTGGCTACAGTTAGTCTTCAAATAAACAATGAACAGATTTTTGAAAAATCTTTGATAACACCAAACTTTGAAAAATCCAATGGGACAACTGAAAATTAACAAGTACACAAAAATCTTATGAAGTCTTGGTTTGTCAAATCAATACTCACAAGATTTTCACTACTTGGATCTTCAAAAAAATATTTTAGAACTTTTCTTCAAAAACACTTTTGAATACCTAAATTACTTGCAGTATAAAAAACACACGAATTTAAGATACTCTGAAACTACAATGGAACTCAGAATAAACTTTGCAAATTATTTAAGAAAAACTGTAACTATTTGATTTCATAAAAAAAAAGTCTAAACTGGAACAAGAGGGTTGAGTCACATGCGACTCCCCTTAAATACTAGCTAATAGAAGGTCCTAGAATTTAGAATATGAAACCCTAATCTAGCTTGAAAATCCAGAAATGCCCTTGGTCAACAGATTTGAAAATATTGGTCTTTGAAGCCATGTGATGGATAATGATATGGCAGCTCTTTTTTTGATCTTGAATCGTTCATTTGAAGCTTTGGGAACAAGTATTTCCATGTGGGTAGTTGATTTCTGCCAAGATGCTCCCTTTTCCATATGAGGTGAGGCAGGGGACCATGATGGGGTCCTTTGGAGGTCACGGGGTGAGTGGTTTGGGAGTGGGATTGGTTTAGGACATGGCTAATTATGGATCTGGAGGAGTAGGGTGAATAACCCTTTGGTTTGATTTGTTTATGAGATTAGGGTTTATGTTGGAAATTAGGGGTGTTTATGGGTGATGATGTGAAGAGGGTGTGTTTTGGCGCCAGTTTAATTAGTTTATTAATCCATTTAAATGGATTAACAAAACTATTTGGGTTGACTATGTTGACTGGTGAGGGTGAGTGGAATGATGATGTGGAGTGGGGGTGTGGTTGTGGGAGAGTTGATGTGGCAAGGTATGGTTGGTTGATGAAGTATGTTTGTCTGCCAGAAATAGTCCCTTATCTTCCATATTTTCTTCATTCCAAGTTTATCACAGCAATACTTGTTTTTCCTTTGTTTTCATCTTTCAACAACTTGTCAAATTTGGCATATATCTTATAAAACTTTGAATCAAGGACCATTAGTGCAATATTATCATTCTTCAAGGGCCAAAAAGGTATATATTTGAAATATTAGGGACCCAATGTGTAATTTTGAGTTTCACAAGGGTATAATATAACAAGTCGTCCAAATTTGAGGGACGAATCTTGACAAATCTTCAAACTTCAAGGACTTCTTTGGAAATTCATTGTCCGGGTCCGGTTCTTTGTGCGGCTTCGTTTCCCATGTTCGTTTTTGCTTGATTCTTGTAATCTTTTGGTGAATTCACGATATTCGTACCTAAAATACACAATGAACAAACACAAGCATATTTTGGGGTATTTTATGACATTTTTAAGCATTTTATGCCCGATTTGGACGATGAGACTATGTATAAATGCAGTCTCATCAGTTATACCTTTTTAACCTAATTTTTCTAATGAGGATGAAATTATTGAGGATTTTCTAAATCAATATACACTTAATTTTGACGAAGAAATTCCATTAAATGATTTTGAAAAAGTAAAATGTGACAAGGTTTTAAAGGAAATCGTTGAACCCTCGTTTTTACAAGATGAACGAAAATTAATTCCGAAGGGACGTGTTAGTAATTTTTCTAAAATGTTCGAGAACCCACGTTCGATCCCTTCGAAGGACAAAGACGTCAAGGCAAAATCGTCTCATGACGAGCCTTTTACTCCTAATTCCACACCGACTGAGATTTTGGATTTATCGTGTGAGAAGTCCGTCGGTGGCCTTGCTCACATTGATACGTTTTTCGATGTCGAGGTCGAAACGACAAAGGCAAAAATCTTCAATCGAAGAGCCTTCTATTCATAGCTTCACGACGGTTGAAGCTAGCGACTCGATTATCGACGACTTGATTTCCCAACCTCTTCCACGAGGAAGAGAAGACGTTTTTTATCCCGATGGCGATTTTTCCAAGATCAAATGTATTCTTGATAACCCGTGATATTAGGGATTTTGCTAGTTGAAAAGTTCGTTTTCTCGGTGTCTTAACGAATTGATTTCCGGTTCAAAGTGTGACTAAGTCGTTTTTGGTTAACAAAAAGAAAGTTTTGATTATCTATTTCTAAGTAAAAGTTAAATGTGAATAGTAATAAAATTAAGATAAAAAAATTAATTAAAAATAACGAAACAATATAAATAATAAAACGTGAATTTAAAACGAAACAATTAATAAAAATAAATCTAAAAGACGAAATTAACTATCGACTCGAAAATAAAGTTTACTAAATGAAAAAGGAGAGAATAAAACTAAAATGGTATTTTAAAGCTAAACGAGGCAAAACCTAAAGCGGGTACTAAATAAAATATAAAACTTGAACTTTACGAAAAAATATTAATTTTAAAAATAGACGAAAAATTCAACTAAAAATACGTAACTTTCAGAAATAAAATCGGAACAACTTTCAAATTAAACTAAACAATTACGGAAAAAAATAATAAATAAACAAGCTAGCAGCCAGCTAGCTCAAGCTAGCAAGCTACTAGCTTAAAAAGGCGGGGAAAAGAGTGTAAGCTAGCAAGCTAGCATGACACTTCTTTTAATTCCATCGGAATGTTAGCTAGTTAAAGCTGTCGGAATGTTAGTTTGCATCAGAATGTTGTAATGAAATTAGAACCAACGGAATGTAAATGTTTGTATTAGAATGTTGTGTTTTTTTTTTAAATTACCGAAATGTTAAAAAGAGAATCTATCGGAATGTTATAAAATAATCTATCGGAATACTAATTATAAGAAAAGTATCGGAATATTAAATCAAAATCTATTGGAATGTGGCTATTGAAAATTGGGCAGCACTTCGTCGCAATATACCTTAAATCCCTATCGCAATCCACGATGCCAGGGGCAATTGCAATCCTCGATCGGAATAAGGGGAATATTACACTTAGATCGCAAAGTAAAACCTCAAAGGTTATTGCGATACAAAGAGCCGTCTGAATAAACCGTCGGAATGTGTAAAAGCCCACACTTTGCGATGAAACACCAAATAATCCGAAAATGGAGATAGGCCAAAGTCTCAATAAGCACTTCCAATAAGCACACGAATAAGAACTTATCCAAATCTTAATCAAACGAACTCAAGCATAAATTTGAAAGCTTTTAAATATGATAATTGCAAACTTTATAAAAGAAACTTTAAAAAGGCTAAACTTTTTAAGAAAACTAAAAACAATAAGCTAAACACTAAATAAGCCAATAAGCATGAATAGCTCAAAGCTTAATCCGTGTAAGACTTAGAAAAACATAAAAAGATGAACTTTTTAATCAAATAAACCATAAGATTAAGCAAAATCAATGCTTAATCCGAACCACAATCAAATCAAAGACAAGAAAAGTAGGATGAGAATGATAAAGAAAAGCTTGATTAATGGAAAATAAAGATTCACAATAAAATGAACTTACTTGGAATTAAAAGGCAAGAAATTTAAGACATGAAATTAAAATGACATGAAAATAAATGGTACAAGGAATGAAAATGGTGGAAAGACTAATTTGTCAAATTAGCTAAAAAATGAAATAAAGTGAAATGGGTTCTATTTATAGGGAGAAGGGAAGCATGTGTTGCTCCTTTCTTTCTTTCTTTCTTCTTTCTCGTCTTTTCGTCTTCTTAATTCTTCGACTTTTTCCGACTTTATCTCGGGATTAATTAAACTCGTCTTATAATTTCTTCAGTAATTAGACTTGAGTTCTTCGGCTTTATTAAACTTCCGTCTTTGGACTTTTTCTTCGATAAATCTTCAGAATTGGCCTTGGACTTCCATTCTTTTTGCACTCTTGATCTTTTGACTTCGTCTTTTTTCTTTTTCTTCGATAAAAGCCCGTGAAAGCCCGTGTTTTCTTCCCTTTTCACATTTTTTTCCTAAAACACAACAAAAACACAAACCACGCATAATTCCGACATTTACGACATAAAATACACGTTTTGACTTGGTTTTTATTATAATTAAGTGGTAAAAGGATGGGTGTTTTCACACCTATCAACCCGCCTTCGATTTTCGATTTTGATGAGGACTGTTGTGTTAGCCCAGAGGGGGGATGTTTTATTAATCGATTCACGTTTTAAAAATTCAAATCCTCCTCCCGCCTTCAAGATAAATGTGAAAATTTTAAGTGTGCCTAGAATTTTTTTGGAAACACCAAATATTTTCAATTTAATCAAATTGGGTTTTCGTAAGAAATAGTTTAAAAATGAAAAAGGGAATGATTTTAAAATTAATTTTAAAGATTTTCCAAACTTAACTCCGTCATCACCTCGTTTAATTGAACATGCTACAAACGCGTCTACTTCTTTTGATGAGGTTTTGTGTAGACCTAGTATGGGGGAAGCCTCATTTGTCCCCTCACACTTCTCCACCGAGGACGATATTTTTGACCCCGGTATCATGTTTAAGGGTAAATCTCGGTCTTTCACTGAAGTAGTCACTAGAAGATACTTCTACACTTACTGTGCGAGTTTACCTCGAGTAACTCGATTTATTTGCCCACCCAATACCCCACCCTTCTCTTCTCATTCTATTTTCATATGTCCCTTTGGGACAAAGATGTTCAAAGTCGTGTTGTTTCGTTTATCATCCGAAAACGAAGACACAATCTTTGATCCCGGTATAAAGGCTTTGCCTTTATGATCAGTTGCTTTTGGGCCTTGATTGCATGTAAGTCCCGCCAAAAATTACCGAACCATGATAATCCCTAAATGATAACATTTATGGGGATTCGTGTCGAGCTTTTGACTCGGTTATCAAAAACAAGGTGCCTCGTGGGGGAATTCTCATGCTTATCCTTGTAAATATTATTGCTTTTTAGTTAACTTAATGTGAGGGGATTTGTGCCCTTCCAACCCTTTGTTTCGTGGTTGTTTGTGAATTGTGGTTATTTAGATCATCATATTCACGATTGGAGCCTCTCGTGTTCGTTTTACGTGAGCCTCGATCATTTGCTTTGAAGATTTTCTGATATCCAATGATATATCCTTTGATGTTCTAACATTAGGTCTTTTAGCACACTTCATAAACGGCTATAGATGTAATGGTTCCACCCTTTCCATGCTAGATTAAGCATTCGACTTCGTCTCTAGTATGGGGGTATAACACCCTTAGACTTGAAACATTGAGGACAATGTTTAACTTTAGTATGGGGGTGAATAGATGATTGCCTTGCCAAACCTTCACGATTTCTAAAGTTTATCTTTTTGTTTATCGTTTTGTTGCAAAATAAGGCTAAAAATGGCCAAATTTTAAAAAATTTCTCATGTTTTTATAAGTGTTTAAGACAGAATGTAGATTTTCCGATGGCGAGAATAAGAGTAATTTTTTACTCGACCGTGCGTGTTGAGCATTTAGCTTTGATTCCTTAACTATTTTTAGGCTAAGTCCCTTAAAATGAGGACGAGAAAGGATAGAGTTAATTATAAGTTACTATGCTAAATGTAGAGTATTCATATTCTTTCAAAAACTCATGTGTTCTAATTGTTTGCTTATTATCCCTTCGCTTTGAATAATAATTTTGCTAATAAATATTGACTTAGCGGTCTAGTCTTGATTGTTGGTTTCTAATTTTTTTTCCTAGTAGCTTCCATGTAATTAAATTGGGAAAACATTAAGGAATCTCCAGCGTCACAGTTTTGAAGTATTGGCACCCCGAATAATCAAAGGCTTCCCCAACAATAATTTTTAAGTTCATCTTCACCTAAATCAAGCAAAAATTTCAAGCTCACAAGGCCGAAAAATCAATGCAAAATTGAAAGTGAATGTCTTAAATCTCGAAGCCTAAAAGATCCAAAATTCGCCTTAGCGTGAGGATATACGTCACGTCATAATAAACACCTCATGGCGAGGTTACATAAAAGACAAGGGCAAGACCAAAGCCATAATAAACACTTCATGGCGAATTTAAATAACAGGTGGAGGTAAACCAATTCCAAATTGGTAATAAGTCTCATGTTCAAAACCGTTATAAGACCATGTTTATCGATCCTTCTTGTTGACTTAATTTTTTGACATCGTTGTCTATTAGGAGAGGTTATTAATTCGATGGTTTTGGCTACGCTGTTATGACTCTATTTTTGGACCTTAATCTCTATCTACGCATAAGTCAAAAATGTATCCTCGTGATCATTCAAAGCAAAAATAAAATATAAGAGATACAAATTAGGATTAAGGGAGTCTAAGTACGTGATTAGGGCATATGAGTAGTGTTAGCATTACTAACTTATAATGACAACGATCTCATTACACACTTAGCATGGAATTGGGTGAAAATCGAGGACGACGAAATTATTTCTAACGAAGCATTCACGTGTTCTTGTTCTATGAACCTAAACGTCCCATTTTGCGATGAAAATCCTACATTATGTCTAAAACACAAGTAGTAGTAGTTTATTAAGTTTACGTTTCAATAAAAGTCGATAAAAATGAATTTTGGAGATGCTTAGATACTTTATTCTAGCATTGCGTGAGGGCACCATAATGGTTTATTATGGGGGAGTGATGAGACCGCAATTATACATGGTCTCATCGTCCAACGGGCTTAAAACAATGAAAATATCATAAAAAGTGCCATAGATATGCTTATGTTTGCTCAATGTGTATTTTAGGTACGGATATCGAGAAAAAGACAAAAAGATCACAAGAATCAATCAAAAATGAACACGGGAAACGAAGCCGCACAATGAACCGGACCCGAGTTTTGGATTTTACAAAAATGCGCTCCAACTTTGAAGATTATACAAGTTTAGTCCCTTAAGTTTTGAAAATTGAAACTTTATACCCCTAAGAATCTCAAAAGTACTTTGGGGTCCCTAAAGTATGATGCTTTTACAAGATCAGCCCTTTAAAGATGAAGAAAGGACAAGATTAGTCCTCTTTGTTAACTTTGGACTAAACATGAAAAAGGGAAAGGACTGCCATTAAAATGCCACAAGGGCTAGGATTGCAAAAGTTTACAAAGAAGAATGTTAACAGCAGGGGGTAAAACTGTCAACATCACAAAGATATTTAACTATATAACCCATATTACCCATTAACTATCCACCTCACCCAACCCACCAAGCCCATACCCATTTACCCTTAACCCACATTTTTAAAGTCAGTATTATACTAATTTAAACAAGCGGGGAACACTTACTATTTCACTAACACCAGATTAAACTCCCCTCTTAAGAACCTATGAACCCTAATTATCCTACTCTAAATTAATCAGTGTTAAGGCATGATCATCTCCAGAATGATAATTCCATCTATCCTAAACACACCCTCGCCTTCAAACAATGCTCCACGCCACCATACAACCCCACATGGGATTCCCTTCCCGGTCCCTTTCTCCCCAAGATCAAGGACATACAAGATAAGTGGCTTATGTTGATTTCGAGCTCTCCAAACCCAAATGGACGTCTATGATTTGTTTGCTACAGCTAACCTCCAACAAGACTCCAAAATCATAGCCTTTGCATCACATAGTTAAACTTTTTACCAAACAGAAATTCAAACAAAGTGGCACTTTTTGAATTCGACTTATTAGGGTCTTCTAGTTCTAGATTCTTCTTGTTTGCAGTATAAAAGGAGCATATTGTTTGTATATGCCCTTTGTTCCAATTTTATTTTTCAAAAATTTGTAATCCGAATTTTGATTTAATGAAATTGAGTTCCATGTTTTAATTTAAATTCTCATTTACTGTTTTATGCAAATTTAATTTCTGTCAAACTTTAGTTTCTTGCAAATTTATCTTTGAACATTTCTTCAATAATCTAACTTGTTGCTTATTTGACACATAAGCAATAAGGTTACCTTTTGAGTGGTGTTATTTTTCTGTCCAAATTCATTTTCTTGCAAGGTTTATGGTTTTAAGTTTGTTCAAGTTTTAAGTTTTGAAATTTTTTTAGAAAGAAAAGTATAAAAATTAGTGAGTGTGTATTTGTGTTTCTGTTTAATTTTGTTAATCTCAGCAGCTCTTGGAAGCTTGTGATCATTGTGCAATCACATAAGCTCAAAACCAAAGGGGTCTGGATGTTATGCCCCGTGAGGTGAGTTTTTTTTTCATTTTCTGTCCAAAAATATGCTATGTAATTGGTGAATTTGTGTTGAAAGATTGATAATTTTCTGTTTAAATCTTTATTTGAAAAGGTTTGGATCTATTCCAGTAAAAACTTTGTCGTTTATGTTGTTTAAAAAGGTCGTGCTTTGTTAAAATTGGTTTTTTCGTCTATTAAGTGGCGTTCGGGACAACATAGATTTAGGGGTAGTGATTACCACTAGGTCTAAGCTTAGCTCTACACCTAAGCTATAGGTTTAGGGGAAGTCAATTTTGCAAAAAGTTCTTTTGTTTTATTTTTAAGTTTGAATTTACAAGTTTTTTAGTTCTTAAAATATAATATGTCAAATTATTTTTGGATTGGTTCTACTGTTATGATTATTGGCTATGTGATGGTACATGCTTGTTGATGTTTTTTATGCTTAGCTAAGATTATGGTGTTGGATGTAGTCATTAGTTTGAATGACTCACTAGTGTTCACCTGTGTGTGCAAAAAAAATCTTGTTATTTTGCTGTCTAAAAGCACCTAATCCATTAGATAAGATTTGGAGTTGGATCTTCTGATCTAGGTATTGAATTCTTGTAGGGTTGTTAGCATTAGGATAGATTTAGGATTTTTGGTGTTTTGGTTTATGGTTAGAGTGTTTCATTAGCTTATTTTGCAAAACAAAGTCACAAAAAAGCCATTTTTGAAGCCTCTGTATGATATCCATAAAAAGGGTGTTCTAGTTTTCTTATTGTTGTATACATATGTGTCCGAGATTATTTTAGGGCTTAACTGGTATGTTGTTTGCTTATATGTGTGACTCCAAATAAGCTTTAGCTTACTGGGCTCTTACTACTTATTAGATAATCACAAGTGGACTACCATTATCCCCCATTAGATAGTTTTTGACCGAATCTTGTAAATTAGATAGGGAAATCTTGTTGGATTGTTAGTTAGTTTAGGTTTTCTAGTAGTTAATGTGAGTTTTGGAGGTCAAAAATTTTTTAAAAAAAATAAAATAAAAATAATAATAATAATAAAATAAAATCATAAGTTGTGTTACATTTGCTGTCACTGTTTGCCTACAAAGAAATCCAAAAAGAAAAGTGTTAGCTTGCGTAAACTGTGGTCTTTTCTGTGGCAATTTTATCGAGTTTTTAGTAGGGTGTTTGTGGCGTATTTGATTGAGCGTCAATGTTGTGAGTGTTTTTTAGTGCCCTACATCCTGCATATCGAACAGCGAATCTAGAAACGTTACCTTAAAAAGGTGCATAACCCACTGTCCTTATTTGCTTGACATGTGTGCCTAAGACTAATTTGTGGCATGATTGTGCTTGGATTTGTGTTTTGGTTTTTGTTGATACACAAGTTGTATGGACCGAGCTTGACCCGAATTAGGCTTAATTCGGGGTCTTGTGGACTCCGAGTCTTGTACCAAGTGAAACTTGCTTTGAGGACCCTGCTCACTAAACAAACACCATTAGGATTACCGTGGGTTTGTGACCCACGATTAGACTCCAGCGTGAGAGTAAGTAATCGATTTCAGTGTATAGTGTTTAGGGTATTGTGTGTATCCTACCTTTGTGGAACCATGGGGGTTCCTTTTATACCCGAGAGAGTCCAGGCTGGGATCCCTGTTCTTGCAGCCTAAGGAAGAGATAATGACTCAAAATAGTTTGATCCTTATCGCATAACTAAGGTAAGTGTATATCTCTTTCCCTTAGGCGAATATATCTATATGATAGATTATATTCTTGCTTGATCTTGTCGCAGTGCGACGAGGACACGGTGTAAGGAATGATTCGTATGTGTGACATCGACTTACCGGGCCTCCTGGGCTGTGCCCACATCACATAAGTATCAATTTGTCCCTGATGGATGCGGGTAGGACCCGTGAGTCAGACTATCCAGCCCGACTAGGGACTATACGTCATCATGTCCCCTCAGTCTAGTGGTCGCAGGTGCTAACCGTGGCTACTAGACTACAAATCTCTAAGGCCCCCTCGTAAACATCCCATATAAAACGAAATTTCATGTAAAACACACATGAAATGAGTTTTGAATATGCATCCACGTCAGACTCCACTCATACAACCACTCTTTGGGAACCGGGAAAGGCATTAACCACGTCAGAGGAGCCAACCTAACCAACACCGTAGGATGAATCAACTCATTTGGACACACGTCGCAAGATCCGGTATGCCTAAAGTATATATAAATGCAGTGTGACAGACCTTCAACCTTCTTCTGTATCATTTCAAAAAACCCTCCCACCATTGTTGAAAATAGCAGGAAATAATCACCACAGCAAAAAATAGCTCTCCTTCGTACCCAACTGTAGTAAGAGGAAAAATGGTGGCACAACTATTCGATGTGACGTCCCGTATATCAGAACAAGAACTTTCCAGTTTTTCTACCAAGTATCATATACCCACAGATCTCCATCCGACTGTGCCAGATACACAAGCGCACATCGGTAGCTTCCCTGCTGGAAAAATTGGTGTATACACCAGGTTTTTCGAGTTTTCCAACAACCGCATACCTCTAAGCCGTTTTCTAACGGACATGCTTAGCTACTACAGCATACACCTCTCACAGCTGCACTGTATTAGCGCCGCGAAGATCTCAAATTTCGAGATAAACTTCCTATTGAAGAATATTGACCCAACCATAAATCTGTTTCGCGCCTTTTATCGGCCCTCCTGGATAAACGGGTGGATATCCTTCGCGAAACGCCCAGGCCAATTACATTGCTATAAGGTGAAGGTAGATTCTCTGAAGAAATAGAATGACAAATTTTTCTGGGTAGACAAGGTTGTATTACCATTCGACTACGACTTCGTCACCCCCGACACTATGATGAAAGAGGACCACCCTATCTCTGGTACATATAATGAAGCAGACGCACAGATAATTAATGCCGACCGGATACCAATGCAAGAAGACCTAGAGGCACTATTATATGCACTAGGGTTGATTCATTCGTCAACTCTCCCTGCAAATCACCTTCCTCGATACTTTGATGACTTTGATCATGGTAAGAAATCCCGCTTCATAAAGATTTAAAATTCATAATGGTGTATGCGTATGTACTCGTATACTCTTCATACTCCTGTAGAGCTAACTTATACGCAGCTTGTGAAGCGCGAACATCCTTGTGCCGCGACCATGCGCGCTCGACCCTTCATGTCATTCGAGCTATCTAATGGATGACGTGTGGGTCAACGCACCGTAGCACTGGAGTACCACTCCCCGGCGACCAGCAGAGGTACAGAGAGGACAGTCGCACTAAATGCCACTCCCATTAGGAGTGTGTCGTGCATCATGGAGTCGTCGTCAGAACAATTGGACCACGAGGACAGCTCATGCGTTGGTCCCTCAGAAGAGTTCACACCTGTCCCCAGCTACAAAAGGTTGTCGTGCTCCCCAAAAGATCAAATTCCTAAGAGGAGCAGGACACTGCACACTAGATCGCGCACCGATACTTCTTCATGGGGCATGCTTTCAAGGCCGCGTGAAGATACACATGCATCAAGGTATATCTCAATTCCGCTCCTTATGGTCTTTTGAACAAAGGAGTCCCTTTCTAACACTTTCATGATGTCAAATTTGCAGCCCACATATTGCAGCGACCAAGACTAACACCAGCACCTTGAAATCCCCAAGATTCCTTCCTCCCTGGCAGTGCGCGCGCTCATGCACACTGGGTAATGTGACGGAATGTGCGGACTTCCATCAAACTATAACCCCGCTCGGGCGCGCCCAACTTCTGAGCACTTTGTCCGAAATGTTAATGAGTGAGTTGGACACAGTCGCGTCGCAGGAAGCGACATTAGCCTCGCATTTGAAAAAGAAGATGGCATATCTGTCTGAGCGCCTGGCACAAGCGGTCATGAAAATCAAACAAGCGACAAAGCAAAAAGACCACGAGCTTGTATGTGCCAAGGTTGAACTCGCACGTTTGCGCGCTGTTTCCAGTATAAATGCTGGATCCATCCAATACCTAGAGGATGAGAAGGCATCATTATCTAAGTCTATAAGTCAAGAGCGCCACCTTCGCGCGGGGCAAAAGGAGGAAAACCGTTGGGCCATGTCCAAGCTAGAGGAGGTTATGAGGACCCTTACTTCAAATTGTGATAACTTTGGTGCCAATTGTCACAAAGATATGGCGAAGAAGGCAGAAATTCGGAAGTACATGAGCACAAATTTTGATGAGGAACTATACACGCATCTCATGGCAGTGCGTGCTGAGAACCAATGGTTAACAAAACACGGTCTTCCACTAGCCGCCAAAAGGTTTCGTGGAGCTACCCAACCTCCGCAAAGCGATCAAGGACATTTTCGATGTTGCGTAGTTACTAGGACAAAGCCTCGCCATGGAGCGCGCCTCCAAAGATAACTTATTGATAGGACATTTGGAGGGTAGCGAAATCTATTCTAAGTACGCACAAGAGATCTTTGACGCTGCATTCCACAGATTAGAAGACCTCCCCTTCCTATCATAGATGTTATTGAAAAGGATCAAGACCAACCGATAAGCGTGATCATGGTTGGCCTCACTCTGGCGAGTCACCGTGCGGAAAAAACAGGGGAAGATCCTCATGCCATAGTCGAGCCAGATATCTCCCAACTATAAGTTCCTGTCTATGTTGCTGGCGTACCGATAATGATTTCGTCAGAAGATAAGTTGAAGTAGCATGTGAGACGTGTTACAAAAAAGAACCAAACATCGACCAAAGGTGTTGCCATCGGCCTGGGTTTAGCGCACCCTAGTTGATGTGATGGCATACCGGTTAGTCTGCCTTCCATCGATGTATATCAAACACGGGCGCTACAGTACATGAAGAAGGCTTGGGTACAACATCGTGCATTATTGAACCCATCGCATCGCAGGTTAAAGAGGTCGCTGTCAGCGAGCGACCTTGTGTAGAAGACACTTTTCCTTGTAGCCCTGTACATTTAATTTGTAAACTAAGAAGTTTTTTAATGTTTATAGCGACCTACGTGTTTGTGAGCACATAGCGTCCTGCGCTATGTTCATGTTTATTTGTGCATATATATATATATATATATATGTCCAGGTTTCTGCACCCACGCTTGAGATTGTGAGAGAGAGCGCCTGTTTATGAGTACATTCATTGGAATGTGACTCTGAACTTATGGGTGAGCCGAAAGTTCATTACGTGTGGGCCTGCCACTACTACCATAAGCGATGTCATAGATAATGACATGTTTGTTAGGCGTGCACACTGTGTCTTGTGCATATCCGTCATAAAGTATGAGGAATGCTACACTTACCACAACGTCTTGCGGTAAGCTGCCTAACAAAGGATACCTGATCCGGCGCCACTGAGGGTGCGTCCCTATTACGTGACAAGTTTAATTAGTAGGGTAAACTTGCACCTCTTATTTCAACTGGAAACGTTTCATTGTACATGTACACCGGAGGGCCAAATTTGTGTATTCCAGAAAAGAAAACATACTCTTATGCATAAAAGATAAAAAAGAAATACTTTTAGACCGCGGAACTAGCTAGGGACCGTAGTGTTTTATTCATACTTTTGAAAATAAAGAACATGTAGAAACTAGAAGGGGGGGTTGAATAGTTTCTAGTTAGTTTTCAAAACAGTTTGGCTTAATCCACTGTGTGCGGTTCCTTATGTGTACCCGCGGTTCTTTATCAATAAAGAACCGCCAGTCCATTTTGCGGAACCACCGACAGTGAACTTAACCTTTTGTTACATGTTAAACTTTGACAATCCTTTGTATCAAATTCTCGATCAAGCTTGACTAGATATGAGATGTGTTTGATTGAAAGATAAATACTACAAGTAAGTAAACAGACAAACACATCAAATCAAGAGTACATTAAGCAATAGTCTAAACACTAAGCACACACGTACTAAGCATAAGCTTTTCCGCAACTAGGATGTTTAGACTAAGAGATGTACACTTGACCATAATCTAAACATGAAGCACACACGTACTAAGCCTTAGCTTTTCCGCAACTTAGATGTTTAGATTATGAGATGCACACAACACACAACATATAAATACATCTATAATAGTAAGGACATAAATGTAAAGAAAAGTACCGACACGATGATTTATAGTGGTTCGGTCACGAAGCTCCTCTTCTCCCTACTCCACTCCTCGAGTACACCTTACTCGAGAGTTACTTCACTAGTCAACAAAACTCCTTTCAAGGCGGAGAAAACCATACACGTCGCTTACACATTTCCGACACTAAGCTAGATGTCGAGTCCTAATCTTAGGTAGGACACCATTTAATGACACAAGGCTAGATGTCGAGTTCTAATCGAAAGCTAGAACCAATCTTCACGACTCTTCACTTTGAAGCTAAGTGGGAACTTCACACAACATAACTACTAATCACTTTAAAGTTTAGTGAGAACTCACAAGACACGACCACGTCACTTTAGAGTTTAGTGAGAACTACCAAGACACAAACTAATCTACCCACTAGTTATGTTTTATGGCCCAACATAACAAACCTTGTGTTTTATGGTCTAAACACATAAACCATATAGATCTAAGCACACAACACTTAGATCTATAACTCTAACACTATATCCAAGTACTAACAAGACTTGGATCTACACAACTAACACCTAATCCAAGGATACCCATCACTTGGATCTTCTACCCATACAAACATATCCAAGTGAACCCAACACTTGGATCTTCTACATATACATAGTAGGAAGACTAAAAACATAACTTAGATCTACATAAGGAGAGATCTTCATCATGTAGTGAACCCAACACATCATGGTAATGATAGTGTTCTTCTCTTTTCACTTGAGAGGATGAGGAGATTGAGGATAGAATCACATCTTAAACAAGATTAATCAAAACTAACTAATCAAGGATCTAAGATGGTTTTGAAAGAAACTGTGCAAAAAGGGTTGAAAGAAAACCTGGAAATGATCCACTATTTATAGGACAACATTACAACGGTCAAAAACACCTACGGTTCCTTATCTCTACCCCCGATACCTTATCAATAAGGAACCGCGGGTTCCTTTAAGGAACCTCCGCGTTGGAGTCCGTACAAATTTGTCCTTTAGTGGGGATATGCCATCTGGGGTAGTTTATACCCTCAAAGGATATTCCTTTGGCATATGAAATATGCCAAATTCAAATTAAAGAATATTCTTTGGAATATACCTTAGGGAATATTCTTTGGAATATTCCAAATTCAAATTTCCATTTTTCTTTTTAATAAAACATTTTCTTAAAAATAAAGTTAATTAAAAGTTACTTTGTCACTTTGTATAAAAGTGAGTTTTAAGAAATTATTAATCCTTGATCACTTAGTTAGATTAATGACATGTTTGTACATACCTTGAGTGATTCATGCCGAATGCGATCTTGGAGGTGTAGAGAGAAGTATAAAAATGTATTCTTGAGTGATTACGAGTACCTTAATATTTTACATAATGTATTGCGAATTATACGTTTGTCATCAACAAAACATAAAGAGATTATATCGACAAAGCATCGTAATGTTTGCGCTAACAATCTCCCCCTTTTTGATGATGACAAACAAGTAAACCGCAACACATATTAAAATGCATAAGTTACTCGTTTACACTTACTTCTCCCCCTTTTGTCGAATCAAAAAGGTAGTCTTCATTTGTAGAAGAGGAGGATTGACTTCGAGAGAACATGCATCCAAAAAATATAATCATCCATAGCGGTTGTCGTTTGAGAGGCGAGAATCCAAACCATAAACCCATCATACAAAAATATTGAGCTTGCGTCATCCTAGTGAAGTCTTCAATCACCATAGGTTAACCAACTTCAAGCATAATAATATGCTTATCTACGAGTGTCCAAAATGCATTACTTGCAAGATGTTCGATGAATGCAATTTGAGTGAATCAACGATCGCAAATGTAATGACTTGAACTCTTGCAAATGCTCCCCCTTGATATGAGCTCCCCCTTGCTTGAGGCACCAACAAAGCAAGAATAGTGACGAGCTAAACGGGGATGATAAACAAGTCGTTTGCACAAACAATGACAAGCACAGAAGTGTGCATGCGATGCTATCAATCCAAAAACAAATCAAAGGATAGGATCTTGACAAGATCAATTCACAATTGTTGGAATAGAGATAGAAAAGAAACATCCATACCAATTGTAATGATAATATGTCAAAGGGTAAAAAGCTTAGAATTTTTTGAATCACCCAAGAAAATTCAAGATTTAACCCTCAACTCTCAAAAAACAAGGAGAGGATTTTGAGGAAATCAATTCAAAATTGTTGGAGTAGAGGTAGAAAAGAAACATCCAAGAATTTAAAGATATCATCTCAAGGGGTTAAAAACTTAGAATTGATGGAATCACCCATACCAATTGTAAATTTTAACCGCAATCAACTCTCAAAAAGAGGGACAAAAATATCTCAACCTAGAGACATTTTTGACCAAAAAAAAAAAGAGGAAAACCAAAAGCGGATAAATCGACGCTTTAAGAAAAAAACGGGATATAGGACATTATAGGCAAAAATGCGTATGAATGTCGACACCAAATGGTGTTTAGCATACGATAAACTACATGCTCAAAGTTTCGTAGCTCTTCTCAATCATTATGGATGTTCAAAGAACAATTACATGATGAGGAAAGGGTAAGGCTCGACTCAACTTAGTTTAGAAATATGATTGTGGTCAATTACACCTCTTGTTTAGGAAAACAAGAGAGAGTAAATGAGCGGTAAGTATCGAGTGATGATTTAGGAAAATCAAGCACTAATGACCCTTATGGTGTGAAAGTTCGTTTCCCAAGGAGGTATATGTGTGTGAAAAACTTGTAAAATGTTTGTGATTAATGATTGGTTTAGAAGGGGATGAGAAAAGAAGATGACGAAGACGTGAAAATTATTACTACGACGACAAAACGTAAAACTGTAAAAACTACAAAAATAAAAATTAATTCTAAAAATTACCAAAAATTCACCAAAAATCAATATAAATAAACTAAGAGTTTACCAATGATCAAAACTTTTTCAAACCTTTTAAATAATTAAATATTCAATTTTTAAATGCTAATTAAAGCCCTAAAAATCAAATAAGTTATCAAAAAGCCTAAATAAATATTTTTCAATTAGTAAACCTCTAAAATGACCTAAAAAGATTAAAAAATATTTTTAGAAATTTTTAAACTAATAAAAACTATTTAAAATGATTTAAAAACTATTAAAACTTAAAATAATTATAAAAATTAATCTAAAAGTGATAAAATTAATCTAAAAGTTGTTAAATTCCTATTTCAATGTATTTAAGTTAAGAAAATGTAAAAAGTTTGAAAATGTGAAATTTGAAAAATAATAATAAAATAATATTAAAATAATATTAAAAACCCAAAAATTATAAAAAATTCTAAAAACTTGCAAACTAGTTTATTTTAACCTAAATAAACAGAAAATCAAAGTGAAATGACCAGAATACCCCTATTGGGCCCTTAAATGGGCAAAAACCAAAAACAGTCAACCTTAATGGGCTTTTTAGCCCAAAAAGTCAAACTTGGCCCAATTGACTTGGAAAAGCCCTATTTGACTCAAAATTTAATTCTAAGCACAAAACTCTAAAGGTCCAAAAGCTGAATGTGAGCTTATCACAGCTTAATAAGCAAACAGCTTATTCTTATTGGGCTTTTTAGCCCATTAAGCAATAAGCTAATGCCATAAGATCTAATTTGACACACAACCTTATTTTGGGATGCTTATGAGATTTGTAAAAAGAAATTTTGAAAAAAGCACACTCAATAAGCTAGAAATAAGCAAAGTAATATTTCACTAAAAGACAAAATAGTCGTTTTTGAGAAATAAGGCACCTCAGGACTTGATTCAACTTGCAAAAGATCACAAATGGACTCAATAAGCCAAAACAATCAACAAAATTCCAATAATCAAAACCAATAAGCCAGAATTAGCCAATAAGCACTTATGAAAAAGTCAATTAAGTTGGTTTTCTAGTCAAACCCTAAAGTCAACCCACCAAATGCTCTAGTATGAACAAATGGGTCAAATAATGAGCACCTATTACAAAATCCAAGTTGTTGTTGGTTAAAATAAGCTATTATAGCTTATTGATAAGCTGAAACCAATTTAACACTAGCAGTGGTAACCAGCAGGGGAAAGGAGTTCCCACTGCTTTGACTATTTGACCAAGCTTTTTAGAGAGATTTAGTTGGATTTAATTGGAAACAAGGGCACCCTTGTGATCAGTGAACCACAAGGAGTCAATAGCAACAAGAAAATCCAAATTTGGTTCACACAATAAGCTACAAATGATCAAACAGTCACCAGATCATGCACAGACATGAAAATAAGCAGTTATGCACTTAATAAGCTGATTTAGCAAGAATAAGCCAACCAAACTTAACAGGATGCATACACAAGCTATATAAACTATGAATAAGCACAAATAAACTTAAATCAAACACTGAATCAAAGTAAACAACAAGATCAAAGCATATAAAGTTACTGATGAACAAGGTGCATATGCAGAAACTATTTTGCGGATCTATTTGACACTAGATCCAAATTCAAGCCTCAAGTCCATCTTCCCTGGTGTAGTTAACCTAGATTTAACACTTGTTAACCCTAGTCTATGATTAGATCTAGGTGTCCCCTAAATTTCAGTCAATTTCACCAAGTAAACAAGATTTTATACCCAATCTATGAATCTATGTGTTTCAAACCACAAAATGAGCAGCAAAGTAACCAAGTATATCAGATACACAAGTTCTAGCAGATAGCAACAACAAACAACCACTCAAAACACCACAAATCCAAATCAAGCAGTTGACCCAAACACCCCTTAATCAACTACTTAACAAAGCAACTTGTGATTTCTACTAATAACCTACTGATTTTAATGATCAAAAACACTTCCTAGGTAGCAACTAACAGAATCAAACTCAAAAATCACAACCTTAAACACAAGAACTCAAAATCAAAGCACCAAATCCAAAACAGGCAGTAACATGAAATTTTTAGAGGAAACTTAATCAAGAGATTATACCTGCCCTCCACAACATCCTAGGAGGGCCAGCTATGCTCCTTGGACCTTGTTCAACAACTAGAACAAGACCAAGGTACTTCAAAGAAGAAGATCAAATCCTGCTGATGTTCAAAGTAGAACAAGGCTTTGATTATGATATGTCTTCAACACAAAACAGCAAACAACTCAACCAAAGGCTTATAACTCTTCCCAGGCTTGGTGTCAACAAGCTTGAAGGAGCTTAAGGCTTATGGCTAAGGGTTAGTACACAATGATAACCAAAATCAAAAACTAGGATTTCAAGGCTTTTGAACCTTGAAAACCTTATAAACCAAGACGTGCCTTAACCACAAGATTAAGGAAGGTCTTAACAATCAAATGGAACTCAGATTTAGGCTATTCTAACACCAACTTTTAATCAAACACAAAAGAGAATTCAAAATTTTATGAAATTCAAATTTTATTAACTTAAAAAAGGAATTACAAAGATTGATAGCCTAAAACTGGAACAAAGGGACTCTCACATGTTGAGGTCTCCTTTTATAGGCAAATTCCTGGCTAACACTATTCACAAACCCTAGAAGTGAAATTCCACATTTGTCCTTGAGGTCTTCTAGACGTTTTGATGGAATGTGCTGTCCAAATTAATCTTGGTTGTTCATTTTAGCTTTGGAATGAAGCAAGGATCCTTGGCTGTTGATTTGGACACGTCAGATAACTTGGAGGGTAAGGTATGATGTGATAGGTGGACGGGTGAATGGGTGGGACCCCTTTGGTGAGTGGAGATGAGGGTTTTTGGTGTGGGATAGGATTCTGCACATGTGAATCACACAAGTGCCTAGGTAATTTGTTTTTACCCTTTGTTTTAAGTGAAGTGGTAACTGGGTTCTTGGGGTGAATAGTAAACTTTTTGATCCGTTTTTGTAGGAGTGGAAATGTGTTTGGCGCATTTTCATTTCAAATGTTTCAAACGCTCACTTTTGGTCCTTGTGTTTTGGGAAAATAGGTAAAACGTGTCTTTCAGCCACCAAAATTCTTTCCCTTTGTAAATAACTTTCACACTTTGGCAATTTTGGCACAAACTTTTGGAAAAAGGGTTATAAGGATTGTTTTTGCCATTTTTGCATATTTCAAGGGCTGATTTTGGACATTATTGATCTTCAAAGGTCTTCAATGTAACTTTGACTTCATGAGGGACTATAACTGGCAATTTTGAATTGTTGAGGGACTAAACTTGCCATTTCTTCAAAGTTGAAGGACCATTTGTGTAATTTTGACAAACTTAAAGGACCAAACTTGTAATTATCAATATACAAGGGTTTTAAGTGTCATTTCTTCATTCAATGAGGATCAGTCTTGCATGTCTTCAAGTCTTCAAGGGTATTTGTTGAATATTTCATGATCTAGGGCCCGGTTCTTTGTACGGCTTCGTTTCTCGTGTCCGTTTTTCCGTTTCTTGTGATCTTTTGTCTTTTTCACGATATCCATACCTAAAATACACAAGTAAACAAACACAAGTATATATATATGGTATTTTATGACATTTTTATGCATTAAAAGCCCGAAAAGAACGATGAGATCATGTATAAATGCCATCTCATCACTCCCCCATACTAAGCCATTGCCGTGCCCTCACGCAATGCTAGAATAAAGTATCTAAGAATCACCAAAGTTCAATTTTATTAACCTTTATTGAAAAGTAAAAGACTTGCAACATACTACGAAGATGTGTAAAGACATAATGTATGATTTTCATCACAAAAGTGACTTTTAGGGTCAAAGAATAGAAACAAGCAAATGTCCCTTAGAGTAAACTTCGTCATCCTTGATTGTCATACATTCCATGCTAAGTGCAAAAACGAGATCATTGTTGGTACAAGTCAAAATGCTAACACTACTCATACGTCCAAATTGTGTAATACTTTTTCTCCCCGCAATCCTAGTTATTATAAAAGGAAATGGGTTACTCGCATTTTTTAACTATTTGTCATGGATCACAAGTGATTCATATTGACTTATTTGAGTAGTTATTAGTCCGAAAGCAAAGTAGCACGATTTAATTGATAGTTAGCCGAAGGACAAAATCTTTTAAAACGGCTTCTCGTGTATCTCCTTAAGTTCATATCTTGGCATAACTCGTTTCACGATTTGAGACCTTTCTCGGACCGATATTTGGCATGTACTTCATACTTCGAATCTTGGGAAGACGTTCTTGAAATTATGGTCTTCTCTTCACATATTTGGAATTTCTTCACTTGACGTTTTTGAGAGATTCTTCATATTTGGACCACGACTTCATCATTTTTCTTCAATCTTTACTTTGGATTTTGATATACAACGATCCGCCTCCTTTTCGGACTTGGATATATTTATCCTCATACCTTGTAAGGGTCTTTTCGGATAGACTTTCTCCATGATCTTTAGGGGAGTAATTGCTTTTCGTCGTGTGTCTCGATCCTTCATATTGACTTAGGAATAATGATACTTCACATCATCTTGGATCTTTAGCAAAAAGAGAGCTCCTCATGCCTTGTTAGGGCCTTTTTGGATGATCGCCAATCTTCGCGTCCCGCTTCAATAAGTTATGCCTTGGCTATGAACTCTATTCAACCCCGAGCAACTTTTAAACGATCTTGCGCTAGAGGCTAAGTAACCTTTCAAATCGTATGACCTTACTTATTGCAATTATGATTATTCCTAATGCATTGATCTTATGGGAAGAAAAAGCCACAATTAAAAACATATGAGTTTTTGAAAGAACATTTTCATGTTCTACGTTTAGCATGATCACTTGTCTAACTCTATCATCTCTCGTTCTTCACTATATAAAGACCTCTAATTAAAGAGACTCGTGAATACTTAGCCATGCAAGTCAAAATTAAGCCAAATTTGGATTAGCTTTCATTAAGACTATATCAAATCAAAGTTTTGGGTTTTCAAGCCACCTATAGGATCTTGCACTTTCTTGGACTTTTTCAAGTTTAGAGAATGCATTTTATAGTTCCCTTGATAAGTGACTTTCTAGGATCAATTATAGGAACTTGCGAAAAGTTCTTGTTCTTAACCCGTATGAGCTAAGACTTTCGCGTTTTAAAGCTCCCTATATAAAAGTCTAGCAAAACTTGAATTGAGCGGGTTAAGGAATGTAAATGGCTCCAAATGCCCATCAAGTCAAAAATTATCTCTTATTCTACCCAACGGAAAATATACATTCGTGTCTTAAAACACTTATTAAAACTAAGAAAAATTTTAAAATTTGGCCATTTTTTTGCCTTATTAGCAACTAAAACAAAACATTGAAAGTTGGAAAGCGTGAGGGCATAGCAAAGCAAGTACCTATTCACCCCCCCCCCCCATACTAAAAGTAAATATTATCCTCAATGTTTCGAGTCTAAAGGTGGAGCACCCCCATACTAGAGACGAAGAATCGAATGCTTAGGATCTAGCATGGAAAGGGTGATCAACAATATATCTAAAGCCGTTTATTAAGTATGCTAAAAGATAATTGTTAGAACAATAAAGGATATGTCATGGATTCGTGAAAAACTTCTTCAAGCAAACGATGGAGGCTCACGTAAACGAACACGAGAGTCTTTAATCGTAGATGATAATGATGATCTAGATAACACAATCACAAACAACCACGAGACAACGAGTTGAAAGGGTGCAAGTCCCCTTATTAGTGAATAGTAAGCATAAAAGATAAGCATGGGATCTCCCCCACGAGGCACCTCGTTTTTTATTACCGAGTCATGAGCTCGACTCGATCCCCTCAATGCTAATTATCATTGGGGAAGGTGACTTGGTCGAGGGCAACCATTGAAGGAATTTCCCCACCAAAGTAGTGCTTAAGCCTATGTCCATTCACCTTGAAATTAGGACCATCATCTTGAGCTAGCTCGATGGTCCCATAAGGAAACACTTGTGTAATGGTGAACGGACCCGACCAACGAGATTTCAATTTCCCGGAAAATATCTTAAGTCGAGAGTTAAAAAGTAACACTTGATCACCAACGTTAAAAACCCGGTTTTTAATCTTTGAATCATGAAACTTTTTAGTCTTTTCTTTAAAAATTAATGAATTTTCTCTTAATTTATCCAATTCATTCAATTGTATTTTCCGGTGATCTCCCCCGGTCTTCAAGTCAAAGTTTGCATGCTTAAGGGCCCAATATGCCTTGTGCTCCAACTCAATGGGCAAATGACAATTCTTCCCATAGACTAACTTATAAGGAGTGCAACCGATAGGTGTCTTAAAAGCGGTCCTAAAGGCCCATAAAGCGTCATCGAGTTTGTCGGACCATGAAGCACGGTTTTCTCCAATTGACCTCTCTAAAATCCTCTTCAAAGCTCGGTTCGAAACCTCGACTTACCCACTCGTTTGCGGGTGATAAGCCGTAGAAAGACGATGAGTAACTCCATATTTCTTTAGAACCTTTTCGAATTGGTCATTACAAAAATGGGTTCCATGATCGCTTATAATAGCACGAGGGGTTCCGAACCGAGAGAATAGTTGCTTCAAAAACTTCACTACCACACGAGCATCATTAGTAAGCAAAGCCTTAGCTTCTACCCACTTAGAAAGGTAGTCCACCGCGACGAGGATATATTTGTTGCCATGAGACGATGGGAACGGCCCCATAAAGTCTATTCCCCGTATGTCGAAAATCTCACACACTTGAATTATGTTTTGCGGCATTTCATCACGTTGAGACGATTTTCCTTGACGTTGGCACGAATCACACGACTTCACAAGTGCGTGTGCATAACGATAGATAGAAGGCCAAAAGAAGCCGGCATCAAACACTTTCTTAGCCGTGAGATTAGCACCGTGGTGACCACCCGTGGGTCCCTCGTGACAAGCTCTAAGGATATTAGAAGCTTCGGCACCAAAAACACAACGTCGAACGAGTTGATCCGCACAAACCCGAAAGAGATAAGGGTCGTCCCAAAAATAGAACTTGACGTCACGAAAGAATTTTCGCTTTTGTTGTGTCGTCATACCCTTGATTATGAAATTGCCCGCATGGTAATTTGCAATGTCGGCAAACCATGGGGTGGTGTCTTTAGAATTTACTACACCGAGAGTCTCAAGAGGAAACGTTTCGGTAATTTCCTTGTTCTCGAAAACATCTTTGTGAGGATCTTCTAGACGAGAGAGATGATCGGCCGCTAGATTCTCGGCTCCTTTTTTGTCAAGCACGGTGACATCAAATTCTTGGAGGAGGAGCATCCAACGAAGCAATCTCGGCTTAGCATCTTGCTTAGCTAAGAGATACTTGATAGCCGAATGGTCGGTATACACGATGCTTTTAGTCAAGACGTGATAAGGTCGGAATTTCTCAAAAGCATAGACCACGGCAAAGAATTCCTTTTCCGTTGTGGTGTACTTTAATTGAGCCTCAGTCATCGTCTTACTAGCATAGTGGATAGGACGGAAATGTTTGTCATAACGTTGCCCTAAGACGGCCCCTATAGCATAATCACTTGCATCGCACACGATTTCAAAGGGTAATTCCCAATTAGGAGCAACAAGAATGGGAGCTTCGGTAAGTTTCCTTTTGAGAGTTTCGAAAGCTCTAACACAATCCTCATTGAAGTTAAAAGGAGCATCCTTCTCGAGAAGGTGTGTCATAGGTCGAGAGATTTTCGAAAAGTCCTTGATGAAACGACGATAAAAGCTCGCGTGGCCTAGGAAACTCCTAACTCCCTTAACGGTTTTGGGATGAGGTAACTTGGCGATGACGTCTACCTTAGCTTTATCGACCTCAATCCCCGCTTTCGACACCTTATGTCCTAAGACGATTCTTTGTTTACACATAAAATGACATTTTTCCCAATTAAGCACAAGATTGGTTTCTTCACAACGTTTTAACGTTTGCTCGAGATTAGATAAACACGACGTGAACGAATTTCCAAACACCGAGAAGTCATCTATAAACACTTCCATCGACTTCTCGATCATATCGTGAAAAATCGCCATCGTACACCGTTGAAACGTACCCGGTGCATTACAAAGTCCGAAAGGCATCCTACGATAGGCTAACGTTCCATAAGGACACGTAAATGTAGTCTTCTCTTGATCACGAGGGTTGATAGGGATTTGAAAGTAACCGGAAAAACCATCTAAAAAGCAGTAGAATTCATTTCCCGCGAGTCGCTCCAACATTTGATCCATGAAGGGAAAAGGAAAGTGGTCTTTACGAGTGGCGTCATTTAACTTTCGGTAGTCAATACACACCCTCCAACCGGTCACAACACGAGTGGGAATTAACTCGTTGTTTTCATTAGGCACAACGGTCATTCCTCCCTTTTTAGGGACACAATGGATTGGGCTCACCCATGGGCTATCGGATATAGGATAAATCATTCCCGCGTCAAGGAGTTTAAGGACCTCCTTTTTAATGACATCGTGAATTTTGGGATTCACCCTTCTTTGACTTTGAATTGCGGGTTTGTAGTCCTCCTCCATTAAAATCTTGTGAGTATAAAATTTTGGGTCAATACCCTTAATGTCGGAAATTTTCCACGCAATTGCCCCTTTATGAGCCTTAAGAACTTTCAAGAGCTCGGTTTTTTCATTATTAGCAAGACCTTTTGCAATAATAACCGGCAACTTGTCATCACCTTCCAAGAATGCGTATTCAAGGTGAGAAGGAAGATCTTTCAATTCAAGGATAGGTGGTTCCTCGATTGAAGATTTTGGTTCAACACTCGTAACTTCCATCGGCGGAAGAAATGGTGGAATAGAAGTATCATCACTAATCAACACCTCATCTTCATTGTCGATTTCATTTGAAGTTAGATCGCCTCCTTGGAATGGAGTGAGATTTGGTGTGGAATTAGCAAGAATCGGATCCAAAATAGTGGGATTGCCACTTGACGAGCTATCGGAAAAACCTAACACTTCTTGTGAAAACTCATCGCAAACCACATCAACGATGTCAATGTGATTGATGGTAGCGATTGCATAAACATGAGAAGGTTTCGAGTTTTGAGTAGCGTTTATAACAAGTTCCTCTTCGTTGAATCTCAAAGTGATAGTTCTCGCATGAACATCGATAAGCGATCTCGAAGTGTCTAAAAATGAACGACCTAAAATTAGAGGAACTTGAGGATCCGCGGGGATGTCAACTACTATAAAATCAACGGGATAGTAGAACTTCCCCACTTTCACGAAAACATCTTCGGCTACTCCACATGCTAAAATCGTAGAATGATCGGCCATCTCGATAGACATGTTCGAAGGAATAAGAGCCGGAAGCGAAAGCGATTTCCAAATGGAAAATGGCATCAAATTAATGCTCGCACCAAGATCGGCCAAGGCGAGGCATTCTTTCATATCTTGTATGTCACAAGGAATGAGAAACTTTCCGGGGTCACCAACTTTTTCCGGTATGCGGTTAAGATAAACCGAAGAACAATTAGCAAGCTTTGAAAGCTTTTCCTTATCGCTCATCATACTCTTAAAAGTGGAAGCGAAACGAGGCATATATAACAACACGTCGGCTAAACTCACATCAAAATGCACTTGTTGAAACATTTTTATAAAAAGCTCGATTTGTTGTTTGTTACTTTCTTGCAATTTCTCTTTGTTTCGTCTCGAAGGGTAGGGTAAAGGTGGTGTGGGTTGGACATTAGGCAACGGCCTTGGAAACTCGGGTTCCACAATTGGTATTGGTTCAACCGTAGGTGTGGTTTGAGCGGTACTTCGTGGGATTGTAATGTGCTCCTTTTCGACCATCACCTCGGGTTCTTTCTCGATTTCCTTCTCCGTAGAAGTACTTGGACGAGAGATTGGTTCCTTGAAAGTTTTACCACTTCGTGTAGTAATAACCTTCATTTCTCCCTTCGGGTTTGCAATGGTATCACTAGGAAGACCACCCGAGGAAGAGGGTTTACACATGATTGCTTCAAACATTTTATCCATTAGGTCCTCAAATTTTGATTGCCTAGCATCCGCTTTTAACAATTCTTGCTTAATCTCATGTTGTCCTAATTCCATCTTTTGTTGGTTTTGTTGAAGACGTTGGACATTTCCTTCCATTTTAGTTGCATGAGTTTTAAGTTCATTAGCAAGTTCATTTTTAAGCTCGTTTTTCAACTCGGATCTTAAGCTAATCATCTCACGTTGCATGTTATAAAAAATTAGCATCATTTGCTTTAGCATAATCCAAAAATTCTCCTTGAAGATTTTTAGTGTGAGCATTTTGAAAACCTTGTGTAGTGTTTTGAAAATCACGGTTTTGGTTTTGATTAGTGACTTGTCCATTCCCATTTTGATAATTCCCTTTGTTGTAGTTACGTGAATTGCCTTGGTAATTACCACCTTGGTTGTTGTTTCGATAGTTATTAGCATTTTGATTTGGTGGAGCTTGATTTGGGCGGGAACCTTGACCGTCTTGGTTATAAGCTCCCGTTGCTACATAAGCACTCGAAGTGTTACCATCCGCGGTAATGCACTCGTAAAGATCATGAGCTCCCCCACAAGACAAACAACTCTTAGCAACCTCTTTAACCGAAGCGGAATTTGAAGCTTCTTGAGCTTTCCAATGGGACATAAGATTAGCAAATCTATCAAAAAACCGATTTTCCTCATTAGCTTCATCATGTAAGGCATTAATGCTACGAGACGATGACGACGATGACGAACCCAAATTGGCAACACTCGGTGTGTTACGAGGGCTATAAACCTTAGATCTATTCTCGATGATTTGTAAAGCCTCATTGGTCGTTTTGCACAAAAAATTACCACCCGCGGCGGCATTCAAGTAATCTCGTTCATGGTCATTAAGCCCATTATAAAAAGTATCAATTTGATGCAATTCCGAAAAATCATGGTGTGGACATTCATGTAACATTTCTTTAAAGCATTCCCATGCCATTGAAAAACTTTCATTATTTCTTTGCACAAATCGTGAAATCTCATTTTTCAAATGTGTTGTTTTATATGGTGGAAAAAACTTGTTCACAAACTTAGAAACGAGATCACCCCATGTCAAAATCGAATTTGGCGGTTCTTTCTCAAGCCAAATTTTTGCGGGTCCATCTAACGAATATGGAAACAACATCATCTTAATGGCGTCATGTGGAACATCCTTAAACTTGCTAGTAGCGGTGAGACGATTAAAATTCCTAATGTGATAGTGCGGGTTGTCTTTCTCATGACCTCTAAACTTATTTGCTTGCAACATCGACATTAAACCCGTCTTAATCTCGAAATTCTCTGCAAGGATGGCGGGAATCACAATGGCCTCTCCAAAACCCTCGGTGGGTGCTTGTAGCAACTCCATCATAGTACGATTAGCCATGACGACTTCTTGTTCTACAATAGGTTCAATAATTGGAGGTTGTTCTTCAATCAACGTCTCTTGATTGGCTTGCTTTTGAAGACGTTTACGAGCTCGTTTTGCTTGATTACGAGTGATCATAAACTTTACGAATAATGGGAAGTGAGCAAAGAAGATTCTTTTTGGGTGTTTTGTGAATTTTTAATTTTTCTGTGTTTTTTATTGTATTTAATTTTTTTTGGATTTTGGTGTATCTTCGTAGACAACAATCTACAAAATCTCTCCTCGAATCAAACTCTTGATTAAAGAAGCCTCAAAGGAATGAAAACGATCACGTGGAGTGAACGCCTTCGAATGACTTTAGAACTTTGGTGAAAACCAAATTGTTCAAGAGGTTTTAATCACAAAGAAACCAAGCAAATATATTATACGTAATAATACTTTGGGCGGCAAAACCCTCGATTAGCCTTCAACTTCAAAATACTCACAAGCAAGCGGGGAAACGAGGCGGCGCGAAGCACTTAAGAGCCTTTTTCCTTAGGGTATATTTTATAATACCCGCCTTATACCCACCTTATAGTTTGTATTTTTCAAAATCGAGCTTCACGAAAGTATTTATCTATTTTTGCCTTTTTCTTTTGTTTGAGATTCGAATACAATAATTAGGAGATCAAATCCCAATTAAGGTTGTGTTTTCACACTTTTGGAGATATTGTTTATTTGTTGTGATACTTAATACAATATAGTAATAATATTTACACAAGAAAAACCAAGAAAACCGATAATACGTATTAGTAGATTTCTACTAATACAAATGTTGATGCAAAAGTTGGTTGATCCTTGCTAGACCCGAATTAGGCTTAATTCGGGTTGGCTGGGCTCCGGCTCCTGCACCAAGTGAATCGTTTGGTTGGGATCCTGCACACTAAACAGCACGCGTTAGGCTTACCGTGGGAATGTTTCCCACAATTAGACTCCGGCGTGAGAGTAAGTAATCGGTTTAAGGTTTATGTGATTTTAAAGTACGAGTCGTAATACTTTTGTGGAACCCTTGAGGGTTCCTTTTATAGGCAGTGAAACCCTAATGGGCTTCCACTGATGCTTCGGCCCCAAGGAATAGATAATCACCAGGTTTAGAATGACTGTTATCTTCTAATCTTGGTAGTGAATATACTCTCTTATTGGGATAAAGATATTCCTAGACAAAATATTATTCTGTCTAACCCTATGTCGGTCATGTCGGCCGCACCGGGCCGTGGGCCGCACACATGTGTGCGGTTACTGTTCATCCAAGCCCATAAGCCTGAATGACATTATTCCACCCATCTGTGATGGGCCGGATACGGGTAGTACCCATGGGCCGTGTCCATGACCCGGCTGGGGACTATACGTCATCATGTCCCCCCAGTCTAGTTGTTACAACCGTAGGTGGAACCTCTATACTACAAAGATGCTCCCCGGACGTACCAAGGAAACCATAGCAAATGACAAATTGTTCAAGAATTTATATTAGCCGCACGTGGCAACCTGGCTTAAGAAGTTATCTCATCAATATCTCAGCCGCATATAGCAACCGAGACAAATTAAATATATCATTAAATGTCAAGTCTTACGTAAGAGCCGCATAACCCGACATGAACAACTGTTCATCTGACTTGTTTGACTGACAAAAGTGCAGACAGTCAGAACCTTGAGCAGTGCAAACGTTTGAATCAGATATGACCCGTGGGTCCCACCTGACGTTTCACTTGCCACTTGCCCCCTATCCACACGATTAAGAATAGTGGCAGACACGTGTCACACATCCAACAGGTTGTGACCCATGAGGCAACCCTATAAATAAGCCACCCCCACGGCTGTGTGAAACACACAGTTTATAACCTCCATTTCTGCCATTAAAGCTTTCCTCTTAGCTTTGAACCAAACACGCACGGATCCCTTCACACGCAGGTGAGAACACCACGTCCTTACACTTTTTTTTAGTAATGGCTCATAGAAACAGCCCTACCATTGGATCCGTGCTGAATGTCATGACCCAAGACCAATTAAACCATTTTTGTACAAATTATTTCATCCCTACCAACCTACACCCCTCACTTCCTGGAGCCGGAGACCTCATAACTGAGGCTCCAGCGGGTAAGATAGGCTTGTATACTCGCCTTTTTGATGCGGCTAATTACCGCATCCCTTTCACCCACTTTCTTGTAGATCTGTTAGGATATTATGATGTACACATTAGTCAGCTCCACTGCATAGGTGCCTGTAAGATTAGCCAATTCGAGATTCTTTGCCGTGCTAGGAGAATTCCCCCAACTGTAGAATTATTCCGGCTCTTTTATGTTCCCAACATAGTAAACGGTTGGGTATCTTTTAAGAAACGAGCCTCCAACAGTCCCCAATCGCACAACAAACCAATGGATTCATTGAAAAATTGGTATGATCACTACTTTTTTATTGACGCAGTAGTATGGCCGTGCGATTACACCATCAGAACTAGGATCCCTCACGACCCCAAGCCGCACACAAGTACATACAACCCCCGTCATTCCCAAGAGTAAGATTTGAATAGGACTGGGTTCCACAGAAACCTTCCCGAATCATTCCTATGTCTGCTAGGGATTAGTCGCAATTACTTTGGTCCTTCCAATAGGTATCCCGTTTTTTGGAGAAGGCAGGGCGAAGGTAGGCTAATCATCCGTACGCCAAAAGAAATGTAAACATGTATTTGATTAATAACTAACATATGTTGTTTTGTGCTGGACAGAAATGAACTTTTTTGGACTGTTGCGCCAGGGCGATCCGAAGCTTGTGCCGGAAGGTCTCCGTCCTCTCCGTGAAAATGAACAACCCCTTCTTGAGCACACCCGACCCGTGACGGTTGCTTTGGAAGCCGTGCCTGATCCCCATTCTGACGAGGAGGAGCATGGAGACAACGGCGATGGTGACAACCAGATGAATGAAGGAGGAGCCGGGCCCTCCTCACCACATAGGGAACAACAGGGGGACAATATTGAACTAACCACCTCCAGCATTCGCCGACTGATGGGCGATGATGATGATGAAGTACAACAACATGTCAACCTGGAAGAAGAGGAGGAAGAAGAAGCCGAGGAGGAGATCGACGAAGCAATAACGCAGCCCGTCGCCAGGCGTACCCGGAAAAGAAGCAACCGTGCGAGAGGGACTGCCTCAGTCGAGATTGGCGAACACAATGCTCCTCCCAAGAGACTTCGAGAAGACCACCCCTTGTATCAATCTGTCGGGAGTGCTACCCAGGGTTCCAAGGCTAACCGGGCCGCTCATGTCGATCCCGTCACTCAGATTGATCCAACCGCCTCCGAATTAGCAGGAAACAATATGTAAGACCCCATCTTAATATGTAAGAATGACAAGTTTCCTTGTGTGCAATACTTAAGATATTTCGTAATACTTGTTTCACATGGATAACCAGACTGGTGTCGCGCCTCCTTCTGACACCCAAGTTGATAAGGGGAAAGGAAAAGCAATGGAAGAAAACCCCACGGCCCCCACAAGGTCCGGCCCTGTATTTGAAGACGGTTCACCCATAGCCTCCCAAGACTTCCCCACGTCCGGCGCCCCTCAACCATTCAACCCAGTATGGAATATCACCACGGTGTCACGACTGAGGAACGCTGATGAGTGTCGGGAGTACCTCAACAACTGCATACCACCAAGCTTGGTGCAAGAGGTAAACTCGCTCAGTCATGCAGACTTGGCGGATGAGTACAATGGCACTCTGGTACACCAAATGGTGATGGGAACCTCGATGAGGGTTAGGTTTGAAGCCGCACTTGGGCATGTTGACTCTCTCAAGAGGAAAGTTGGACGGAGGGAGAAAATGATTGAAGATAATGAAGCTCAGATTGCCGACCTCCAATCCCAACTGGTGAATGCCGAGGCGACCATTAAAAAACAGTCAGCCCGCGCGAGTGAATACGACCAGCAAGTATCCAACCTTGAGTCCCAACTAGATGCTGCAACCACCAAGGTACATATCCGTGCTGCGCCACCCATATTACAAAAGGAATGTGCTAACACGTTTTTTCCTTATAGGTAGCCACGGCGGAAGCTTCTGCCCACTCGTACTCCAGCCAAGTAGACGTGCTTAACCAGAAACTAGGGGACGCGCACCTGGCCGTCCAAAACATGGAAAAAGTACAAAAGGACCTTGCTGATGAGAGGGCGGTCATCCAAGAACTGAAAGAGGCATTTGCCCAAAAAGAGTTGATGATTGATGCCCTCACTGCTGAGCGTGACAATGTATTATGCCCCCAACTGCTAACAGCCATTGCCGGCCGTAGGTGGATGGTTGGGCATGGAGCACGCCTGGCCGTCATGAAGGTGCTAGAGGCCCCGGACTTTGTGAAACAATTCGCCAACCTTGTGTCTGATGGTATTGACCACGGACGGCACGAGGGAATGGTTGAGGCCGCTGAGCTGATCACGAAAGGGAAGGACGTTACCAACCATGCCTTTTTTAAACCTGAAGCTGCTAGCAAAATGACTGCCTCCATGGCCGCGATGCAAAATCTGCACTATCCATTTTTGGACGAGCTGGAGGCCACCAAAGATGCGCCAAATATTGAAATTATGGAAAAGCTTAGTCTTAGCGCGTCTTCCAGTGCTTCCTTTACTCCATCCCCCAGCCACCTGACACTCCCCATATACGAGGACGTAACCAGAATCGTGCTTGCCGAAGAACCCTTAAGTGTGGCGTTGGAGAGGACTGCGGCTCAAGCCCAGAAGCGGAAAGAAAGTGATGAATGGTTATCGTGTCTGGTCGAAGAGCAAGTAGAAATGGGTAAGTTTTTCCCCGCTATGTAGGATGCTCCTACTTAAGATCCCTTTTAGACACTTTTGGTTTGTAACCCTTTGAATATTTATTGTTCCTATTCGTCCGTGCATGTACACGGCTAACAACATTTTTGTTTTGTATATAAGTCCGTGAGTGACCACGGTAATTTTGATATTTTGGAAACTTGTGTATTTTTACTTGTGTTGAAATATTGTAGCACAATACTGCATGATATATCACGTCTTACACACAAAGAAAGAAAATACATACAAGTCTATAATTTACTAGACATGCGACGTGCGTCTTTGCTATGCGGAGCACCGTGTGGCTACAGCATACGAAACTTACCCCAACGTCTTGTGAGTAAGGTGTCTAGTAAAGACACATGGTCCGTGCGGCTGGGGTTGCATCCCTCTTACGCGGCAAGTTGAATTAGTAGGTTCACTTAATCCTCTTACCCCGCCTGGAGGCGTATAGTACATGTACAGTAATTTTGTAAGAATGCATATGAATAAAACATAACATATTATAATATAAGTAAAATTCATACAACTAACAAAAACTCTAAAAAATGATTTGTACGAAACAAGCCGTGGAGCTAGCTAGGCACCACGGCATTTTATTAGAACGTTTACACTTTTGTTTGAACAATAATGACAAGTCCTAAAAAACAAGAAAAGAATCTAAACGAACATAAAAAAAACAAAACACATAAAACCGCATGGTTCTTTATTAAGACCGCATATAGCGAAGTACCCATGCGGAAGCCGTAGCTTTCAGAGATAGCACCTTTTGAGATTGGAAATATTCCATGTGCGCTCTAGGTCGCGGCCATCCATGTCACGTAGCTTGTACGCGCCTCGCCCCAAGGCTTCCGTGACTTCATACGGTCCTTCCCACTTGGGGCCCAGCTTTCCTGTTTTCTCCGCTCGACTTGCCTCGTTAGCACGATAGACGTAGTCTCCCGGCCGAAAGGAAACACCCTTGACCTTGGCGTCATAATAAGCCTTCATCTTAGCCTTGGACTTGGCCTCATTGATGGCTGCTATTTCCCTTTTTTCTTCCAACAAATCCAGGTTTATTCGCAACTGTTCGTCGTTCGTGACGACGTTAACCTCCGCTGTGCGGATGGTAGGCATTCCTATTTCTACTGGAATAACAGCTTCAGTTCCGTAGGCCAATGCAAATGGAGTATCCCCGTTGGCTGTTTTGATCATAGTTCTATGCGCCCATAGCACATGTGATAACTCATCGACCCATTTGCCACTTCGTTCATCCAGACGCGCCTTGATGCCATTCCCCAAGCTTCTATTTGCTCGTTCGACAAGGCCGTTTGTTTGTGGATGCTTAACAGATGCGAAGCGTCGTTTGATGTTTAATGATGCACACCAATCTTTGAATGGGTTGTCCGTGAACTGCTTGCCGTTGTCCGAGATGATCTCTCTGGTAGACCAAAACGGCACACAATGTGTTCCCACACAAACTTCTTGACCTGCTTGCCTGTGATAGACTTAACTGCCTTGGCTTCTATCCATCGTGTGAAGTAGTCCATTGCAACAATCAAGAATTTAACCCCCCCCCCCCCCCCGCAGCTACAGGAAATGGTCTTGCGATGTCAATTCCCCACTTATAAAATGGCCATGGGGACGTGATAGGTGTAAGCTCCTGCTGCGGGTGCCGCGGTACTGGCCTATGCACTTGGCAATCATTACACTTGCGGATCATGTCACGCGCGTCTCTGTGCATGGTAGGCCAATAATATCCTGTTCGCAAGGCTCTAGCCACCACGGATCGTGGGCCTGCATGCATGCCGCACAACCCTTCGTGTATGTCACTGATCACGTAAGCTGCCTGGCGTGGTCCAACACACCGCAGCCACGGCTGCAAGAAAGAGCGCTTGTAAAGGATGCCTTCTCGAAGTTCGAAATGCTGCGACTTCCTTTTAATACGCCTTGCTGCTTTTTCCTCGTCTGGAAGGGTCTCATTAGTCAAATAGTTGATGATTGGGGTCATCCATGTAGGTCCCTCCTCCTCAATTATAGCGGCAACCTCCCCTTCCGTTATAGATTTCTCCTTGAGTATCTCCACCAAGACTTGTTTAGACAAGTGAGCGAAGCTAGTGGATGCGATCTTGCTAAGAGCGTCCGCTTTCTTATTCTCGCCCCTTGGCACCTGCTTGATGGAAAACTTACTAAAAGTCGCAATTAGCGACTTGACTTTTTCCAAGTACTTGACCATGTTGTCCTCCTTAGCCACATACCCACCTAGAATATGGTTCGCGACAAGCCGTGAGTCCACGTAGGCCTCAAGGTTGCGGACCCCCATTCTAGCGGTGATTTTTAAACCCGCAATTAATGCTTCATATTCCGCTTTGTTGTTAGTGGCCGTGAACTCGAAACGGAGGGCGTACATGAATTCCATTCCTTCTGGGTTTGTGAGGATGAGACCTGCTCCGGACCCGTCCGTACACGAGGATCCATCCGTGAATAACACCCAAGGTTCCGTTGGGATCTCGTCTTGCTTAATGATTGGTCCTTCCTCATCCGGCTTCTCGATCAGGAAATCTGCCAAAATCTGGCCTTTAACAGCCGTCCTTGGTCTGTAAGATATATTGTGCTCCCCCAATAGGATGCTCCATTTCTGTAGCCTCCCTGCCACGTCCGGCCTAGAAATAACCTGCTTGATTGGCTGATCCGTAATGACCACAATTGGGTGCGCCTGAAAGTACCGGCGCAACCGCTTTGTAGCAAACACTAGTGCTAACACCAATTTTTCCATGGAGGAATAATTCAATTCCGGCCCTTGTAGTGTTCTACTTATAAAGTAGACCGGAGTTTGTACTGTATCTCTATCCGTCATAAGTACCGCGCTTATTGCGCCATGAGTAGCTGAGAGGTACATAATGAGTTCCTCCTTTGGCCGGGGAGCTACTAGCATAGGGAGAGATGCAAGATGCTGTTTGAGTTGGCCGAAGGCTTCCTCGGCTTCCTTCTTCCACCGGAAGTCTCCCTTCCTAATGCACTTCTTGAGTGTCTTAAATAGGGGTAATGACTTCTCTGCGGATTTAGATAGGAACCTATTCAGTCCGGCTAACTTCCCGTTTAAGGATTGCACCTCCTTCCGTGTCTGCGGGGACGGCAGTTGTATCACTGCATCCGTCTTCTCTGGGCAAGGTTTGATGCCGTTTGGATCAATCAAATATCCGAGGAACATCCCCTCGGTTGCTCCAAACGTACATTTCTTTGGATTTAACTTCATGTTAATCCTTCTCAGAGTGTCGAATGTCTCTTGGACGTCTCGGAGGAGTGCCTCCTCCGTGTGACTTTTTATCACCAAGTCATCAACATAGACTTCCAAGTTGCGGCCTATTTGTGAATCAAAAGCTTTGTCCACCAACCGCTGATATGTAGCACCGGCGTTCTTCAGTCCAAACGGCATTTTCGTATAGCAATACACGCCCTGGCTCGTATGGAACGCCGTTTTTTCTGCATCCTCCTCCGCCATCTGGATTTGATGATACCCGTTATACGCGTCCAAAAAGCATTTAAAAGGATACCCACATAGAGACTCCACCTTCCAATCGATTTCCGGTAACGGGTAGCAGTCCTGTGGGAAGGCCTTGTTTAGATCAGTGAAATCCACACACATGCGCCAACTTCTGTCATGCTTCTTGACCATGACCGGATTGGACAACCACTCGTGGTAGTATACCTCGCGCACGATGCCTGCATCCACTAGTTTTCGTACTTCCTCCAATATTACTTGGCTGCGCTCAGGCGCCTGTCCGCGCTTCTTTTGCTTGATGGGTTGGTACCCTTGGCGGATCTGGAGCTTATGCTCTGTTATCGCACGTGGCACACCTGTCATATGTTTTGGCTCCCATGCGAATATGTCTAGGTTTGCACTTAAAAGAGAGCACATGGCCCTTTTTCCGTTATCCGAGAGCGCCCCTCCTATGGCTACCTCCTGTTCCGGATAGTCAGGGTGAATGGCCACCTTCCAATTGGGAGGTGGTGATCCATCCTTGGGTGGGACAGGTGGAGCCGGTGTTGTCACGGTGTGACACTCGGATGTTGGTACGACTGTGTTGTAAATAGTAACGATTCCCCCTTCAACGGGGAATTTGATCATTCCGTGTGCCGTAGAGGGTACTGCCCGGATAGCCAAAATGCCTGGTCTGCCTATGATTCCATTGTACGGAGAGTGTGAGCGTATCATCATGAAGTTCATCCACGCGGTAGTGGCCATTTACGAGTTGTCTGGATTGGATCATGTATATGGTCGAAGGTTTGTCCTTTTGGGGATCCTTCTTATCATACTTCTTGTTGTTGTCTTTCCCATCCTTCCAATCCTTAACTAGGTGCTTGAGTTTGCCTGATTTGATCAGCGACTCAACGTGCTTCTTGAGCTGGATTCACTCCTCCGTGCCGTGGCCTTTGTCATTATGGAACTCGCAAAAGCGACTTCCTTTCCGACGTTCCGGGGGAGTGGTCATTGGGGGAGGCCTTGGAAAGTTCGCCCCTTCTGTCAGCAAGATCTCCCGGTAGGACATCTTTAGGGGGGTGAACTTATCGTCCGACCGTCCGCCTTTGCTTTGGCTCTTATAGTCTGAACCCTTGTTATTGTTCTGATTACCTTGACTGCCCAACTGTCTCCGGGACTGGTCATTTGACCGGTACCCATTTCCTCAGGATGGGTAGGCCGCGGCAACAGCTGTTTCTCCCTCTATGAAATTTCTGACCCTTTCCATGAGGTCATCATATCTCTCTGGACGCTTGTCATTGAGGCGCCTGATCAGTTCTCTGTCTGTTATGGCGTGCATGTAGTCAGAGGTTTTCAGGAGCTCTGGCATGGTTCTTGTGCGCGTGCACTCATCATTGAAGCGCTCAGTGAAGGCTTCTGTGGACTCTCCCGGCCGTTGCTTGACAGTTGCCAATGAGACCGGATCCCTATTATACTTCTTCCTTTGAGTATAATTGTTCTCAAACGCAGTGCGCAGTTCCGTGAAACTATCAATGCTCCGTGGGGGAGTGCCTCAAACCAGTCACGGGCGTTTCCAATCAAGGTCGAATTGAACATTTGGCATCATATGGGCATGGGCCATCGCTCGATTTTAGCCTGCGTATCAAATATTTTAAGGTGATCCACCGGATCACTGGACCCATCATAAGTCTTGATACACGCCGGCATGCGACGCTTGGTGTCCTCAGAATAGTTCCTTATGCGGAGGGTGAACGGGTCTTCCCTGGGATCCGCCCATGGCCGGGTGAGCCTAGGGTCATCCCATGGTTCACACCATGGACGCGAAAGATCCTCCGCTTCTGCATCTCGATAGTAAGGACCATCATAATACCCATCATTGTTTGGCGGTGGTAGAGGGGTGCGCCTAGGTCGGCGACGCTTAGGCGGATGGTCATTTGAGTCCTCTCCGGACGGGTCCGGGGACGGCGATGGTGCCCCATCCTTTGCATAGGGACCACTTTTTTGGGATGAACCAGGAGCCTTTTTCCCAGTGTTCATCCTGTCCCACACACTTGGGCGGCGTGTGGTTCTGGCCAGCTCTCGATCTGGTCGTTCGGGTGAGCCATCCGAACTTTCTCCTTCTCGAGACTGCGTTAATTCCTGTATAAGGCGGTCTCCTATGCGTTCAAACACATTCCGGGGTTGAGGGGTTTCCTCGAAGGTACCCTGCTCCTGAGGCCGAGCTCTCCTTTTCCTCTGATTTTGGGAGGAGGTGGTTGGTCCGGTGTCACCAAAGTTGAGTCTGGCTTGGAGGTTCCTCCCCAGATTCAACCTTGATGCGATCCCTGGGACGATCCTTTCGAAGTTCTGAGTGAGAACTCGAGTAAGATCCTCCTCACTGAGTGGTAGGACTTCCACTTCTTCCTCCGTCGAGGGTCTGCGCGGTTCCTTGTTAGGAGGGTTTGGCGCACTCCCCGTATCAGGGTTGTCCAGGGTTGAAGTAGGCGGGGGTGTAATCGAGATCGTGCTCGTCACCCCCATGGGCTGAAAACCGCTATGGTTACCCGGCCCGCCTGCGAGGCGGCTAGGTGATTGGTTGGGGATGAGAATCCCTTCCCCTTGGGACTTCCGGTTCCCGGGATTCATGTTCCTGGGGTTAGCTTGCGAATGCCCCTTCGTCATTGGAAATTCGAGATGAGGTTTTGTTCTAGCTTAGTGTTATGGGTCCCACGGATGGCGCCAACTTGTTGATGCAAAAGTTGGTTGATCCTTGCTAGACCCGAATTAGGCTTAATTCGGGTTGGCTGGGCTCCGGCTCCTGCACCAAGTGAATCGTTTGGTTGGGATCCTGCACACTAAACAGCACGCGTTAGGCTTACCGTGGGAATGTTTCCCACGATTAGACTCCGGCGTGAGAGTAAGTAATCGGTTTAAGGTTTATGTGAGTTTAGAGTACGAGTCGTAATACCTTTGTGGAACCCTTGAGGGTTCCTTTTATAGGCAGTGAAACCCTAATGGGCTTCCACTGATGCTTCGGCCCCAAGGAAGAGATAATCACCAGGTTTAGAATGATTGTTATCTTCTAATCTTGGTAGTGAATATACTCTCTTATTGGGATAAAGATATTCCTAGACAGAATATTATTCTGTCTAACCCTATGTCGGCCATGTCGGCCGCACCGGGTCGTGGGCCGCACACATGTGTGCGGTTACTGTTCATCCAAGCCCATAAGCCTGAATAACATTATTCCACCCATCTGTGATGGGCCGGATACGGGTAGTACCCATGGGCCGTGTCCATGACCCGGCTGGGGACTATACGTCATCAACAAATACTATTTATGGTTAATATTAAAAACAACAATGCAAATTAATCACGACACACCTCCCCGGCAGCGGCGCCAAAATGATTGTGGTAAATTACACCTCTTGTTTAGGAAAACAAGAGAGAGTAAATGAGCGGTAAGTATCGAGTGATGATTTTGGAAAATCAAGCACTAATGACCCTTATGGTGTGAAAGTTCGTTTCCCATGGAGGTATATGTGTGTGAAAAACTTGTAAAATGTTTGTGATTAATGATTGGTTTAGAAGGGGATGAGAAAACAAGATGACGAAGACGTGAAAATTATTACTACGACGACAAAACGTAAAACCGTAAAAACTACAAAAATAAAAATTAATTCTAAAAATTACCAAAAATTCACCAAAAATCAAAATAAATAAACTAAGAGTTTACCAATGATCAAAACTTTTTCAAACCTTTTAAATAATTAAATATTCAATTTGTAAATGCTAATTAAAGCCCTAAAAATCAAATAAATTATCAAAAAGCCCAAATAAAGATTTTTCAATTGGTAAACCCCTAAAATGACCTAAAAAGATTAAAAACTATTTTTAGAGATTTTTAAACTAATAAAAACTATTTAAAATGATTTAAAAACTATTAAAACTTAAAATAATTATAAAAATTATTCTAAAAGTTGCTAAATTCCTATTTTAATGTATTTAAGCTAAGAAAAATGTAAAAAGTTGGAAAATGTGAAATTTGAAAAATAATAATAAAATAATATTAAAATAATATTAAAAATCCAAAAATTCTAAAAAATTCTAAAAACTTGCAAACTAGTTTATTTTAACCTAAATAAACAGAAAATCAAAGTGAAATGACCAGAATACCCCTATTGGGCCCTTAAATAGGCCAAAACCAAAAACAGTCAACTTTAATGGGCTTTTTAGCCCAAAAAGTCAAACTTGGCCCAATTGACTTGGAAAAGCGCTATCTGACTCAAAATTTAATTCTAAGCACAAAACTCTAAAGGTCCAAAAGCTGAATGTGAGCTTATCACAGCTTAATAAGCAAACAGCTTATTCTTATTGGGCTTTTTAGCCCATTAAGCAATAAGCTAATGCCATAAGCTCTAATTTGACACACAACCTTCTTTTGGGATGCTTATGAGATCTGTAAAAAGAAATTTTGAAAAAGCACACTCAATAAGCTAGAAATAAGCAAAGTAATATTTCACTAAAAGACAAAATAGTCGTTTTTGAGAAATAAGGTACCTCAGGACTTGATTCAACTTGCAAAAGATCACAAATGGACTCAATAAGCCAAAACAATCAAGAAAATTCTAATAAGCAAAACCAATAAGCTAGAATAAGCCAATAAGCACTTATGAAAAAGTCAATTAAGTTGGTTTTCTAGTCAAACCCTAAAGTCAACCCACCAAATGCTCTAGTATGAACAAATGGGTCATATAATGAGCACCTATTACAAAATCCAAGTTGTTGCTGGTTAAAATAAGCTATTATAGCTTATTGATAAGCTGAAACCAATTTAACACTAGCAGTGGTAACCAGCAGGGGAAAGGAGTTCCCACTGCTTTGACTATTTAACCAGGCTTTTTAGAGAGATTTAGTTGGATTCAATTGGAAACAAGGGCACCCTTGTAATCAGTGAACCACAAGGAGTCAATAGCAACAAGAAAATCCAAATTTGGTTCACACAATAAGCCACAAATGATCAAACAGTCACCAGATCATGCACATACATGAAAATAAGCAGTTATGCACTTAATAAGCAGATTTAGCAAGAATAAGCCAACCAAACTTAACAGGATGCATACACAAGCTATATAAACTATGAATAAGCACAAATAAACCTAAATCAAACACTGAATCAAAGTAAACAACAAGATCAAAGCATATAAAGTTACTGATGAACAAGGTGCATATGCAGAAACTATTTTGCTGATCTATTTGACACTAGATCCAAATTCAAGCCTCAAATCCTTCTTCCCTGGTGTAGTTAACCTAGATTTAACACTTGTTAACCCTAGTCTATGATTAGATCTAGGTGTCCCATAAATTTTAGTCAATTTCACCAAGTAAACAAGATTTTATACCCAATCTATGAATCTATGTGTTTCAAACCACAAAATGAGCAGCAAAGTAACCAAGTATATCAGATACACAAGTTCTAGCAGATAGCAACAACAAACAACCACTCAAAACACAACAAATCCAAATCAAGCAGTTGACCCAAACACCCCTTAATCAACTACTTAACAAAGCAACTTGTGATTTCTACTAATAACCTACTGATTTTAATGATCAAAAACACTTCCTAGGTAGCAACTAACAGAATCAAACTCAAAAATCACAACCTTAAACACAAGAACTCAAAATCAAAGCACCAAATCCAAAACAGGCAGTAACATGAAATTTTTAGAGGAAACTTAATCAAGAGATTATACCTGTCCTCCACAACATCCTAGGAGGGCCAGCTATGCTCCTTGGACCTTGTTCAACAACTAGAACAAGACCAAGGTACTTCAAAGAAGAAGATCAAAGCCTGTTGATGTTCAAAGTAGAACAAGGCTTTGATTATGATATGTCTTCAACACAAAACAACAAACAACTCAACCAAAGGCTTAGAACTCTTCCCATGCTTGGTGTCAACAAGCTTGAAGGAGCTTAAGGCTTATGGCTAAGGGTTAGTACACAATGATAACCAAAATCAAAAACTAGGATTTCAAGGCTTTTGAACCTTGAAAACCTTATAAACCAAGACGTGCCTTAACCACAAGATTAAGGAAGGTCTTAACAATCAAATGGAACTCAGATTTAGGCTATTCTAACACCAACTTTTAATCAAACACAAAAGAGAATTCAAGATTTTATGAAATTCAAATTTTATTAACTTAAAAAGGAATTACAAAGATTGATAGCCTAAAACTGGAACAAAGGGACTCTCACATGTTGAGGTCTCCTTTTATAGGCAAATGCCTAGCTAACACTATTCACAAACCCTAGAAGTGAAATTCTACATTTGTCCTTGAGGTCTTCTAGACGTTTTGATGGAATGTGCTGTCCAAATTGATCTTGGCTGTTCATTTTAGCTTTGGAATGAAGCAAGGATCCTTGGCTGTTGATTTGGACACGTCAGAAAACTTGGAGGGTAAGGTATGATGTGATAGGTGGACGGGTGAATGGGTGGGACCCCTTTGGTGAGTGGAGATGAGGGTTTTTGGTGTGGGATAGGTTTCTTCACATGTGAATCACACAAGTGCCTGGGTAATTTGTTTTTACCCTTTGTTTTAAGTGAAGTGGTAACTGGGTTCTTGGGGTGAATAGTAAACTTTTTGATCCGTTTTTTAGGAGTGGAAATGTGTTTGGCGCATTTTCATTTCAAATGTTTCAAATGCTCACTTTTGGTCCTTGTGTTTTGAGAAAATAGGTAAAACATGTCTTTCAGCCACCAAAATTCTTTCCCTTTGTAAATAACTTTCACACTTTGGCAATTTTGGCACAAACTTTTGGAAAAAGGGTTATAAGGATTGTTTTTGCCATTTTTGCATATTTCAAGGGCTGATTTTGGACATTATTGATCTTCAAAGGTCTTCAATGTAACTTGGACTTCATGAGGGACCATAATTGGCAATTTGGAATTGTTGAGGGACTAAACTTGCCATTTCTTCAAAGTTGAAGGACCATTTGTGTAATTTTGACAAACTTAAAGGACCAAACTTGTAATTATCAATATACAAGGGTTTTAAGTGTCATTTCTTCATTCAATGAGGATCAATCTTGCATGTCTTCAAGTCTTTAAGGGTATTTGTTGAATATTTCATGATCTAGGGCCCGGTTCTTTGTACGGCTTCGTTTCTCGTGTCCGTTTTTCCTTGTTTCTTGTGATCTTTTGTCTTTTTCACGATATCCATACCTAAAATACACAAGTAAACAAACACAAGTATATATATGGTATTTTATGACATTTTTATGCATTAAAAGCCCGAAAAGAACGATGAGATCATGTATAAATGCCATCTCATCAAAAGACTAGAAGAAAGAGACTCGACTTACAAGAGCATGATTAAAATGAATTGAGAGAGACTCAAAAAAGAAGTTAAGGATAACTTCACAAATTGATTCATGAATACTATACCTTAGAAGGTGATAGTGAAATCTCGAAAGAAAATGAGAGAAGAAACTCAAAAGAAGCTCAAGAAGACATGAAGAGTTAGTACAAAATCTAACACATAATCAAGTAAGCACATAGGATAATTCATGCAATGCCTTATGAAGTCTACAATAAACCAATGTAGAGAAGGTGCGCAATTGACACATATGGCATGCAAGAAACAAGATTACTTAAAAAGAGAAGACTAAGTAAAACATGTTAGCACGTAGCATTTAAGGACATGCATGAGTTAGACACATCTAAGAGATATTATATCGGAATTGCTTGACAAAGACAAAACCTTTATAATAAGCATGCATTCATTAACTAATCAATTAAGCATATAACATACGGATAAGCAAGAAGATATATAAGCAAGTAGCATACAATCAAGTCATCTATCAAGATATCACAAATCAAGCTACATGTAATGTAAATCTCCAAGAAGATTCCTAATTCTTATTAGTTTAAGAAAAGGACTCAAAATAAGAGAAAAGAAAAAACATAGTAACAACAAGATCCAAGACTTAAAGAAAAATCATGTTGAAAAACATGAAAGGAAATTCAAGAGAATAAAGATCATACAAAGATGAAAAAAAAAAGCCTAAAACTTAAGAATAAATTTAATCTTAGTTACACTAGAATCCTAAGATTTGCTTAAAATAGATGTCTTAGCAATAAGCAATCTACATGCTTAAATGAAAGACAAGGGTGGTGGCGGAATTTGGTGGGGTGAAAGGTGAAGTCACCAAGGGTTCAACAAAGTCATTCACAATGGGAATGCTTTGGATAGGTTGAGGTTGGGTAGTCACATCCAAGAGAGTACTAGGAGTGAAGGGTGAGGTTAGCTCATTCATTCTAGATTGGAATGAAGAGGAGGTAGGACCATGTAAATGGTTGGTACCATGGGTTGAGGTAGTCTTGCATGGTGCAAGAGGTGGTGAGGGTGATGAAGAGATGAGAATGGGCACAATCTCATTCTTAGGTGTAGCAAAAGGTGAAGAGTTAAGTTTTGGTAACTTAATCTTAAATTTGAGGTGCCTCTTTGAAGAGGAGGTTTTGAATGAATTGGAGGTTCTTGTAGAAACCATGTTAGTAATGGGTGGTTTAAGGGGTAAGGATGAATGGTTTCAGGTGTGAAGAACATGGCTAACAAGGTGGGTTTAAAAGGGTGAGGGGATGATCCAAACTAGTAAAGGGTTAAAAAGGGAAAGCCCAAGATATTTTGGAAGTGTTCAAAGGTTTGAAACAAAGATTCCAAAGGGTGTTGGAACAATTGGGAAGTTTCAGAAAACCCGAATTTGAGAGCTTCTGCCCGCGGTTCTTTATCTTAACCGGCGGTTCCATATAGATATGGATTCGCGGTCTATTTAAAGAACCGCCTACAGATGCTAGGTTTAGGTGGTGAAGGAGGATTATCCAATTAAGCAAATCCTAATGTTCTAGTCTAACTTATCATAAAGTCATGCTTAAGAGCAATAAAAACTAGAACCCACACCAAGGAAAAACACATAGGTTCAATTAGCACGTAGGAGGAAAGCTAAGAAAAACCTAATGGCTACAAAAGAAAAAGACTCCTAATGACATACAAAGTTCATCAAAGTAAACTATCATTAGTCATATATAGGAAGAGCCATTTAGCCAATTTAGAGAATGAGTATGAGACTATCACTAGAGGTGCTCAATTAAGGCTAAACACGACCGTTTTTACGAGTTATACACCAACTCAACTTCCCACATGAAAGTAATTCAACCGTTAGGTCAAATTAAGATCCTAGTGCATAAATTCTCTAGTAGTCATTCTCAAGTTAGACAAAATGTAATTCCTACGTTAGTCTAATAAAGTGTAGCAAGGATGAAACTTGCATGGCGACACAATGCACAACCTAATGGGGGTTAAGAATGCACCATTGCATATCTTGTCAAACAAGTCTAGTTAAGGTTATTTACCTTAATAGAACTTGAGGCCAATCACTTTGAAGTGTATAAACAACGTTTACACAAACCAAAGGAAAACTCTTGATTGGTCTTTCGGAAATGACACATTTACTAATTGCATTGCAATGTAAATTACTTGATTATTTCGGATGAAACATCCAAGTTGTCAATCCGACTCCATTGTGCATTATAGGCAATTATTAAACAAAATATGTCTAATAATTTGAACAAGTAGATTCAATATAACACCATCAACACAAGTGTGAGTTATGATCCGATGTATATTATTAATAAACCACATTCATGTCTACACTAAAAAACATGTCAATTAGATTCGATAATGATACCAATCATAGTTTGAATAATGCATTGACATTTAATCGAAATCTTTCTTGATTCCCACAAACACTCTTTTAAGAGAAAATAGCTAAGATTTTCAAAGGGTGTTTCATGTTTTATAGTGAGACATTTATCTACTTGAACTAATAACACAATGATCGAGTAAGACGACCCAAATCAATAGATTTGATAAGCTCCCAAACCTTTCAAACCTAAGAGTGTTAATAAACATAACGAGGTGTACATGATGTTTATATAACATATATAAACCTAGAGATATTGATCCTATTTGCAATGCACAAATAATGTTGCAACCAAAATGTAAGAAATCTAGCATACATCCTAATTAGGAAGAACTAGATACTAACAAATACCAAGCAAGGCACAAGAGACTAGACATATAAGCAATACTAATACAAATAGCAGGAACACTTAATAATGTCTACATATAATAATAACACACAAAGAAACACACACAAACAATTAGCTTAACACATAAAAGCATTCGTCCATGTTTTGAGTGTTAGATATACCAACGTATACATAGCTTGATCTTATTTGAAAATAGTTTTCGACACATTTCAAAATTTAATTAAGTTCAACGCTTTATAAATATATCAATTTACAAAGATATATCAACAAGAGATGCCAACTTAATATAAAAGAGTAAAACACAAGTTTTACGACAAACAGAGACTCAATACTTTGGACAAAGTATAAAACTTATAAAACATTTAAATTTTAAAGTTTGAATAAAGGTTTGGAAGCATCTTTAATTGAAAGAAAACTCAATTACGTTTGAAACGCCGGGTGGCACGACTTCTACGGACTTACGGTTGATTTTATATGATTTTTCAAAGTTTGCAAAAATCTGAGTCAGACTGGTCGCGGTTCCTTATTGATAAGGAACCTCGGGGAAGAGATAAAGAACCGCGTCCAGAGGGCAAAAATGGGGTTTTTGACCAAAATCATTTGGTAACTTTTTGGAAGGACTTAGGACTCTAAAAAATCATTTTAGACACATAGAACTCGTATTTTAGAGTTAATTATGTCATAAAAGGTTTTTATACTTCCAAACATGAAAAGATTTAATTCAAGCTATTATACAAAGTTTATTTAACACCAAAACTTGTACGAATGAAACAACAAAACACATTTCATAAGTAATCACTCTTCATGAACAATTTGATACAAAGATCGTCTCTATTTTTAAAAACCTTTTCATTTTGAAAACCATTTGTTTTGAAAAACTAGAGCAAGGATCGATCCAAGCTTTAAAGTACAATATACTTCAAAGATCTTGTGTGACCATCGCTCTGATACCAATTGTAGAAACTAGAAGGGGGGATTGAATAGTTTCTAGTTACTTTTCAAAACATTTTGGCTTAATCCACTGTGTGCGGTTCTTTATGTGTACCCGCGGTTCTTTATCAATAAAGAACCGCCGGTCCATTTACGGAACCGCCGACAGTGAACTTAACCTTTTGTTACATGTTAAACTTTGACAATCCTTTTTATCAAATTCTCGATCAAGCTTGACTAGATATGAGATGTGTTTGATTGAAAGATAAATACTACACGTAAGTAAACAGACAAACACATCAAATCAAGAGTACATTAAGCAATAGTCTAAACACTAAGCGCACACGTACTAAGCATAAGCTTTTCGTCAACTAGGATGTTTAGACTAAGAGATGTACACTTGACCATAATCTAAACACGAAGCACACACGTACTAAGCCTTAGCTTTTCTGCAACTTAGATGTTTAGATTATGAGATGCACACAACACACAACATATAAATACATCTACAATAGTAAGGACATAAATGTAAAGAAAAGTACCGACACAATGATTTATAGTGGTTCGGTCACGAAGCTCCTCTTCGCCCTACTCCACTCCTCGAGTACACCTTACTCGAGAGTTACTTCACTAGTCAACAAAACTCCTTTCAAGGCGGAGAAAACCATACACGTCGCTTACACATTTCTGACACTAAGCTAGATGTCGAGTCCTAATCTTAGGTAGGACCAATCTACACAACGTTGCCCACTTCACCATTTAACGACACAAGGCTAGATGTCGAGTTCTAATCGAAAGCTAGAACCAATCTTTACGACTCTTCACTTTGAAGCTAAGTGGGAACTTCACACAACACAACTACTAATCACCTTAAAGTTTAGTGAGAACTCACAAGACACGACCACATCACTTTAGAGTTTAGTGAGAACTACCAAGACACAAACTAATCTACCCACTAGTTATGTTTTATGGCCCAACATAACAAACCTTGTGTTTTATGGTCTAAACACATAAACCATATAGATCTAAGCACACAACACTTAGATCTATAACTCTAACACTATATCCAAGTACTAACAAGACTTGGATCTACACAACTAACACCTAATCCAAGGATACCCATCACTTGGATCTTCTACCCATAAAAACACATCCAAGTGAACCCAACACTTGGATCTTCTACATATACATAGTAGGAAGACTAAAAACATAACTTAGATCTACATAAGGAGAGATCTTCATCAGGTAGTGAACCCAACACATCATGGTAATGATAGTGTTCTTCTCTTTTCACTTGAGAGGATGAGGAGATTGGGGATAGAATCAAATCTTAAACAAGATTAATCAAAACTAACTAATCAAGGATCTAAGATGGTTTTGAAAGAAACTGTGCAAAAAGGGTTGAAAGAAAACCTGGAAATGATCCACTATTTATAGGACAACATTACAACGGTCAAAAACACCCGCGGTTCCTTATCTCTACCCGCGGTACCTTATCAATAAGGAACCGCGGGTTCCTTTAAGGAACCTCCGTGTTGGAGTCCGTGCGAATTTATCCTTTAGTGGGGATATGCCATCTAGGGTAGTTTATACCCTCAAAGGATATTCCTTTGGCATATGGAATATGCTAAATTCAAATTAAAGAATATTCTTTGGAATATACCTTAGGGAATATTCTTTGGAATATTCCTAATTCAAATTTCCATTTTTCTTTTTAATAAAACATTTTCTTAAAAATAAAGTTAATTAAAAATTACTTTGTCATTTTGTATAAAAGTGAGTTTTAAGAAAATATTAATCCTTGATCACTTAGTTAGGTTAATGACATGTTTGTACATACCTTGAGTGATTCATGCTGAATGCGATCTTGGAGGTGTCGAGAGAAGTATACAAATGTATTCTTGAGTGATTACGAGTACCTTAACATTTTACATAATGTATTGCGAATTATACGTTTGTCATCAACAAAACATAAAGAGATTATATCGACAAAGCATCGTAATGTTTGCACTAACAGAACATAAAAGGGAAATCCTAAAACAATTTGAAAAAAGAAAAAATACATGGATCTTTATTGGGGCTTTTAGTAGCCAAGGGAATGATCCATGCTAATGATACGATATCTCGGGGAGAATATTGTCTGAAATCCTGGCTGTCTCTTGAGTCACTTCTCGCGGGACTGGATACCGACTTCGCATAGCTATTCGCACCCATCCTAGCCCGTGGGAGTCCTTTGTTCGCTCCATTGCGTCGTTGCGTGCTTCGTGCTGTTGGTAGTATATTCGTGTGATCCCATTGTCGTATAGTGAGGGCAATTACCCTGGCTGAAGGGATGATTGCTCCTCTGCGTTGTTGCTGATGGTTTCCTTGGGATGGGAGTATTGCCGCTGCCCATCGCGCCATGTTCCTTATCGATACTGTCAAAGAGCCAATGTTATCCCCTAGTCTTGAGAGGATTCCTCCTCCCTTTGCGCTTTTTGCTAAGGGTGGTCCAGTAACTGTGCTAGGGTTTATCCTATGTCATGGGTCTGCCTTACATCGGAGACATCACACCACCCTTTTACGAACATCCTTATGCATAAATGGCCAAAAATACCCTGATCGAGTGATCTCTTCCACCACAGCTATCGGGCCACGCGAGCATACTCTTTTATGTGCGGCTTCCACGACTGCCCGTGCTTGATCTGGCGCTAGACATTGCAGTGCTCGCCCATTACTTGATTGTCTGTACAGTGTCCCCTTTATGAGTTTAAAGTGCCTAGCTCTCATCTGCAGTTACCTAGCTTTCCTTCTACTGCTTGGCAATGTATTATGTGACAAAAACTTTCTCATAGGCGTCATCCATGTTGGTGACTCGGTGTTCGCGCTTATATTTTTGTGTAAGATAAAATCAACTAGCACGTAACTAGGAGGCTTTTCCATGTCCACAATTGAAAGTTGGTCCATGTCGACCGAGATTTCGCCATTCTCTTCTGAGACCTTTCGTATAGCAAACTCCGCAAACTGTCCAGATATGCCCCTTATTATTTCCGTGTATTGGATTAGCACAGGTCCCCGTGGTTCGCATGACCCCGTGACCCTACTTGCCACCAAAGGGTTGTGTGTATAGGCCACTAGGCTTTGCATGCCCATTCTGAGTGCCAACCTTAGACCTGCTATGAGGGCTTCAAAATCAGCTTCCATGCTAGTTGTAGGAAAGTCAAATAGCAATGCGTAGATGATTTTTATGTCACCATGATTTGTGAGGATGAATCATGTATCCGGTCCTCCCTTTCCTGTAAAACCTCTCGTAAAGAGGACCCATGGAAGCCCCGACGGTGAGCCCTTTCGCACAAATATGCTTTTAGCATGGGAATCCCCCGAGATACACTTCATTCTCTTCATCCGCGAGCTGGATTCCGTGTTGTGCTGACTTGTGTCTGCATCCTTCCTTTTTGCGGTGTTGCTAGAAGTGCTACTACCCCCTTCGAGCGTATCTAGGTTGTGGATAGTAATTACTTCGTCTTGTACTGGGAATTTGAACATGCCGTGCACTGTGGAAGGTACCGTGCGTAGTGTTTTTAGTGTTGGCTGTCCAATTATCCTATTTTACAATGATTGGGACTACACAACCATGAAATCCATCCACATCGTTGTTAAGTGTCTTGTGCTTCCAACAGTTACTTGTGTGCAAAGGTGTTCCAGTGGTCGGGTTTTATCATCGTTAAACCCTGTGAGGATTTGTGCGGTGTCCTTTAGCTCCTTCTTATTTCCCCTGGTAGTCGTACGAAACAATGTTCGATGTTGACCCTCCGTCGACGCACATGCCTTCTATAGAATGGTCCCCAATGACTATGTCAATAGTCAACGGCCAGACTCTATAGTCCATGTCTGAAAGAATAGGGAATGTTATCTCTTTATCGCGCAAAAACTCCGTGATCGTTCTCCTCTGCATGAAGGACCTTTCCCTTTCTATCATGTAAATGGTTATGGGCTTATCCTTCTGTTTTTTCGCTTCACTTGTCTTCGTATCCGTGCTCTTCCTCTAGTCTCTTATCAGGTGGTTTAACTTCCCTGCTTTGACCAGGCTCTCAATGTGCCTTTTCAGTTGAATGCACTCATCAGTAGTGTGACCTTTATCGTCATGGTATTCACAGTGCTTCGTGTTATCCCGCTTATCTGCTGGTCCCATCATTGGGCTAGGCTTTGGAAATCCTGCGCCCTCGGATAAAAATATCTCCCTAGAGGTCTTTTGCAGTGGGGTAAACTTGTTATGGTTGTTATTACGCCCTTGCTTCGTTGTGCCTTGGAAGTCCAAGGTGCGATTGATGTTTTGCCCATATGACTGTTTCTTGGGCCGGTCTTGGTATTTATAGCTTGATGTCATCTGCCTGCTATCCGCTGCTGCGGTCTCGCCTTGAATAAATGCTCGGACCTTCTTCATTACCCCATCAAACGTTGATGGGGTTCTGTCATTGAATTTCTTTATTAGATCCGGGTTAGTGATGCCCGCGAGAAATCTAGAAATTTTAAGAATTTCCGGGCAATCTTTAATCTGGTTGCATTCAGATTTGAAGCGCTCCATGAAGTCTTTAAGGCTTTCATTATGCCTCTCCTTTACTCTTGCAAGTGAGACAAGGCTTTTATCGTACTTCTTTTGTTGCACATAATTTCTTCTGAATGCTCTCCTAAGTTCTTCGAACCCATTAATGCTCCTTCACGGGTGTCGGTCGAACCATGTCCGCGCGTTCGCGATAAGCGTTGAGTTGAACATGTGGCACCATACGGCCTTTGGCCACTGTTCTATCTCAGCTTGAGATTCGAAAACTTTCAAGTGATCATCTGGATCCGTCGTACCATCATAGGTTTTGACATTAGACGTCATGTGTCTCTTTTTGTTACCTTTAAAAGCAGTTATGCGTTCTGAAAACGCACTTCCTTTCTCCTGACGCCATGGGAGGGTCCACTCATCTTCACTATGCATCCTTGGTTTTTTGGGCGCCCTGCGGTGTTTTCTGTCGTAGTCAGAAAAATCAGAATCCTCAGTGGATGAAAGGGCGACGCTGACGAGGATGGCGATCGCTGTAGTTAGAGTCCGAGGAATTTCCGCTTGAGGAATCCCTTTTGCTCACCTTTCTAGTGTTCCTATTTCTTTCCTGACCTTGCAGATCCTGAGATGAATCTCTTTCTAAGGGGCCCAATCTATTAAGGGCGCTCCGTCTGCCTGAGGGGTCAGGCCCTAATCTGTCTTTAACGCTTGTGCGCCGATGGTTATTGACTGGTGTAATGAAGTCTTCCTCTCCTTTTGGGTTCTCAGTATTGCCTGAGGACGATGCGTCTTCGATAAGGGGCGCGTCCGCAGGAGATGTTGGGATCTCAGTCATTCTTTCTTTCTTTCTCTTTTCCTTTCTAGCTTCCTTGCTAGGTCTTGACCCTTTCATAGCCTTGAGTTCTTTATCGAAGTCTAGACTGATCCGAAGATCTCTTGTCGGATTCGCCCTCATCTGCGCTCTCATGAGTGGAATCAGAGCCTCGTAGTTTTCTACGACGTAGTCGCTCATACTCCGCTTCGTCGAGGGAGGAATCTCCGTCTCAGTTCGCGGGTCTATCACAGCCCTTGTGTACAAAGCGTCCTTGTGGCCTTGATCAGGGATTTCCCGAGAGGACGATGCATCCCCAACTGTCTGTGGGGTAGAGGTGACTAGTGGAGAGAAAGATACTTGCAATCCCTTCCCTCCACGACCTGGGTTATTAGGTTCAAATCTTGAGTGAGTACCTGTTCGCTTCTTAGATCCCCTCTTTGGTGGGGGCGGGTTTGCACCGCTTTTCGTCATTACTTAGAGCTTAGTGTAGGGTCCCACGGATGGCGCCAACTTGTTGATACAAAAGTTGGATGGACCGAGCTTGACCCGAATTAGGCTTAATTCGGGGTCTTGTGGACTCCGGCTCTTGCACCAAGTGAAACTTGCTTTGAGGACCCTGCGCACTAAACAGACACCGTTAGGCTTACCGTGGGTTTGTGACCCACGATTAGACTCTGGCGTGAGAGTAAGTAATCGATTTGGGAGTATAGTGTTTAGGGTATTGTGTGTATCCTACCTTTGTGGAACCATGATGGTTCCTTTTATACCCGAGAGAGTCTAGGTTGGGCTCCTTGTTCTTGCGGCCTTAGGAAGAGATAATGACTCAAAATAGTTTGATCCTTATCGCATAACTAAGGTAAGTCTATATCTCTTTCCCTTAGGCGAATATATCTATATGATAGATTATATTCTTGCTTGATCATGTCGCACTGCGACGAGGACATGGTGTAAGCAATGATCCGTATGTGCGACAGCGACTTACCGGGCCTCCTGGGCTGTGCGCACATCGGATAAGTATCAATTCGTCCCTGATGGATGCGGGTAGGACTCGTGAGTCGGACTATCCAGCTCGACTAGGGACTATACGTCATTAGTTTTGTTTATGTTTTGCGTGTCCTGTAACTCCATTCAAACCATCTAGCACCATTAGTTAGGTCTAGGTGTGCTTATTTGTTCATTATAGCCCGCTGTTGGCTCTTTGAGTTTTAGGCAGTTTTGCTTAGTGTCTTAGTGTTGGAAATACGTTTTTCCAAATAAAGTCTCGGTCACATCTTAGTTAGCATAGATCACGAGATATAGACTATTTAGAACTTTGTCTCTTGGAGCGACCTTCCTTAGGGGGAGATTGTTGGAAATACGTTTTTACGTATTTATGAAGGATTTGTCGCTCCAACGATATATTAATGTAACGGGCTCATGATCTAGTTAGTAAACGTATAGTCCATATAGCCCACATGTAGGGTGGGCTATATATTCCCCCTCCTAGCATGTTAGGAGGGGTTGGTGGTTACATTTCATTCACAATTCCATATTACTTTCTCTCTCTACTCTTCTCTTTTCTCTCCTTTCTCTCTCTACACCCTCATCTCCTTCACCTATCTTTTATATTATTAATCAATTTATCCACCAAATCAATTCAATCCATCATGTAGAATGGCCAAGATTTTCGTAGACCTTCAATTGGTATCAAGAGCCAAGGTTAGATTGGTTTATTCTTGCCTTTATTTTAATTGATTTTGGTGGGTTTTGATTTTTTCAAGCTTAAATCTTAAAAAGTTTGTGTCCTAATGCTTTAAATCATAGTCAAATCTTTGATTTACTTATTTTAGATAAAATTCACAAATTTTTATGCAAAAATCAAAAACTTTTATCATCAAATCTTAAAAAAGTTTGTGATTTTATAAAAAGTTTGTGTTTTACATTTTTAATTTGATACTTTTGATTGAAAAAAAAACAAACACGTTCTATTTTTTAATGAATTTTTTATTGAAAATTTTTTTTATTGAACTTTTAATTTCATCTTTTTCATTTTTAAATTGATAGTCTATTTTCAAGTATTTCATTTTTTTAATTTTATTTTCTTTTAATCTTATTGATAGTCAAATCTTTTGTCTTTTTGCCTTTATCCAAAAGTCATATCTGTATCTTCGCCAGATTTTTGTTTTTCCAACTTTTTATCTATATCGAACCGTTATTCCGAATCAAGGTTTTTTTTCGCATCACCCATTATTCCGAGTGAACAGAGGTATTCCGAATCAGTGGTATTCCGAATCAGTGGTATTCCGGATCAGTGGTATTCTGGATCAGTGGTATTCCGGGTCAGTGGTATTCCGGGTCAGTGGTATTCCGGATCAGTGGTATTCCGGATCAGTGTTATTCCGGATCAGTGGTATTCCGGATCAGTGGTATTCCGGATCAGTGGTATTCCGGATCAGTGGTATTCCGGATCAGTGGTTATTCCGGATCAGTGGTTATTCCGGACGAACGGTTATTCCGGACGAACGGTTATTCCGGACGAACGGTTATTCCGGACGAACGGTTATTCCGGACGAGCGGTTATTCCGGACGAACAGTTATTCCGGACGAGCGGTTATTCCGGACGAACAGTTATTCCGGACGAACGGTTATTCCGAACGAACGGTTATTCCGAACGAACGGTTATACCGAACGAACGGTTATTCCGAACGAACGGTTATTCCGAACGAAGCATTTGTCTTGATTCAAATATAACGACACTCAAACTCTCGTCTGCCACAACTCGAAACAAAACCTCACCACACAGACTCGATCCAAAACAAGTCTCGACTCAAACACACTCGGACTCTAATCAAAACAAATCACACACAGCCTCAAACTCACTCGACTTGTAATCCAAACTCACTACTTTTCTCACACAAAAACCCCACAAACTCAACACTCTGACTCGACTTCAAACAAACCAGAACTGCCTCCACACCTTAACAAACTCTCGACCCAACATCACTCAACTCACATCACACGCAACCATAGACACAACCAAACTCCCACAAATCAACACACCTTATCGACTGACCCTCGACTCCAACTGACCTAAAAAAACACCCTACAACCGAAAACACACCCTCTCATCTCCCCCAAAAATACTTTTATCACACTGGCCCCTCGACCTACAAACCACCCACACACTCGTTCAATACTCACACTTTCGACTCAGCAAAACACAACCCTCGACTCACACACCAACAAACACCCTCAACTCGACTCGACCCAAAAACCATTTTGACTTCCCACGATAGACTCGGAAAACAAAGAGAGAGAAACCTACCCGAGACCTTATCTTTTAAGATCTTGAAGATGAACTCGATGCATGTCTTCCTTTGGGGTTCGTTTAATCTGACTAAATAATCAGGATATATTATTGTGGATTTGATATAGAAGGTCTGAATGGTTGTTGGTTGCTTTGTGTATCAAAGAAAAAGAGACGGATTAGGATTGACCAATGTTTGGTTTATGCTTAGATTTGATTTGGAGCTCTGTTTTGGCTGTTGTTGTTTGTTGAGAGAAATATAGATTAGGTTTTGTGATTTATATTAAGAAGAAAGAGAAGCGGAGTAAGTTTTCTTAGAGCAGGTTTGAAAGAGAAAGACGGTGAGAGTATTTTGAGTTGAGGAGAGAGAGAGCTAAGAGGAAACATAATCTAGTTTTGGCTGAGTTTGTGTTATCTGTGTTTTAGGAGAGAGTGATATAGAGTCAAAGAGAAAAAGAGTGGGACGGAGATAACAAGGATTTGGTATGGGAGTTGGATTTCTCGCCACGTGTGGGGAGTGGGGTGACTGATTTATTGGCCAACATGTGTGGGGAGTGGGAAAGTGACTCATTTTGTCAAATTTTTTTTTAAACGTTCTTATATTTTTTTAAAGTTCACTTTCTATTTAAGTTAATTTTTATATTTTAAAGTTAATTTTATTAATTAAGTTAATTTTGTATATTAGTTTTTGGTACATCGTATTGAGGCGGGTATTTAGAAAGAATCAAAGTGGTAAAATATTTAACGGATCGATCATTATATTTACCGTAGATTGGATTTATTTGTTGACGGGCTTTATTTTTGGAGTGAGCCGACTTTGCTTTGGTCTCTGGTTTAATTTATCACCGTTTGAGCCGACAACAATTTTTGAGCCGAGTAAAGAGTAATACCATCAAATGAGGATTGTGACGAAGTTTTACGGTTTTGGTTGGGGTGTAAAATCTCGTAAAATCGACTTCACGATTTCTTCACGAATTGTAAAATCCCGAAAACAACCTCATCCACATCATTTTTCATCGATCTTCAATGGATTCGTTCGATTCGACATGTCAAAAGGGAGAAGCGCATAAAATGCAAGACAAAGTTAGTGATAATGGCATCACTTCATTTCAAATGCTTCAGTATCATCTAGTTACTCTTTCATGGATTCAAGGAGGGAGCGAATTTGTGACAATCTTTGGTCAAGATCGTCATATATTCATGGAATCGATGTTCATCATCTTGACCCAACTAGCAGAGCAACTCCACAATAAAGACTTTAATCACTCTGCATCTACACTTGCATATAAGGCTCTTGTGACACAACTCACGCCTTTCCTCCAATTCAATATCATCAAGTCTGAAAGTCCAGTGATTTGCCAATCATTTCTTCGAGATACACATACCGAGCTTCGAGATTTCCGTGGTACAATATTGAAACTCATGACATCGGTCTCGTCTTTGATTTATGAAAGATCTCGACTTTAGCAAGCGTATGATAATGGAGTGCAACAATCTGAGATGCAAGAGGAGAATGGTCATACGGTTGACAACTTGGAGCCTAACGATGGCAAGAGCACGGAATCAGAAGGACAACATGATACCAGTGGCATGTCAGGGAATGTTCACGAGATCCTTCTTGATGACACCTTACCCGTTTATGACGAAGAGCCTGCAAACATGGTACAATGTAATGTTGTTTATGATGTATATGCTGATGATATGCCACATATTGAGCATTCTGAACCTAATTATGACAAACATGGGATGGAAAAGAGTGATAGCAATACCACTTCTGATTCATCCGATGTAAGTCATAATGGGGGAGAAAGTGTTCAAAATGCTAAACATCATGATAATTGTCTTATAACTGCTTCATTGACTGCTTCTGATTCCAAGATTAGAGAGCTCGAAACGATTGTAGCTCAACAATCAAAAGATCTTGAGGATGCCAAAATTAGAATTTTCCAAGAAAACGGACAAATTTGAAACATACTTTGAAAAACTTGAAAAGTCTAATGTTGTTCTTGAAAGAAAATTGGATCAAAAAGTTTTAGATTCTAAAGCTGAAAAGGATAATCTTTTGAAACAAATTCAGTTACTAGAGTCTAGATTGGCATCCCAAGATAGATTGCTCAAAGAAAATGAAACGTTAAAAGCTCAAGTTCAGGAAAAGGTTTTTGCTATAGCTGCGTTGAAAAACGAGTTAAGGAAAAATAGAGGACCTAGTGTGGACACTAAGCTTGAAAAACCATCAATCTTGGGGAAACCGCCTACAAATCAGTTTGTCAGACAACCGACTGTCAGACAACCTACTGCATTTAGATCCGAGCGACCATAATCCTCGAGACCGCGGTTTGCCTCCCAAGTTGATTTGGTTCATTTTCCTAGACCAGTCACTCCAGCAACTAGGCCCAATGCGATCAAAACAGCGTTAGCAAGATCTAATCAGATGATTGCCCCTAGTTTCCCAAAAATACCAAGACCATGTCTAGAACTAGTTCGAATGACGTTTGCCATAAATCTGGTCTAAGGGTAGCTAAGCAAAAGACACATGTAAGAGATAGCAATGTCAAACCTAGTCAGATGCCTTCTAGATTACCCAACACTGCTAGGAATTACTCATCTAGGAATTACTCGGACATTAAATATGCTACTTGTAAAACATGTAGAAAATGTGTCTTTACGGCAAATCATGATTCTTGTGTCAAGAAATTACTTGATGAGGTGAACTCCCGTGCTAGACTTAAATCCCAGTGGATAGCTAAAATCAAACCCATTGGTAAAGTTTGGCGCCCCACTGGTAGAACTTTCACTCTTGTAGGAAACGAGTGCCCTTTAACTAGGATAGTCTCCGATTCTACTAAGTCTACTAGGGAGGAAACTGATAAAGATGATACTTCACTTAAGCCTAAACTTAAGGTTTTCTATAAAAGGAAACGTTTGCCAGCCAAGACTAGTGAATCATCTACTCAGGTCGCTTCTGACACAAGCAAAGCCAACTGTGAACCCTCGCGTGCTTCTAAAAGTGATATTGCTAACCCATGTCAAAGCAAGCAAATTCCTAATGAGAATGCAGGTACCAAAGTTGATGTTCCAAAAGAACGAAGCGGTCCAATCATTGTATATCGTTCAACTAAGGACACTCTTAGAGTTTGGTTGCTGAAGAAGCAGATATCGGAGAAACAAATGTCTCAGGGGATTCATGGTTAAGCTGCACTCAAGGCTTACAGTCGGATCACAGATTGTAACCCGTGCTTCAAAGAAAGGAAAGTATATCGCCGATGATAAACTTATCCTTACAACGAGAAATTAATTTTTTTCTCGGCCATGAGCTTATATTAAAAACATTCAACGTTTTTAAGCTCATGCACAATGGCTCATAGACAAATCACAGTCTGTGACCCGCTCTTCAGAGAAAGGGAAGTTTATCTCGCAACGATAACTTATCCTCAAAACAAGAAATTAAATTTTCTCGGACACGAGCTTCCGTTAAAACTATTCAAAGGTTTTAAGCTCGTGTATATGGCGTATAATCACATTACATTTTATACCCCGTTCTTCAAAGGCAGGAAAGTTTATCGCCGATGATAAACTTATCCTTACAACGAGAAATTAATTGTTCTCGGGCATGAGCTTATATCGAAAACACTCCAAGTTTTTAAGCTCATGCACAATGACTTACAGTTAAATGTCAGACTGTAACTCAAACTTTAAATAAAAGAAAGATTATCATTAATGATACCTTATCCTCATAACGAGAAATTCAATTTTCTCGGTCATGAGCTTGTATTAAAACATTCGAAGTTTTAAGCTCAGAAAGGAAAGTGTATCTTTTAAATAAGAGAACTTTTCCTCATAACGAGAAATTAACCTTTCTCGGTCATGAGCTTTCCGTTAAAACAGTCAAAGTTTTCAAGCTCGTGAAAACGACTTCTAAGTAAATGTCAGCTTAGGACTCGTTCTTCAGATAAAAGGAAAGGTTATCGCCGATGGTAACTTATCCTTACAACGAGAAGTTTACAACTTCTCGGACTTGAGCTTTCCTAAGATATTCCAAATCTTAAGCTCAAGTAATTGGTTTTCAAAACTTTGAACACAATTCTTCAAGAATTTCTCAAAAGGTTTTTCTAAATCTTTCAAAATTGTGTGTTCAAAAACGTTTTGATAAAAAGAGCATGTCTTCTGGAATTGATAATATTTACGAACCTAGAAATATCATTCAATAATGACACGGGGTTGTAAATAAAGTTCGAGCAGAAGTTTAAAAGATTTAAAACATGCTCCATATGGTTTGCTATTATTTCCGATAGTAACCCGCTTTTCACATTGAAGTCAAGCATTTCACCGGAAAGCTTTGACTTCCGAATCCGAAGTTATCAACTCCACAATCCAAAGTTCGTTGCAATTGATATCTACATACTAGACGATGCGACTACTCAAACGACGACTACAGCTCTTCAAGTAGAACACAGGTCAACAATTGAGGGGGAGCAATTGTCAAGCGTTCAGAATCTTTGACGCTGAAAGTGCCAAGTTCACATGTTGGTGTCAAGACAACAATATCAATCGTACACATGGAGTCAAGAGATAACTTCAGACGTGATGAGGCGACCAACATTCGTGAACAAGAACCATGTGTTTCTTTCATATGATGTTCTCCATCATTCAGGTCCAACCTCATAAATTGATAAAACTTGGCCATTCTACATGATGGATTGAATTGATTTGGTGGATAAATTGATTAATAATATAAAAGATAGGTGAAGGAGATGAGTGTGTAGAGAGAGAAAGGAGAGAAAAGAGAAGAGTAGAGAGAGAAAGTAATATGGAATTGTGAATGAAATGTAACCACCAACCCCTCCTAACATGCTAGGAGGGGGAATATATAGCCCACCCTACATGTGGGCTATATGGACTATACGTTTACTAACTAGATCACGAGCCTGTTACATTAATATATCGTTGGAGCGACCGATCCTTCATAAATACGTAAAAACGTATTTCCAACAATCTCCCCCTAAGGGAGGTCGCTCCAAGAGACAAAGTTCTAAATAGTCTATATCTCGTGATCTATGCTAACTAAGATGTGACCGAGACTTTATTGGGAAAAACGTATTTCCAACAATCTCCCCCTAAGGGAGGTCACGTCTTTTTACAAAATCTTAAACCTAGCATCTATGCTTGAGTCTTCGATCTTGTTCTTGTGAATATGCTTGATGTGATCTTTGACTTAAGTCTTGAGCATGTTTTCTTGCCTTGACCTTGTGCATTCGTCACTTGTGACATTCGCCTCTTCGTGACTTCATGTTCCACATACTTATACCTTTAAATTCTTGAAAGCTTCAGAGTTTGATAGAGCGGAAGACTTGACCTTCAGACTTTCTTGAATTTGTTGAAGTACTAATTGTATGTAGTATAAGCATGTGGTGACGACTTCTTCTGGATAGTACACCGCAATGCCACCTTCTTGTTACGCTGCATAAGACAGTTAGCAACAAACCATATACACGGATGAAATGGCCTTGAACATTTCATTCTAATTCGGTAGCATTTTACCTCCGTTCGGTGATGACCGTTGGACGATATTAAATATCGTACTTGTGGCAGGTAGTTTCAGTAAAGAACCTCCTTGACAAGATTTCGCGGGTAACCCCGTTCTCTTTACTCGACCGTCCAAAACTGACTGCGAACGTAAAGAGTGAATCATTTGGATAATATTATCCGCATGATTTGAAGCCGTCAATTCATGTTCCTGGAACAAGTGAAGTTCAATTAAGAACTGCACCATCGTTGCTTTCCAGTTACTAGCTTGATTCATATAGAATCTTGCAAGTTACCTACCAAGTGCTGTTTGATGTTAACACTAGAAGGATTTCCATTCGTCACTGTAAATACTTAATAGTATTACTCTGAATGTTCTGGCAAGATCACTAAGATATTGCGTAGAGGCCTGGAACGTGTTTAAATTCATTCAAGAGTTTAAACCACTGTTGCTTTCCAGTTATCACAAGTTTGATTCATAAAGAATCGCACAAGCACCTACCATGAGCTTTTTGACGTTCGCTCAAGAAGGATTTCCATCTTCAATGTAAATACTTTCGTATTACTCGGATGTTCAGGCAAGATCATGAAGATTTTGCGTAGGACTCTTAAGAACTTTCTTACTTTTCACAGTGTGTGAAGAAGCAAGGAATTATGAAAGTGTTTCCTAATGAGATATATGATGATCTCAAATGGCTCTAGACTCGATCGTGCATTTTGGATTTTAGTGATCGGAGGCTGGAGAGGAGTGCCACCTTTTCAATACCAATTTATTCGGAGTGAATAAATCAATAGATAATGTGTTGTCTCCGTGTGATTAAAACAAATATCTTTTGAGAGATATTTGAGTTAGCTGGGATGGGTTGTGCCTTGCATCACTGGGTCCATGATGTCTATCTTCAATATCGAGAATCATAAATGATCTCAATAGCATATGAATTGACCCGGTTTCTGCCTAAGTTGTAAGGAGGGCTACGTTCTTTACACCCTTTATCTTTACAATTCTTTTTCATTCTTCAACCCCTTCTATGCTTACCAATACGTCATAACTAGCACCTTGTTGTGATTGTTCCAGTGCTAACTTAAGTACTTGATCGGCATTCAGCTGCGTTCACAATCTTTCTCCATCTTTCCTAAGGACTACTATTTCTAGCTATGGAATGTCCTTGGGAAGATTCCTCCAGTTCTAGTGGAATAATTGGACTTTAACCTATCCTACCATCCTTATGTCACCACAATCGTCATCGTCGTGAATTAAGATGTTGTGGGTAAGTATACGTCACCATGAAATCCATTTTAATATCCAAATCCATTTTGCTCCCCCTTAACATATGCCACGATATTCAAAAACATTTCGCACATGTTGGGATGAGCCAGCACATTAAGTCAAACCATTGAATTAATTGATCTCATATTAAATCACATTTTCTCCCCCATATTAAAAATATTAACCCAATCGATGTTTTTAATATCAATTAATTTAATGAGATTCTAAGAAAGTTTGGGAAGAAAAATGCAAATCTGATTAAATCCATTTATCTTTATGATTTTTACAAGCTCTCCCTCAAATTAATGAGGGTATACTTGAAACGTAAATTAAATACCTTTTAAACACAAGTGTAAGGTATTTATCACGTGCAAAGATCATATATGATAATGTATTCACAAGATTAGCAGTTTATGAGGTTGGACCTGAATGATGGAGAACATCATATGAAAGAAGCACATGGTTCTTGTTCACGAATGTTGGTCGCCTCATCACGTCTGAAGTTATCTCTTGACTCCATGTGTACGATTGATATTGTTGTCTTGACACCAACATGTGAACTTGGCACTTTCGGCGTCAAAGATTATGAACGCTTGACAATTGCTCCCCCTCAATTGTTGACCCGTGTTCTACTTAAAGAGTTGTAGTCGTCGTTTGAGTAGTCGCATCGTCTAGTATGTAGATATCAATTGCAATGAACTTTGGATTGTGGAGTTGATAACTTCGGATTCGGAAGTCAAATCTTTCTGGTGAAATGCTTGACTTCAATGTGAAAAGCGGGTTACTATCGGAGATAATAGCAAACCTACATTTGGCATCAGAGCCTCGGTTTAATCCTTGGATCGTTCGTATTTTATTGTTATTGATTTGGTTGTCAAATATTTTTTTTTGGTCAGATTTGTTAATTTTTTCTGTCACGGTGTTTTTCTTGTCATCTTGTCACAGTTTTGGTCTCATATTTGATAAAATTTTGTGACGGTAGTTTTGCTCAACAATCATAATTTTTTGTCTAAAATCTATGACTGGTTTAATTGTCTCAGTTCACATCATTAGTCTGTGGTTCACTTTCCTGGTCAAAAGTCAAACTAGCAATATTTTTGAGATCTAGGATTTTTCATATCTGGTATTGTCAAGTTATGTCAGTAATATTTCTGGGTTTCATTGTTTTTTATGAAGATGAAGATAAACTCAGATCCAGAAAACCCAACTCTGACAAGAAAAAACAGATCCAAAAACTAGATTCAGAAAGGCAAGATCCTGAAAATCAGGAAAAAGTACCATGGATAAGATTTCAGATCTACAAATATTCTGGATGAAGCTTATTCCGGATGAAGCTTATTTCGGATGAAGCTTATTCCGGATTAAGCTTATTCCGGATGAAGCTTATTCCGGATGAAGCTTATTCCGGATGAAGCTTATTCTGGATGAAGCTTATTCCGGATGAAGCTTATTCCGGATGAAGCTTATTCCGGATGAAGCTTATTCCGGATGAAGCTTATTCCGGATGAAGCTTATTCCGGATGAAGCTTATTCCGGATGAAGCTTATTCCGGATGAAGCTTATTCCGGATGAAGCTTATTCCGGATGAAGCTTATTCCGGATGAAGCTTATTCCGGATGAAGCTTATTCCGGATAAAGCTTATTCCGGATGGGCTTATTCCGGATGAACTTATTCCGAATGAAACAAATCATCTCACCATCCTTATAACTCCACAACACCATAACTAACCTAACCCAACGTCTCCTATCTCCATTCCACATCTAGACTCGAACAAGAAAACATAATTAATCAAGATCTCAGTTTGGTTCAATATAATAAAATCTTTACAGATTTTTTTTGAACAACATGCATCACAGATCCATTCATGTATGGTTTCACCCATCTTTGATATTCGAATATAAAGAGAGAATGATAACAACTCTGTCACATTCAATCTTTGGTTCGGTCATCATCATATATCATATACACGACAATATTCACCACATATTCATGTCAATGGTATTATTCATTCTTTAATTTTCGACATCAAAGATTTGATTTATAACAAGTATGTTACAATCAATCTTTATTTCGATTTTATAGCACAAAAACGACATGCATCATAGATCTGTGAATGGATTACCCATTTTTTTTATATACGAAAATTACAGAAGATTCATAACATTTTTTGTTAGAATCTTTCTCATTTTCGTGTGTAAAACCAACATGCAATATAGATCTGTCATTAATTTTCGAATTAACGATGGATTAATAACAAGTATGTTATAATCCATTCCTTGATCTCGGTTTGACAAAACACAAAATGAGTTCAAACAAATCAAAAATAGACATGCAATCGCTATGCAACCTTACCCGAGACCATCAAATTGATCTGAAGACAAGCCTTTCGTTCTTCATGGATTAATTATATGGATTGATTCGATTTAATTGGTTTGTAGATTATCTAATGTGTATGATTCATTTGATTGTGAGGGGATAAATCAGTCTTGTGTACTGATATGACGAAGTGTAAGATGGTGATTGATTTCATTTGGGTTAGTATTAATTTAAGATGGATGAGGGGTTGATTGAGATGATACCAGACTGGGATTCGTATGTATAAGACGGAGGTTTTGAGGTTATGGAAGAGATGAAGTTTGGTAGGAGTGAGAGAAGGGGGCGTAGAAACTTATGAGTTGTGATTAGGTTTTGACTTGTGAGAAAAATTAGGGTAAGAGTGTTTTATACCTTAAGTTTATGGGTCGGGTCTGTGTTTAAGCTTGTAGTGCCACGTTTGGCTAGCTGGACGGTTGACATTTGCTTTGGGACTCACAAGACAAAATAGTTTCACAATTTGCCAAAATACTATACATATATTCATCTATTTTCACAATTTGTTTTATCACTTTGTTATTTTGGACAAATTTGTGAATCATGGTTATAGTCGGATTTTTTAGGAAACGAGACAAAAAGACGTGCCAAAGTGATCATGTGACGAGACAATGTGACAAGATTTATTTTGACGAGATCAAGAAAAATGGCGATTTTTTAGTGGATTCGGATTTGCTTGACCGGGTATAAATTATGTGAAGTTGGAGACGGATTTTTCGAAGGCGTGTATTTATTTTATCTTTCAAAGATAACTTGCTCGTGCTTAATCTTAGAATGAAGACTTGTTTATCTGGTTTCCAGGTTCAGGGTGGTTGGTTGATGACTCGGATAACTATCACTTAAAGGGGTTACATTGTTGTACTCGATGTCACGCGCTTAGTCGACGTGGATAATTTCAAGAGGTGTTGTGCTTATAGACTTCTTCAGTGATGCATTGAGTACTTAGAGATTTCTCCACCGTTCTTCATTCAACAATAGTGCAAGCTTAAGTCACAAGATCGAAGGATTTTTATTTAGTTTCACGTTTGATGTATCTAGTTCATTCTATCAGTGGTCACTTCAAATTGCTTACAAGTGGGTTGGTAAAGATGGCCATGGAGAGAGATTTTCGATCAGCAGCTGATTCTCACAAAATATATAATTCATCTTATTTATTATTCTCACGAGATTTCAGGTATATGTGCGTACGATTTATTGCTGGTTCCGAGTTTCGAAACCATCAAGGGGGAAGAAGAAGACACATTCAACACACAAAGAGTACACGTGATGAACTTCATACCTTCTTTTGATTTGAAGACATTCCGGGATGACATTTGTCATAGCCGCAGAGAAAATCAGTGTTTTAACTCGTGGAGTTATCAATCTCTAAACGGTACACTACTGATTCGATGTTCAATTGTTTTGATGTTGCAATTATTCATCATCATTATCCTATAAGGAGATATATGCACTTCAGGGACTTAATTGACTCTGGTGCATCTCCGGAAGAAGATATGTGCATTTTCGGGACTTAATTGACTCTGGTGTTACGATGTCAACTTCATGAATGGGATAAAGTGTCCAATTCAGTATTTGAGCTTCATACTTGGGATTGGTTTATTTTCTTCAACTATGTGGGGGAAGAAATGTCTTGATTCTTTCTAGTATGCATAACTTGAACTCTCAGGAGGAAGAAAAATTCAGAAGAATTATTCAAGCGTGAGAAGCGACGTTGTTGATCTACTTGGTGTGCCCCTTACCTTCAATCCCTCATAGCAACATTATCATGTTATATGATGGGGTTTGCTTTTTAAATTCCGCTGTGCGCTTAATCATTCTAAGCTTTTTTGAAAGCTTTGAAGTTGCTTACGAGGATTGTCGGTTTAGGGGGAAGCTATTTAAAAGCTTCTACATCAAGAAGATGTGGCATGAATTAGGGGGAAGTTAATTCAGAAGCTTCTCCTTAACCAGAAGTATATGGATTACTTAGCTCGTGCCGTTACAGTATTTATACCACAAGTTACTACGAAGATGAGTCACTCTGAAGTGAAGACTTGAAGTCAAAGGCCTCAGAAGACTTCATCAGCATTGGACGCTTCATGGAAGCTTTTGTTCTTAATCATTATGTACTTGTTAGGAAAAAATATTGTAAGGAATTCTACACGTCGTCCCATGGGGGAAGATTGTTGGAAATTCACTTTATGTGACGACATTTAAGAATTCCCATTAGTTATCATAGTCACACACGCAGGGACTAGATTAGGTAACTTTGTATAGTTTATTCGTGTGTGACTATAAATACCCCTCCTAGGCTTCCAAGGAAGGGTTGTTGCGTGTGTCATTTTATCATTTTAATATAATTTATATTTTCACACGCAACCACTTTCTCTCTCTAAAACCATCCATGGCTGCCAATACCTTTTACCACCATGTTAGACCACCGGATCTAAAATAGCAAACCTACACTTAGTGTTTCGGTTTGTGAGCCATAAACATAACCAAAACAGTGTGTTGGTGGTTTGAACCATCAGCAACCCATCGAAACCAAAAGAAGAGGGGGTACTTTGTTTTAACAACCATCAGCATACCAACCTAGAAACCATAGAAAAATAAACAGTAGGGTGCCTGCGTTTTCGTTGTTAAGCCTACTGTTGTACTTCATGGTTAATTGTGTGCATATAAACTTGACTGTGGACTGTGATTTGTTGAGGTATTCGAGTGTAGTTTGTGTTTTGTTATCTGTGCCTCCCTAAAGGAATCCTAACAAGCAAAACAAAACAAACCATAAAAGGAGAAAAGAGAGAGGCATGTGTGTTTTGTTCGTCCACTGTGCATATAGTAGCCAAAAATCTGTGGTGTGTTTGATTTTTGGATTGTGTTTGTGTTTGTGCCTTTTGTTTGTGTATATGAGTTGCGTACCCACTGTCCATATCATGGCAAACCTCAAAATAACCAAAGCATACCAAGTTAAAAAGTTAGAAGTGCCTACTGTGTACATTTGAGTACATTTTGAGGCGTGATTGGTTTCGAAGTGTGGTGTTTTAGTGTTAAGCCTTGTGTTAGTATTCTGTGCAAACCAAGCGAAGAAGAAAAAAGACAGTTGGGGTGCCCCTTGTTCCAACAGCAAACAAGAAACCCATAGAAAAAAGTGGAGTACTTTTGGCGTAGTTTGGGGTACTTTCGTTTTTAGCTTATCTAGTGATCTTGTAGTCTTGTTTTTAGCTTATCTTGGTATTTTTTCATCTTATCTTTAAGTTAAAAAAAATAAAAAATATAAAAAAATTTATTTAAAAATAAAAAGGTATATACAAAATAAATAAAAAATTATTTGTTTTTTTGTATTTCTAGTTTATTAAATAGGTTTGGAACCTAATTCTTTTATTAAAGTTTCTTATTTTTTCATATTATTGATCTGTTTTCAAATAAAAAAATTCAAAAAAATATTTTAAAAATAATAATAAATAAATAAATAATAAATAATAAATAATAATTTACGAATTGCTTTTTCATAGCTTAAAAATAAGTTTTAAAATTTTCCTCTTTTTTAAAGTTTCTTATTTTTTCATTTTATTTATCTGTTTTGAACAAAAAAATATTTTTTTAATCATTTTTATATTATATTTTCATTTTTAGGTAATAAAAAATTGAAAAAAGTTGAGAAAAAGTTTCAAAAAATACTTTTTAGTTTTTAATTAACGTTTTTGAGGTTTACAAATAATAAAACATATTTTGGACTTTTCGTTAATGTTTTTTTGGATTTTTAGGTTTTTAAACGGACTTTAAAATTAAATAACTCAAAAAATAAAAGGTTTCAAAAAGTTTTTTTTTATCTTAATTACATTTTTTAGGATTTATTTATATTTTTTAGAATTTTTTAAATTTTAACAAATTTTTCGTGTCGTTTTACATTTCTACGTCGCGTCGTAGTTTTAAGTTTTAGCGTAATCCGTCTTTCCCTTTTTCTTTTTCCACTTTCCAAAAGCGTAATAACTCAAAACAAATAACGCATACATTGATTTGGCTAAACAACCACACCTCCACCGAGAACGAACTCGATTATCGGTATTTACGTTTCCTAACGTAATAACCTAATACTTACCGTATATTCACGCTTTTTCACCAAAAGTGTGGGTTTTACTCTTCGTCATAAACTCATTGTAAAACGTGCTTGGGTGTTTTTAAATAAAAAACTTTGATTTAATTAAGTATAGAAAAATAAAATAAAATTTTTATAATTCTAAATAAAGTATTATAGATAATCAATAAATACCTAAAAAGTATAATTTATTAAAATTATCATGATCTTAGGATTTACATATAAGAATACAACAAAATATAATACGTTGGAAAATTCAAGAAGCACGAATAAAAGAATAAAATAATACCGGGAAAGTACGAGTTCTTACACTTTCATCCTTTTTATTCCTAAAAACCCATATAGTACCAATTACTCTCTTTCCAGAAGGAAGATCCACAAGAAACCAAACCTTTTGTAGTTCAAATTGCATTAATTCTTATTGCATGACATCTACCCAACTTTCTTCATCTAGAGCTTGAGAAATATTCTTAGGTTCTACTTGTGATAAAAAAATAGGCAAACAAACAATGCTTAGTATCTTTATGATTTGTTCTTTGCTGTTGTTTGACATAGCTCACAAGTGCATGAGTTTCAGTACTAGCTTGAATCTGTCTTCTGGTTTGTACAACATACTTTGGGTCTCCAATGATTTAATTTGTAGGATGGTTGTTATTGACTTTATGAGTGGGAATAGAACTGACTGGTATATCAGTTTCCAATTTATTGAAATCAGTTACTATAGCCTGCTCATAATAGGAAGCTTTCGAGAAGATTCCTTCCTTTGGACTAGCATAAGCATCTTCATTGTCCATTTCTTGAAGAACATCTTCTAATGAATCTACAGACTTTGCAGAGCTTGGCTTAGCAGTACTTGTAGATGAAGTACCGCTAGGTTAAATATGTATTGCTGAGTGTTGTGATTCCAAGGGTTCTTCTCTTGAATGCTTAGCACTTTCTCTAGCATTCTTTTCTTGATCCATAAGCCTCTAAAGATCATCATGTGAGGCTTGAGCATCATTTGGTAGCACTGGTTGCTTCTATTGGGGGCTGGCAACTATAAGAGAGATAGTAGGCATACTTGGTACATAGATATGAACATCATCATCTTGAGAGTCCGATGAAGAAGGTCTTTCCTGAGTACCTAAAGTTGTTGTGTTAGTCTCTTTACATGCATTGTTAGTTTGACAATCCTTTTGCACATAATAATAATCCATGGAGTTAGTTAGATAATCCAAATCAAACATCCAAGCATAACCTATTCCTGGGACATTAGGCGTATTCTCTAAGAAATTAACATGGGTATTTTGTTCAACCGTTCTAGATGCTAAATTATAAACCCTATATGCTTTACTTTGCAAAGAATATCCTACAAGATATCTTGAATAAGATTTTCCATCAAACTTCCCCAATTGATCAAGAGTATTCAAAATAGACACATGACACCCAAAAGGTTTTAAATGACTTATGGTTGGCTTAACACCAGTCAAACGTTCATAAGGTGTTTTATTTTAAGGATTGGTTACTAATACTTTATTTAGCACATAACATGTAGTATTGATTGCTTCTGCCCAAAAGGTGTTTGGCAAAAGAGAATCAGCTAGCATAGTCCTAGCAGCCTCAATTAGTGTCCTATTTTTCCTTTCAGCTACTCCATTTTGTTGTGGAGTCCTAGGATTACTAAATTATCTCTTGATACCTTTAGACCTACAGAGTTCATCAAATTCAACATTCTTAAGTTCTGTCCTATTATCTGTCCTGATGACCAAGACTTGTTTAGTGAGCTGTTTTTCAACTAAAGTGACAAAGTCCTTAAGTAATTCATTAGTTTCATTCTTATGTGCTAAAAAGGAAACCCAGCTGAATCTACAAAAAGTATCAGTTATAACTAGGCAAAAGGTCTTGTGACAAATACTCCTAACAGAAATTGGAGCAAACAAATCCATATGTAAGAGTTGCAAAGGTTTAGTCACTGAATTGGAAGTCTTGGTCTTACAAGAGGTTCTATGTTGCTTACCCTTTTGACAAGCAGTACATGTGAGATCATTTTAAAAAGATTTGTTAGGTACCCTCTAACCAAATTTCCATTAACCAATTTATTTAGGTTTTTAAAATTCACATGACCTAACCTCTTATTCCATAAATTAGACTCATCATTAGAAGCTTTAGCTAACAAGCATGTAATACCACCTGTTGGAGTAATAGTATGAAGATTAAAGGTGTACATGTTTTCTTGCCTGGGTACCTTAAGCAGTACTTGAGATTCCTTTGGCATCTCAAAGTCTTTGGAGAGTACCAAGCAGTCTGTATCTGAAAAAGCACCTTGTTCTTTTTATCACACATCTTTTATACAAAGAATATATTGAACTCATTCAATTCTTTCACAAAGAACACATCTTCAAACTCCAATTAACCTGTGTTGATTTTCCCTTTGCCAGTAATCTTGCCTTCCACCAAAGGATACTGGTCCACCTCTGAATTCTTCAAATTCAACAAGGAAATCTCTGTTCCCTATCATGTGCCTTGAGCATCCACTATCTACAATACGTTTGTCTTTCAATTCATCAATCAGATGCCCCTACACATACACAAAACTCATTAGTTTTTAACAGGGACCCAAGCCACATTTAACTCGGATCACGTGGGACCTACATACTTAAGAGTTTGATAAGTAGTTTTTCTAGTAAGACTACTCACACTCTTATATTTCATGGTTCCAATTATATAGTCAAAAACATAAGGTGACTCTATGTACCTAGACTTCTTTGACTTAAGTACTGTTTTAGTAGTACTAAGTTGAACACATGATGTTTGTCCTTTAGGAATCCACACTTGCACTGGTTTGTTATGAGGCTTACTTCTAGGTGATTTGAAAACCTCGAATAAACTCCTAGAAGACTTGTGGGACACTGGTTTGTTTGATTTTTTACCAACAGTATTTGCTTTTGGTCTAGAAGTACTTGTAGTTCTAGGCTTGCCAATACTTGACTTGCTAGACTTTAAAGGTACTAGACCTGGTTTCATAAGTACTGCTCTTGGAACAAAGTCCTTGGTTGTGAGAGGGTGACTAACCTTATTGATCTTATTAAGCTTATTTACCCTCTTAGCATGATCAAACTTAGGTTTGTCATCTTTAGGTCCCATTTGCCTTTTTACCTGTGCATTTTTCTCATTACCTTTCTTTTGTGCAGCCTTTTGTTTAGAAGTTTTATCTTCATGTAAAGTACAATCTTTGATAAAGTGACTTAGACTATCACATACATAACATCATTTTCTTCTCAAATAAGATCCAAAAGGTTGTTCTGACTTAGTGTTCTCAAAACCTAGCCCACCCCTCTTGGTATTACCATGATATTTTGTACTGCTATCCAATACATTACTAGGAGATTTCACCTGCTCAGGAGCAGAACTAGTTATAGACACATGTCCTTCAGGTACAAAGCTGCTCATCAAAGGTGGATAAACAATATTTTTGGTCACAACAGGCTTATCTTGGGTCAAGGTACTAGAGTTTGACTCTGAATCATTAGACTTATTATCAACACCAGCTTTTGACTCATCTAACTCTATGCCTATATCATTATTGAGAGGCAAGAAAATTCCCGATAAAGGTGGAAGAACTGCCTTCATTCCTTCAGCATACCTATCATTTTCAAGAGTATCAACTGACTCATTAGAACTATCAAAAATCCCCTTTGATAAGTCCTTGTCAGTTAGAGTTATCCCAGGTTGGTCCTCTAAAGAACCTAGGCCTGTTTTATCATAATACCCCATTTGTGGATTAATCAACTTATCCATTCTTTTTGAGGATTTTTGTCATTGATTAATCACTTCTCTTTCATTAAAAAGACTAGCTTTTAAAACTTCATTTTCTACTGTTATTTCCATAAGTTGTTTTTCAAAAGCTTTAATAGCCACATCTTTTTCTCTTATTTGAAGAGTTAAAATCCTAATTTTCTCTTTATAGTTTTGTGACCCTTTTTATACAAAACTATATTTGCTTCTAACTTAGAAACACCTTGTTTAAAAGTATTTACTTCTACAGTACATGTGTTTACTTTTTTGATATTGTTCATCAATTTCTATTTTTAGACTATTAAACTTAAGAACACAATCTTTAAAACAGGGTTGTACCTTAGTATCTTCATGAGAGAGAGAGCCATCAAACCATGCTATTCTTCTTCTTCTTCTTTAGTCCAGTTAACCACTCCATCTACTGTAACCAATGCTTTAGTTCCTTTGGGACTTCTGCTATCTCCTTTTAGAAAGCTTTCAGTGACTCTTGGACTGGTTTTATAACTGTTCTTGGACTTTTGACTAGCTTCCTTCAGACTTTTCCCTATTGCACTCCCTTGCAAAGTGTCCATTCCTTCCACAGTTGTAGCATTCAACTTTGGATTTGTCATACCCTAATGGTTCATAAGGATCAACATTCATCTTCTTTCCAGTCCTTTTGTAGAGTCTATTGGATCTAACAGAGACCATAGTAGCTTGCCATTTGAGATCCATCTCTTCAATGTCAGCATCATCCATTTGGAATAAGTCATTGAGAGTCAACCTTGGTCTGTTATCTTGTCCAACAAATAATGAGAAGGCATCATTGTCACTAAATAGTGATGAGGATCTTCCCTGTGGACTCTGAGACATTGATGGATTGCCTTCAATACTTTGAGAATAAGTATTGCTAGTTAGTCCTCCATCGGTATTTTGGAAGTAAGTACCACTACTTGATCTACCAGCGGTACTTTGAGAGTATGTACCGTTGCTTCCTTCTGACACAAAAGCCAAGTTAGACTTTGGTGTTGCTGATTTGGTTACTTCAATGCCTTTAACATCCATCTCATAAACTCTAAGATTGTTATAAAGATGATCAAAAGGAGTTACATCCAGGTCATCTCTTGTGATGAAGTACATAGCCATCACTTTCCACTCTTGTGGAACACTTCTTAAGAATTTTAGATTTGCTTCTTCATGAGGAATTACTAGTCCATGAACTGCTAACTGAATAAGCAATTTATTGTTCCTTCCATAACCACTGTGGATTCCTTTTGTACTGGAAATTGAGAAGTTATCAAATTCTTGTTTCAGAACAATCTTTTTCATCTTCTTAGACTTGTCATTGCCTCCAAATCTAAGCTTGATAGCTGCCCACATAGCCTTTGCATCCTTAAAGTGATAAAAGCTAGGTAGAATGTCTTCTGAAAGTGCCATAGCTAAAGCAGTTCTGCCCTTTCTTTCTCTGATCTCTGCTTGTACCTCTTCAGTAGTGACAACAGGCAAAGCATAACATGTACCATTAGGTAACCAATACAACTTCTTAGGAGTATTCCCATTCTTAATAACCTTCCACAGAGTATGATCTGTGTGATTCAAGTAGTGTTCCATCTGCATTGCCCATGTCTCATAGTTATCACTTTTGAGAACAGAGAGTTTTATAGCAGAAAGAGTATGGGAAGAAGGTGTAGTTGTTTGAGTAACTACAACATCTTTAGTTTGTGCACCTTGTGTATGTGGAGTAACAGGTGCAGGATGCACAATTTGAGGTTGTCCCTGTGGTATGGGATCAGGTCTTGGAATTTTTTCCAAGTGATGATGTTCACCGGTTTGAGACATTTTTTTGGATTTATGTGAGTGGAGATTTAGGGTTTTGTTCTTCTTATTCGGAGTTTCTCAACAAGCTCTGATACCACTTGTTGATTCCGTTTGAATGGATCTATATTTTGTTAAGAATTTGTACAATAGCTTTTAATCAAACTAGAGCACTTGAGAACTCTTACTCAACCAAATAAGTTATGCGTAATCTAACTTATAAAGCAAAGAAGAACAGAATTACTCGAACTATTCGATCTTCTATTAATCGACTTTTCAATGAGGTACAATAAATACATCGTACCTATGTTCCTTTTATAGTGTAAGGATCCCTAGAATATTCTATTATGATAAGTATATCACACACACGATATATTATCAATATTCTAAACTATTACGTATATCACATAAGATATACTCTAACTATAACTATGACATATCTTTTCTAAAGATATATTCGTCCTAATCCACTTAGCAGTACTTACATTAACACCAACGGTACTTGACATATACCGCGTTAACACTAACGGTACTTGCTAACACTAACAGTACTTGTACTTGTACTAACGGTACTTAGTACTTTACAATAATTCCCAACATAGCTAGTCTCTACTATATATGAAAAAGAAAACCATTTCTATTTATATAAAATGTTACAAAATCAACTTATTCTTTGTAATGCTTCATGTACAAATCAGCATAACTTCAAAATAAAAAAATAGAAATAATGACATTGCAATACATAATTAATTACATTTAATACAACACATTACATTCAAAACTAGAATTAAATATTATAATTAAAACACCCATTATCACAATTTACAAATAAAAAAACATATTGTACAAATGTCACTCCGTCTTTTTTATCAAAATTAATCAACACCAATTAATATATAATTAATACACCCTATTACTTAAATATATAATTTTATATTCACAATATACAACGATTTAAAGCATATATCAACACAAGCATATATACATATGTTGTTTTATCTAAAATGATAGCGTATATAGTTTTAAATAAATAACCAGACCAACGGGTCAACCGGAGTCACCAGCGGTTAATCTAAACAATTAGATAAAGTTATTTAAACATTCAATTGTCATTTTTCGGGTTGTCGTTGTAAGAAACATAAAATTAAAATATTATTACCGAAACTTATGTTACATAGTAACCGCCGCAACGCGCAGGTACCCTGCTAGTAGTACTAAAACACGTTTATATAAGATAAAAAGTAGATGTTTAGAGAAAATGTGGTTGTTAGAGGTTGATTTAATGAGGTTTATATGTTAGTCGTTAGTTAGAGGTTAGGATTAATAAATTTGATTGTTAGAGGTTGGGTTAATGAGGTTTATATGTTAGTCATTAGTTAGAGGTTAGGATTAATAAATTTGATTGTTAGAGGTTAGGATTAATAAATTTGGTTGTTAGAGGTTGGGTTAATGAGGCTTATATGTTAGTCATTAGTTAGAGGTTAGGATTAATAAATTTGATTATTGGAGGTTACGATTAATGAATTTGATTTGTTAGATGAAAAAAAGAAAAGAATATCCAACTTTGAACATATAGGGAAAAGTTAAATGTACATCTTTTTCTAACATATACCATATCAACCAATTTTAGCCATTCATTTTTTTCATCCAACAAAAAAACTTATTTTTCTAAAAATTAAATATCTCACAAACTATTAATCGTTACGTAAAATGAAACATACCACCGTGACGTGAATTAAATCATCTATCTATCGAGGGGCACATGTGTATACTTTCGACAAACTTTTAATTTTTATTTTTTTTTCAATCACGTCTGAGAAAATCATATATGATTCGTATCACGAATCATATATGATTTTCAAAAATCATATATGATCCATAATATGAATCATATATTATTTCAGAAAATAGGTGGTTGTTATTTGTTGATTACGGTTTTAATGGTTGCCATTACATTAATAACCTAGATTACACAAGTGAAAAACATACGCTTAGATTACACGAATGATATCATCATAGATGGTCGCAAGTGCAATTATACACGAATGGTAACATTGTAGATGGTCGCAAGCTTAATTAGATTAATAATAAGAGTACACGAGTGGAAAACATATTAGATGGTCACAAGCCCAATCATATAAGGCCATAAGGGTGGTCACGAGCCTAGTCACATAAAGGTGTACCCGGAATACACAAATGTTATACATTAATAACAGTTTATCAGGATATCCGACGAATGACTAAGGATGATAAATTTCTTGTGGGTATGCAACCAGTAATGAACGTAGAAAATTAGACAGCGGAACGTAATTTTTTTTGACAATAGCATGGCAAAAACTAGAAATTTGAAAAAAGAATCGAATATTTTAACTTAAAAATAGAAGATTTTTAGGTTTTATAGTATTAAAAGTTGGATTTCAATGTATGAGTGAAGTGCAATTTACGCTTCGAATAGAGGGCATTTAAAAAACTGTCAAAATCGAATAAAAAATACATTATAATCACGTCTTTTTGATCAAGTCATGGAAAACCGCCGCCCCAAACCTAACACATAGGTCCGTCTCTGTATGCAACAAACGACTAAGTTATAGATGTCTTATCGTATTTGCTCGAAGTTTTATTAACTAGGCCTTTTTAAAACCAGAAACGGTACAAGCGCTAATATGCGGAAGAGATTGGATTTAAAAAACTACATGGCGTAAAAAAGACTTGTTTGTTTATATTTTGACATTTCAAGCTTTAATTATGTATGTCACTATATACGCAGGGGCGGACCCAGAACATTAAGCCATCAGGTGCACAAATGTTTTTTTACGTAACGCACATATTTGGCACCGGGTTTATTTTGAATAAATCGCGATTTTTGACGAAAATTTACACTACGTGACAAACTGACATCGGGTTCCCGTGAATCCCCGGGAACCCCCCCCCCCCCCCCCCCCCCCCCCGGTCCACCCCTGTATATATACTTTACTAGTCGGGTATCCGCGCTATGTGACAGCGGGTAGTACTCGTGACTACATTTTACGATGTACAAACATTTTTTATTTATCGTCTCTTTAATGATAACTTTACAAATGATAGTAATTTTGGTATGTGTGGTGGCGGATATTGATGGTTTGAAGAGAAAGAAAGATGCGTTTGTGTTTTTAAAAGAGATGAAAATAATAATAAAATTATTTTTGTTAATGTGTTAGAGTTTATACTTATTTATTTTATGACAGTTAAATGATGTTTAATGAATGATTTAAGTTCATTGTGATACCAAACTTTATTTTAGATACCAATGGACTAATTTTCATCCTCCATATTCATCTTAATCCAATGAATAAGATTAAACCAAAAATTCATTTTTCACCTTTTTTTTCAAATATTAATATCTTTTAAACCGTTAATCGTTATGCGAAAATTATACCATTACGACGGCCATTTAATTATCTTTCTACATATATGCTATATATACTTTCGACAAAAAATCGTTGCCGAAAACTATTATATATGATACTACCTCCGTCCCATATTAAGTGTCCACAATGGAATATTCTAAGTCTTTGTTATTGAACTTTGACCATAAATATTTATATTTATGTTATATAATACTTAATGAACGTTATATGAATAGATTTGGTTTTCAAAAGTATTTCAAATGATATAATTTTTATAAAGTAGTATGTAACACAAATAAAGATATTTATGGTTAAACTTAGATCAAAAAGACTAAAAATAAACAAAAGTGGACACTTATTATGGGACAAAGGGAGTATTAAATATCATATATGATAGTAACACTAGTAGGGGTGGAAACGAGCCGAGCTGCTCGTGAAAAGCTCGGGATCGGATCGGTAAAAAGCTCGAACGAGCCGAGCCTAAACGAGCTCGAGCCCGAGCTCGAGCCTAAGTTGCAGCTCGTTTATTAAACGAGCTCGAGCCCGAGCTTTACGTACAAAGCTCGTTTGGGCTCGCGAGCCTAAACGAGCCTAATGTTTTATAACGAGCTTCTTAACAAGCTTATTAACGAGCCTAATTTAAGTATATTAGAAGCCGAGCTCGAGCCAAATTTTATGTTTACATTGCAAAATCGTGTAAACGAGCCGAGCTCGAGCCGAGCCCGAGCTTGTCTACCATACCACGAGCCGAGCCCGAGCCTAAATAATAAGGCTCGAAACGAGCCGAGCTCGAGCTCGAGCTTTGTAAAACTTAAACGAGCCGAGCTCGAGCCCTGGCAAGCTCGAGCTCGGCTCGGCTCGTTTCCACCCCTAAACACTAGTATCATATATGATATATTTATCGTATATGATATAAACCAATATCATATTATGATTATGTAATGATTTGTAACCTATCACTAATATCATATATGATAAAACACTATTATCATATATGATATTTTACGCAAATTAAAAAAAAAACGAATTTTTTTCTTCAAAAGTATATCATATTGCATATCTATAGAAAGCTAATTGAATGCTCGTCGCGATGATATATTTTTTACCATTTAACACTTAACGGTTTAGAAGATATTTAAATTTTAAAAATAAGTGAAATAATTAAATACTTTTAATCTCATTCATTAGATATGATGAGTATGGATGGTAGAGATGAGTCCCTTAGTATTCATGATAAATATGATATCCAAAATAACTTTCCCACGTTCTTTTGACTCAGTTCATTTAGTAGCAAGGTTCCGGGGACGGCTTTCTGTAACACGGGTAAATTGAAATGGGAAATTGACGGATTTCGGCTGTTATGCTATTGTTTATTTGTCACATTCCATGCCTTTCCAGTATGATCTACTACATTTTGTTATTGTAGACCTTCGTTCGCGCTGACCCTTCGCTGCCTACTTTGGCCTATTGGTGAACATGGGGTATTCAGCGTCCACAGGGAAGAGATCAAGAGGAAGGGGCATACCTGCTAGACCGGGTGAAACCGTGTACCATACCGTACAACCTACTCCCAAGGTGGTTAAGACTAAGACACGATTATACGAGCGACTACCGTTCCAGATTCGTACAACGAAGTGATTAGCATACCAGAGTGACGCAAGGCTCTAAGCTCGTACCTTATAAGTAAGCTCTTTATGCTCTCTCCGCTCGCTCCTTTTCGTAGCGTAGATCTTTCGAGAAAAGATGGAATAAGAAGACGTGTTTCCAGAACGAACAAGATACAAGTTGAGAAGGGGGAGTTAGCAAAATTAGACAAGATTGGAATGGGCATAGGAACATGTATTGATGTACCATATCGGCTAATGCTCCCAGGTTGATGCGATGTATTCCACCAGTTGACTAAAGACTTGATTATTGGTATATCGATCGGTCCAGCACGGATTGAAATAGGAGCCGGTTCGATAGGAAGCTTTTGAAAACACAGTGCACCCATGTAAATAAGGAACGACATTAATACATAGGTTAAACGAGCATCCCACACCCAAAGACCTATAGTGCATACTTCTACTTAATAAGAGTTTCATGTCTTGCTATACGTTTAGAAGGGATCTCTAGTTTAGCCTATCTAACCTGGGATTTTCTTGATGGTTCGAAAGCCTAGATCGTTTGTACAGACAGACTTTTTGGGTGCTAAGATCCAAAGTCGAGAGGGAAACAGCCCAGATCGTACGCTAAGGTCCATAAGCAATCACTTAGTGGAAAAAGGAAGTGATCGAGCGATGACAACCAGGAGGGACGGAGCCGTATGATGCGGAAGTCTCACGTACGGTTCCCTGAGAAGGGAGTGGCTACCTACTGGAGCTTCGACCAATCACCACCGGTCAATTCCGCTTTGGGCCCACCCCTTACTCTACCATTATTATAGGGGTATGGGGTTCGAGACAAAGAAAGATCAAGGCAGCATATCAGCTTTTCCTTTATACTTTACTTGGATCTGTTTTTATGCTATTAGCTATTCTGTTGATTCTTTTCCAAACAGGAACCACCGATTTACAAATTTTATTAACCACAGAATTTAGTGAGCGGTGCCAAATCTTTCTATGGATTGCTTTTTTCGCCTCTTTCGCCGCAATTCAAAAGTCTCTCTACGGCTGAAGAATGAGCGTGTTCTTGGGCCATCGTAGAAACATAGATAGGGTCGACGACGGAACGAACAACGAAACTTTACGACGGCTTTTTCGTACACGTTCACTTGCATCACATACACAAGTGCTCTCTGAACCGTGAAATAAGGTCACCCATAACACGGCTCTCCCATTTGAGTTATCTTAGCCCCCAGCCATGCTATTCAATAATATTAGAAAAATGGCAGCGTAAGGTAACAACTAGTATTGAAAGCTGGTCGCCTTTGGAATTAAGGATACCCACCAGAAAGACTAATCCAAGCCATAACGATGTACCTGAAAATACAACATTTTTGTTACTTGACCAACCATCAGAAGAAGCAAATACAACGGGTACGCCGATCAATAAGATGGATGAAGTAGCAATTAATGCAAAAACAGCCAATTGGAAAGCAAGAGTCGTGCTTTTAATCCTCCAAGAAAGACTGTTGGCAGCAGGTGGAGACATTTCTTTTGCCCCTTCAAAAAAAAAGAAATGCGGGCAGGGTGGAGCTCGGCCGAGGGTTCAAGAATAGGGTAGGGTCCTGTTCTTAAGATTCAGATAAGAAAAAAGTTCCAAACCTTTATGCATGCACCTCCGTACAAGTGCTGCGTACAAGTTCCGGCCAGGATGATTGGGAAAGATCAAAGCAATTTGAACCGCTCACATCACAGTAGTAGTAGCGTAAAGGCCGTAAGCCGGGGGGCGGCCATAACATAAAGCTATTACTTTCACACCTCTCTCTCTTTTTAGATATCTAAAAAGAGAGAGATCCGCTGCGTGAGCAACCCGACTGTGCGTTACATGTGCTTTACAGGCTGTAGGACTGGGTTGGCTACTCTCTGTGATCCCTGCTGCTATTAGAAGATAGCTAGGACTGATTCTATTGCTCCTCTTCGGAAATCAAGGGTCTTATCACGGAACTGAGGTGTAGCCTAGTAGTGACTGTGAGACTAATAGCTTAATAAGCTGCTACCCAGCCAGTGTCGATTTCTCTACCCAACAGTGTTTATTTTGGGTAGAGATGTACCTTGTGGGGGGCGGCGGTCCCATGGACATAGTCCTTTCAGGCAGTGGCCGTTTAGTCCATGGTCCATTGGATGGTCGGTGCAAGGCCAGAAATTGACTAGTCGCTTCTGGCGAAGCTTCTAGAAGGCCACCACTACATAGAGAGATCCATATACCAGTCATGAGCGATAGCGAAGCCTGGAGAGGCGTAAGCAGTAGCTTCTAGGACGAAGTCGAGCCACTAGTGGAGTGGCCAAGGAGGCCTACTATACCGATACTGAATTAGTAACCGGTGAAATCCTCAAATCAAAATTTCAGTGAACTATTGAAGCTATCAGCGTGATTGATCAGACAAGTACCAAGGCTTTCGGTAGACTTCTTTTATTTCCGAATTTGCTTGCGACAAGTCCTAGCATTAGTATGAGTTCGTTGACCGCGTAAGGGTGATCCATCTTGATGACGAATTCCACGATAACAAGAAATAGAAATTAATCTTAGTTCACAGAGAAGAGAAAAAACAATGATCAAATTCATTTTCATAAGAAGCTCTTGGAACAGTTCTTACAAACATTGATTTAATATTTTAGCCTGATACTTCTATCTAAGTGGCCTTCGAGTTGTGGCTTCTTGTTCATCTTTCACTATCGGACCTTTCATTCCAGGTTCTCTTCTCTTAGTCCTACCGTAGTGCCCGGAGAACCAGGCTTGCTTAGCTTACAAAGCTAGCTTACTAACGCGAATCATTTTTGATTGATTGCACGAGCTAGCCAGCAAGCCAGGTTTTTAGGGCCTGGAAGGAGGGGAAGAATCTTGGACTAGGAGGGGAAGGGATGGTTGTATGGCATCTATGGAAGCATTGACTACATTTCTCCTTCGATATTGCGAAGGCAAGACGCTCTATTGGCTTAGGTTTAGTTGGTACAAAATAAAGTTCTAAATGGATAGGATAAATTTGATTGACTGATGGTACAATGTACTTTTGTAGAAAGTCACTTCTCAATTCGTATTTGGTATACGAAAGTGCGGAAGGCAAGCCCTTCTATCTGACTTTGGCTTCTCAATTGCATATACCAAAAGACTGTGCCAAAAGAATTGCTACCTTTCTGTTCGATATTGAATTGACCTAGCCAACGACTATCGATTCCTAACGAATCCATAGATTCTTCTACCATTCGACCAGATCTTCTAGATTGTATTCTCATTTTCCGGCCTCGAGCAACTTTACTAATAAGGAAAAGCCCTTAAACTGAATTGAATTCATATTATATTATATTAGTATAATATAAAGCGCTAGCACCCAACCGGCTTTCCGCCTCCGTTTGGTCGTACTATTATGATGTAACGTGCAGTCGTCCCGAGACTCGATGGATGGAGGTAGAGCCCTCCAACTCAAGCACGAAATCAATGTTGAGTCAACAATAATCCAGAGGGGCACCACCAAGCGGGATCGAGACCAGCCCCTTAGTCAACTAGAGGACTCCATGCTACTGGTCTAAAAGCGGATAGAGGAATTCCTCTAAGTCGTATGATCAATGTTAATAACATTTCTCGATGCTTCTCTACACGGACCTTTCTTCTGGTTGATTCGAACCAATCAAGCGACTTGCCTTTTAGTAGATAGTAAGAAAAAATATGTTGTACCATTCATATCAAAAGAAAATACTAAACTAGAAAAAAAAAAGTTTGATAGGCGGTCATCAATGAGGGCCTTCATACTATCTACTACAAAATCAGTCACTTTTTCCTCGTAATTCTCAATTGTCAGATTTAACCTAAAAAAAGGATAACAGTCCAGCAGAAATTACTTGTTTTTCGAGCCCCTGTTATAGGTTCTATCCATATATGTTCTGATCGACAACTCATACTTGGTCCAGTTGCTTTTTTTTGGAATTGAGAGCGTACCGCCCTGCCATAGTCGCGAGTCTGTTTATAGTCGCGACTGTTGTCATAGTCAACAAGTTTGAAACTTCCAGGAAAAAACTTCGAATTGGGAGGGCGATCCTCCCGGTGAACTGACCGTACCCCAAACCGACACAAGTGAACAAGTAGAGTATACTAGGGCGCTTGAGAGAACCATGTCGAAGGAACTCGGCAAAATGACCCCGTAACTTCGGGAGAAGGGGTGCTCTCCTATCTTTTGATTAGGAAAGCGGCACATACCAGGGGGTAGCGACTGTTTATTAAAAATACAGGACTCTGCTAAGTGGTAACACGATGTATAGAGTCTGACACCTGCCCGGTGCTGGAAAGTCGGAAGGAGAAGTGTTATAAGCTTTGAATGGAAGCCCCGGTAAACGGCGGCAGTAACTCTAACTGTCACTAGACTCACTATAGTAGTCCGTCCGGCTGCTCTTGCTGAAATCATTACTCTTCATTCTCCCGTGCTCTAGCAATTGCGCTCCCTAGACCACTACCATGTAGTTAGGTAGGGACAATCAATCCGGGAATCTAGGAATGAATGGGGATCCCTATCAATATCAAAATGAAGAAAATCGAACTCACAGTATTAGAAAGAAAGGGTCTATTGCAAGATAGGCTCTTCAATCTTATGCTTGGTGGAAAAGGGGAAGTAGATGGATGGGTAGTCCGGAAATAAACTTTCCAAATTCAGTGAATAAACTTTTTTCTCTAGCTGAGATTCTCCGTCTTTATTACACCAAATTCAGGACCAACGACGACCCTATCCTAAAGGAGAAGAAGGAGTAGGAGCAGAGCGGAGAATCTTTTTTGATTCCAGCCGAGAAGACTAGTAAAAGGAAGGATCAAGAATCTTATATATTTCAGGAGCTAGATCAGCTGCCGATGAACAAGTCAGAATTGCCTCAACAAAAATAGATGGAATTGGGCCTAAAAAAGCCATTCTGGTTCGTTATCGATTAGGTATCAGTGGGAACATAAAGATAAAAGAATTAACTAAGTATCAGATCGACCAAATTAAACAAATGATAGGTCAAGATCATGTTGTTCATTGGGAATTGAAGAGGGGAGAACGAGAAGACATCGAACGATTAATTTCTATTTCTTGTTATCGTGGAATTCGTCATCAAGATGGATCACCCTTACGCGGTCAAAGAACTCATACTAATGCTAGGACTTGTCGCAAGCAAATTCGGAAATAAAAGAAGTCTACCGAAAGCCTTGGTACTTGTCTGATCAATCACACTGATAGCTTCAATAGTTCACTGAAATTTTGATTTGAGGATTTCACCGGTTACTAATCCAGTATCGGTATAGTAGGCCTCCTTGGCCACTCCACTAGTGGCTCGGCTTCGTCCTAGAAGCTACTGCTTACGCCTCTCTAGGCTTCGCTATCGCTCATGACTGGTATATGGATCTCTCTATGTAGTGGTGGCCTTCTAGAAGCTTCGCCAGAAGCGACTAGTCGCTTCCGGCGAGTTCAGTAGGAAAGCCCGAGCGATAGAGCGTATCAGCTACACCTTAGCATTAGTAATATAATTTTTTCTTATACACTTGTTATTGAAGGATTGATTTTAGTTGACTTTCAATTAGCACAAAGTGAAAATCAAAGTCTGAAGAGTGTTCGTTCCCAATCCTAGTACAAATCGGCTAGGGCTAGGTATTAGTAGTCGGAAAGGAAAGGTTGTACTAACTATTTACGGGTGCGGTCCGAAGAATCTCGATAGTAGTTCCATGAACAATCCTTTGTGGGAATGGATTTTTTTCTTTTTGGAAATGCCATAAAGCGTGAACCAAGATCCGTGATACGAAAACCAAAATCAGAATGAGGAAGAAAAAGATATCGTGATGTAAGTCTATTATTCCTTGCATCATAGGTGTTGCTGCATCTTGAGATCCTAATTGTCATGGTTCCGCTGCATCACAAGGAGCAATTGTGAGAAATAGCCATTCTAGAACAATCATTTGATCTGTTTCATTCTTTGACTGCTATGCTCCCCCAAAAAAATGAAGAGAGCAAAGCCCGTTTTTTTCTCCCTATATTGATAGATCAAGGGCCCTCCTGCCGTCGTTTCAGTGAGTCATAGGGCTTCTCCTCAGCTCAGTCTTTTTGGTTCTTGAGAATGGTCGCCACCTCTCCCAGGACCGGAATGATTATCCCTGCCCGATGGGTCTACATCCATCCCTGAATGTCGTCGGGTACTGTTAACTTCCCCACCATTCTTGTAACTGTCACCTGTAATCCGCTGTAGAGGTAACCAACTTATTTCGTTCTAATAAAACATAATTTTTAATTGAGAAATCAGTGAACTTTGTTAACGTAAGGGTGACTTTTGGTACAAAAAGAGAACCTGTATTTGATAAAGGAGAGTGGGTTGATACTAAACCCAGGGAAATCCATGAAGATCCTAATAGTCAAGCCTACATAGTGGATCGTAAAGTCGCAAAGAGGAATAGAGCCCTAGAGGGTCAAGCGCTGTTAAAGAAAGAGAATGGGAGGGGTGTGCCACGACGAAACAAAGGAATGAAAGGCCGCTTTGCGTTGGATGCTCTTTACCCTCCCCACAATGATGGCTCTGTTGTCTTGGGGAGGGTTGAAGCTTGCTTCTTCTCCAGAGTCTTCTTGGTCATCAATACGACTTGTCCTTAATAGAACCGATCAAGCCACTTACTTGATGTCTAGCTTCCCAACTGGTAGACGGTTCCTTTCCCCCCCAGATCAATGAAGAAGGGAGAAGTCACTTGATTCTTCCGAAGAAACGGAAGCGAAGCGCTACCTCCCTTTTTCTTTTCTATTGTAATTTTTGGATTATTATATGATGATTTTGAAACTTTCCATATATAGAAAAGAAATAGAAAGAGATAGACTAGAAATGACATCTGTTATGTTAATGACACCAAAAGGATATTAAATGAGTGGAATTGGGATATGGATGGAATAAAAGGAAAGGCCGGTTCGAATTTGTTCTTTCTTTTTTTATTTTTGCTTTTTTTATAGGGAGGATAATCTATTTTGGCAGCTCAATCCTCACGGTAATAATTATGCCAATTCCGCCTAAAAAATCTTCAGGTGATCAAGAGGGCCCCTTTTTCAGTAGATGAGATTAGGATGAAAGGTCGGACCAAGCCAACTGGAGATTTCCGACAAGTCTTTCCTAATTTTTAGAGCAAGAAGCGGAACTACAAGAAAGCTTTCTTTATCTTTATGGATAACCAATTCATTTTCAAATATAGTTGGGTTTAGTAATGCAAACAATCCCTTTTTTGGAGCTGACGCTCTTATTTTTGTTGGTTCATAGTCCACACGGGGTTCTGGTCTTGTTACTTTATGTTCCGGATAAAATATGCGCATCGCTTTAGCGAAGGCAAAGCCAGTTTCTAATCTACTAACGTAAAGCAAGAGAGTAGGTCCAAAAGTATAAAAGAGGGTACTAGGGGAAGAAGGACCACTGCTTTGTTCCAGGGGTGAAGTAGCTGCTTCGAGTTGGACGTTCGTGACTAGTGCCTCGATATGCAAGCCTTCACTTGGTCAACGGAACCCAGGATTGCTTGGATCTGCTGCTTCAACTCGGTCAAATGCAACTGCTGGTCTTGGTTCCTTTCGGGCGTGCAGGTGGATCCTATCTCCTTCTTTTGTTCTGGTTCCCGTGCGTGTAGGAGGTCTTTTTTTTGCCATTTCGATTTTTGATGTGTGTCCTGCTTCGACAAAAGGGGAAGGGAATCAAATTTGACAGTTATAGTAAGCAGCATAGCCCCTCCGAAGCTGGATTTCACCCCTACACACGAAATTCCACTCTTCTCTGTCTCACTCAAGTGAATTGGTTTCGAGAGCATTCCGCCACTTTTTTTTCAACTGAGCGGCAGACCCAACACGACTGACAGATAAGCCGACGTTAATAGCCGGTCTAATTCCGCGATAAAAGAGCTCTGTTTCCGAACAGATTTGTCCATCAGTAATGGGGATCACATTAGTAGGAATATAGCATCTACAGGTGCCCGTAAGAGGAATATGATAAAGCCTATAAAACCAGTTGTTGGAATATGATAAAGCCTATAAAACAACGAGCTACTATCATTTCTTCATTATAGATTGAGATCTTCTTCGAACTTGATGCACAAATAGATAGAATAGCAGCAAATAGCATCGTTCTAGCCTGCATATTCGTGTTTTTTCTCTTCTCTGTGAACTAAGATTTTTCTGGACTATTCATTTGACAATTCTTCCAGTTTCATCTATTCCTCTCTTCAAGGCAATATGTTTACTATTTTGAATAGTTGGTTTATTGCACAAAAATATACAGAAAAATTCATACATAAGCAGGATTCCATTAATTAAACATTACATTACAAACCGAAAGCATTATACGCATTGAATTTCTGGTAGTAGATCCATAATCCAAGAAGTGTTTGTGATTATTGCAGAATAAATGAAACAAAAGATACGGCAGAGCTAGGACAGTTATTGTATGAGGTCTACCCAGTGCTAGATGCAGAGGCGCATAATAGATCGATATGAACATTATGAGTTGTCCCGTAATAAAACCAGTTGTTGCTGATACCTTCTTCTCGGTTCCTTCTTCCATAACGTGAGCTCGGAGAAGGAAGAGATAGGAGGGTCCTATGGAGAATGTGGTCAGAAATCCATAATAGAGTCCGACCACAACGACCGAATTGATTATCTTCATGCATAAGGATACTAGATTACCTAGTAGAAAAGATTTCAAAATCATCACAAACCTCCCTTTTTCTTTTCTATTGCAATTTCTGGATTATTATATGATGATTTTGAAACTTTCCATATATAGAAAAGAAATAGAAAGAGATAGACTAGAAATGACATCTGTTATGTTAATGACACCAAAAGGATATTAAATGAGTGGAATAGCACAATGAGATATCAACAACTGCTACCATTATTATATAGCAACCCCTGCTTGAATTATAGCTCCGTAACACAAAACCCATACAAGCATCAAAGACAGCGACGAGGGCTTCCCTCACTCCTGCTCACCTCCCCTGGGGAGGTGAGACTAGCTAGTAAGAAGTTGGGTTGTTCCGGCTTGTTGGATCATTCCGACTTCTTTAGTCACTCAGAGAGAGCAGCCTATTGAGTCAATTTCCCATTGGGGTTGGTTTAAGGAAAGATCGGGGAAGTTGAAGCAATTCCTCGCATCCCGATAAAGGGAGTCACCCGTGATTCGATAGTTCCATTTTCTGCTGATGCAGGCCTATTGGGCAGTCAAACCACTGTCTTCGTTCCTCACCCTCCTTCTCCAATCAAAGAGTTAACCTATATGCATGTTGACTGGCCTAAAAAGGCCTGAAAATGGCTATAGGAAGAACACATTCATTTGGCAGTGGGGCTAAAGAGATAGAGAGAATCGGTCTTGAGAGATCTTTTATCTTCTTTCTTTTGGGATCATTCCGACTTCCTTAGTCACTCAGAGAGAGCAACCTATTGAGTCAATTTCCCATTGGGGTTGGTTTAAGGAAAGGCCGGTTCGAATTTGTTCTTTCTTTTTTTATTTTTGCTTTTTTTATAGGGAGGATAATCTCTTTTGGCAGCTCAATCCTCACGGTAATAATTATGCCAATTCCGCCTAAAAAATCTTCAGGTGATCAAGAGGGCCCCTTTTTCAGTAGATGAGATTAGGATGAAAGGTATTATCTCAACGATGCTTTTCTCTGGCTTGCTTTTCAAAATTTCATTTTGGCCTGCGGTAATGTAATCGGGATTTTCAAAATTTTTTGGACTTCTTTCAAAGGGGAATGAAGACCTTCCTTAGAAGTTGTCAGACTAGGTCTTCTAGAGTGAACTAGCATAATATAGTTTATATATTTTGTGCTACTAGAACGCGGTTCAACTAGCGGACACTCTTGGAACAGCTGGAGTAAGAAGTCCCCAAGTGAGCGTATTATGGGGGACCGTCAAGCACATCCGGCAAGGAGTAAGAGGAAGTGGTAACGGTCGATGGATGTTCATATTTGAGTATTTGCTGACGGAATGCCTCACATCAAGGTGACAGGATTCGAACCTATGGCCCTCTGTACCCAAAACAGATGCGCTGACCAGACTGCGCTACACCTCGTCTCTATAATGATAAAGCCTATAATAAAAGCAGATGCGCTGACCAGACTGCTTGCTACTCTAATTCCGTGCTAACCTCGCTTTTCTGTCATGAATGAAGACTCAAGCATCGAGTCTTCATCGCTGTCACAGGCTACGGCTTTGCAGTCCTACACCACTGCATCTGGTTCGTTGTCCTTTGTGAACCCGAAACCATTGTTGCCCTCTTATTAGGTTCATGGACCGACTGCAGGCCCCTCGGCATCTATTCCAACGGAGGAGCCGCCCCCACCAGGCAGGCGGCCACGGGTCATAACGCACTCATCGTACAACAAATCCACTTTGAAGTTGACTTATTCGCTCGGCCAATCGTCGGAATGTGTACGAGATACCATAAGGGCCCAATATCTCAATAGCACCTTTGTCTAAAGCTTCGAATGAAACTTCATATAACCAACCCTCCTCCAAGAAGAATTGTGCTATGCCCCCCCCCCCCCCCGATCCCTATAGAGCGAAAGAGCTGCCTGGTGATCCCTAGGTTGCAGCACGTTCGATCGTTAACTCCTCGCGCCGCTGCCGCCGTTTCTAGGACCGACCGACGCCTCACCTGCACAGGTACCTACCTAGTGTCGGTCGCACATTCAACATAGCGTTCGGACTCATGTGCCTTCCAGAACCAGGGGTCTTCGAGCCTGCTGCGTACGATTAGCCGGCCTTGCGGCGGCAAAAGGATTCTAAGCCCCCCCATGCTACGGTTCCCTGCGGTCCGAACCCGGTGCCGCACGTCTCCGGTTTGCCGGCCTATCTTCTTTCTGAGATTGACCAGCCAGCTGGGCTGGTTTGGCTATTCTTTTCTATTGAAAAGGAGTCAGCTGTCTGCGCGAGTCATCTTCTTCTAGGCTCCGCTGGATGACACATCATTCTCGTTTAAATAAATAGATGTCGGTCGTACTTGTGATGGTTCCCAAGGATCCAATATGACCACTTCACTTACATGTAAGACCCTATGAGGATGCGCTTGCCTAAGAGATGGAAAGAGACTAGTCAACCTAGGATATTGTATTACACTAGCTGAATTACTTATCAATGGTTGCTGAATCTTCTTTATAGGAGTATTGACCGCTTTCTTGCTCAAGACTAATTCATAGTTATTAATACCGCTCATAGATCTGATCGTACTGTTCCGTCGATTGTGTCAGTCGGAAGTGCATACGGCAGATCAGCTTCCTCTACCTAGGTATGGATTGGATGCTCCTCCTGCTCGGGCAGGACTCTCAGACAGACGGCTATGATCGGACAATAGAGTATGTAAGATATAACTCGTGTCTCTTAGGCTTAACAAGATGGGGTTCGGATGAAAACAGATCTCGCTAATCCAGTCTATTCTATTTTGAATAGTCCAGGTAGTTGACAACAGGATCGGATCCTCTGTCTTTGCCTAAAACTTTCACTGTCTGTCAAAGGAATAGCTGAACTACTACATTGATTAGGCGGATCTAACTCTTTTGAGAAATGCCCAGAGGCGTCTGTCTACTAGTTCAGTTGAGAACAAGGTGTCGAACTAGACTGATAACTGATCGTCTATCGAAGCGCCTCTTTAAAGGCAGGATGCCAAGAATCGTGCCTCTATATACGAAGAGCAGGCATGCGTGGGACTTTAAGAAGACTCCGTAAGACCTTTGTTTACGTTTATTAGAAGTGGACAATCGAGTGGTTGTACCAGCCAAAAGTCATCTACGTATTATTGTAACATCTGCTGATGTACTTCATAGTTGGGTTGTACCTTCCTCAGGTGTCAAATGTGATGCTGTACCTGGTCGTTTAAATCAAATCTCTATTTCGGTACAACGAGAAGGAGTTTACTATGGTCAGTGCAGTGAATCCTACACCGGTTAATGATGCTATTCTGATCTAGAGAACTCATAGTCACTGGAACCGTCGACTATTAGAAGGGGATCATCTACCTCTTGCGAGCACTTTAAAGGATCTAATTACGAAAAAAGAAAGTCGTGAGGGAAAGCCCTCTAGTCGAGTAAGAGAACTGAAAGTTTCAGGCCAGTAAAGTCCGTTAGTGGGGGAGTGAACCCGGAGATTCGTCAATCAATTCTTTCTTCTGGAAACGACTAAAAAGAGCAGGGCTTGTCCGGGGCAAGGGATGCAGGTATGAAAGATGGAGCTTGAAAGCGGGGGAGTTCTTCTACTGCATGTTCAGAGAAAGACTTCCATCTTGCATGGACTTGGCTTGCTTTTTCAATTCACATCTATGAGCTATGATTAACTGCTTTCAGGTCCCTTGGATCGGCGCACAGCTACTTGGGTAGAGAAGAGACCGCTGAACATCATTTGGACAGACCGAGGCTATAATATGGGCTTAGGCCTTTTGATGGCCCTCATTTTCTGGGCTATTTATATAGATTCAGATCTTTTTCATGATTTCATATGAGGAGCCGCCTTGACAAAAGCATCGATGAAAGCCTTATAGATCGAAGTATGCAAAAGGGTCATAGACTCATAGCTAGGTTCTGAAGCGTACCAGGGAGTAGATTCAAGGAATCCCTGAAGCGGAATAACATCACTTTACCTGAATAGACTGATAACTCATAAACCCTATTGTTCCGCATAAGTGGTTTAATCTTGTATTTAGGGTGATGACAAGCAAGGTGCTTAAGCAAGAAAATTCCATCGAATCTTGAGAAGTTGTGGAAGTAAACAGTTTTGGCTTTCTTCTCTAGTTCATTTAGTAGCAAGGTTCCGGGGACGGCTTTCTGTAACACGGGTAAATTGAAATGAGAAATTGACAGATTTCAGTTGTTATGCTATTGTTTATTTGTCACATTCCATACCTTTCCAGTATGATCTACTACATTTTGTCCATTAAAGGAGATTCGAGAAAAGATGGAATAAGAAGACGTGTTTCCAGAACGAACAAGATACAGGTTGAGAAGGGGGAGTTAGCAAAATTAGACAAGATTGGAATGGGCATAGGAACATGTATTGATGTACCATATCAGCTAATGCTCCCAGGTTGATGCGATGTATTCCACCAGTTGACTGAAGACTTGATTATTGGTATATCGATCGGTCCAGCACGGATTGAAATAGGAGCCGGTTCGATAGGAAGCTTTTGAAAACACAGTGCACCCATGTAAATAAGGAACGAGATTAATATAGAGGCTTTCATTAGCTCCTTCAGGATGGGATTGACTCTTTCAGCTCGCTGGGTCCTATTCATTAAAAGATCATTTCATCTATTAATTCTCAAACCTGCCCCTTGCTTCCGATAGATGGCTTTCTAACCGGCCTTAGACTATTCCTTGAGAAAGTGATTGTCGCATATATCTTTTTTGTTTATAGATAGATATAGAATGAAATTCTATATATTATTTGATTCTATAGAAAAATGAAGTGAAGCAAGATTCTATAGCAAAATGAAGTGAAGCAATCGGCCCTTTCGCGACTCAAACTGCCAGTACGCTTTCCGGCTCGCAAGCGATCAAAGGGAACGTAGTTTCCCGGGAACCAAAAGGTTCCCGGTAACCGGCCGCATCGGCCCGGTAACCTTCGTTACCGTCATCATTTGGTACTCTCTCGATAGCTTCAATAGTTCACTGATTTTGGTGTAATAAATCGCAAGCCCTT